>CM059872.1:18182158-18822069 GCA_030490815.1 Acer saccharum | reverse complement strand
TCACGGGTTGTTTTTTTCCTTTTCTTCTTACTTATGCTATTCTTTGATATCATGTGTAACTAACCCACTTTTGTCGGGGATATATGGAGTAATGATTTGAGCCACCTTGTTTATCACTCTTCTTTATAAATAATCACCTTGTGCTTATCAATGTTTTAAAATGACTAAATCATGACATGTTTCTCATAGACTTTTGAGGAATATGTATTGGTAATTTATACTAAGAGTTGATGAAATGGTTAATTCATAACTATTGAGTTGAGTATTGTCATCCAATAACTTATTAAGTAGAGTGTTGATTAATAGTTACAATTGGTAAATCCACACTCTTGATTACAGTTCCACAACCAAACACTCACTTAATGTTCATCTAAGACTTTAGAGGACACTTTGAGTGAGTTGTTAAGTGTTCTTTTGATTATAAATGGAACTAGCCTTAGTGATTTGATCTAAAACTTATAAAAGTGGTTACTTGGTGGTGTAACATTGTTCATTTCATACCTCCCCTATCATCTTTATCTCTTTAATCTTCAACCTCATTGTAAGTATTGCATTAGATTAGCCTAGAAGCATTAATCTGTTACTTTATTGCTTTCCGAAGCATTTGACTAGTTAGTTAACTTTTTTTTCGTCCTAGCTCCTCGTGGGATCGATAACCGGTACTTGTGAACCCTATACAAGTTGAATGACTTGTGCACTTGCTAAGGGTGAAACACTCGCATGCCCCCCTAGAATAGCTAAGGTAAAATAGGGTAGGTCATTAGTAGTTTTATTAGAACCAGCTCAGGCGCGTCAAAATTCATGGTGCCGCTGCGGGAATTAGGCACGGTTAGAATTAGAATTGTTAGTTAATTTTAAAAGTTATATTGCTTTCTAGTCATAAGTTAGTATAATACCCTTCTTTTTCGCATTTGATTCCCATTACTTTTTCTGAATTCTATGCAGAACCTATACCAGGAAATCTATAGAGAATACACACTGCATAAAAGAATTCTCATTGCCCATTATGGGGGCACATCCTTCAGCCATAGCATTGAACGCCACTCAGGACTATGAGATGAAGAACTTACATTACAACATCTGCCATCCTATTATGGGAAGCTGAGCGAAGACGCCCTTCAGTTTATGAAGGAGTATTACAATGCTATCACTACGATACCGCTGTGACGGCTAACAGAGGATTTACTATAGATGCACTTTTTCATACTGCATGAAGGACTTAGCCAAGAAGTGGCTTATGGCTTTGCTAGCAGGGACTCTCACTACTTGGGCCGAGGTGGAGCAAAAATTCTTCTCCAAATTCTTCCCGTCTTGGAAAACCAAGGAAATCAAGGGACAGATTGTAAACTTCCAAAAGGAAGAAGGAGAAGCATTCCATGAGTCATCGGAGAGGTTCAAACTTCTTCTAGCTCAGTGCCTACACCACGACTTCACACTTTAGTCCCAAGTGCAGTCTTTCTACGATGGGCTTACTAGACTGACATAGGTGATCGTCGATAATGTTTGTGGTGGAGCATAAGGGAGTGCACCGCAGACTTTGTGTTTAACAAATATGAAATGTTGGGACAGAATTCCCAACAAAGAAGCACAAAGGGAGCCGGGGTGGTAGTGCAGAGCTAGCCATGTAGATGGAGACCTTGTCTAACAACATCAAGGTAATGATGGTTAATCAGCAGGGGCAGGTGAATGAGCAGGTGAAGGTGTGCCAAGCATGTGGTACAGTTGGACATGGAGCAGACGTATGCACCTCCCAGAGATTGGTTTATTCTAAGGCAGAGGCCTAAACCATGTACCAATGGAATCAGGGAAGGCAGAAAAACAACAACAATGCCTATCAGCAACCAAGGAATGATCAGAACCAATCATGGGGTGGAAGCAACCACCAGATCCATTATCAAGGCCAGTAGGGTGTGAGAACTCGAACCAGTAGAGTAATCACAATCCTCCACAATTTTATCAACAAGAGATGGACCATAGGATGATGGGTATAGAAGCATCACTGAGGAAGTTGTCTACTCAATTGGGACAGATGATGGAGGCAAATGGGCAGCAAGATAAGGGGAAAGCCCCAATGCAAGAGCATGCCCATGCCATTACTAGTTCTAGGAGTGGGTATACTTCTAAAGAGCAGGACCCAGGAAGTTTTGAGTTGGGCACCACTGTAGGGACCTCCTCAGAGGAAAAGGCTATGCTTGATTTAGGAGCCAGAATCAATATGATGCCATACTTTGTGTATGAGAGGATAGGATTGAGTGGTCTCAAGCCCACTTCCATATGTTTGCGTTTAGCAGACCAATCATTGAGGAGTCCTTAAGGAGTGATTGAGGATGTGATCCTCAAGGTTGATCAGTTGCTCATCCCTACTGACTTTGTAGTCTTGGATGTATAGCCATGAAATTCCCAACCTGTGCTTCTAGGAATGCCCTTTATGGCGACCTCAAGGGCAGTTGTGGATGTGCATTAAGAAAACTCACCCTGAGTGTCTTGGATTACGTGGTGGAGTTTGATATGTTTGTGCTGAGCCCTTGACAAGGAAGGAAATCAAGGATGTGGTAGGATGCCCATCTAGTTAAGTCTCTCCAGATTCATCCGATGAGATGGATGAATTTCTGAGAGCTTTGGAAGTGGATGTTAAGACCTCTAGTGTTCTTGAGGCAAAGAAGAAGGATGATTTGGTTGACCTCAACACTAGGTTGTTGTTGAAAATTGAGAAGGTTGAGCAAGAAAACAAAGAGCAAATGAAGTATCTCACAGAGATCATGCAGCTTATGTCTGATCTAAAAGAGGCTTATGCATCATCTTTAAAAAGGATGCAAGATAGGATCTTTAATCTCTTGAAAGAGAAGGATGTGAGGGACATGGTGGATGAATTGAACAGAATCTGTCCAGCAAGGAAGTGCTCCACCAATAACCTCAAAAGCATGGCAAGGATTGACAAACAAGGAGGTAGTTTCTACTCTCCTACTTGTTATTATTGTGGAACTTAAGGGAACATGAGGCCCAATTGCATGAAATACTATGAATTCTACAAAACTAGGAATGTCTTACCTAGGAGGCCATTGGGGAAATCAAGGCAAATGTGGGTCCGAACACCACATCCCTTAGTTTGCCACTTCCCTTTCCTATATCTTATTCAGAGTTTGGGAGCACAAGCACGTCTCGTTCACATTTGAATATGTGAACATTTTAATGGAATTGGTGTATGTGCAGGTTTTTGGCTAGAAGAAAGGGCTAGAGTAGATTTTTAAAATATCATACATTTGTTATGTTTGTAATTATTAACTAGGGACAATTAAATAGGTTTGGGGGTCATTTGACCCACAACCTTGGACATTAATTAATTAGTATGTATTATTTGTGGTGTAATTCCCTGAGCATTAAGCTAGGGATGTATATATTTTGTGTGAAGTGTGTATGTGCAAGATTTGGAGTCATTGCAACACAAGATAAAATGCCCAAGGATGGGGCATATGCCTACCACGACTTTAAGCCTGGGGGAAGGAAGCCGCCAGATGGAAGGGACAAACTCGCAGAGACATCTTGTCTAGATGTGCGAGTTGTTCCAGCAAGAAATAAGTTGCCAGGCAGATGGAGCAAACTCGAGAAGGATTTGATGTTATTTCAGCGACTTCATGCCGCTGGACATTAGCCGCGAGATGGAAGGATTAAGGCCGCCGAGAAATCAATCAAAAGTTCACGAGAACTAACTGGCGGGAAAGAAGTAGCCAGTCAAAAGAACCAAACTCGTGAGAATTCAGAGGAAGAGACCGCAACTTTGGATCCGGTGGACATTTCCAATGAGCCAGAAGAAGCAAACCCACGGGAGGACTTGGCTAAAACTGGAAGCAAGGTATTCTGTACCCGTGAGTTCAGTCCACTAGAATGAGGTCGCACACGAACCCGTGGAGTTGACTTAAGTTGGTGTTAAAAGGTAAAAAGCTATCTGTTGGATTTGAGTTTTCAAATCTACAAATTTTGCTCTCAACTCAAACACTTTTTCTTCTCGATCTTTATTCAAGGCACTCTTAAAGACTCATCTCTTATACTTATTTTGCAAGTTTTCTCTCCTTCTACATTTTCTTTGATTCTTGATTATATAGTGATGTTATGTTGCTAAAATTTTGAGAGATAGAAGGTAGAGCCAATTGATAACATCTAGAGACATATGCATGATAGGGTGTGATAAGTTGGTCTTAAATGAAGCGAATTTGTAGATTTAAGGCATGAATGGTGTTAATGATAGGTATTGTAACATATGCCAAGAGTGGTGAATGACAGTGTTAGGTTTATAGTTTGTGTTGGCATGTATTCCATATCAAAACGTTTTTTTTGTAATGTTTAGTGGTCCATATGTTGAAGATTTATAAAGACGAAGAAAGTCTTGGCCGCAATTCATGCAAAATGCCGGCTTCAAAGCGATATGTGCTTCATTGGTCATCAAAGGTAATATAAGACCTCATATCTCTTACAAGGCTAGGCACACACACACACATGGTATCCTTGTGTGTTCCTTCATGGTTAAACATCATTTATATATCACTTTCACACACTTGATAATATATGCTCATGCATTTATACTATCTTGACAAACTTTGCTTATTGCATGTTCTAGGACTATGTCTAGGAAATAGCATATGTGTGTGTCTTTGTGTTTGTATGTTTCCGTATTTTTGTATTTGGACTTGAATATGCTCTATTATGATTCCTTATTGAGTTCCGGTCGTTTCGGTTACTCATTCATTTAATTTCGAGTCCAAACGATGTAGCTACACTACTTTTCATTCTCATTCGTTGAGTTGACTTCATCATCGTTTTTGAGATGATTTCTCAACCATTTTTCAAAGTTCTGTGTTTTGTCATGCGTGAGGGAGTCATGGTTCGTAATCTGAAAACGGATTCAAAATCGGAGTTCGGATGCCCAAGATACGATTGAAGAACGTGAGGGAGTGCGCGAGAGGAATGAGTGGCCAAGAGGCCACATGGCCCAAACCGTGTGGGAGCCCTCCACGGCCAGAGAGGCTCTCTGGCCCCGTGTGCCCCACGCGCCTCCCACGGGCTGGGGTGATGTGGCCACTTGTGATTGGCCATTCTTCTCTTCTCTCTCCTCCTTTTTATTTCCCTCCATTCCCTCCATTTTGTTTTCAAGAAGAAAAATTGTAGAATTCCCGTCAGATTTTTCTCCCAAATTTTCTCATCTTCCAAACACCATAACTTCTTCATACGAAGTCGGATTTTAGTGATTCAAGTTAGAGAACATTCGTAATCGAGTCCTCTACCTTTTCTAAGTGGTTTGGTGTCTGTTTGACTGAGTTTTCTGGTGGTTCCACACAGAAATCCGAACCAGCTCGTGAATCCAAGGTATTGGTCTTATCTTTGGGGTTTCTTTCTTTTTAACCTTCAATTTGCTTGGGGTTTTTTCTTCTCTATGTATGTTTATGTTTGGTAAAAGTTATTGAGAAAGATAGCTTCATAATCATTCTAATGAAAAGTCTATTTAGAGACAAATGTGGACTAGTTTCTATGATTCTAAGTTTTTCACATGTTTGTAAGTTGTATTGTGATTAGAATGACATCTTAGGTTGTTTGTGACTTGATTGAATCAATTTTGTGATAAATGATCTTGAGATTTGATTTGATCCTTTGATTGATGAAATCTAGGATTATTGTATTTGTATGTGTTTTAAAGCAATCTAGGATTTAATTGATTTATATCTTGAATCCTTGCTCTATATTTTGGCTAGAATATTGATTGATTAAATCTCATAGATCTAGCATTTTATTGTATGTTGATAGCATCTTGAACTTGTACTTCATGAATATATTTTGTTCAAATGTTGTATGTGTGATAGCATTCTTGTATTTTGCATATAGACTTTTATTACTTGTGATATCACATGTTTAGGTCAATTTGTACCATGGAATGTATTGATCAGAGGTTCAACATTGTGGTCAAAGAGAATCTTGATGATGTTCGTGTATGTCCACCCAAGACAAAATTTGTCAAGGGTGAGTGCTCTTACCATTAGTGTAAGTTGCACATGTGAGTTAGCTTTAAGACTATTGTTGTTGTTAAGAAGCTTAGCTTGTTTGCTTTGTATCTTTACAACTTGACATGAACTTAGTTATCCCATATTGGTTGTTATGATTGTAAAATTTGTTGATTAACTTTTGAGAAGTTTTTTTTTGTTGGAATCTATATGGTGACATGATCGCGTTCCAAATGTTCACATTTAGCGCTCCCTTTTCCTATCTTTTGTATTTGTTTCTGAGCATTTTTGTGTATTTAATAGGGTGTAAATAAGTGTTTCAGGGAATGAGAGAAGTTCAGGGGCAATTTGGTAATTATGGAGAAATCAGGGGCTAAAGTGCAATATTCGGGAATATATTGACATTTCTGTTATTTGAGGAGAGTTCAGGGGGGCTACATGTAATTGTCCAGCCAATCAGCGCAGCAGATAGCACGTCATGCAAACGACATCGTTTTGAAGGGTGACTACGTCACGCCTAACGTCACGCTGACGTCAGGTCATCTTCAACCTCTACCGGGCACGACCGACTCGACTCGCCAACCCGGTAGACCCGGTTCAGACCCGGTCAACCTGGCCACTTCGGTGACGTTTTTCGACCACTTTTCAATCGATTTTTTGGCGGTTTTCTGTCCAGAATTGCAGCCCACATCCCGGCGGTCATGATGGACCCATTTTTGGCATCCCATGCAAACATTTTCCATGCCATCCAAGTCTCCAAAACTCCATGGATGAGCAAGCTTGTAAGCTTGGTTCGGTGGCCTTTTGCTAGCAATCCAGACGATCCAAACTCGCCGGAAGACCGCGGGTTCATGCGGCGGCTTCATTCCCACAGTCCAAAAGGTCCAAGCTCGCCTCCAACTTCCAAAAATAGGCGGTTACTTCCAACGGGGGCAAGAACCCGTGAACTCGACGGTTTGAACCCGCCCACTTGACCGACCTTGGGATTTGCACATCCAAACTCTCCCAAACCTTCCATACTATATATATTCACCTTTCCCTAAACCTAAACCATCCCTAAATATCCAAACAAGTAAATTACACCCTACATATCACATATTAGTCTAAACTTACACCTAAATAACCTAGAACAACACCAAACTCACTTAGCTTGTAAGTTAAGGTGGTTTTCCAGCCACCAATAGTGATTCAAAGCTTCCACATGTTGATTCCAAGCTTGGGGAAGCAAGATGAGTGAGCTAGCTTGAAGACTTCTCCAACATCATTGGGTTGTCTCTATTTTCTCTCTTATTCCCTTAGTTTGTTGTTAATGTGTAATTAATATTTATGTTAAGGATTTGGTGTATTTATGTATTATTATCTATGATACTAGTTGGACATATCATTTGATTTGAGCTTTAATTGATATATGCTTGTTAATTAATTAATCCAATTGTTAACATGCAAAATAGGATTTACTAGATGAATGCAAACCTTACTTAATTTAGTTAACCTATAATTGAAGTGCTTAATTGTAATCAACTAGTAATTAGGTAGTTTGCATGATTCATTAGTTCCTTAACATATCTCATTATCACTCCTGCATAACTTTGCATTAGTGGTAATTAGTTAATTTAGTTAATTGTTATTGGTAATTAAGTTAGTGATTAGATTAGTTAATTAAATAAGGGATTGACAACCCTTAGTTGTAGTTAGAATTAGTTAACTTAGTGGTAATTAGAATAAGGTTTTGTTAGTGTAATCTTAGATTAGTTAGTTTAATTGTTTATGACAATTGCTATTTATTTTTATGCATGTAATTAGTGTTATAGTGTAAATAGACTGACTATAACATAAGGCGTAGAACCGACTTACGTGTACCATACTTCCTCCGTGGGAACGATACCCTTACTCGTAACCACTATACGTGGCGAACGATTCGTATACTTGTGAAAGGGTATAAACTCGCACGCATATCATTTACCGGTAGTTTATAGAACTATTGCATACCACATTTGCGGTGATCAAGTTTTGGCACCACTGTCGGGGAATCATAGTATACATTTTGTAGGTCTAGACTTTGTTTTAGTCATTTTTAGTCATTTTTGTTATTTTTTTTTTTATTGTTCATAATCCATCTTGTTCGATTTGATTTTGTTTTGTTTGTTGGTTGTTTCAGATTTTAGATCAATATGGAAAGTGGTAATTTGGCATTGATTAGTCAATTGGCCGAATTGAATGGGAAAGTGGCAACTTTCATGTCACACTCTAGGCAGCCACCGGCACCAGTTTATCCATCTTTGGGGTGGAATGGACACACGGACTTTGTTCTGCAAGGAGAGCCATGGTCGGGAATGCCAGAGGTACCGTCCACGTATCCATATGAACACCACAACCATCAAGCTAGATGGGATTAAGAGAAACAAGACCACCAATGGGGTAACTTTGATGGAGAGGCATACCAACATGCCATTAACCAACGATTTCTTCAAGTTGAAAAACACATAGAGATGTGTACAAACTGGTTGGCTCAATGTGTGGAAGACTCCCAGGGGCAAGCCAAGGAAGCCCATGACCAAGAGCAAGCCTACCGACAAAACGTTAACCAACGGTTGCTTGACTATGAAGAACGCATAGAATGGTTGGGAGCTTGGTTGGCACAATATTTGGACGGGTTCTTAGAAAGAAAAGAAATAGAAGAACCTCCAAGACTCCACAAATCAACAAGCCTGTTCTTTTGTCTCACTCTTGGAGGAATCAAACCGGTGGATTCCTCAAGCAGCTTAGAATGTGACCTTGGCGATGTTTTGCTACGGGTTGAAGAAGAGCCAAGGGTAGAAAAGGAAAGGAAAGAGGTTGAAAAATTGGTGGAATCCTCAAGGAGTATAGATGATTACTTGGATGAGCTTCTGCTCATATTGGATGAGGATGAGGATTTCGAAGTTGATTTAGGAGGTAAAAAGGAAATGGGAGTAGAGGTTGCCCTACAAAGCAAGGGATTGATAAGTCAAAACAATGACTTAGTCTTGAAGGTCAATTCACTTGAGATGGAGAGAGACTCGGCATTGAAGAAGGCACAAGAGCTCTCCGTATTGGTGGAAGAACAAGAGGAGGAATTCACTCGGAAAGCGGGGGAATTGCAATCGGAAGCTGAAAAGAAGGACAAGGCATTGAAGGGTTTGAAGGAAGAACTCATCAAGAAAGACCATGCCTTGAAGGTATCACAAGCGGTTATATGTGACTGCATTGTGGAAGTGGACAAAGCCGAATTGCCAATCAAGGCTTTGGAAAAGAAAGGGGCCAAGAGAAAATCAACCGAGAAGCCCCGCACTACCCAAAGTGGAGCAAGCCTTCCGAAGGTTGCCCACAAGCAATCCGAAGCAATGGCGGAAGACAACAAAGGTAGTCTTTCTAACTTTGCTCCTACATGTTATTTTTGCCATATTAGGGGTCACAAAAAGGCTCAATGTGTTAAATATGTTGAATTGTGCAAAAATAGAGAAAGCATGCTTAGGAAAAAGGTGAGAAAGGTAAGGGAAGCTTGGGTCCGTAAGGACAAGTTAGGCCAATCCAAGGAGCTTCCTTTCGTTGCAAGGAATGATACACCTAGTGGTAAGGTGTGGGTAGTGAAGAACCACAATAGAAATCATGTCACATTAGATAGTCCTTCGAACTTCCATACATTGCATGATAATTTTTTGAGTGAATTACGTGTTTCATTACACGTATGAACATATTTCTTTTTGTTATTTTTAGGTTAGTTTGTTTTTAGAGTCTTGAGTATCTTAATTATCCACTCACCATATTGCAAATGTGCTATGAAATGCATGAAAATAGATAGGTTTGGGGGTTTATACTCCTTACTTATAAACTTGTATAGCATATGCTTGTAGTTTTGGTGTTATTTTGTGTATGTGCAGGGCTGGATTTAGAAGAAGACCCACCGCGGGAACAGGGACACAAAGCCGCGGCACACACACCATGCACAACACACCAAACCATGAAGCCACACCATCCTACGAAGGCGAAATCGAAGGTCCAATCTCTTACTCTGAAGCTTTTACTTCAAGTTAATATGTCATGTTTAGCTTAAGAGCGGGAGGTGGTTGTTTTTGCCTAGTGATTAGGATTGGTTTTTGTAATGTGATTAGTGGTGGATATTTAGGACTGTATATAAATGTTTACATGTTAGTTGTAGATAATAGGATTGTATATATAATTATGTTGTATTTTTGTTTTTAATTTTTGTAGTTTATTTCCAAACCTTGTGAAGATGCCCTGTTTCGAAAATTTTGAGTTAAATGTTTCCTTAAAACTGTACTAATTGGTAAAGAAATAAATTTTTCTGCCCATACTATGTTCATCATTTTTTCGATACGGTTCCAATGGTATAAAGAACGTAAAGTTCTGGGCAGCGGTTTAAAAGTTATAAGTATTTCTTCAACTGAAGGTCATAGACGTGCCCTGTTTTCAAATTTCTGCACGTGACCTATTTTCAACGTCTGTTTTCACACTTTTCTGATTTGAATTATAAAATATTTTCTTCATGAAAAGTGTTCATTTGCATGTCTATATTCTTTTCTCAAAATTTGAGCATGTTTTATGGTGTATCTTTGAAAATATGCATGCAAAAGCAGACGTTGTTCGAGTTTCAAAAGTTGACAGTTTTCTCGAAATGTTTTCCTCTATGTTTAGAAGCATCTTTCACATGAAATTTTTGTTATTTTATTTTTAAATGTTGTGTTTAGTTGTATATAAGTGTTAGGATACTTTGTGTTTGGATTTCCAAATCATGAACTCTTTGTCCATGTTCTTCAAGTTTTCAACATTGAGGACAATGTCGAGTTTAGGTTTGTGGGTGTGGACACATAAGTGTCAATTTTTTTTCATTTTTTGTGATTTTTGTGTTGTATATATTGTGTTTTTGTGTTTTTGTGTTTAAAATTTTGAAAATTTTGCGAATGAGCCATTTTGAACAAAGTTGTTTGAATGAGATGTTTTGAATTGTGCCGTTGAGGAGTCTTTTGCATGTGTTAGTTGCTGAGTCCTGGATAAATTTTTGTCAGTCTAGGAATTTTTTGCGCATAATGGAATTTAGTCCCTTTCTTTAAGTGTCTAAGTGGACGAGACTCCGTATTCGATTGTTAGGATTAATAGTGGAGACTACCCGTGAGTTTTTGTGCCTTAGCGTCATTTTTTAGGGTAATTCTGTTTCTACTCATATACACTCTTCGAACATGTTTTTCATTGTGATCTCATTGCATCAATTGCATTGTTTGCCATAGAACATTCATAAATGTGGATAACATGTTGAATTTGTATTCCCATAATAGATGGACGTTTAGAAATGATATTAGGACTTTATAGTATTCACTACCAAATTGTCTAAACACGTCCATTTCCCTTTATGCATGATTCAATGTAAAAATGGCCAAACACAAACCTATCACACAACACCCTAATCCATAGACCTAAACACTTAATCTTACATAGCTACTAATCTTGTCAAGTTCTACTAAAGTAGAGAATTCAACCGTAAGCTAAAAATTGTAATAGCGTGTACTGAGGCATATTTTGTAACTTGTGCTAAGAAAGGGCTTTCAAAATTTAAGTGTTGAAAATTAAGCACTTAAAGCCCTTAATCTTCAAAGCAATGACTACTCCAATAAGAGTAACAAATTAGCACAAATCATAGTTCAAAATTATAGCCTAGACGCTTGTGTCAATGAATAATCTAAATGAGCTTTGAGTTGAAAATTGTTATGTGAAACATCTTGGCATGATTAGTACTTCCATATACCTTCCATATACATTCACCACATATAACCTTGGCAAACACAAGTAGGGAAGAATTAATTGATCTTTTAGGAAGTCTATTTCGGGAATGCAAATTTAATATGCTCTATCACGTTCATGGCATTCAATTCCTTCATGAGATTAATTTTCAGAAAATATGCTTTATTTCTAATACTCGCATGCATTACATATTTGACTTCTATGTACATAACTTCCAAAACGCATGTGTTTGATAGAGAGTGTGCCTAGGACTCTGAGAGAAAAACAGAGTGAAATCCAGTGAGGATTAGAGTCGAGGCGAATTACATCCAAGCATTAGAGTGTGTAGAATTTGATGCTATGCCATTTTTGAGTGTGGATTTACATTATGTATTTCATTCATTTGAATGACTTAAGGTTATCCTCTGCTCAGTGGTTCTCACATGTACTACTCCTCATAAGCACAACTTATTTGATATCTCATTTTGTGTGGCTTTTGCAATTGTTTATTTTTAGTTTTTAATTGCTAGCTTTACGTTTGTGGGTATTGTAGCGGTAAACCCTCAGGAGACTACACTCCTCCTACTAGGGACACCTAGGGGTTTAAAAGGCTTGTGGCACATGCTAAGTGCCATCGTTTCTCCCACGAAAGTGGACTAGCTTAGTTTATGTTATTTTTACTTAGTATGTCTTGTTATATTTTTGTTTTGTTTTGCTCGAGGACGAGCAAAAGTTAGGTTTGGGGGTCTGATCGCGCTCCAAATGTTCACATTTAGCGCTTCCTTTTCCTATCTTTTGTATTTGTTTCCAAGCATTTTTGTGTATTTAATAGGGTGTAAATAAGTGTTTCAGGGAATTAGGGAAGTTCAGGGGCAATTTGGTAATTATGGAGAAAGCAGGGGCTAAAGTGCAATATTCGGGAATATATTGACATTTCTGTTATTTGAGGAGAGTTCAGGGGGGCTACATGTAATTGTCCAGCCAATCAGCGCAGCAAACAGCCACGTCACACAGAACGACGTCGTTTTGAAGGGTGACCGCGTCACGCCTGACGTCACACTGACGTCAGGTCATCTTCAACCTCTACCGGGCACGACCGACCCGACCCGCCAACCCGGTTGACCCGGTCGACCCGGTCGACCCGGCCACTTCAGTGACGTTTTTCGGCCACTTTTCGATCGATTTTTTAGCTGTTTTCTGCCCAGAATTGCAGCCCACATCCCGGCAGTCATGATGGACCCATTTTTGGCATCCCATGCAAACATTTTCTATGCCATCCAAGTCTCCAAAACTCCATGGATGAGCAAGCTTGCAAGCTTGGTTTGGCGGCCTTTTGCCCGCAATCCAAAAGGTCCAAACTCGCCGGAAGACCGCGGGTTCATGCGGCGGCTTCATTCTCGCAGTCCATAAGGTCCAAGCTCCGCCTCCAACTTCCAAAAATGGGCGGCGACTTCCGACGGCGGGCAAGAACCCGTGAACTCGACGGTTTGAACCCGCCCACTTGACCGACCTTGGGATTTGCACATCCAAACTCTCCCAAACCTTCCATACTATATATATTCACCTTTCCCTAAACCTAAACACATCCCTAAATATCCAAACAAGTAAAATTACACCCTACATATCACATATTAGTCTAAACTTACACCTAAATAACCTAGAACAACACCAAACTCACTTAGCTTGTAAGTTAAGGTGGTTTTCCAGCCTCCAATAGTGATTCAAAGCTTCCACATGTTGATTCCAAGCTTGGGGAAGCAAGATGAGTGAGCTAGCTTGAAGACTTCCCCAACATCATTGGGTTGTCTCTATTTCCTCTCTTATTCCCTTAGTTTGTTGTTAATGTGTAATTAAATATTTATGTTAAGGATTTGGTGTATTTATGTATTATTATCTATGATACTAGTTGGACATATCATTTGATTTGAGCTTTAATTGATATATGCTTGTTAATTAATTAATCCAATTGTTAACATGCAAAATAGGATTTACTAGATTAATGCAAACCTTGCTTAATTTAGTTAACCTATAATTGAAGTGCTTAATTGTAATCAACTAGTAAGTAGGTAGTTTACATGATTCATTAGTTCCCTAACATATCTCATTATCACTCTTGCATAACTTTGCATTAGTGGTAATTAGTTAATTTAGTTAATTGTTATTGGTAATTAAGTTAGTGATTAGATTAGTTAATTAAATAAGGGATTGACAACCCTTAGTTGTAGTTAGAATTAGTTAACTTAGTGGTAATTAGAATAAGGTTTTGTTAGTGTAATCTTAGATTAGTTAGTTTAATTGTTTGTGACAATTGCTATTTATTTTTTTGCATGTAATTAGTGTTTATAGTGTAAATAGATTGACTATAACATAAGGCGTAGAACCGACTTACGTGTACCATACTTCCTCCGTGGGAACGATACCCTTACTCGTAACCACTATACGTGGCGAACGATTCGTATACTTGCGAAAGGGTATAAACTCGCACGCATATCATTTACCGGTAGTTTATAGAACTATCGCGTACCACATTTGCGGCGATCATGACATTAATGTTAAGGCTTTTAGAGAAAGTCATTTTTTTGTTGTTGTTTGAGTTGGATTACATTGTCTTTAGTCTTTTGGAATCGACACACCTATAACTTGTAGTCATGATGACTTACAAGCCAAGAGGACTCATAAAAAGGGTGAAGGCATTGTATTTGATGAAAATAGCTTGCGAAGGTATCTCTATATCATATTGCTTGCTTACTTGACTTTTCATCTATTAACTCATTGTTTGTATCACATTCATGAAGCATGTCATAATTGAGAACTAGTATAGTGTTTATATGGTCCTCTTTGATATTTGCTAGTTTAAGATCTTTTAGTGATAAGTGTTCACATTGATCTTATTCATGATGTGTGTTGTTATTTGTATGATTGTTGAGTGGCTAATTTTTGAATAATGTGAGTTTCATATTCTTTGATAGCTACTCTCTTGAGAAGTAGAGATCTTAAGTAAGTCTCTTTACTTGCTTCTTGATCATGTGCTTTTAATCCTTAAATTTTGGTTTCAAAAATGCACTTTGCTTCTCTTGTATGTCTTGTTAAGTATGTTGAGTTTGATTGATGTTAGCTTTGGATACACCTTGAAGTCCTAAGGACTAGTACATTTAAAAATGACCAATGGTTGGTATCCAATTGCTTCGGCAACATAGAATTCAACGAGCACCCTCATGGAAAGGGCTACACACCTTGGTTGTGCAGCCGCCCAATGTAGGAAAGAGCTACGCCATTGTGATGAGTGAAAGCTGCCATGAGGAGTATATGTTTTTGTTAGAAAAATCAAGGAAGTGTTGAATTGAATCATAAAAAAAAATAAAAAAAATCTTTGATTCAAGCCTAAATTAAAAAAAAAAAAAAGGCTTATGGAGTATAGTTGAATAATCAAATGAGCTTGGGTTGACAAATAGAAATGGGTTGACGAGCCACATGCACACACATACTTACATGTTGAAATCTATTCTCTTGATAAGCAAAATTTCGGATGATAACCGGTTTGACCTTTTATGGAAAGCCCTAAGATGAATAGATATTGAAATTGTTTGCATGCTTGATTATCAAACTACTTCTTTTCATATACTTGAAGCAAAATCTTCACACACTCACTTTTGCTTATTTAGTATTTTGATACTTTAGCAATTTTTGAAGACATATGAGAGTGATTGAAAATCTTGATGTAACTCTCTTAGATATGTGAAGCTTATTTGCAAATCAAATAAAATTGCTTGTGATGTGATTGTGTGGTGATTTTTGTGAACATTTGTCTATCTTGATTTTAGATGAGGCACTTGTCAAGGGGGAGCATAATATGCTAAATTGTTGTTCTCTTTTATGACATGTTCACATGTTCTTCAAGGTTGTTGTTTGTTGGTATTATTCTTATTTTTGATAAATCATGGAGATGCTATGATAAATTCTTATATGCATGATGATTTGTTGAATATAATGTTTTGCCTTTGTATATGTTTATTGGTTACTAATTTGTTTCTATGTTTCCTCTCACTTTTTGTTTTTAGTGTTTTTGTGTTACAAGATCATGGGTAAGGCAAAGAAGGTTGGTGGTAACGCTTTTTCTATTCCCGTTGACAAGTCTAAACCTTCACTTTCTTCCAAGGTTTCCAAACCCAACAATATGAAGGATTTGGGAATATTTGGTTGCAAGAAGATCATTCAAGAAAGAGGTGTAGATTTGAACTCTTGTAATGGTTCTTATGTTTATAAGGTGCTTATGGATAGAAATTGGGGTTCTTGGATTGACATGTTAGGAGTTTCTAATGAGACCATTGTTAGAGAATTTTATCATGTTTACAAAGAAAGTTCTACCGTGACTAGTACCATTTTGAACATAAGGAAAGTTGTTTTAGAGTTTGTGCTAGGAAGTTGAATGAATTTCTAGACTTGCCCTATGATATTGAGTCGGATTTCCTTGATGTTGATATCTTTGAAAACCTTGATTTAATGGGTAAAACTCTTTGTGATGATGTTAATTTTATGTGGGGGAAACGTGCTTTTATTAGACAAGGCGAGCTAACCAAAGTGAGTGCTTTTTGGCATTTATTTGTTTGCTCCAATCTTGTTGTTTCTACTAATGCTTCTGAGCTTAATAGAGATAAAATCAAGATTGTGTATGCCTTGGTGACTAACAAACCTATAAATCTTGGTGAATTGCTTATGGAACAAATTGAGATTGCGGCTTGCACAAGTCGATTGGATAAGAAATTAGCTTTTCCGGGATTTATTACTCAATTGTGCTTAGCTAAAGGAGTGAAGACTCTTGATGATGATGTGATACTTCCTCCCTTGGAAAAGTTAAGTGAGAAACGTGTGACAAGCATGTCATACAAGGAAAAAGGAAAGTCTTGTGATACTTTTAGGCTATTTAGTGAATCTCTTGATTCTAGCCATATTCCTTGCTCACCTGCACTTCCAAGTTGGTCTATGCAATTAAAGATTGAGGTTGAAGAGTCACGAAGATTGATTGAGGCGTCACAAAGGAAGATTGAAGATCTTAGTGCCAAAATTGTTGTACAAGATGAGAGGATCAAAGAATTGGAAGGAAAAGCAACTACAACAAAGCACTATGCGAGATCATCAAACCGTAAAACTTTCCTTGGTGGCACAAGTGGCTAGAGAGTTCCTTGAGGTATATTTTCTTACTCTTTCCCTTTGGCTTTATATCATGTCAAAAAGGGGGAGAAATATGAGAGATGTGGGAGATTACTAGCATGCTTAGTCTCATTTTATCTTTTTTGTTTTAGTATATTTGGTATCAAGTTTGAACTTTATGGCATGTAATATTTTTTTGTTGAATCTTGGCTACGAATGCTTTGTTGGATAGTATGTATTAAGGGGGAGCATACATGATCCATTTGAACTTAAATGTTTTTATTTTCTTGCCTAAGATTGTATATTGCCATATGTGTTGTCTCTTGGATATTCTTGTGCTTTCAAGATTATTTTAGGTGATATCAAGAGAAGACCAAGATGAAGTTCAAGACTTGTTGTTTTAATTTGTGTCTATATGTGTAACTCATTGTACTCATTTTGACCAAATTTTCTTTGTAATTGTTTTAGTATATGTTTAGGGGTTTTGACATGGAATTTGCCAAATGGGGAGATTGTTAGGTTTATAGTTTGTGTTGGCATGTATTCCATATCAAAACGTGTTTCTTTTGTAATGTTTAGTGGTCCATATGTTGAAGATTTATGAAGACGAAGAAAGTCTTGGCCACAATTCATGCAAAATGCCGGCTTCAAAGCGATATGTGCTTCATTGATCATCAAAGGTAATATAAGACCTCATATCTCTTACAAGGCTAGGCACACACACACACATGGCATCCTTGTGTGTTCCTTCATGGTTAAACATCATTTATATATCACTTTCACACACTTGATAATATATGCTCATGCATTTATGCTATCTTGACAAACTTTGCTTATTGCATGTTCTAGGACTATGTCTAGGAAATAGCATATGTGTGTGTCTTTGTGTTTGTACGTTTCCGTATTTTTGTATTTGGACTTGAATATGCTTTATTATGATTCCTTATTGAGTTCCGGTCGTTTCGGTTACACATTCATTTAATTTCGAGTCCAAACGATGTAGCTACGCCACTTTTCGTTCTCATTCGTTGAGTTGACTTCATCGTTGTTTTCCGAGATGATTTCTCAACCATTTTTCAAAGTTGTGTAGTCGTCATCGTGCATGAGGGAGTCATGGTTCGTAATCCGAAAACGGATTTGAAATCGGAGTTCTGATGCCCAAGATACAGCTGAAGAATGTGAGGGAGCGTGCGAGAGGAGTGAGTGGCCAAGAGGCCACGTGGCCCAAGCGGTGTGGGAGCCGTGGGCCCCACGGCCAGAGAGGCTCTCTGGCCCCGTGTGGCCCACGCACCCCCTGGGGTGACGTGGCCACTTGTGATTGGCCATTTTTCTCTTCTCTCTCCTCCTTTTTATTTCCCTCCATTCCCTCCATTTTGTTTTCAAGAAGAAAAATGGTAGAATTCCCGCACTATAAGAAAATAATACCTTTCTTGACAGTTAAAAACTATCAAGAAAGATTTCCTTAATAGTTTTTCAACTGTCAAGGAAGCTAATGTCAAGAATAATCTTGACAGTTATTCTTGACAGTTAAAAACTGTCAAGAATAACAATATTTTTTTTTACTCTTGACAGTTTTTAACTGTGAAGAATAATATTTTTTTTAATTTTTTTTTATTTTAAAATTTATAAACAATCCGGCCGTCCGGCCACCAGCTCCGGTCTGTCGGCCGGCCACCTGTCCGGCGACCGGTGCTGACCCCCACCCCCTCACCGGTGCCGCCCACAATCGTCGGAACCGGACCGCCACAGCCACCGGAACCGAAAGCCACCTCCCACCGCCACCTCCACCGCCAGACCGGACCGGACCGGACCGCCAACCCGAGTCCGACGGCTTGAACCGCCGCCACCGCCACTCACCATCGCTGCCGGACCGGACCAGACTGTCGACCCAAGTCCGACTGCACAAACCGCCGCCATCTGCCGCTACCGGACCGGACCGGACCACCGCTGCCGTCCACCACCCCTGATAATAATGAATTGTCATTGTTGGGAGTTGACCTTAAGAAAGTCTCAAGTTCAAGTCTTTACCACTTGACTAAAACCCTTTATATGTTACAATTGAACAATATTTATATATAAACTATATAAGCTGTTAGAAATGAAAAAAAAAAAAAAAAAAAAAAAAAAAACCTTATTAGATAAATTTAAATTTATTCAACTAATCAAAATTCTAATTTCCACGATAGACATATATTTAAAAATATTTATTAAAACTTTTAATAAAATTATATTTTTTAAAACATATATAGTCGAGTTATTGGTCAATACTTTATGGTCACGTTTGGTTACATGGTGGAACGGTAATGAGAATGAGAATGAGAATGAGAATGCAAATGTAAAGGAAAGGAAAACTAAGTTTTTTGTTTGGTTGAAACTTTAGAATTAATCTATGAATCAGTATTATTTTGTTTGGTTAACAACGGAATGGAATGGAATTAACTGTATTTTGACCAAAATACCCCTAAGTATGAATGTATAATAGCATGATATATTATGGATAATAATAATAAAATATAAAAGTATATTATATATATATATTATTATATATTATTATATATATAAATATAAATATATATAATATATATTATATTATACAATATTTTTTTAATAAAAATTGGACTGATCTAAAGGGAAAAAGCATCACAAACGATCATATGTTGAAAAACCCCTAGACAGTATCCATATATATAAAAGATAAAAGAAAAGAAAAAAGTGATAAAAAGCAATAAAGCACAAAGACCCAAAGGGAAAACAACCCCAAACAAAAATAGGCACGCAGGCCACACCAAAAAAGAAAAAGAAAACATTAAGAAAAACGAAAAGACTCCTGGCCCATGCAGTCATTGCCAACTAAAGAAGAACAGAACGGCGGGGCAAAGAACCACCAAGAATCAGCCTGAAGCTCCAAAGCATGTTTAGAAAGCGTATCTGCAACCTGATTCCCCTCCCTGAAAATATGGGAAACCTGAAAATCCATATGCGAGATCTGGAAGATGCAGTGCTGCCACGCCTGACAAACCCTCCAAGGAACCATTTCAGAACGAGAAGAAAGAAGCTGAACCACATAAGAAGAATCGCTCTCCAGCCAGATACGATGCCACCCATACTTCCAAGCAAAATTAATGGCCAATGAGGCCGCTAGAAGCTCGGCCTCAAACGCGAAAACCTGACCAAGAGGAATAGCAAAACAACCCTTCACAAAGGCTCTACAGTTCCGAAAAATACCACCACAACCACCAACCCTCGGAGAGCCTAAGGCAGCGCCATCTGTATTCACTTTGATCCAACCAGGGGCCGGAGGCGACCAAACCACACTCTTGATCACTGGGGCTTTAGAAGGGCGACCCTGAAGACCAAAACGACGAAGAATCAAAAGGTCGTCCATACAATTACTCATACAACCAATCTCCAGGCGATTAGCCTCTGAAACCGCACGCCAAACCAAAGAAAGGACGGATCTAAAGTCCACTGACTTCCCTTCAAAGATCCACTGATTACGGGCAGTCCACACCCCCCATATCACTGCATGGATAGCCGCTTTCCATAAAATCCTAACCTGCTCACTAAAGGAAACTGACATGGCCTGCAAGAAGAAGGATTGCCAAGTATTGGTAGAGACATGTCGCTGGAAAGTCGAGAAAACTGCCTCCCAAAAAGCAACCGCCAGGGGACAATGAAGAAAAAGATGATCTGCAGATTCACTACTAACCCCACAAATACTGCAACGAGAAGCCAACTGGAACCCAGACCTGCAAAGGCGATCCTCAGTAGGAAGCCTGTTCAACATCAGACGCCAGGTCAAAGTTGAACGAGAAGAGGGAATAAAACGGGACCAAACATCCCTCCACCAAACAACCTGAGGAATATCACGGAGAAACTGGGAATAAGCAGCCTTGCAAGAAACACGACCATCCCGAGAATTAGCCCAAACAAGAGAATCCACAACAGGAGAAATTGCAATTCGATCAATCCGAAAACACAGATCCGGGAATCGCATGCGGAAACAACCGTCCAGCACCCATTTACCCTCATGAATAAAATCTGAGACCTTCACCCAGAGCGGATCAGCTAAATAATCTGGAATCCCTAAAAGCTCCAAAATGGGAACCCCCAACCAATTATCCCGCCAAAAGTCCCTCTGAGAGTTCTCTCCAATAAGCCAAATACCTTCCTTAAGAAGGGAACTATAATTCATCCGAAGAGAAGACCAAATCGAGGAGGTGACATACCCTCCACGAGGCTTCTGCAAATGCCTGAGATACCTCTCCCGAAGAAAAGTGAAAGCAAAACTATCAGAAGTCATAAACTTCCAAGTTAATTTCCGTAACAAAGAGTCATTCAGCAACCCAAGATCTTTCAGACCAAGACCACCCTGAGAGTAAGGCCTACAACAACGATACCAAGCGACCCGAACCAACTTAGTCTCCTCACAGGAACCAGTCCACAAAAAGTTTCTCAATTTGCGGTTAATCAGAGACAGTAAAGAAGAAGGCCACTTGTAAATCATGAAAGAGTGCACAAAGGAACCAGTGATGACCGACCTGATTAGAGTAGCACGACCAGCAAGAGAGAGGGACTTGCCCTTCCATTTAGCGAATTTAGACAAGATCTTATCCGCAATAGGTCGTAACACAGCTTTTCGATGCTTACGCCGAAATAAAGGGACTCCCAAATAAGAAAACGGAAGCTGCCCAATCTGCATACCAACCAGAGAGTGCAAACTACCAATCCGAGAGGGGGAGATAGAAGATCCGAAAAAAAATTGAAGACTTACCCCGGTTAACTAACTAACCTGAAATATCACCATAATCCCCAAAAGCACCCATGATATGCTTTAAATTCTTTTGAGTACCTCTGCAAAAGATCAAAACATCATCTGCATAGAGCAAATGAGTTGGAGCCAAAAAACCCCTAGGGGAAGAAATCGGCAGAATCTGAGAAGAATCCACCAACCTCGTCAATAATCTACTAAGGAAGTCCTTTGCAATACCAAACAAAAGAGGAGAGAGCGGATCTCCCTGACGAACCCCTCTAGAGCAACAGAAATATCCTTTTGGGACCCCATTCAAAAGAACTGAAAGCCTAGAAGAACGAAGAATACCATCAATCCAATCCACAAAAACAGAAGAAAACCCAAAAGCCTGAAGCACTCTACAAAGGAAAGACCAATCCAAGGTGTCAAAAGCCTTTCGGATATCAATCTTCATGGCCAAGTTACCCCCATAGCACTTCTTCTGCAACATATTCACACAGTTAGAAGCCAAAGCAATACAATCCTCGATATGCCGGTCTCGAATGAATCCGAACTGTTGAGGAGAAATAATCCTGGCGGCAACCCGAGCTAAACGATTAGCCAAAATTTTCGAAGAAATTTTAAACAGAAAGTTACTAAGAACAATCAATCGAAACTGATCAACCGAAATCGATTCCCTCAGCTTCGGAAGAAGAACATTGAAGCTGGAATTGAGACCCGGGAAAATAACTCCAGTGATGAAAAAATCCTGAACAGCAAGGACCACGTCACTACCTACAACATCCCAACATCTTTGATAAAATCTACCAGAAAACCCATCTGGCCCAGGGGCAGAAGCAGCATCCATAGCAAAGACCGCATCTTGAATATCCTCAGCAGATGGAATGCTAGTCAAGAAAGCATTCTCTACGGTAGTTACCAAGGAAGGAACCACATCATCTACAATAGATAAATCTCTCCCAACTTGAGAAACATCAGAGCAAAAGAGGTCAGAATAATAACTAATGATATGATCCTTGATGGTAAGCCGATCCTCCGAGAGAACCCCATTAATCGAAAGGGTAGATATAGCGTTACGATATTGCCTACGTTTGATAGAGGCATGAAAGAAAGATATGTTACGATCCCCATCACGAAGCCACCTAACTCTAGACCGATCTCGAAGAAAGCACTCCTGTCTGCGTAACAACACATCTAGCTCTGAATGAACACTCGCCTCGGCCATAAAAAGATCATCTGAAAAACCCCGGTTAGACAAATCCTCCTGAATAGAATGAAGCTCCGCACACTTCCCAGCAATGACAGAGTTAAGATCCCCAAAAACCTCCCAATTCCAAGACTTGAGAGCCTTCTTCAATCTTCTCAGCTTGTAGATAACAACTTGAGGAGGCCTACCCATAACAGGAGAGCTCCAAATCTTGCGAACAATAGCTATAAAATCAGGATGCTCTAACCATATGCTCTGAAACCGAAACGGCCTTTGACTAGAAACCTCAAAATCTGACAACCGAACCAACAACGGACAGTGATCTGAACATATACGGGGAAGAGCCACACATGAAATTTCCCGTCAACAGGAAATGCAACCATCTGAAACCAAAACTCTATCTAATCGTCTCTCAACTCTAGTGCGGTTACTGCGACCTCGAACCCAAGTGAATCGGGCGCCCTGAGAACGAATGCCAACCAAATCACAATCCTCAATCATTGACTTGAAATCCTCACAAGAACCACGGGCAGGAGAACGAGAACCCAAAGCCTCATGAGCACCCAAAACCGCATTAAAATCCCCAACAACCAACCAGGAAGAAGAAACCAAACTAACCATATCTCGAAGAGACTGCCAAAGAGACCTACGAACCACTGTAGAAGTGCTCGCATAAACAAAAGTGTACCAGTGGACCCGAGAATCGATTGAGAGCGAAACAGTAAGTTGTTGATCATGACAGTGAACCATCTGAGCCTCAGGAAATGAAGCACAAGCAAAAACCCAAATAGTCGGAATCAACCCACCAGACGAAGACCGAGCGAAGACCAGAAACCTGAAGAGATAGAGGAAAAAACAACCATAGGCTTCGCAATACAAACCAAAGCAGGTCTATGTAAACGACATAACTCTCTGAGAACCCGTCTCGTGGACTCACCGCGGATCCCACGACAATTCCAGAAGAGAACATTAATCATCGGAAACCATCGGAGGAGCCCGGTATCCGGACTTTAAAGAAGCCAGCCTACGCTCAACCCTCAAAGCTCTCTGAGCAACCTCAACATCGGCTAACTCACTCTCCTCCATTTGTATGGACGACCTTTTGATTCTTCGTCGTTTTGGTCTTCAGGGTCGCCCTTCTAAAGCCCCAGTGATCAAGAGTGTGGTTTGGTCGCCTCCGGCCCCTGGTTGGATCAAAGTGAATACAGATGGCGCTGCCTTAGGCTCTCCGGGGGTTGGTGGTTGTGGTGGTATTTTTCGGAACTGTAGAGCCTTTGTGAAGGGTTGTTTTGCTATTCCTCTTGGTCAGGTTTTCGCGTTTGAGGCCGAGCTTCTAGCGGCCTCATTGGCCATTAATTTTGCTTGGAAGTATGGGTGGCATCGTATCTGGCTGGAGAGCGATTCTTCTTATGTGGTTCAGCTTCTTTCTTCTCGTTCTGAAATGGTTCCTTGGAGGGTTCGTCAGGCGTGGCAGCGCTGCATCTTCCAGATCTCGCATATGGATTTTCAGGTTTCCCATATTTTCAGGGAGGGGAATCAGGTTGCAGATACGCTTTCTAAGCATGCTTTAGAGCTTCAGGCTGATTCTTGGTGGTTCTTTGCCCCGCCGTTCTGTTCTTCTTTAGTTGGCAATGACTGCATGGGCCGGGAGTCTTTTCGTTTTTCTTGATGTTTTCTTTTTCTTTTTTGGTGTGGCCTGCGTGCCTCTTTTTGTTTGGGGTTGTTTTCCCTTTGGGTCTTTGTGCTTTATTGCTTTTTGTCACTTTTTTCTTTTCTTTTATCTTTTATATATATGGATACTGTCTAGGGGTTTTTCAGCATATGATCGTTTGTGATGCTTTTTCCCTTTAGATCAGTCCAATTTTTATTAAAAAAGAAACAAGAGGGTGTTAAATAAAAAAACAATTTTTTAAAAAATTACTTTTTTGAATTTTTTTAAAAATAAATGATTTAAAAGTAAATTTATTAAATTTAAAATTTTACTTATCCAATGTCGGTTAGTTTACCCAAAAATCGATATCTTACTGTAAAATAAATCCATATCGGATTTTGTTTAGTGTTGAAAACAAGAAGTAAAAGTTTAAAAAAATTATTAAAGATAATGAAAAAATTATATATTATGAATGTTTTATAATATAATATATATATATATATATATATATATATATATATATATATATATATTTATAGCAAATCACATCTAATAATATAATAATAATATATATTTATAATATTTATATAATATATAATATGAGGGAAATCAGGTTGCAGATACGCTTTCTAAGCATGCTTTGGAGCTTCAGGCTGATTCTTGGTGGTTCTTTGCCCCGCCGTTCTGTTCTTCTTTAGTTGGCAATGATTGCATGGGTCGGAAGTCTTTTCGTTTTTCTTAATGTTTTCTTTTTCTTTTTTGGTGTGGCCTGCGTGCCTATTTTTGTTTGGGGTTGTTTTCCCTTTGGGTCTTTATGCTTTATTGCTTTTTGTCACTTTTTTCTTTTCTTTTATCTTTTATATATATGGATACTGTCTAGGGGTTTTTCAGCATATGATCGTTTGTGATGCTTTTTCCCTTTAGATCAGTCCAATTTTTATTAAAATTTATATAATATATAATATAATATATATAAATATTATATATTATTTTATTAAATAATATTTATTATATATTTATATTATATAAATATATATATATATATTTATTTATTATACAATATATATATATATATATTATAGTATAAAACATTCATAATATATAATATTTTTTTATCTTTAATAATTTTTTTAAACTTTTACTTTCTATTTTCAACACCAAACAAAATCCCGATATGGATTTAGTTTACAATAAGATATCGGTTTTTTGGTTAACCGATATTGGATAAGTAAAATTTTAAATTTAATAAATTTACTTTTAAATCATTTACTTTTAAAAAATTCAAAAAAAATAATTTTAAAAAAATTGCTTATTTATTTTGCACTCTCTTGTTTCATACTAAGAGATACGTTAATAATACAGTTACCCATATAAATCAGTAATCTGAGTTTTACATTTGTTCATTAAATTGCAAGATGCATGTTGAGAAATATCTCCCTTGTAATGAGAGTTGTATTCCAAATCATATTTATTACAATTGATGTCATGAGTCTTCTATAGGCCATGTTTGGTTGGATGGAAAGGAATGGAAAGGAAAGAAAGCCATTCCATTTGTTTGGTTTGTTAAAATGCAATGGAATAGTGATTCCATTGGAATAGGAATTCGACCATTTTGGTTGAATGGGCGTTCCATCCAAAAACCAATGGAATGCCCTTCCATTCCAAACTAAAAAATTTATTCCATAAATACCTTCATATGCCCCAACTCCATTCTAAAAATACCCGCCTTTCCAAAAATAATAAATTATTATAATATATTATATTAATGATATATAAATATATATTATATACATGTATTATATTTTATATTATTATATATATTATATATTATATTAGTATATTAGTATAATATATAAAACGATATATAAACATATATAATATATATTATATTATATTATATTATATATATAATATTAATATATTAGTATATATAAATTATATAATATATTATATATATTATATATTATATAATACTGTATATATAATTTATATTATATAATACATATAATACATATAATAATATATAAATATAAATATAAATTATATATATTATATATTATATATATTATATATAATAATAATATATATAATAATATATTTATATAATATATATTATTTAATATAATAATATATGATATATAATAATATAATATATAATATATAATATATTAATATATAAATATATAAATATATTTATATATTATAATAATATATTTATATAATAGAAATATATAATATATATTATTTAATATATTAATATATAATATAGATAATAATATAATATATAATATATAAAATACTATAATATCAATAATAATATATAATAATAATATATTATTTTTGGAAAGGAGGGTATTTTTGGAATGGACGAACGTCGGCGGTGGGTGGCCGGCAGCAGGCGGTGGTCCAGAGGTTAGGGAGGTGGTTATTATAAATATATAAAATGTTATTTAATTAAATATTATTATTAAATATTAAATAATGATTTTTTTTAAAAAAAAATTATTAACATTTCTTGACAGTTAAAAACTGTCAAGAAAAAAAAAACTTATAGCTTATGACAGTTTTTAACTGTCAATAAAAAAAACTGTCAAGAAAAAAAAAAAAAAAAGCTGTCATCTTAAAACTGTCAACTATGAAGGTTTTTCTAGTAGTGCCGTCAGATTTTTCTCCCAAATTTTCTCATCTTCCAAACACCATAACTTCTTCATACGAAGTCGGATTTGAGTTATTCAAGTTGGAGAACGTTCATAATCGAGTCCTCTGCCTTTTCTAAGTGGTTTGGTGGCTCTTTGATTGAGTTTTCTAGTGGTTCCACATAGAAATCCGAACCAGCTCGTGAATCCAAGGTATTGGTCTTATCTTTGGGGTTTCTTTCTTTTTAACCTTCAATTTGCTTGGGGTTTCTTCTTCTCTATGTATGTTTATGATTGGTGAAAGCTATTGAGAAAGATAGCTTCATAATCATTCTAATGAAAAGTCTATTTAAAGACAAATGTGGACTAGTTTCTAGGTTTTTCACATGTTTGTAAGTTGTATTGTGATTAGAATGACATCTTAGGTTGTTTGTGACTTGATTGAATCAATTTTGTGATAAATGATCTTGAGATTTGATTTGATCCTTTGATTGATAAATCTAGGATTATTGTATTTGTATGTGTTTTAGAGCAATCTAGGATTTAATTGATTTATATCTTGAATCCTTGCTCTATATTTTTTGCTAGAATATTGATTGATTAAATCTCATATATCTAGCAATTTATTGTATGTTGATAGCATCTTGAACTTGTACTTCATGAATATATTTTGTTCAAGTGTTGTATGTGTGAATGAGACTTTGAGCTTATGTGTTTGGTGTTTACACATGCTTTAGGTTTTATTCTTATATTTTGCATCTAGACTTTTATTACTTGTGATATCACATGTTTAGGTCTATTTGTACCATGGAATGTATTGATCACATATTCTATGTTGAATTTGTTGTTTGCATCATTTGCATTCACATGATCACACTAGGAAGTCCTTGTAAAAGGCATGAAGTCTTGGTTAGAGTCGGGATGACTTGGATAGCCAAGCAAGAAGACTTGCCTAGAGTCGGGATGACTCGGATAGGTAAGCAAGAAGTCATGGCTAGAGTCGAGAGGACTCGGATAGTCATGCATGGGAGGCTCCCTAGAGGCATGAGTGCCTTGGATAGGGAGTTGGCTATTATATTGGAAGGCCTAGGCGTATGGTTAGACATAGACTCCAAAAGAGCGGGGTACACGGGATCACACTAGGAAGTCCTTGTAAAAGGCATGAAGTCTTGGTTATAGTCGGGATGACTCGGATAGCCAAGCAAGAAGACTTGCCTAGAGTCGGGATGACTCGGATAGGTAAGCAAGAAGTCATGGCTAGAGTAGAGAGGACTCGGATAGTCATGCATGGGAGGCTCGGATAGGTGTATGCACTCTTGAGGAATTTCTAATCTTCCATCAATGTTGGTTTTGTGTGTTGTCCAATATATGGTGGTTTCGCATCATTGAGGGATCTCATACTTTCCAATAGGGTTGGGTAGACTTAGACTCCACTAGGTTGGGTGAGCTAAAGATTGGTCACTTTGTGGATTCTCTATTTTTATCATCCAATATATATAGTACCCTAATGGTTGTATTTCAACCCGTGGATGTTTCCTCCTAGGAGGTTTTACCACGTTAAAAAATCTCGTGTTAATTCTTCCTATCTCTATCTTTTATATTTATTTGTGTATGTTATTATCTTGTTTCATATTACTCACTTGTGATGTATAGTGAAGCAAGTATTTGTAAAGGGTGATTTGTGAATTCATTCTTTTGATCATTTTTGTATATATGATTCTTTTGTATATTGTAATTTTTGTATAATGATATTTGATCACTCTTGTAACTCATTGAACATCTATTGAAATACAAGCTTTCTTTGTTATTGTGTTTATTTGTTCTTATACCTCACACAACTAGATGATATACTTAGACCTTGTTCACATGATTATATTCTCATATTGTCCTTGTATGTCTTTCTTGGTTTATTTTGTTGAGTGTAAGGCTACCTTAAGGGACAAATGAAAGTTTGTTCAAGGGATTGAAAAAAATGTGTAAAAACCTATTCACCCCCCCCCCCCTCTAGGTATGCCTTAAGCAATTTAACTACGTTTGTATACTTTCAGACAGAACAAGACTTTGTGCATAATAACACACACACACACTTCAAGTTTATATTGTAAGTAGTAAGAAGTAGTTAGGATATTTAAGTTATGTAGATAGTAGTATTAACTAGTTCCAGTAATCTTTGCTAGCTTATAGTTTTTAGTACCTATTTGTTCACTCGAGGGAGATGGAAAACGCCATTGAAGATGTGTTGGTGTTTGAGTTTTCCGAGAGAAATATCCTTGGCTCTATGGCCTGTGAAGGCTATGAGATAGAAGAGGGTCAAGAGACAGATTGGGTAGAGATGTTAGTTTGGGCTAGCGCCACAGTAGAAGAAGAGGAAACCGGGGAGCACATTCTTTGGGATGAGCAGCCACGTAAAATTTCCTCTCCTGTTTCTTCTACCTTGAAGTATGCATTCCTTGGGAGGAATGAGACACTTCTGGTCATTATTGCATCAGACTTGCAACCGGAAGAAGAGAAGGAATTGATAAATGTCTTGAGATAGTACAGAGAGGCAATCGGGTGGTCGTTGGATGACTTGAAGGGAATTAGCCCTACCACTTGCATGCATAAAATCTTTCTTAAGGATGGTTCCAAGCCAACTGTAGAGGGTCAAAGGAGACTAAATCCAATTATGAAGGAGGTAGTTAAGAAGGAAGTCCTCAAGTTATTAGAAAATGGGATCATTTACCCCATTTCAGACAGCAAGTGGGTTAGCCTTATTCATGTAGTACCTAAGAGGTCTGGTTTAATTGTGGTGCAGAATGACGACATCGAGTTGGTACCATAGAGGGTTCAGACGGGTTGGCAAGTACGCATAAACTATAGGAAACTCAACACAGCTACCGTTCATTTATCAGAAGTTGGAACGTTTGACAAGTCATAATCACTACTGCTTTTTAGACTGGTACTCCGTGTACAACTAGATCGCTATCGCTCAAGAAGACCAGGAAAAGACCACATTTACGTGTCCTTTTGGTACATTCGCCTATAGACAGATGCCGTTCGGACTATATAATGCACCAGGAACATTTCAGAGGTGCATGATATCTATATTTTCAGATATGGTGGAGGGCATCATAGAGATCTTCATGGACGATTTCTCAGTAATGGGAAATTTTTTTGGCGATTGTTTGAGGAACCTGACTTCAGTATTGGCAAGGTGCAAGCAAGCTCATTTGGTATTAAATTGGGAGAAGAGTCACTTCATGATTGTAGGGAAAAATACGGTCAACGCAGCGGAAGCGAGACTAAAAACGATTTAGTATATTTTAAAAATTTTCCTTTGATGAACCTTAACCCTTTAAATTAATTAAACATACATATAAGCTAACAAAAAGAAGAATACCTTTTGTCACGTGATCCGATTGACTTACGTCGTTGGTAATCCGCAAGACCTTCAATCCTAGCACGAACGTGAATCACCTAGGAGCGTGGTCTCCCTTTTCTTTGAATTGCGTACCTGAGAATGGACAAACAAACTTTCTTTTTCTTATTGTTAGTCACAAAACAACAAAAAGACTACGAAGATTATTCCGGTCACTTTTGAGTTCTCAATCTAATGATTGAAACTCGCGTGAACCTTATTCAAGTTGTACACACAAGCCTATTGATGTATAAGCAATTAGTGTACTATCGAAAGAATAATCTCTTCTCTCTTTTTGTCTTGGCCGAATTTTACACACACTAATCACTAGAGTAGGATTTATTTTCTAAGCAAAAGAAAGAATTCTCAAGCCAAGCAAGTAGTAGGGTGGCCGAATTTCATCACCTCCCTTATATAGGGTGACCGAAATTCAACCTTATTTTCTTTTAGGGTTGCTGCATTCTCTCTTGTGAGAGTTTGTGTGTAACCAAAATCCTCACTCTGAGAGGATTTAAGTTTTACCAAAACTCTTACACTCTTGAGAACCCAAACCCTAATCCAACTCTATAGTGTAGTATTAAATTATGACTAAATTAAAAGACTTCTTATTTGATTAAATAAATAAACTTAATTATTTATTTTCTTACCAAACAAGTCTTTTACTTTTAGTATACTACTACCAATAGTATAATTCTAGGAAACATATTTCCTGATCAGAAAAAGATTTTGTTTCTTAATTAAATAAATAATTAATAAATTAATTAATTCTCATTTAATCAAACAATAAAATAAAATAATATTCTTGACTAAATAATTAGCCTTGCCGCCCACACCTTGTATATATGGGCTCAATATTATTTTCTTATTTTATTTAATCCATTAGACTTTAATTAAAAAGCCCACATGTGAACCAGACCCATTCTTACTAAAAGAAACAAGCCCACATGCATATGATTTGGTTGTAGCATTTTATGCTACGCAAATGATAGGATTGAATGGAAAAACAGCAGAAACAAGTGGGCAAAAGCAAGAGCCACAGGTATAGACCGCAAGCCAATTCCTACGGACAAGTGAGAACAAACTAGCGGAATGGCTCTGTAGAGCTCAGCCACTTTGTATCGCTAGAATAAACCAGCGAGTCAGAAGAGATGACCTTGCGAAGGGAGATCAAGATAGTTCGTGTGTTCATTCCATGAGATTTTCTCGCCAACCAGAAGAAACAAACTCGCAAGGAATTAGCAGGTATTAACTGCAGGTTTCATCCCGCGGGAACAAAACCGCTAACCTATGGCAACAAACTCGCCCAGTAGTGAGTGACTTCTTATAGAGAGCAATGGCCTACGGTACCAAACCCACAGAGAGCCTCAACATGTATTACATTCTATCCTACCTGATATGCATGTTTGTTTTATATTTTATTTTTGATTAGATCTAAGAGTGTGAATATATTGTCCTTAGATCTTAGAATTTGTTTTGATATTAGTTTTTAGTCTTTTTAAAATTTTTGTTGTCACTATCTCTAAACTCTAGCTAGCCTTGTCCATAAGAACATTGAGGGCAATGTTTAGTTTAGGTTTGGGGTGTGGGACAACTTTTGTCGTATTATTTTTAGTTATATATGTGTATAGTATATAGTATATATGTGTTTAGGAAAAAATTTCAAATCTCTGACAAAATATTTTTAAAATTTTGTTTTTGTGAGTTGTTTACTTTTGTATGCCAATAGGAACATGTCATACTATGCTTTGAAATCTAAGTTTTGACTAGTATGCATGTCATCTAAGTTATTGCACCACTATAAATATGCTTGTACAGTGCCAATCTTCAGATGTTGAGGTATATGAACCTTAGACTTGTTGCTTCTAGGAGAATTGTGGAGACTACCCGTTTAAGACATTAAGGCTTAAAGATCATTTGAGAGGGTTAATCTATTTTATTCTTAAAAAGCACTTTTCAAAACTAGAATTGCATTGAGATCTCATTCACAAAACATTTAGTATTAATTGCCATAGAACATGAAAATATTGAGGATTGCTTGTGCGACTTGTTTTCCCTTGCTAGATAGACTGGTAGATATGATTCTAGGCATGTGTGTGCATAAGGAATAATAACATAAAATCTCAACAACAAAGAATACTTGTATTTCAATATTGTTCAATGTATTACAAGTATAAACAAATATAACTATGCACAAAGGTAACACTATACAAAAGAATTATATTTACAATTATGATTAAAATGAATTTGCATATAAATCACACTTTACAAAATCTTGTTCCAATATACATCACAAGTGAATAATATGCAACAAGATTAAAAACATACACATAAACAAATAAGAAAGAGAGAGATAGAAACAATTGACACATGAGATATTTTAACGTGGTAAAACCTCCAAGGAGGAAACATCCACGAGTTGAACTACAACCATTGGGTACTATATATATTGGATGATAGATTAGAAATTTCTCAAAAGTGACCAACCTTGATCTACTTTCTATTAGAGTCTATGTCTACCCAATCCCTATTGGAAGATACAAAATCCCTCAATTTTGTGAAGCCACCATATATTGAAGTCCATACCAAATCAACATCGTTGGGAGATTAGAAATTCCTCAAGCGTACATACACATCCCATGTACCACCCTCTATTGGAGTATATGTCTAACCAAACGCCCGGGACTACCAATGTTGTAACCAACTCCCTATCCAAGGCACTCATACCTCTAGAGAGCCTCTAATGCATAGCTATCTAGACCTTCCCGATCCTAACTATGACTTCTTGCGTGGTTATCCGGACCTCTTGTCCTAACCAAGACTTCCTTGATTGACTATCCGGACCTCTTGTCCTAGTCAAGACTTCATGCCTTTTACAAGGACTTCCTAATGTGATCATGTGAATGCAAATGATGTAAACAAGCAATTCAACATAAAACATGAGATCAATACATTCCATGGAAACTAGACTTAAAAACATGTGAGAACACAAGTTAAAAATAGTCTAGATGCAAAACATGAATTAAACCTAGAGCATGTGAAAATACCTAACACATATAACTCCTAGTTCCATTCACACAAATAGCACTTGAATAAATCATATACATGAAGTACAAATTCAAGATGTTACAAACATACATAAAAATGCTAGAATCACAAAATGTGTTCAATGAATATTCTAGCCAACAATTAGAGCAAGGATATAATGAATAATCAATTAAATCCTATTAGGCTTTGAATACAAATACACAAGTGCTAATCCTAGATTTGTTCAATTAGAGGATCAAAGTAGTCGTGAAGGTTATTGATCATAAAATACATCAATCAATCCACAAATAACCCTAGATATCAAACTAATCACAATACAACTCTCAATCATGTGAAAAACCTAGAATCCTAGAAACTAGTTCATATATGTCTCTAATTAGACTTTTGATTATATTTGATTATGAAGCTGTTGACGGTGAAATTTGGATTGCCACACACTCAAAAATTATATCAACTCAAAGTAAAACGAGAAAATAATCAATGCATGCAAGAGACAGATTTTACGTGGAAAACCCTTGAATGGGAAAAACCACGGCGCCCTAGAGGGCAGAAAAATAATACTAGGCTTCTTACTTTGTTACACACTTAGATCTCTCATACAATTGCTCTCTTCTCTCTCGGTTTTTGAACCCTTCCCTTGTGGGATAAGTGGTTCTATTTATACATGATAATTAGGGTTTTCCCCCTAGTCCTAATTGCGCTGGTGGTAGGATTTCCTCTTTGATTTGTGTTAGAAATCCCACCTCATAATAGATTAGGGTTTTCTCTTTATTCTAACTTCTCCGTGTTGAATTTAGACTTCCCTCCTCTTCTTATGATTTCTTGCTGCCATGGGTCTTCTAGAAGTTATGGTTTATTTCTGTGTTTCTGCCGAGTCGGTTTGGGCCCAGTACGCTGATGTGGTGAACAACTTCATTCCTGGATATTACCTTTCGGCGACCATGTTTCTATTTTTGGCAAGTATATATCTAGCTTTGGCGACCACACCTTTGACTTATTGGTTTAAGACGTTGACATACTAACTGGTCTCATTTTTCTCCCTTGACTCGGTCAATGAATGACATGGCAACCTTTTCTCCAGCATTTATTGACTCTTTTGATGACGTGTCTGCATGGCGAATTTATACATACAACAGAAGCTATCTTTCTCAATAGCATTCACCATACATACACATACATAACAAGAAACCCCAAGAAAATTGAAGGTTAAAAAAGAAGAAATCACAAAGATAAGTCAATTACCTAAGAATCACGAGCTGGTTCGATTTTCTAGGTAGAACCTCTAGAAAACTCGATCAAACAGCTACAATATCACTTGGAAAAGGTAAAGGACTTGATTAAGAAGAATCTCAAACTTGAATAACTCAATTCCTCAAAGAAAGTTATGGTGTTTGGAAGGTGAGAAAATGTTGAGAGAAAATTCTGCATATTGGATTTCTAATTTTTCTTCTTGAAATGAAATGGGAGGGAATGAAGGAGATTTAAATGAATTGGAGAGAGGGAAAAAAATGAGCCAATCACGTGCTGCCACCTTAGCAACCCATGAGGGGCACGTGAGGCATACGAGGGCAGAGGAGGTGCTTAGTCGTGAGCCTCACGGCCTCTTCACGCGCCCTCCTTTTCTTGGCCGTTGGCCAAGCAAACTTCCCTCACGCTCCGCTCGTGTTCTTCGACCGTATTCAAGCCTCTGAACTCCGATTTTGAATCCGTCTTTGGATTACAAATAGTGACTCCCTAATGCACAATGATGACTACAAAACTTTAACAAAAGGTTGAGAATTCATCTCGGAATATGATGATGAAGACAACTCAACGAATGCGAATGCAAAGTAACGTAGCTATATCGTTTGGACTCGAAACCTAATGAACGAGTAACCGAAATGACCGAGACTCAATAAGGAATCAAATGAGATCATGTTCAAGTCCAAATACAATAAAACATGAACAAATAAACACAAGATCACACAAGTATGCCATTTCCTAAACATAGTCTTAGAACATGCAATTCTACAATGTATGTCAATATGAGTTTAATGCATGAGCATACAAAAACATGTGAATGTGTTATATAAATGGTGTACAATGATGCAGGGACACTTATGAATGAATTGTGTATGTGTGCCTATGCATTGTAAGAGGAATGAGGTTAATTATACCTTTGTTCAGCAATGAAGCTTATTCCCCTTTACAAGACACCATCTTGCATGAACCGTAGCCGAGTCTTTCTTTGAAGCTTTGAATCATTATGTCAACGACCACTAATCAATATAAGATAAACACCGTTTTGATATGGAATACATGCAAGACAAACCAAAAACCTAACAAAAGTGCGTTGTTTTAAATATTCACATACGTTGAAATTCGAATTTTTTGTACATAACTTCCACAAACGCATGTGGTTGAAGAGAGAAAGCCTAAGACTCTAAGAGAAGAATGAGTTGAATTCGTGAGATATAGAATTCAAGGCGAATTCAACCCTAGGCAATTAGTTTATTAATTCGTAGACCAAAAACATCATGAATATTGGCATACTGGCATTTCGTGTTGTTTTGATGGAAGTGAATTGTATTAGTCTTGATAAAGAATGCTTAGCTTGCATGAAGTTTTTGTTTGTATATATATTGTTGCATCTCATTGTTGAATTGCCGAGTTACGGTTTTGGGTATCGTATCTGGTAAACCCTCAAGAGACTACACTCCTCCTACTAGGGGCACCTAGAGTTTTAAAAGGCGTATGGCATGTGCTAAGTGCCATTGTGCTTCCTACGAAAGTGGATTAGCTTAGTTAGTCTAGTTTACTTAGTAATTTTATTTTTCCTTTCATTGTTTTGCTTGAGGATGAGCAAAAGATAGGTTTGGGGCTTTGATCACACTCCAAATGTTCACATTTAGTGCTCCATTTTCCTATCTTTTGTGTTCATTTCAGAGCACTTTTGTGTATATAACGTGTGTTTTAGTTGAGTACAAGTAATATACTAATTTAGGAAGCTGTTTGCACGAAGTTGGAGAAAAGAGGTCAAAATAGGAGCAAAAGCCAATAAAAGAAGAACCTCGCGGGAAAGAGCATGAGGCACAAAGCCGCAAGATGAAGTCAAAGAGAAAGAGCTCACCAGCTAGAAGACTTCAACTCGTTGGGAAATATGTTGTGGGTTAAGTCCATGTGACATTGCTTGCTGAGGATTTCTGATAAAGCCCGCTGGTTTGTGTTCGCTAGAAATAAGTCGCGAAGCAGGGGATCCAAAGCCGCAGAAGCTCTGGAAGGATACCTAGCGAGAAGTAACTGTGAGACTTAACTTGCGGAAGGAAGTTGTGGACTACACATCGAGGACATTTATGGCAATTCCTTTCCCAAATTCAACCTCAAGATATAAATACACACTTTTTTGATGTAATAAAGAGGTGAGAGATATTAGAATATAGTTAGACTCTCCCTTTAGCATAGAATAGCTCTAAGAAATCTTGTGCTCATCTTCAATTACTTAAGCTTTAAGTCACTTATCTTAGTTAAGTAATTAGCTAGATCAGCTCTTGAGAGCTACTTGTGATACTATTTGATTGTATTTGCTACGGAGAAGGGTTGTTCTCCCTTGGAATCTTACAAGAATTCATGGGTTGTATTTCTTCCTTTTCTTCTTACTTATGCTATTCTTTGATATCATTTGTAACTAACCCACTTTTGTTGGGGGATCTATGAAGTAATGATGTGAGCCACCTTGTTTATCACTCTTCTTTATAAATAATCACCTTGTGCTTATCAATGTTTTAAAATGACTAAATCATGACATGTTTCTCATAGACTTTTGAGGAACATGTATTGGTAATTTGTACTAAAAGTTGATGAAATACTTAATTCATAACTTTTGAGTTGAGTATTGTCATCCAATAACTCATTAAGTAGAGTTTGTTGATTAATAGTTACAATTGGTAAATCCACACTCTCGATTACAGTTCCACAACCAAATACTCACTTAATGTTCATCTAAGACTTTAAAGGATACTTTGAGTGAGTTGTTGAGTGTGCTTTTGATTATAAATGGAACTAGCCTTAGTGATTTTGATCTAAAACTTATAAGAGCGGTTACTTAGTGGTGTATCATTGTTCATTTCATACCTCCCTAGCATCTTTATCTCTTTAATCTTCAACCTCATTTTAAGTATTGCATTAGATTAGCCTAGAAGCATTAATCTGTGACTTTATTTCTTTCCAAAGCATTTGACTAGTTAGTTAACTTTCTTTTCGTCCTACTTCCTCGTGGGATCGATAACCGGTAATTGTGTACCCTATACGAGTTAAACGACTTGTGTACTTGCAAAGGGTGAAACACTCGTGCGCCCCCGTAGAATAGCCGAGGTAGAATAGGGTAGGTCATTAGTAGTTTTATTAGAACCGGCTCGGGGGCGTCAGCATCATCTAACATCATCTAGGTGTCTTCTTCATGAATTTTCCTTAAACGCACATGACTTGTAAGTAGAACATCATCTTCATCTTTTCTTATGTTCTTGCTCTACAAGATATCTCCTTTATTACTTGATTTATATCAAGATTAGATTTTTATCTATATATGGAGATTTGTGTGTTCTGTGTTGAGCTTTGTTTGTAATAGCTATTGCATCTAGGGTTTTTATTTGCTCTTATAGCTAAGTTGTATGCATGTCATATAGCAACATGATATATAGGAATGTGTGACATGTTCATCCATGGCTAAATAAGCTTAAATGTTTGACCTTGCATTTATGCACTTTGAATATTGTTCATATTCACATTAGGTTGCATTTCTCTTTTCTTGAGAGTTAAGTCTTGTATTTACCTTGGGTAGTTTACAAGCAAGAGTCTAGAATCACTAGCAAAGATGGATTAGTAATCATAAATATGTGATGTGGTCAACCTAGATTGTAATCGTATTTGCAAAGAGTGGATTTGAGGGTTTGTAAACACAATCAAGGTTAAATTGCCTTAAGCTAACCTGGGGGGAGGGGGTGAATAGGTTTTTTTTAAGCCTTTTTCAATCCCTTGGAACAAACAAAAGTTTGTCCCTCTAGATAGCTTGTATCACACCTCAGTAAACACAAACAAGCATACATAGACTATAGATAAGCATATTCAATTTGAAGGATCAAACATAGCCTATGATTTGCGTGAGGAGATTATACAAAAATACATAAATCAACAAGTGCTTGTATTCATTATAAATGTCTCAAATGTTCAAGTACATATTATGAAACAAAGTCAATCAAAGATCTTGTCTCATAAGAATGTAATCAATTACAAATCATACAAAATCAATTTGATTCAATTAAACAAATATCAAATAGATAAGGAAAGAGAAACTTGACACATGATATTTTTAACGCGGTAAACCTTTGAAGAGGAAACATCCACGGGTTGAATCCACAACCACTGGTAAAATGTTTTTCACTAATTAAATAAGAGTACAACGTCAAAAGTGACCAACTCACATGTATCACTATCTATTGGATATCCCTCTTACCTATTCCCACTAGAGAGAAACTTGCCTACTTCCTATCCGAGACAAATTGCATGCCTCTAGAAAGTATATATGCTTGGTCTTACTAGAGACCACATGCCTCTTACCAAGACTTCCCTTGCTTGGTCTTACTAGAGACCACACACCTCTTGCCAAGACTTCCCTTGCTTCGTCTTACTAGAGACCACACGCCTCTTACCAAGACTTCCCTTGCTTGGGCTTCCTAGAACCCACACGCCTCTTGCTAAGACTTTCCTCGCTTGGGCTTCCTAGAGACCACACGCCCCTTGCCAAGACTTTCACCTTTTACAAGGCAAGTGATCTAAGCGATGCAAATGATGAGAACACAACCAACATAGAACATATGATCAATATGATCTATGGAAACTAGAATTATACAATGAACACACAATGTATGATTTTCTAGTTTACAATCCAAAATATGCTATCACACAAGATGATGCATGAACATATGAAATGTATGGATTATGTACACTTCATGTATAACTAGACTTAGTCAACAAAGATCACAACAAAATTAGTCTATGTCCTAAACACATGAAAAACTGAAATCTAAATATGCCAATACACCAAACATACTTTGATCCTAGATTTGATTCATGCAACTAAAGCTTGAGATAAACACATGTTCATGAAGCAAATATTCAAGCCTTTAGTACAAAAATAGCATTCACCGCCTGATGATGCCATTTTGTTAACTCAAACTCATTAGTAGACCACTCACTCCTAGGCTTGGAAACGGTCACTCCATTCTCAATCTTGTTGGGAGCAAGGTAACCTTCTTCAATGGTCATCCAAGCTCTCTCATCGATAGATCGAATGTAAGCCTTCATCCTCAATTTCCAAAACCCATAGTTGTGACCCTTGAGAAGAGGAGGCCTAGAATTCGAAGCCCCTTCGGTCATCACATCATCTTGGAAAACCATACTTGCAAAAACCTAAGCAATCCACACGTAAGTATAAACCGGATCTCGTCGAGTGTCGTCCGACAACCCGCTCTGATACCAATTGAAAGTATACAAACGTAGTTAAATTGCTTAAGGCATACCTAAAAAGGGGGGGGGGGGGGGGGGGGGGAATAGGTTTTTACACCTTTTTCCAATCCCTTATACAAACTCTCGTTTGTCCATTAAGGTAGCCTTACACACAACAAAATAATCCAATAAAGACATACATAGACAATATGAGAATATAATCATGTGCACAAGGTCTAAGTATATCACCTAGTTGTGTGAGGTATAAAAGCAAATAAACACAACAACAAATAAAGCTTGTATTTCAATAGATGTTCAACTAGTTACAAGAGTGATCAAATATCACTATACAAAAATTACAATATACAAAAGAATCAAATATACAAAAATGATCTAAAGAATGAATTCACAAATCACACTTTACAAATACTTAGTTCATTATACATCACAAGTGAGTAATATGAAACAAGATAATAACATATACAAATAAAATATAAAAGATAAAGATAGGAAGAATTAACACAAGAGATTTTTTAACGTGGTAAAACCTCCAAGGAGGAAACATCCACGGGTTGAAATACAACCATTAGGGTACTATATATATTGGATGATAAAAATAGAGAATCCACAAAGTGACCAATCTTTAGCTCACCCAACCTAGTGGAGTCTAAGTCTACCCAACCCTATTGGAAAGTATGAGATCCCTCAATGATGCGAAGCCACCATATATTGGACAACACACAAAACAAACATCGATGGAAGATTAGAAATTCCTCAAGAATGCATACACCTCCCGTGTACCCTGCTCTTTTGGAGTCTATGTCTAACCATACGCCTAGGCCTAACAATATAATAGTCAACTCCCTATCCAAGGCACTTTTGCCTCTAGGGAGCCTCCTATGCATGACTATCCGAGTCCTCCCGACTCTAGCCATGACTTCTTGCTTACCTATCCGAGTCATCCCGACTCTAGGCAAGTCTTCTTGCTTGGCTATCCAAGTCATCCCGACTCTAACCAAGACTTCATGCCTTTTACAAGGACTTCCTAGTGTGATCATGTGAATGCAAATGATGCAAACAATCAAATCAACATAGAACATGTGATCAATACATTCTATGGTACAAATAGACCTAAACATGTGATATCTCAAGTAATAAAGTCTAGATGCAAAATACAAGAATAAAACCTAAAGCATGTGAAACATCAAACACATAAGCTCAAAGTCTCATTCAAACATATAACACTTGAATCAAAATATATTCATGAAGTACAAGTTCAAGATGCAATCAACATACAATAAAATGCTAGAAATATGAGATTTAATCAATCAATATTCTTGCCAAAAATATAGAGCAAGGATTCAAGATATAAATCAATCAAATCCTAGATTGCTCTAAAACACAAACAAAATTCAATAATCCTAGATTTCATTAATCAAAGGATCAAATCAAATATCAAGGTCATTTATCACAAAATTGATTCAATCAAGTTACAAACAACCTAAGATGCCATTCTAATCACAATACAACTCACAAACATGTGAACAACCTAGAATCATATAACTAGTCCACATTTGTCTATAAATTGACTTTCAATTAGAATGATTATGAAGCTATCTTTCTCAATAGCTTTTACCAAACATAAACATACATATAGAAGAAGAAACTTCAAGCAAATTGAAGGTTAAAAAGAAAGAAATCCCAAAGATTAGTCCAACACCTTTGTTTCAATAGCTGGTTCGGTTTTCTAAGTGGAACCACCAGAAAACTCGATCAAACAGCCACCAAACCACTTGGAAATGATAGAGGACTCAATTACGAACGTTCTCCAATTCAAATCACTTAAATCCGACTCCGGATGAGGAAGATATGATGTTTGGAAGATGAGAAAATTCAGAGGAGAAGACTGACGGGAAAATTAGCTTTTTCTTCTTGAAAATCAAATGGAGAGAGAGAGGAGGGAAATAAAAGGAGGAGAGAGAAGGAGATTCAGGGCCAATCAGGTGAGGCCACATCACCCCAGGCCATGGGGGGCGCATGGGCCTCACGGGGGCAAAGAGCCCCTCTAGCCGTGGGGCCCACTGCCTCCCTCATGGCCACTTACCTCTCTCGCGCGCTCCCTCGATTCTTTAGCCGTATCTTGGGCATCCGAACTCCGATTTCGAATTATGAACCATGACTCTCTTATGCACGACGACAACTATACAACTTTGAAAAATGGTTGAGAAATCATCTCGGAAAATGACGATGAAGTCAACTCAACGAATGAGAACGAAAAGTAGCGTAGCTACATCGTTTGGACTCAAAACCTTATGAATGAGTAACCGAAACGACCGGAACTCAATAAGGAATCATAATAGAACATATTCAAGTCCAAATACAAAAATACGGAAACATATAAACATAAAGACACACACATATGCTATTTCCTAGACATAGTCCTAGAACATGCAATAAGCAAAGTTTGTCAAGATAGTATAAATGCATGAGCATATATTATCCAGTATGTGAATGTGTTATATCAATGATGTTTAACCATGAAGGAACTCACAAGGATGTCATGTGTGTGTGTGTGCCTAGCCTTGTAAGAGATATGAGGTCTTATATTACCTTTGATGATCAATGATGCACATATCTCTTTAATGCCGGCTTCTTGCAAGAATTGTGGTTGAGACATTCTTCATCTTCTAAAATCTTCAATATATGAACCACTAAACATTACAAGAGAAACACGTTTTAATATGGAATTAATGCCAACACAAACTATAAACCTAACAGGTATTTTTCGTAATCTTGACCATACTCGAAAATTGGATAAAATCGGATAAAATCTATTCGCCCCCTTTCTAGATTAATATTGAACACACCTATAATTTGTTTCAATTGGTATCAGAGCAGGTTCCTAGATATACTTAGGTGATCCTTGCTCATTTTGGTGTGTTTTGCATTTTGTGTGATTTTTTATCATTCATACATTTGCATTCATTTCATTCATTCATAAACACTATGAGTGGAAACGGTGGAAATGGTGGTGGCAATGAGGATGCTTCTAGCACAAGGCCTCTGCTTCTTACCAGTTTGAATTATGCCTCTTGGAAAGGCAAGATGGAGTCGTACGTATGTCAAATCCATTACCGAGTTGGATGGCAGCTGAAGACGGCTACACATCACCCATGATGACTCCTAAGAGTGGAGGAAAGGATATGCTCAAGCCAAAAGCCCAATGGAATGCGCAAGAGTTTGAGTCATCAAAATGGAATAGGAAGGCAATGCATGCCATCCTATGTGCAATGGATGAGAATCAATATAAGTTGATTCAAAACACTAGGATAGCTAAGGAGGCATAGGACATCCTAAAGGTTGCACATGAGGGAACCGAAGTTGTAAAGGACTCGAAGCTTCAAGTTCTCCAAACGCAATTCGAATTGCTTAGGATGGATGAGAACGAATGCTTCAACGACATCGAAGTAAGGTTGATAGACATTGTGAACCAAAGTCATCAACTTGGTGGCCCGTATTCGGATAGGAGAGTCAAGTAGAAAATTATGAGGTCTCTCCTCAATAGGTTTGAATCAAAGGTTATAGCTTTAGAAGAAAACAATGTGATACGAACCTCATCGATTGTATCAAGATTGATGCCTAGGATCGTTCTAACCTCTGGTTCGGATGGAAACCGCGACCCAACACCTATAATGAGATGTGAACCTTGGTATGAAGGAAGACGCCACAATCAAGGATGGAATACTCGATTGATAAGTCAAGGAGGAACGCCACAGAGAATTCTGATAAGTTCCAATCAGTTCTCAAAGAACAATAGAGAAAATTCTCTCAATTTGCATTCAAATTCAAGTCTACCAAAAATTACATCAAAATGACCCTTAAATACTGAAACCCTAAAACCAAAAAGGAAATAAATATTTGGCAATTAATGCCTTACAAACGGGAAAGGAAATAAACTAAAACAAGCAATTAATTGAATTGCTCCCTATTTGGAAGGCTAAATTTTGGAAATAAATCAATTCATTATTCATTGCAAATTGAAACTCCTCCACACACCATAGCTTGTGCTTCACGCCCAAGCTCTCTACTTCATGCCCAAGTCTTCTCTTATTCGGCCCAATCAATTGCCTTAATGACGTTAGTTTAGCCTTGGTCTTCATGTGGGCTCATCTTGGACTTTAATAATTCGAAATCAGCCCAAGTGTCTTGAATCAGGCCATTTAGTGCTTACTTGAATCTCTTAGCCATTGCCCTAGTTATTGGCCCAACCGGAACGTGCAGTGGATCTCTTGATGTGGCCCCCTGATTCTCATCATTCCCTCTCTCTTGAAAAGGATTTGTCCTCAAATCGTCACCTACATCAAAAGGAGACAAATCAGAAACATTGAAGCTTGCACTAACATTATACTCACCTGGAAGATCTAACTTGTAGGTGTTGTCATTGATCCTTTCAAGCACTTGAAATGGACCATCTCCCCTAGGAAGTAATTTAGAACGCCGCTGGACTAGAAACCGTTCCTTTATCTTATGCAACCACACCCAATCACCGGGTTCAAACACAACTTTCTTGCGCCCTTTATTAGCTTGCGTGGTATATTGCTCAGTTCTCCTCTCTATGTTTTGTCGAGTTGTTTCATGGAGTTGCTTAACAAAATCTGCCTTTTTCTTCCCATCCAAGTTAACATGCTCATTCACAGGTAAAGGAATTAAATCCAAAGGAGTCAACGGGTTAAAACCATATACAATTTCAAAAGGCGAATAATGAGTTGCAGAATGCACACTCCTATTATAAGCAAACTCTACATGCGGCAAACAATCCTCCCATGTTTTCAAGTTCTTTTGTATTATAGCACGCAACAAGGCAGATAAAGTCCTATTAACTACTTCAGTTTGACCATCAGTTTGTGGATGACAAGTAGTAGAAAACAAAAGTTTAGTTCCTAGCTTACCCCACAAAGTCTTCCAAAAGTAGCTTAAGAACTTAGCATCTCTATCTGAAACAATGGTCTTAGGCATGCCGTGCAATCGAACAATTTCTTTGAAAAACAAATCAGTAATATGTGATGCATCATCAGTTTTTTGACAAGGAATGAAATGTGCCATTTTAGAAAACCTATCAACAACCACATATATAGAATCCCTACCCCTCTTTGACCTAGGCAAACCCAACACAAAATCCATAGAAATATCAATCCAAGGTCCACTAGGTATAGGCAAAGGAGTATACAAACCATGAGGCTTAACCCTAGACTTAGCTTTTGTACATGTAATGCATTTCTCACAAACCCTTTCTACATCACGTTTCATATGAGGCTAAAAGAAGTGTTCATGCAAAACATCTAGTGTCTTGGCTATACCAAAATGCCCCATCAAACCTCCCCCATGAGCTTCTTTAACAAGCAAGTCACGCAAAGAACTCTTAGGCACACATAATTTAGTTTCTCTAAACAAAAAACCATCATGCCTATAAAACTTGCCAAATGCAACCTTTTCACATGCATTGAATACATTGCCAAAATCAGAATCTTCCACATATAATTCTTTAATGTAGTCAAAACCAAGTAACCTAGCATCCAAAGTAGAAAGTAAAACATACCTTCTAGACAACGCATTAGCGACCACATTTTCCTTACCTTTTTTGTATTTGATCACATAAGGAAATGTCTCTATGAACTCTACCCACTTGGCATGCCGCTTATTTAGCTTGTGCTGCCCCTTTAAATGCTTTAAGGACTCATGATCCATGTGAATCACAAATTCTTTCGGCCAAAGGTAATGTTGCCAAGTTTCCAACGCCCTAACCAAAGCATACATCTCCTTGTCATAGGTAGGATAATTCAAGGCTGCTCCACTTATCTTCTCACTAAAATATGCAATGGGACGTCCTTCTTGCATTAGAACAGCTCCAATACCTATTCCTGAAGCATCACACTCAATCTCAAAAGTTTTAGCAAAGTCAGGCAAAGCAAGCAAAGGTGCGTTAGTTAATTTCTCCTTAATCAAGTTAAACGCCTTTTCTTGTTCATTACCCCACTTAAAACCCACATTCTTTTTGATAACTTCAGTTAAAGGTGCAGCTAGACTACTAAAGTCTTTCACAAACCTCCTATAGAAACTAGCCAACCCATGAAAACTTCTCACTTGTCCCACATTTGTAGGTTTTGGCCACTCCTTAATTGCCTTAACCTTTTCTTCATCAACCCCAATTCCCTTAGCACTAACAACAAAACCTAGAAATACAAGCTTATCCGTGCAAAAGGTACACTTTTTTAAATTAGCAAACAACTTTTCTGTTCTTAAAACACCTAAAACAAGTTTTAAATGTTCAACATGCTCATCCAAGTTCTTGCTATAAATCAGAATGTCATCAAAGTAAACAACCACAAATTTTCCAATAAAAGCACGCAAAACATGGTTCATTAATCTCATGAAAGTACTTGGTGCATTAGTTAACCCAAAAGGCATAACTAACCACTCATATAAACCATATTTTGTTTTGAAAGCAGTTTTCCACTCATCACCTTCTTTCATCCTAATTTAATGATATCCACTTTTAAGATCAATTTTAGTGAAAACAATAGAACCATGCAATTCATCAAGCATATCATCTAATCTAGGAATAGGATGTCGATACTTTACAGTGATATTGTTGATGGCACGACAATCAACACACATCCTCCATGTTCCGTCCTTTTTAGGCACAAGCAATACGGGAACCACACAAGGACTCATACTCTCACGAACATACCCCTTTTCCATGAGCTCATCAACCTGCCTTTAAAGTTCCTTTGTCTCCTCGGGATTACTTCTATATGCGGGTCTATTTGGAATTGGTGCTCCGGGTACAAAATCAATTTGGTGCTCAATCCCCCTTATTGGTGGTAAACCAATAGGCATCTCTTCAGGAAACACTTCATCAAAGTCCTGCAAAAGTGAAACAACAACACAAGGCAAAGAAGAGTCAATTTCGTTAGTACTAAAACAAGCCTCTTTGTACAAAAGTACAATCATTGGCTGATTTGAAAACAAAGCCTTTTTGATCTCACTCCCTCTTGCATAAAAGCTCACTTGTTTTCTCACTCTTTTTTTCTCATCAACCTCCTTTTCTTTTTCAACTGTTTTTTTCTTTTTTTGCTGGTTCGGACTCTCTCTCTTTTGTCTCTCTTTCTTTTGAACTCTCACTCTCACTCTCCTTTTTAACATCTCTCTCTTTTTTTAACCTCACTTGATCTTCATATACTTGTCTTGGGGTTAAAGGTACAAGAGTGATTGGCCTTTTATTGAGTACAAAGGAGTATCTATTGGTATATCCATCATGTGTCACATGCCTATCAAATTGCCATGGTCTTCCCAAAAGGATATGACCCGCATTCATTGGTACCACGTCACAAATAACTTCATCTTTGTATTTTCCAATTGAAAATGACACCAACACCTATTTATTCACCCTAACTTCCCCACTATCATTCAACCATTGTAGCTTATAAAGTTTTGAGTGCTTAAAAGTTGTCAAATTCAATTTTTCCACCAAAGTAGTGCTAGCCACATTAGTACAACTCCCCCCATCAATAATCATACTACATACCTTATCATTAACATGGCATTGGGTGTAAAAAACATTGTCACGTTGTACATCGTCAAACATTTTTTTTTTTCTGACTTGATCAAAACGAAATTCAGCAAAGTCTAAATTTTTTTTTTTTTTGATCAAAGAAATCAAAGAAGAATAACAAAGATAGATAAAACCTGAAGTTAGAGGCCGAAGCTCTGATACCAAATGATACGAACCTCGTCGATTGTATCAAGATTGATATGAACCTCACCAAGAGTAGTGAGACCCGGAACCAATATATGGTAACAACGGATCGTTTTCTAATTCAAGTTTATAAAAACAAAGAAAATAAAGGACCGTGACCCATTATCTATATGGAGATAAGAACCAACGGTATCAAGAAGGTTGTAGACGCCACACTCAAGAAAGAGAAAGAAGGTGAGTGATAAGTCAAGGTTTGAACGCCACAAGGTAGAACCTTGATAAGTTCATAGTTCAATGAAGAACCAAGAGAAAAAAAGTTCTCACAAATAATATTTTATTCAAAGTCTAATCTCCTCAAATAATACATCAATGTGTCCTTTAAATACTAAGAAAAGATCTAAACCCTAGACGAAAAAAGAAAAGGAAATAAACTACTCAACAATTAATTGCCTTACAATTAGGAAAGTAAAAGAATAAAAACTAGCAACTAGTTGACTTTGTTTGGGAAACAAATCAACTATTTATTTGGGAAATAATTAAAAATAGGAAATATGCTAAAATTCGGAATCCTCCAACCCTAGCTTGTATCTCACACCATAATCAGCTCTTTATTAGGAAATATGCTGAAATTCGGACTCCTCAGCTCAAGTCTTCGCGCAACAAACTAGATGGCCGATTTTGGGCCTGTTGTGATCTTTTACGGATGCCAGAGTCTTCATAACATCTGTAGGGCCCGTCTTGGGCTTTCCGAAAACATATTATAGTAGACAATCCGACTTCAGATGCTCTCTGTAGAGGCCCACGAAGTTCAGCTCAGATTTGGGCCGAACTTGAACTTCAGCAACTCAGAATTAGCCCATCATTAAATGCTTCTTTGATCCTCTTGGCCCCTTGTAATTGGCCCAACCGGAACATGCAATTGATCCTTTGATGATGCTTATTGATTCTCATCATTCCCCCTCTCTTCAAAAGGATTCGTCCTCGAATCTTCACCGTAATGTTGTTGATAGCCTTCGACACTTCATCAAAGTCCTGAAAAAGAGAAACAAGAACACCTGGCCGAGAAGTTGGCTGATTTGAAAATAATGCCTTTTTGATCTCACTCTTTTTTGCATAGAAGTTCATTTGTTTTCTCTCTTTTTTTTCCTCATCGGCCGAGATTTCGTTTTTTGCTATTTCAATCTCTTTTTCTTTTGTCTCTCTTTCTTTTGAACTCTCACTCTCCTTTTTTACATCTCTCTTTTCTTTTAACCTCACTTGATCTTCATATACTTGTATTGGGGTTAAGGGTACAAGAGTGATTCGTTTTTTATTGAGTACAAAGGAGTATCTATTTGTATAACCATCATGAGTTACACGCCTATCAAACTGCCATGGTCGCCCCAAAAGGATATGACTTGCATGCATTGGTACCACATCACACAAGACTTCATCTTTGTACTTCCCAATGGAAAAAGACACCAACACCTGTTTAGTCACCTTGATTTCTTCACTATCATTTAACCATTGTAACTTATAAGGTTTTGGGTGCCTTAAAGTGGCCAAATTCAGTTTTTCCACCAAAATAGTGCTAGCCACATTAGTACAACTCCCCCCATCAATTATCATGCTACATACCTTATCATTAACATGGCATCGGGTGTGAAAGACATTGTCATGTTGTACCTCATCATCTTCCTTTGCTTGAGCACTAAGAGCTCTTCTTGCGACCAAAAGCTCTCCATCTTTGTGATCTTCGGAAGGATCGGCCTTGGCCTTGAAACTAGGCTGGTCATCTCTCTTGTTCCAATTCGGTTCCCATGATGAAGAAGAACACGAATGTTGCCCAATTCGTGTGGAACCGTTCCTCTTCATTCGTTGATCTAACATCTCTGATAATAACTGATCAAACTTTTGTACCATGGCTTTGTAAAAAAGATTGATATCAATCGTTTTCGGTACATCGTCAGACATATATATATATATTTTTTAATCGAAATCTAATCAAGTTTTTTTTTTTTTTTTTGGTAACGGATCTGATCAACTTTTTTTTTTTTTTTAATTAGAATTTGATTAAACTTTTTTTTTTTTTTTTTGGTAACGGATCTGATCAACTTTTTTTTTTTTTTTTTGATCAAACGAAATAAAAGAAACACAAAAAATAAAAAATAAAAATAAAAAAAGGGATAGATCAAACCTGATTTAGAAGCCAAAGCTCTGATACCAACTGATATGAACCTCACCAAGAGTAGTGAGACCCGGAACCAATATATGGTAACGACGGATCGTTTTCTAATTCAAGTTTATAAAAACAAAGAAAATAAAGGACCGTGACCCATTATCTATATGGAGATAAGAACCAACGGTATCAAGAAGGTTGTAGACGCCACACTCAAGAAAGAGAAAGAAGGTGAGTGATAAGTCAAGGTTTGAACGCCACAAGGTAGAACCTTGATAAGTTCATAGTTCAATGAAGAACCAAGAGAAAAAAAGTTCTCACAAATAATATTTTATTCAAAGTCTAATCTCCTCAAATAATACATCAATGTGTCCTTTAAATACTAAGAAAAGATCTAAACCCTAGACGAAAAAAGAAAAGGAAATAAACTACTCAGCAATTAATTGCCTTACAATTAGGAAAGTAAAAGAATAAAAACTAGCAACTAGTTGACTTTGTTTGGGAAACAAATCAACTATTTATTTGGGAAATAATTAAAAATAGGAAATATGCTAAAATTCGGAATCCTCCAACCCTAGCTTGTATCTCACACCATAATCAGCTCTTTATTAGGAAATATGCTGAAATTCGGACTCCTCAGCTCAAGTCTTCGCGCAACAAACTAGATGGCCGATTTTGGGCCTGTTGTGATCTTTTACGGATGCCAGAGTCTTCATAACATCTGTAGGGCTCGTCTTGGGCTTTCCGAAAACATATTATAATAGACAATCCGACTTCAGATGCTCTCTGTAGAGGCCCACGAAGTTCAGCTCAGATTTGGGCCGAACTTGAACTTCAGCAACTCAGAATTAGCCCATCATTAAATGCTTCTTTGATCCTCTTGGCCCCTTGTAATTGGGCCAACCGGAACATGCAATTGATCCTTTGATGATGCTTATTGATTCTCATCAAAGATTGATGCCTAGGATCGTTCTAACCTCTGGTTTGGATGGAAATTGTGACCCAACACCTATAATGAGATGTGAACCTTGGTATGAAGGAAGACGCCACAATCATGGATGGAATACTCGATTGATAAGTCAAGGAGGAACGCCACAGAGAATTCTGATAAGTTCCAATCAGTTCTCAAAGAACAATAGAGAAAATTCTCTCAATTTGCATTCAAATTCAAGTCTGCCGAAAATTACATCAAAATGACCCTTAAATACTGAAACCCTAAAACCAAAAAGGAAATAAATATTTGGCAATTAATGCCTTACAAACGGGAAAGGAAATAAACTAAAACAAGCAATTAATTGACTTGCTCCCTATTTGGAAGGCTAAATTTTGGAAATAAATCAATTCATTATTCATTGCAAATTGAAACTCCTCCACACGCCATAGCTTATGCTTCACGCCCAAGCTCTCTACTTCATGCCCAAGTCTTCTCTTATTCGGCCCAATCAATTGCCTTGATGACGTTAGTTAAGCCTTGGTCTTCATGTGGGCTCATCTTGGACTTTAATAATTCGGAATCAGCCCAAGTGTCTTGAATCAGGCCATTTAGTGTTTCCTTGAATCTCTTAGCCATTGCCCTAGTTATTGGCCCAACCAGAACGTCCAATGGATCTCTTGATGTGGCCCCCTTATTCTCATCACAATGGGTATAAAGACATGAAGCCGAGCGAGGTAATTTGAAGACTCCTCACTTACAAGTCTAGGAAGGCTCCTAGCTCTACACCTCCTAAAAAGCATAAAGGAATTGCTTTGAAAGCATTTAAGGATGAAAAGGAGGTAAAGAATGACTCGGACGAAGACCTTGCCTTATTTGTGAAAAGGTTTAATAAGGTTATTGTAAGGATTCCCATTCATTGATTGACTTATTTCGTGGACAAACCACATGTTGGGGTTTCAATTGTAAGGGTAATTTAGGTGATTAAGGATCAAGCTTAAAGGCCCTTTCAAGACCTTAAGGTGACAAGCACTTCAAAGGTATATCTCTAGTGCTTAGTTTCTTTAAAGAGATTTAGATTGTGCACACACACTTAGCATACTTGCATTTGTGTGCATTCTCTTCACATGTCACATTTCACACATGCACTTTGATTGTTGTATCTTGTTGTGTGTTTTTTGTGTCATGTAATTCGTTTCCAGAATATGTTCGTAAACATCCGTGCTTGCACGAATGTGTGCGTGAAGACCACCTATGGAGAATGCCCTTGGCTTCTCCTTTGGTTTCACCACTTTTGGTGAATTGGCGGTTTGATCGGTGGCTATAACCGCTGAATGAAACCCTTGTTTGAGTCCAGAAGTTTCTGGAGTGATTCTACGGTTATCATCGATGGCCACGACCACCGTTCGAAACCGTCGATCATACTTGATTGATTTTATCTCTCGGGTTTGATTCTACGGTTGAATCGACGGTTTGATAACCGCCGAACGAAACCCCCATTGTTCCCCTGTTCTTCTCGGGTTCAATTCAACGGTTGTAATTGGTGGCCTGACCGCCGATCATGCATTTTCATGGGCAAACTTGTCTTTTCACATGCTCTGTTTTTTTATGTCTATAAATACATCACTTTCTCATCTCTCTGAACCTAACTCTTTCAATACAAGAACCCTAAAGTCTATAGAGAGATTTGTGAGAGAAAAGGCAATCAAGATTGCTCGTTTAGACACTCAAAACCATTTTCATATGCATTAAACGTCATCTAGCATCTTCTAGCATATCTAGGATGCTTGCTTCATAGGTCTTTCATCAACACACTTGCTTTGGTAAGTTCTTCACTATTATCATATATAATTAGTGTTTTATTCATCAAGGCTTCTCTTTAATTACTTGCATGTTCTTAGATTAATTTCTAATATTCAAGATAGAGATTGTTGTGTTGATATGATTGAGTGTTGTATTGTGATAGCTATCTAGGTTTATTTAATCTATGTTTAGCTAAGCTTTATGACATGTCATTTAGCTATTGATATCTAGGTTTGCTTTAATTGATACATCATCATCCTAGATAAGCATCGTGGAGGGTATGTCACCTCTTCGATTTAGTCTTCTCTTCGAATGAATTATAGTTCCCTTCTTAAGGAAGGTATTTGGCTTATTGGAGGGAACTCTCAGAGGGACTTTTGGCGGGATAATTGGTTAGGGGTTCCCATTTTGGAGCTTTTAGGGATTCCAGATTATTTAGCTAATCCGCTCCCGGCGAAGGTCTCAGATTTTATTCATGAGGGCAAATGGGTGCTGGACGATTGTTTCCGCGTGCGATTCCCGGATCTGTGTTTTCAGATTGATCGGATTGCAATTTCTCCTGTTGTGGATTCTCTTGTTTGGGCTAATTCTCGAGATGGTCGTGTTTCTTGCAAGGCTGCTTATTCCCAGTTTCTCCGTGATATTCCTTAGGTTGTTTGGTGGAGGGATGTTTGGTCTCGTTTTATTCCCCCTTCTCGTTCAGCTTTGACCTGGCGTCTGATGTTGAACAGGCTTCCTACTGAGAATCGCCTTTGCAGGTCTGGGTTCCAGTTGGCTTCTCGTTGCAGTATTTGTGAGGTTAGTAGTGAATCTGCAGATCATCTTTTTCTTCATTGTCCCCTAGCGGTTGCTCTTTGGGAGGCAGTTTTCTCGACTTTCCAGCGACGTGTCTCTACCAATACTTGGCAATCCTTCTTCTTGCAGGCCATGTCGGTTTCCTTTAGTGAGCAGGTTAGGATTTTATGGAAAGCGGCTATCCATGCAGTGATATGGGGAGTGTGGACTGCCCGTAATCAGTGGATCTTTGAAGGGAAGTCAGTGGACTTTAGATCCGTCCTTTCTTTGGTTTGGCGTGCGGTTTCAGAGGCTAATCGCTTGGAGATTGGTTGTATGCGTAATTGTATGGACGACCTTTTGATTTTTCATCGTTTTGGTCTTCAGGGTCGCCCTTCTAAAGCCCCAGTGATCAAGAGTGTGGTTTGGTCGCCTCCGGCCCCTGGTTGGATCAAAGTGAATACAGATGGCGCTGCCTTAGGCTCTCCGGGGGTTGGTGGTTGTGGTGGTATTTTTCGGAACTGTAGAGCCTTTGTGAAGGGTTGTTTTGCTATTCCTCTTGGTCAGGTTTTCGCGTTTGAGGCCAAGCTTCTAGTGGCCTCATTGGCCATTAATTTTGCTTGGAAGTATGGGTGGCATCGTATCTGGCTGGAGAGCGATTCTTCTTATGTGGTTCAGCTTCTTTCTTCTCGTTCTGAAATGGTTCCTTGGAGGGTTCGTCAAGCGTGGCAGCGCTGCATCTTCCAGATCTCGCATATGGATTTTCAGGTTTCCCATATTTTCAGGGAGGGGAATCAGGTTGCAGATACACTTTCTAAGCATGCTTTGGAGCTTCAGGCTGATTCTTGGTGGTTCTTTGCCCCGCCGTTCTGTTCTTCTTTAGTTGGCAATGACTGCATGGGCCGGGAGTCTTTTCGTTTTTCTTGATGTTTTCTTTTTCTTTTTGGTGTGGCCTGCGTGCCTCTTCTTGTTTGGGGTTGTTTTCCCTTTGGGTCTTTGTGCTTTATTGCTTTTTGTCACTTTTTTCTTTTCTTTTATCTTTTTATGTATGGATACTGTCTAGGGGTTTTTCAGCATATGATCGTTTGTGATGCTTTTTCCCTTTAGATCAGTCCAATTTTTATTAAAAAAATGGGTATGTTCTATTGTCAAAAAAAATATATATATTCACATAGGTTGTATTATCTCTTCTTAGAGAACTAAGTTTTGTGTTGTGACCGAGATTAGGTTGCTTAAATCGCAAGCAATTGGACTAGGTCCACTTATACCGAGATTAGGTAGGTGTGTGATTATATACCAGGATTAGGTTGTAATCGTTATCACATTTAGTGGATTTGAGGTTCGAGTGTGGCGCACTTACCAGCCCGTGGTTTTTCCCATGAGGGTTTCCACGTAAATATCAAGTGTTATTTAATATTCCGCACATATTACACTTGCTATATTATATTGACTAGTTAAGGGTTTTTTTTTCGTAATCTTGACTTACACAAAAATTGGGTAAAATTAGTTAAAATCTATTCACCTCCATCTAGATTAATATTGTACACACCTATAATTTGTTTCAATTGGTATCAGAGCGGGTTCCTAGATATACTTAGGTGATCCTTGCTCATTTTGGTGTGTTTTGCATTTGTGTGATTTTTGTTCATTCATACATTTTGCATACATTTCATTTCATTCATTCTACACAATGAGTGGAAACGGTGGCAACAACAAGGGGACTTCTAGCACGAAACCTCCTCTACTCACCGGCTTGAATTATTCCTCATGGAAAGGAAAGATGGAATCCTACATATGTCAAATTCACGACCGTGCATAGATGGCGGTTGAAGATGGATATGATCTACCTATGATGACTCCCACAGGTGGAGGAGAAGAAGTATTGAAGCCTAAAGCGCAATGGAACGCGCAAGATTTTGAGGCTTCAAAATGGAATAGGAAGGCTATGCACGCTATCCTATGTGCGATGGATGAAAATCAGTATAAACTGATTCAGAATATTAGGATTGCCAAGGAGGCATGGGATATCCTAGAAGTCGCACATGAAGGCACCGAAGTAGTCATGGATTCGAAGCTTCAAGTTCTCCAAACGCAATTCGAGTTGCTTAGGATGGGAGAGGATGAATGCTTCAATGAATGTGAAGTCAAGTTGATGGTTATTGTCAATCAAAGCCATCAACTCGGTGACCCGTATTCTGATAGGAGAGTGTAGGGAAAAATACCGTAGTACACGCAGCGGAAGCGAGACTAAAAATAGATTTAGTATAGTTTTAAAATTTTTCCTTTTTATGAACCTTAACCCTTTAATTAATTAACCATACATATAAACCAACAAAAGAAGAATACCTTTTGTCGCGTGATCCGATTGACTTACATCGATGGTAATCCGCAAGATCTTCAATCCTAGCACGAACGTGAATCACTTAGGAGCGTGGTCTCCCTTTTCTTTGAATTGCAAACCTGAGAATGGATAAACAAACTTTCCTTTTTCTTTTGTTAGTTAAAAAACAATCAAAAGAATACAAAGATTATTCTGGTCACTTTTGAGTTCTCAATCTAATGATTGAAACTCCCGTGAACCTAATTCGATATTGTACACACAAGCTTATTGATGAACAAGCAATTAGTGTACTATCAAAAGAATAATCTCTTCTCTCTTTTATGTCTTAGTAGAATAAAAATAATACTTTTCTATGAATTGAGAAGAAGAAGAAAATTGAATCAATGAATCAACCAAGGTGGCCGAATTCTATATGAGGTATTATATAGGTGGCCGAAATTTTGCTTCCTCTTCTATTTAGGGTTGCCGCAAATCCCATACCAAAAAGGGTTTGTGTTGCACCCTAATTTCCATCAACCTTTAGACTTCAAACCCTAATCCAACTCATAAGTATTTTTATTCTTTTATTGACTAAATAAAAAGACTTCTTATTTGATTAAATAAATAAAATTAATTACTTATTTTCTTATCAAACAAGTCTTTTACTTTTAGTATACTACTACCAATAGTATAACTTTAGGAAATATATTTCCTGATCAGAAAAAGATTTGTTTCTTAATTAAACAATTAATTAATAAATTAATTAATTCTTATTTAATTAAACAATGAAACAAAATAATATATTAGGTTAATATATTCACCTTTGCCGCCCCACTTATATAAATGGGCCATATATTATTTTCTTATTTCATTTAATCCATTGGACTTTAAATAAAAAGCCCACATGTGAACCAGACCCATTCTTACTAAAAGAAACAAGCCCACATGCCTTTCATTAATATATTAATATAATTGAGCAGCCCATTAAATAAATAATGTGCAAATTATATTCTTAATATATTAAATGCAATTCTAAATGGACCCATAATTGGTCCAGTAGAATAAATCAAGTGATCCATGCAAGTCCGTGTGGATTGGGGATCTTGGCGGGCTATTTAAATTTAAGTTTCAATAGACATAACCTAATCACAATCAACAAATGATTCACTTAGGTCCGATCCATTAATTTTAACTCATTCCACTAAAGAGCTAAAATTGAACTCTTAAATAAAGATAGAATAAGAAGATGTTCCTCATTCATACCCTAGACAATCATATTGGAGATAGTGTATCCTCGTGATTAATATCAGTAATCGCCAAGAGTTCATAGACCGCCTATAACTCTCCAAGTTACCATATTTACTCATATGACCATGTTTTGAACTTGGATATTTTGACTTGTCCATAAGCCATATTTTCAATAGACACTATCGAAAACTCAACGTTGAGATTTAATATCCAATTACTTCAAAACATCCATATGATGATATTATACTCTCATTTAATAAATGGCGCCACGATGTCCATATCTATAAATGAAGTCTTCTATCGATTAACAAATGAATATCACCAAACTATCGAAGATAGACTATGCTATATAATCGTACTCATTGATAACTCAAATGATATCACTTGCAACCATAAGTCCATCATTTATCTCAGGATTAAGATAGACTCTCCGATTGTCCTGATAATGAAAAGACTATTATCTATTGACGGTTCTAGATAAAGCTTTTCATTGTGATCCAGTTCAATGCACCCAGTGCACTAGATTCTTTTACTCGAAGACACTCCGATGATTTTAGACTCATCATATCTCATTTCATCCCACTCAAATGCTAGTAAAAGAATTCTACAACTTTAACAAGATAAAGGTGCCCAACCTTTAACTGAAGTTGTGAACATTATTTAAGACTAACTAAAGAATTGTGTCTATCTCATACATATCCAGATGTACGAACAATTCTTCTTTTCTCATAGTCTTTAGACCTTATGATTATTTACTTTGACAATTATAATAATTAAACTATAAATGCTATAAGATTTGTTAAACCAGAAATCACATTATTAATATGAATAGATTGTCAAAAACACTATTACACTCTTGCTATTGAGCATAATCCTAACAGAGAGTCAAGCAGAAAATCATGAGATCTCTCCCCGATAGGTTTGAATCAAAGGTTACGGCTTTAGAAGAAAACAGTGGGTATAAAGACATGAAGTCGAGCGAGGTAATTGGAAGACTCCTCGCCTACAAGTCTAGGAAGGCTCCTAGCTCTAATCCTCCTAAAAGCATAAAGAAATTGCTTTAAAAGCTTCTAAGGAAGAAAATGAGGAAAAGAAGATTGACTCGGACAAAGACCTTGCCTTATTTGTGAAAAGGTTCAATAAGGTTTTGAAGTTTGGGAAGAAAGGCTTTGGATCAAAAGGCCAAGACTTGAAGAAAAAGGGTCCCTTGAAGAAATTTGAGCCTAGGCAAGAAAGGACTAAAAGGAAAGAGGTCTGATGCTTTGAGTGTGGTTGGATAGGTCACTTTGCCCCCAAATGTGCTAATCACAATGACAAGAAGAAGGAAAAAGTGATGGCCGTCACTTGGAGTGGAAGTAGTGATTACTCCAATGAGGGAGATGAGTATTCGAATGATGAAGATCTCATGGCTAACTTCCTAGCTTTTGCCTCCTCCCACAAGAGCAAAAGTGCTAGTGAAAAAGAGGAAGAGAGTCAAGAGGAAAATGACTCAAGTGAAGAAGAAAGTGATTCCTTATCTAACTCCATAAATGGATATGTGGAGAAAAAGGTGCTTGCTAAATACCACGCTGAGTTTAATGACTTAACAATCAAGAGCATGAGAAAGATTCAAAGATTGAGAGAAAAGAATCTTGAACTTTCATCCCATAATGACCACTTAAGTGAACAAGTGGAAAGATCCAAGAAGATTGAAGACAAGCTAAGAGATGAGCTAGCTTTGTCTAGGAGGAATGAAGATGGTCTAAAAAGGGAGCTTGAAGAAGCAAAAGGATCTATGACAAGGATGGCCTCTAGCACCCAAAAGCTTGGTCATATGCTTAGTGTTTGAAAGAATCCGTGTGATAAGAGGTGTCTTGGGTATAAAGATGGCAATGAGATCTCAACCTCTAACAAGACCGTGTTTGTCAAGAGCTTGGGCAACAAAGAAGCTTCATCGATGCAAACTCCTAGGATTGATCTAGGACAATGTTCAAATAGTGCACAAGTGAAGATGGTGCCAAGAAGGCAACCTCAAGCTCAACCTACAAGAGCTCTTCAAGCTAACATTCCTCAACATATGGCTCACAAAGGAAAGGGACCAATCATGAAAGGTAAACCTCAGAAGCAAGTTAGACCGGTTCAACAACGAAGATGGATTGAACCTGCTTAACCACAAAGACATGGGAAAGCTCATATGTACGCACAAGGACATGGTATGATTCCATATTTCATTCCTACATGTCATTTTTGTTGTTTTGATGGTCATATTAGACCAAATTGCTTTCGATATATTAAAATGTATAGAACTAAAAGCATGATTGAAAGGAGAAAGAATAGAGCCAAGATGCATGTTCCTAGGACATCTAGAGCCCATGTACCAAAAACCACTAGGAAAGAAAATGTTTTACCTATGTGGATTAGAAAGAATGAAAACATTTGCCATGTTGCACAAATTGCCTTGAATGCAAATTCTTCTAACTTTTGGTATTTAGATGGTGGGTGCTCTAGGCACATGACGGGAAACAAGAGTTTCTTCGAGACTCTTGTCATGGAGGAAGGAGGATGTGTCACCTTTGGTGATGGATCCAAAAAGAGAGTCATAGGAAAAGGAACCATTTCCGTTCCTAGATTACCTTCCTTATCCAATGCTTTATTTGTTGATGGCTTGAAAGCCAATTTGATAAGCATTTTTCTTCTTAGTGATGAAGGATATTCTGTCTTGTTTAGTAAAAATGATTGCTCTTTTCTAAAGCCCGATGGATAAACCTTGTTGGAAGGTATGAGATCTAGCGACAATTGCTATTATCATGAAGCTAGAATAGTTGATCGCGCTCCAAATGTTCACATTTAGTGCTCCCTTTTCCTATCTTTTTGTGCTTGTTTCTCGGGTAAAACTAGGTATTTAACGGATTAAATAAGTGTTTCAGGTAAATAGGGAAGTTCAGGGGCATAATTGTTATTTTGGACATTTTAGGGGTAAAAGTGCAAGATTCGGATTATTATTGCAGATTCCGTGAATAGGGGAAAGATCAGGGGTACAAACTGTAATATGCTGACAAAGCACAGTATCAGCATGCCACGTCATGCGCTAAACGGTGTCGTTTTGGCCCAGTGCGCGTCACGCTGATGTCAGGATGACGTCATGTCATCCCTTAACTTCAGCCAACCCAAGACCAGTCCCGACCCGACCCGACCCGACCCGACCCGGCCCGATCCAACCCGACCCGACCCGACCCGACCCGGTTAGACCATACTCGGATCCGATCATAACCTGACATTTTTCGACCACTTTTCGATGCTTTTTCTGGCTATATTCTGCCCAGATCGATGGCTCTCCACGTCTCAGTCACGATGGACCCATTTTGAGGCTCCCATGCACACATTTCCTCACCTATCCAAGTCCACCAACTTCCATGGACGTTCAAGCCTTCAAGCTTGATTCCAGCGGTCTCTTGGCCACCCAAAGACGACCAAACTCACCAAGATTCCGCGGTTTCATGCCGTTGGAACATTCCCGCAGTCTAGAAGGTCAGAACTCGAGGCCAACCTCAGTAAATCCACCGCGACTTCCGATGGCGGGAATGAACCCGTGAGACAGGGGAGACAAGCCCGTTGGAGCAACCGCCTTGGAGATATTTCATCCAAAACCATGCCCAAACACTTCCTACTATATATATTCACCTTTCCCTACCTTAAACACAATCCCTAATATCCAAATACCCATCCTATTAGCCTAAATTAGCTTAGAATTACTCTAATCTAGCTTAGAACTTTACACCTCAACACTACATGGTTTCATGTGGATTTCCTAGCTTGGAAGAAAAAGGCTTGGTGCTCTATTGAAGAACAAGAAGCTTCCTACTTGTGGTTTCTTCTTACTTTTTCTTCTCTTCCATTTATTTGTAATTCATGAACATGTGTGTGTAATATACTTTGAATGTTGAGGAATGGATTTTATATGATTTATATTGTATTTAATTGATCTTATCTTTACCATATCCATCTTGAGTTATCATATGTTGAATTGAATTAGATTGAATGTATACATGTTGTTAATTGATCACTAGTAACATGTAAACTTTGTTTTACAACATTTATTATCTCTAGTGGAGAGGATTGGGTTAGTATTTGTATGTCCATGCATATTAGCTAGTTCTCATGTTCTAGGATTGTAAACTTCTCTATTATTGTCATTCTATATCCATAGTTGATGGTAATTGAGTGGTAGGATTATATTGCATATTACATAGAACAAAAGGTGCTTAATTGAGATCAATTGATATATTCCTCTTCATTTGTATCTTTGCTCTTGCATAACCCTTGCAAAAATTAGTTAGTTTAGTTAGTTGTAGTTAATTAGTGTAACTTAATTGTATTGCTTTAGTGGTTAATTTACTTATTTGCTTTAGTTGCCATCTAATTAGTTTAGGTTAATTATAATTGTTATTGTAGTATAGAGATTGCGTATCCTCGATCATAGGATTCGCATCGCTTTTAGTTTTCCGCATTAGTGTAATTTAATCTATATTTACTTTACATGCCATTTTAGTGTAATCATAGTGCATTAGATTAGTTGTAGCTTACTTGTGACCATCCTCATTTACATTTCCATGCACTTGTAATTACTGTAAATATTGTAATTAGCTTAATTATAACATAAGACGTAGAACCGACTTCACGTGTACCAACCACCCTCTCTCGTGGGAACGATACCTTTACTCGTAACCACTATACGTGGCCAACGATTCGTATACTTGCGAAAATGGTAGAAATACACTCGCACGCACGTACCATCATTTACCGCAGTTATAAAACTGTCGTGTCCCGCATGCGCCGATCAAGTTATTGGCACCATTGGGGATAGTTTATTAGAACCATTACGTGCGCATCAATTGTCTCAAACAATGTGTCCATGGATGAGCAAATTGAGTTGTGGCATGAAAAACTTAGCCACATGAACTTTCGAGATTTACAAACCAAAAGCATACACAAAAAGGGCAAGTATCTCTCCACCAAGGAGTCCTTAGAGCTTCTCCGCATGGATCTTATAGGTCCCAGGCAAACCGAGAGTTTAGATGGAAAAAGATACACTTTTGTTTATGTTGATGATTTCTCTAGGTTCACATAGACATATTTTCTTAGAGAAAAATCCGAAACTTTTGACAAGTTTAAAATGCTTTGTAATAAAATACAAAATGAAATGAATTCAAACATTAAAAGCATTAAACGGATTATAAGTGATCATGAGAGGGAGTTTGAGAATGCCTTCTTTGAAAGCTATTGCAATAGCTTAGGCATCCCCCATGAGTTTTTAGCTTCTAAGAAACCTCAACAAAATGGAGTTGTTAAGAGGAAAAATAGGGTCCTTCAAGAGATGGCCCGTGTGATGTTACTTAGCAACAATGTCCCAAGGAACCTATGGGCCAAAGCCATCAATACGGCTTGCTATATAGGAAATAGAGTTTTCCTAAGGCTCGAAATTAGGAATACCTCATATTAGTTATGGAAAGGTAGAAAGTCAAATGTTAGCTACTTCCACTCCTTTGGAAGCAAATGCTACATTTTAAATGACCGTGATCAACTTGGCAAATTTGATGCTAAGAGTGATGAGGGTATCTTTATTGGCTACGCCTTGGATAATAGAGCCTATAGAGTTTTCAATTTGAAGACTAGAACCGTCATGGAATCATCCAATGTTGTCATTGATGATATAAGGCTCAAGTCTAATGACCATGAGGAGGAGGTTGGTTTTAGTGATGACTCTCCTTTAGAGAAGGTTGTGGTGACTCCTAATGTTAGTGTTAGGATTATGCTCAATAGCAAGAGTGTAATATTGTTTTTGACAATCTTATCATATTAATAAAGTGATTTCTGTTTTAACAAATCTTACAGCATTTATAGTTTGAATATTATAATTGTCAAAGTAAATAATCATAAGGTCAAAAGACTATAAGAAAAGAAGAATTGTTCGTACATCTGGATATGTATGAGGTAGACACAATTCTTTAGTTAGTCTTGAATAAATATTAACAACTTAAGGTAAAGGTTGGGCACCTTTATAAAACTATCTAGAGGGGGGTGAATAGATTTTAAACGATTATTACCAATTTTCGTAATTAGTCAATATTCTGAAAATACCCCAAACTAGTTAAAGCAATAAATCAAGTGTAAAGTGCGGAATTAAAATAACGTTTGATTTTTACGTGGAAACGCAAACTGGGAAAAACCACGGGCTGGTAAGTGCGCCACACTCGAACCTCGAATCCACTAATGGTAAGGTGAATACAACCTAATCCCGATATAACTCACCACCACTACCTAATCCCGGTATAAGTGAACCTAGTCCAATTGCTTGATCCTCGCAATCACTACTTGTAATGATGTTTACAGCCTAATCCCGGTCTATAACCCACCACTGCTACCTGCAGGCCTGTAATAGCAATCCTAGATCAAGACTTCAATTGCTTGTGTCCAAGGCAACCTAATCCCGGTAGACACACAAGACTTACTTCTCAATGAAGAGATTAACACCCTAAGTGAATATGCAAAGATATCCAAATATGCAAATAGAGCTAGGGTACACTATATGCTTATCTAGGATTATATGATGACAATAAAATCAATCCTAGATATGAAAATAGCTATATGACATGGCATACAACTTTAGCTATGTTAAAGATAACCAATCCTAGATACAATAGCTATCAAAAACAATCTCAATCATTTTAATGAGATTAATTAGCTAGATGGCATATTAACATTAAAGCCTAGCTATCACAAAATAATCCTACATGAACACACATGAGGACTCAATTAGATGCAAGATGATTCTAGCTACCTAATTGTCAACAAACAACTCACAAACATTCAAAAGATTAACTAGTTGATTAAAAGACAATCTATCAACCTAGTTATCAATAAATCACACAAGAATGTTTATGATTTAGCTTTTAGGCAAAAAAGACCTAATCAATTAAGCTATCAAAATACAAACCCAATCATGTTATCATGACTCATAAATATATGCAATAAATAGAGTCTAGGTATTTAATCATGCAATAAATACCTAATCTAGAGTAAGAAGAACATTAAATGATATTCAATGAAGTTCTAACTTACCTAGTCATGAAACCATGAAAACCCATGCTCAAATGATGTTGAATAATGCAAGATGGAGATAGGTTTTGGGTTTGGAGAGTTAAAGAAACAATCTTGGTGCTTTCTCTCACTAGGGAACTCTTAATCTCTCTCTAGGGTTTTATATTTTTAGTTCCTTGAATACAAATAAGAGAAAGAGATGTATTTATAGTGCTTAAATGATAGCCCTATAAATTTTGTGCATTTCCCTTAAAAAATGAGCCAAATCGGACTCCAAATGAGTGAGATATGGTTAAATTATGAAACAGGGGTGGAGCAGTGTGCTGGTCCATTGCGCTGGTATAGTACCCACGCAGGAACCCGCGCACTAACAAATCAGCACATCAGCTCGAGATTCGAGTGCCCCAAAACATGACCAAATAATATCGAAACCTTTCATATGATATATCTTTGGAAAGGTATGGAAGTATTCTTTCTACTCCAATTTATGGAATGACATTTAGATGTCTATAGAAAACGTTATGGTCAATTGAGTGACCAATGGTTAGATTCGGATAATAACTGTTACGCCCTGTTTTATTGGTCATTTTGGAGATTTCAAAACCAATCCAAACGGTTATGAAATATTACGAATAATATACCATTAGAAAGGTATGGGTGTCTAGTTTGTACAGTAATTTTCAAAACTCATTTTGAAAATTTGTGTAAAACACTATGGTCACAAGACCATGCAAGGGGTCAGTTTTGAAAACATTTGAAACATTGAAATCCAATCTTTTGAAACTAGACATTTCACTCCAAATAACCAAACTGAATCTACAACTTATCCAAGAGAGCAATGAGACATTCTCAAGTGGTCAACCATCGCGCTAAGACATGCACACCATCATGCAAGCGCGGACGTTTCCGATCACACAAACGGAAACGAATTACACTACACTTAAAACTATCATACATGAAGTGGAAGTATTGGAAGTGAATGCATCCTAATGCCAAACATGTCATGGCATTGTCATTGAACAAAATGTACTCAATTAAAACATGCATGAATAGAATTCATGGCTTTGCATCCTAATGCCTAAACATGTTGTGGCATTTCAATGAACAAGATGCAATCATTTAAACATGCTTGAAGAGACTTCATGGCTTTGCATCCTAATGCCTAAACATGTCATGGCATTTCAATAAACTAGATGCAATCAAATAAACATGCATGAAGAGATATTCAAGAACATGAATGCACATATATAAAAACATACAACATACAAGTATTAGAGATATGCATGAGTTGTGAGTGTGTGCAACTAGATCACTTCAAAGCAAGTAAGCACTAGAATATACCTTTGGTGCTTCTTCTCTTGAGGTCTTGAGGGGGCCTTGGTTGTGCAAATCACCAACCATCAAAAGCCTAAGCTACCCTAACATCAAGCCCCACATGTGGTTTGTCCACGAAATAAGCCAATCAAAACTTGAGGTCCTTACAAAAGTTATAGATTCTTTTGCTAGCATTTGAGTGGGATCAAATGTGTTATGATGAGTCTAAATCATCAAACTGGTTTTGAGTAAAAGAATCTAGTGCATTAGGTGCATTGAATAGGATCACAATGAAATACTTTATCTAGAACCGTCAATAGATAAAAGTCTTTTCATTATGAGGACAATCGGAGAGTCAATCTTAATCTCGATATAAATGATGGACTTATGGTTACAAGTGTTATCATTTGAGCTATCAATGAGTATGATTATATAGCATAGTCTATCCTCGATAGTTTGGTGGTATTCATTTGCTAATCGATAGAGGACTTCATTTGTAGACATGGACATCATGGCTCCATTTATTAAATGAGAGTATAATATCATCATATGGATGTTTTGAGGTATTGGATATTAAATCTCAACGTTGAGTTTTCGATAGTGTCTATTGAAAACATGGCTTCTGGTCAAATCGGAATATCCAAGTTCAAAATGTGGTCATATGAGTAAATATGGTAACTAGGAGAGCTATAGGCGGTTTATGAGCTCTTAGCGGTTTATGGTAACAAGGATTCACTATCTCCAATAAGATTGTCTAGGGTAAGAATGAGGAACTTTTACTTATTCTATCTTTATTTAAGAGTGCAATTTTAGTTCTTTAGTGGAATGAACTAAAATTAATAAATCGAACCTAAGTGAATCTTTTGTTGATTGTGATTGAGTTTTGTCTATTGAAGCTTAAATTTAGATAGTCCACCAAGATCCCCAATCCACACAGACTTACATGGATCACTTGATATATTCTACCGGACTAATTTATGGGTTCGTCTAGAATTGTATTAAAGCATGTGGTCTTGTTACTTTTAGTAAGAATGGGCCTAATTCACATGTGGGCCTTTTATTAAGGTCCAATGGATTTAATAAAATGAAAAAAACAATATTTAAGCCCATGTATGGACTTGGGCGGCAAGGCTAAATATAATAGCCTATTATATTGTTTTATTTTTATTATTTAATTAATTGGGAATTAATTAATTGATTGATTAATTATTTAATTAAGAATCAAAATCTTAACATTCATAGGTGATTCACGTTCGTGATTGAATTATAGGTACACAATTCAAAGAAAGGGAGACCACGCTCATAGGTGATTCACGTTCGTGATTGGATTGGAAGATCTTGCAGATTACCATCGACGCAACGTCAATCGAATCACACGACAAAGGTATGATACTTTTAGTTATATGTTAATTAATTAAAGGGTTAAGGTTCATCTTAAGGAAAAATTTTAAAACATACTAAAACCTATTTTAGTCTCGCTTCCGCTGCATGCACAAGTTTTTCCCTACAATTAGAACGTCTAATGTTATTGATGATGACACATAACCTATTGATAGAGTTCCTCTCGTGAACTCTAAAGAACCCACTCCATAGGTTAGATAACTCCATGATAAGAATGACATCATTGGAGAAGTTAATGAGGGTGTTATGACTAGGCGTCAAATAGCTAATCTCATTAGCTTTACATGCTACACCTTTCAAATTGAACCCAAAAAGGTTGATGAAGCCTTGAATGATGAATTTTGGGTTCTTGCCATGTAAGAAGAGCTAAACTAATTCGAAAGGAATGAGGTTTGGACTCTAGTTCCTAGGCCTAAGACCACTAATGTCACAGGCACCAAATGGATATATAGGAACAAATCCGATGAGGATGGCAAAATAGTGCGTAACAAGGCTAGACTTGTTGCACAAGGGTACTCTTAAATTGAGGGTATCGACTTTGAGGAGACATTTGCTCCCGCTTAGAGTCTATTAGGCTTCTTTTGTCCATTTCTTGTGTGCACAAGTTCAAATTGCACCAAATGGACGTCAAGAGTGCCTTCCTCAATGGCTTCTTGCAAGAGGAAGTGTTTGTTGAACAACCCAAGGGGTTTGTGGTTGCATACCACCCCAACCATGTCTATCGCCTTAAGAAGACTCTTTATAGGTTGAAACAAGCACCGAAGGTTTGGTATGAGCGCCTCACTCAATTTCTTGTTGACAATGACTACACAAGGGGTAGTGTTGACAAGACTCTATTCAACAAGAAAGACAATGATGAGCTCTTTATAGCCTAAATATATGTTGATGATATCGTCTTTGGCTCCACCAACAACACCAAGGTCCAACTATTTATTGATGTTATGTCTCATGAATTTGAGATGAGTCTTGTTGGTGAGCTTAGTTACTTCCTAGGTTTGCAAATTAGGCAATTAAATTATGGGATTTTTATAACTCAAGCCAAATATGCCAAGAACCTAGTGAAGAAGTTTGGTCTTGAAAATGCCAAACATTTTAATACACCTATGAGTACCACCTTGAAGCTATGCAAGGATGCTAGTGGAAAAAGTGTGGAACAAATGTTGTATCGGGACATGATTGGTAGCTTGCTTTATTTGACCACAAGTAGGCCCGATATCTCTTTTAGTGTGGGTGTGTGTGCTAGGTACCAATTGGATCCTAAGGAGTCCAATCTCTCTTCCGTTAAGAGAATCATTTGCTATGTGAATGGGACTTCCAACTATCGGATTTGGTACTCTTTTGACAATAATGCTAGTCTTGTAGGATTTAGTGATGCGGATTGGGCAAGAAATTGTGATGATAGGAAAAGCACATCGGGCGGCTACTTCTTCCTAGGCAACAACTTGGTGTCTTGGTTTTGCAAGACGCAAAACTCGATTTCCTTGTCCATGGCCGAGGCCTAGTACATAGCCGCGGGGAGTTGATGCACACAACTCCTTTGGATGAAGTAAATGCTAGTAGACTACAGATTCAACCAAGGTACACTCACTCTTTTTTGTGATAACATGAGTGCTATTAATATTTCCAAGAATCCGGTTCAACATTCTAGAACTAAGCATATTGACATCCACCATCATTTCATTAGAGAACTAGTTGAGAATAAATGCATAGTACTTGAATATGTAGGTACTAATGATCAACTAGCGGACTTATTTACTAAACCCTTAGATGCTACTCGATTTAAAACACTTAGTAGATCTATTGGGATTTGTCTCGTGGAGTGATAAGTTTTGGTGATTGACCCCATATGAGGAACTCAAGCAAAGAGAGCTTTTGCATACTTGTTGCATGCAAAAATTTGAAATTTTTTTGCTTCTTATTGATTGCTTGAGTAAGCTTGGTTGCACATATGTATATATGTTTTCAATTCAATAAGTGTGAGCCATGCTTGTTTACAATCCCTGTCATATTTATGTTCAAACATGTATTTTTGGACTAAGAGATGTACATAGGAAGTATGATTTGAATGACCTATAGTTATCTCCATGACATGATGATTCTTTTATAACATGCTAATGTCATATGAAAAAGCATGAAATTCAAAATGACATGCTCAAATGAAAAGCATGAATTGATGATTGCAATTTCCTAAATGCAAAACATTGTGTGAAAAAGCAAAAATGAGACTTCAAATGAATAAAGGATGTTGTATCCGTTCAAAGGATTTTAATATCCAAATGTCTCTCTTTCTTTATTAGTTGAACATGGCGACTGTCATACGGGTATGTCACCCAGAAAAATCAAATAGGCTATAAAAAGTCGCTCATGCCATGTTTCGCTTATAAAGTTGGATATAGTTGCTTTTATATTAAATTCAATAAAATCTCTATATCCTTGCTTTACTCATGACAAATGGTGAAATTAGTTTGAATTCTTATTAGAAACCTTTGTCATTTGTTTTGCCAAATACCATTGTATTTTGGACTTGAATGCTACATGTCTTGTATGCAAAGCATTTTTATTCACACGTTTTCTTAAAATAAATATCCTTGTTTCTTTCCAATTAATTGAGTTGCATAAAGTGGCTTATATGATTATGCAAATATCTTGTATGCTACTATCTCTATTTGCTATAAGTGATCCGTTTGGGGACTACTCCTTTACCTATATCATGACAAAAAGGGGAAGTAGAATGTGATAAGGGGAGTTGTTAATTATAGTAGCAAATGCATATGTTGGGGAGAGTACTTATTGAGGGGGAGTAACCCATTGAGGGGGATCATTGCATACACATACATTGCATGATGTTGTGCTTAAATTCTTTATATGCAAATGCTTGTTTTAATTTTCACTTGATCATCTCACATACACTTGATTTGGAAAGTGTAATATTTTGTTTTGAAGGGTTGATAGTTATACAAGAGATTGAAGACTTGAAGTTTTTTATATTTTTATATCTCTTTGTAATGTAGAACATCTTTGTTATCCCGTAGATTCAATTATGTTGTGAGGATCAATGTGAGTAGTGGTTTTGTCATTAAATAACCAAAAGGGGAGATTGTAAGGATTCCCATTCATTTTTTGGTTTACACCATCCAGTTTCCGGGTGGGGCGGATCCACCATACGGTGCAATCAGCCCAGACTACACCCCGACTAATCCGGACTCGCACCGGGTCGGCCCACTAAGGGGTAAAATGCTCCCAATATGTGTAGCTCCGTTCATTGATTGGCTTATTTCATGAACAAACCACATGCTGGGGTTTGAATTGTAAGGGTAGTTTAGGTGATTAAGGATCAAGCTCAAAAGCCACTTCAAGACCTCAAGGTGACAAGCACTCCAAAGGTATATCTCTAGTGCTTAGTTTCTTTGAAGAGATTTAGATTGCACACACACATTTAGCATACTTGCATTTGTGTGCATTCTCTTCACATGTCACATTTCACACTTGCACTTTGATTGTTGTATCTTGTTGTGTGTTTTTTGTGTCATGTAACTCGTTTCCCGAATATGTTCGGAAATATCCGCGCTTACATGAATGTGTGCTTGGTTTAACGCGAAGACCGCCTATGGAGAATGCCCTTGGCTTCTCCTTTGGTTTCACCACTTTTGGTGAATCAGCAGTTTGATCTGCGGCCATGACCGCCAAATGAAATCGCCGTTTGAGTCCAGAAGTTTCTGGAGTGATTATGTGTTTATGATCGGTGGCCACGACCATCGTTCGAAACAACCGATCATACTTGATTGATTTTATCTCTTGGGTTTTATTCTATGGTTGAATTAGCGGTTTCGTAACCGCCGAATGAAACTGCCGTTGTTCCCCTATTCTTCTCGGGTTCAATTCGGCGGTTGTAATTGGCAGCTTGGCTGCCAAATGAAACCGTTGATCGTGCGTTTTCAGGGACAAACTTGTCTTTTCACATGCTCTATTTTTTATGTCTATAAATACATCACTTTCTCATCTCTCTGAACCTAACTCTTTCAATACAAGAACCCTAAAGTCTATAGAGAGATTTGTGAGAGAAAAGGCAATCGAGATTGCTCATTTAAACACTCAAAACCATTTTCATATGCATTAAACTTCATCCAGCATCATCTAGCATATCTAGGATGCTTGCTTGCATGGGTCTTTCATTAACACACTTGCTTTGGTAAGTTCTTCACTATTATCATATATAATTAGTGTTTTATTCATCAAGGCATCTCTTTAATTACTTGCATGTTCTTAGATTAATTTTAATATTCAAGATAGAGATTATTGTGTTGATATGATTGAGTATTGTATTGTGATAGCTGTAGGGAAAAATACCGGTCAACGCAGCGGAAGCGAGACTAAAATCGATTTAGTATGTTTTAAAATTTTTCCTTTGATGAACCTTAACCCTTTAAATTAATTAACCATACATATAAAGTAACAAAAAGTATAATACCTTTTGTCGCGTGATCCGATTGACTTACGTCGATGGTAATCTGCAAGATCTTCAATCCTAGCACGAACGTGAATCACCGAGGAGCGTGGTCTCCCTTTCCCTTGAATTGCGTACTTGAGAATGGACAAACAAACTTTCTTTTTCTTTTTGTTAGTCACAAAACAATCAAAAGACCACAAAAATTATTCCGGTCACTTTTGAGTTCTCAATCTAATGATCGAAACTCACGTGAACCTAATTCGATATTGTACACACAAGCCTATTGATGAATATGCAAATAGTGTACTATCAAAAGAATAATCTCTTCTCACTTTTTTTGTCTTGGCAGAATAATCAAACACTTTTCTATGAGTTGAGAAGAAGAAGAAATTGATTCAGTAAAACACTTGGGGTGGCCGAACCCTATAAGGTGTATTATATAGGGTGGCCGAATTTCATTCTCTTTTTCCTTTACGGTTGCCGAAATCTACTTGTTGTTGTATTAGGGTTGGCCGAATTTCCTCTACAAAAAAGGATTTGTGCTTTACCCTAATTCCCATCAAATGTTAGACTCCTAACCCTAATTTAACTCATAAGTATTTTTATTCTTTTTATTGACTTAATTAAAAGACTTCTTATTTGATTAAATAAATAAACTTTAATTATTTATTTTCTTACCAAACAAGTCTTTTACTTTTAGTATACTACTACCAATAGTATAATTCTAGGAAACATATTTCCTGATTAGAAAAAGATTTTGTTTCTTAATTAAATAATTAATTAATAAATTAATTAATTCTCATTTAATTAAACAATAAAATAAAATAATATTTTTGACTAAAAACTTAGCCTTGCCGCCCCACATTGAATATATGGGCCAAATATTATTTTCTTATTTTATTTAATCTATTGGACTTTAAATAAAAAAGCCCACATGTGAACCAGACCCATTCTTACTAAAAGAAACAAGCCCACATGCCTTTCATTAATATATTAATATAATTGATCAGCCAATTAAACAAATAATGTGCAAATTATATTCTTAATATATTAAATGCAATTCTAGATGGACCCATAAATTGGTCCGGTAGAATATATAAAGTGATCCATGCAAGTCCGTGTGGATTGGGGATCTTGGCGGGCTATCTAAATTTAAGCTTCAATAGACATAACCTAATCACAATCAACAAATGATTCACTTAGGTCCGATCCATTAATTTTAACTCATTCCATTAAAGAGCTAAAATTGAACTCTTAAATAAAGATAGAATAAGAAGATGTTCCTCATTCATACCCTAGACAATCATGTTGGAGATAGTGTATCCTCGTGATTAATATCAGTAATCGTCAAGAGTTCATAGACCGCCTATAACTCAACAAGTTACCATATTTACTCATATCACCACGTTTTGAACTTGGATATTTTGACTTCTCTAGAAGCCATGTTTTCAATAGTCACTATCGAAAACTCAACGTTGAGATTTAATATCCAATTACCTCAAAACATCCATATGATGATATTATACTCTCATTTAATAAATGGAGCCACGATGTCCATATCTATAAATGAAGTCCTCTATCGATTAACAAATGAATATCACCAAACTATCGAGGATAGACTATGCTATATAATCGTACTCATTGATAACTCAAATGATATCACTTGCAACCATAAGTCCATCATGTTAGGATTATGCTCAATAGCAATAGTGTAATATTGTAATTGACAATCTTTTTCATATTAATAAAGTGATTTCTGGTTTAACAAATCTTATAGCATTTATAGTTTAATATTATAATTGTCAAAGTAAACAATCATAAGGTCTAAAGACTATGAGAAAAGAAGAATTGTTCGTACATCTGGATATGTATGAGGAAAACACAATTTTTTAGTTAGTCTTGAATAATTGTTCACAACTTAAGTTAAAGGTTGGGCACCTTTATCTTGTTAAAGTTGTAGAATTCTTTTGCTAGCATTTGAGTGGGATCAAATGAGATATGATGAGTCTAAAATCATCGGAGTGTCTTCGAGTAAAATAATCTAGTGCACTGGGTGCATTGAACTGGATCACAATGAAAAGCTTTATCTAGAACCGTCAATAGATAATATTCTTTTCATTATCAGGACAATAGGAGAGTCTATCTTAATCCTGAGATTAAATGATGGACTTATGGTTGCAAGTGATATCATTTGAGTTATCAATGAGTACGATTATATAGCATAGTCTATCCTCGATAGTTTTGTGATATTCATTTGTTAATCGATAGATGACTTCATTTATAGATATGGACATTGTGGCTCCATTTATTAAATGAGAGTACAATATCATCATATGGATGTTTTGAGGTGATTGGATATTAAATCTCAACGTTGAGTTTTTGATAGTGACTATTGAAAGCATGGCTTCTGGACAAGTCAAAATATCCAAGTTCAAAACGTGGTCATATGAGTAAATATGGTAACTTGGAGAGTTATAGGCGGTCTATGAACTCTTGACGATTACTGATATTAATCACGAGGATACACTATCTCCAACATGATTGTCTAGGGTATGAATAAGGAACATCTTCTTATTCTATCTTTATTTAAGAGTTCAATTTTAGCTCTTTAGTGGAATGAGTTAAAATTAATGGATCGTGATACGAACCTCGTCGATTGTATCAAGATTGATGCCTAGGATCGTTATAACCTCTGGTTCGGATGGAAACCGCGACCCAACACCTATAATGAGATGTGAACCTTGGTATGAAGGAGGACGCCACAATCAAGGATGGAATACTTGATTGATAAGTCAAGGAGGAACGCCACAGAGAATTCTGATAAGTTCCAATCAGTTTTCAAAGAACAATAGAGAAAACTCTCTCAATTTTCATTCAAATTCAAGTCTAATCTTCTCAAATAATACATCAATGCGTCCTTTAAATACTAAGAAAAGATCTAAACCCTAGACGAAAAAAGAAAAGGAAATAAACTACTCAGCAATTAATTGCCTTACAATTAGGAAAGTAAAAGAATAATAACTAGCAACTAGTTGACTTTGTTTGGGAAACAAATCAACTATTTATTTGGGAAATAATTAAAAATAGGAAATATGCTAAAATTCGGAATCCTCCAACCCTAGCTTGTATCTCACACCATAATCAGCTCTTTATTAGGAAATATGCTGAAATTCGGACTCCTCAGCTCAAGTCTTCACGCAACAAAATAGATGGCTGAATTTGGGCCTGTTGTGATCTGTTACGGAGGATGAAGTCTTCATAACATCTGTAGAGCTCGTCTTGGGCTTTCCGAAAACATATTATAATAGACAATCCGACTTCAGATGCTCTCTGTAGAGGCCCACGAAGTTCAGCTCGGCGTCCAGCTCTCGTACAGCTCAAGTCTTCGCGCAACAAGATAGATGGCCGAATTTGGGCCTGTTGTAATCTGTTACGGATGACAGAGTCTTCATAACATCTGTAGGGCTCGTCTTGGGCTTTTCGAAAACATATTATAATAGACAATCCGACTTCAGATGCACTCTGTAGAGGCCTACGAAGTTCAGCCCGGCGTCCAGCTCTCGTACAGCTCAAGTCTTCGCGCAACAAGATAGATGGCTGAATTTGGGCCTGTTGTGATCTGTTACGGATGACGGAGTCTTCATAACATCTGTAGGGATCGTCTTGGGCTTTTCGAAAACATATTATAATAGACAATCCGACTTCAGATGCACTCTGTAGAGGCCCACGAAGTTCAGCCCGAATTTGGTCTTCATGTGGACTGAACTTGGACTTCAGCAACTCAGAATCAGCCCCCATTAAATGCTTCTTTGATCCTCTTGCCCCTTGTAATTGGCCCAACTGGAACATGAAATGGATCCGTTGGTGAAGCTTCTTGATTCTCATCAGATCGGACCTAAGTGAATCATTTGTTGATTGTGATTAGGTTATGTCTATTGAAGCTTAAATTTAGATAGCCCGCCAAGATCCTCAATCCAAACGGACTTGCATGGATCACTTGATATATTCTACCGGACCAATTTATGGGTCCATCTAGAATTGCATTTAATATATTAAGAATATAATTTGCACATTATTTATTTAATGGGCTAATCAATTATATTAATATATTAATGAAAGGCATGTGGGCTTGTTTCTTTTAGTAAGAATGGGTCTGGTTCACATGTGGGCTTTTTATTTAAAGTCCAATGGATTAAATAAAATAAGAAAATAATATTTGGCCCATATATTCAATGTGGGGCGGCAAGGCTAAATTTTTAGTCAAAAATATTATTTTATTTTATTATTTAATTAAATGAGAATTAATTAATTTATTAATTAATTATTTAATTACGAAACAAAATCTTTTTCTGATCAGGAAATATGTTTCCTAGAATTATACTATTGGTAGTAGTATACTAAAAGTAAAAGACTTGTTTGGTAAGAAAATAAATAACTAAAGTTTATTTATTTAATCAAATAAGAAGTCTTTTAATTAAGTCAATAAAAAGAATAAAAATACTTATGAGTTAAATTAGGGTTAGGAGTCCAAAAAGTTGATGGGAATTAGGGTAAAGCACAAATCCTTTTTTGTAGAGGATTTTCGGCCAACCCTAATACAACAACAAGTAGATTTCGGCAACCCTAAAGGAAAAGAGAATGAAATTCGGCCACCCTATATAATACATAATATAGGGTTTGGCCACCCCTAAGTTTTTTACTGAATCAATTCTTCTTCTTCTCATACTCATAGAAAAGTGTTTGATTATTCTGCCAAGACAAAAAAGTGAGAAGAGATTATTCTTTTGATAGTACACTATTTGCTTATTCATCAATAGGCTTGTGTGTACAATATCGAATTAGGTTCACGCGAGTTTCGATCATTAGATTGAGAACTCAAAAGTGACCGGAATAATTTTTGTGGTCTTTTGATTGTTTTATGACTAACAATAAGAAAAAGAAAGTTTGTTTGTCCATTCTCAGGTACGCAATTCAAGGAAAAGGGAGACCATGCTCCTAGGTGATTAACGTTCCTAGGTGATTCATGTTCGTGCTAGGATTGAAGATCTTACAGATTACAATCGACGTAAGTCAATCGGATCACGCGACAAAAGGTATTATACTTTTTGTTACTTTATATGTATGGTTAATTAATTTAAAGGATTAAGGTTCATCAAAGGAAAAATTTTAAAACATACTAAATGTATTTTAGTCTCGCTTCGGCTGAGTTGACCGGTATTTTTCCCCACACATCATTTATCTCAGGATTAAGATAGACTCTCTGATTGTCCTGATAATGAAAAGACTATTATCTATTGACGGTTCTAGATAAAACTTGTCATTGTGATCCTGTTCAATGCACCCAGTGCACTAGATTCTTTTACTCGAAGACACTCTGATGATTTTAGACTCATCATATCTCATTTGATCCCACTCAAATGCTAGCAAAAGAATTCTACAACTTTAACAAGATAAAGGTGCCCAACCTTTAACTTAAGTTGTAAACATTATTCAAGACTAACTAAAGAATTGTGTCTACCTCATACATATCCAGATGTACGAACAATTCTTCTTTTCTCATAGTCTTTAGACCTTATGATTGTTTACTTTGACAATTATAATATTAAACTATAAATGCTATAAGATTTGTTAAACCAGAAATCACTTTATTAATATGAAAAAGATTGTTAATTACAATATTACACTCTTGCTATTGAGCATAATCCTAACAATCTCCCACTTGTGCTATAGCAAATGTATCATATCTCTCATCCCCATGTTCTCTAGATGCCCATCAAAACTCTTCTGAGGTAGAGCCTTTGTGAAGGGATCTGCTAGATTTTCTGCTGACGCGATTTTGGTAATTGTCACGTCACCCCTTTGAACAATCTCCCTTAAAAGATGATACTTTCTTTCAATGTGTTTTCCTCTCTTGTGACTTCTTGGTTCTTTCGAATTAGCCACTGCTCCACTGTTGTCACAGTAGATAGTGATCTGCTTATTCGCACTAGGAACCACTTCCAAGCCTATCAAGAATTGGTGGAGCCAAACAGCCTGTTTGGCAGCCTCGCATGCAGCAACATACTCAGCTTCCATGGTGGAATCAGCAATACAAGATTGCTTGATACTCCTCCATATGACTGCTCCTCCTCCAATAGTAAACACAGCCCCCGATGTGGATTTTCTGGATTCAGAATCTGATTGGAAATCAGAATCTGTATACCCAACGGGAATTAAATCCCCTCAAGAGTATACAAGCATACTATCTCTCGTTCTCTTGAGATATTTGAAAATATGCTTGACTGCCATCCAGTGATCAGGACCAGGTTTCGATTGAAACCTACTAACTATGCCAACGGCAAAACAAATATTTGGTCTAGTGCAGAGCATTGTATACATGAGACTTCCAACTGTCGAGGCATATGGAACTCTACTCATGAATTTCTTTTCATGCTCATTCTTAGGAACTTGTTCCTTAGAAAGTTTGATTCCATGTCTGAAAGGTAACATACCTTTCTTAGAATCCTGCATGGAAAACCTAGACAAGATCTTGTCTATGTATGAAGCTTGGGATAATGCAATTGTTTTATTCTTTCTATCCCTTATTACTTAGATACCTAGAATAAAACTTGCTTCTCCTAAGTCCTTCATATCAAATTGTTTTGCTAACCATTCTTTTACTGATGTCAATACACCTACATCGTTTCCAATGAGTAGTATATCATCAACATAAAGAATCAGGAAAACCAACTTGTCGCCCTTAATCCTTTTGTATACACAAGGTTCGTCAGGATTCTGAATAAATCCAAAACCTTTGACAGCTTGATCGAACCTTATGTTCCAGGATCTGGATGCTTGCTTTAATCCATATATGGATTTCTGCAACTTGCATACCTTTTCCATTTGACCCTTTTCAATGAATCCTTCTGATTGCATCATGTAGATGCTTTCGTCAAGACTTCCATTAAGGAAAGCTGTCTTGACGTCCATTTGCCAAATATCAAGATCTAAAGATGCTGCAATGGATAAGAGTATCCTAATGGATTTAAGCATCCTAATGGATTTAAGCATGGCCATAGGAGAGAAGGTTTCCTCGTAATCGATACCTTCTTTCTGTGTATACCTTTTAGCTACCAATCTAGCTTTAAAGGTTTCCACCTTTCCATCCAATGGGTTTATCCCTTTAGGCAAGTCTACAAGGGACCAGAGTTTGTTATTGAACATGGATTCAATCTCAGATTGCATTGCCTTTTGCCAATGGCGACTATCAACATCCTCCATTGCTTCCTTATACATGTAGGGATCATCGTCGTCCAGGAGATTCTCCACTGATTCTCCCAGACCGATGTATCTTTCGGGTTGTGTTCTAACCGTCCCACTACGACGAGGAATAGTAGGTTGTTGATTTTGTGTTGGATTGGAACTTACAATTGGGTTAGGTTGTGTAACCTCTCGTGGAATTGTATCTGCTGACATCTCATTCAGGACAATTCTACTTCTAGGCACAAAATCATTCATATAGTCCTTTTCCAGAAATTTAGCATTTGTCGAAACAAATACTTTAAGATCTGAAGGACTATAGAAATAATATCCTTTAGTTTCTTTGGATACCCTACAAATATACATGTTTTCGAACGGGACTCCATCTTTTCTGTCTTTCCTTTTAACACATGTGCAGGACAACCAAATATCCTTAAGTGTTGTAAACTAGGCTTGCGCCCAGTCCATAACTCATGCGGTGTTTGAGGAACAGACTTAGATGGTACATCGTTTAGAATGTATATAGCAGTTTGTAAAGCATATTCCCAAAAAGAAATAGGAAGTGTTGAATAACTCAACATAGACCTAACCATATCCAAAAGAGTTCTGTTTCTCCTTTCTGATACCCCATTCTGTTGAGGTGTACCTGGTGCAGAAAACTGAGAAACTATCCCATTATCAATAAGATATTGCTGAAACTCACCGGATAGATATTCTCCACCACGATCAGATCTCAAGATTTTTATGTGTTTCTCAAGCTGATTTTCTACTTCAGCTTTGAATGCTTTGAACATGTCAAAAGCATCCGACTTATGTCGCATGAGATACACATAGCCAAATCTCGAGTAATCATCTGTGAAGGTGATGAAGTACTCATATCCACCTCTAGCTTGAATGCTCATAGGACCACATACATTAGTGTGTATTAATCCTAAACATTCAGTGGCTCTTGCGCCTTTGGCCGAGAACGACCTTTTGGTCATCTTACCTTCCAAACAAGATTCAGAAGTTGGTACATCATCAACCTTTAAGTCACTTAAAGGTTCGTCACTTACCAATCTTTTAATCCTATTAAGGTTAATATGACCTAGACGTAAATGCCATAGGTAGATTTCATCTATTGATAATTTTACTCTTTTATGATTAGGTTCCGTTAATTCTGTGTCTAACGAATGAGAGATATTTTTAAGCAAAAAGAATAAGCCGTTTTCCAAAGTACCTTTGCAAATAAATTTGTTATTCTTACTAATAATAAAATTTTTATTAAAAGTAACCGAATATCCAAATTTATTCAAACAAGAAACTGAAATTAAATTTCTCTTGAATTGAGGTACATAATAAACGTCTATCAAATCTAAATGCCTAAAAGAATCTAGATTAACTCTAATATTTCCCACTGCACTTGTAGACACTAACGTTCCGTTGCCCAAACGCAAGTTGATTTCATTCTTATTCAACTTTCTCCTTTCTTGGAACCCCTGTAAGGAATAGCAAACATGATTTGTGGCTCCAGAGTCTATGATCCAAGAATCTGTAGAATTTGCCAGAAAACATGTTTCAAGATAATTAATATTACCTTGTTCCTTCTTGTTTTGGGACTTTGGGCAATTTCTTTTCCAATGTCCCTTTTCACCACAAAGGAAGCACTTCCCTTTGATCTTGGTTACTTTCTTGGTCTCCTTCTTGGTAGGCCCAAGTTGCCTTTTCTTCTGTTTTTTCTTAACCTTTTGACGGGTCTTAACAGTAGCAACTTTACCAACCATATGAATCTGAGATTCATAAGTAGGAGCAGGTGGTTTAGGAGCAGACAGAACAAACTTTTTTTTTTCAGCTTGCAGCAACAACCCAATTTTCCTTTTCCATGTGACATAATTATCTCCAGTTAAAGTGTTATCTTTTAAGATATTCATTAGGGATGGGGTCATGATTTCTGAATATAACAAAAATATATATGAGTAAATAATCATGATAAAGCACTTTCAAATATTTATCTTGATTTAAATAAATAACTCAATCATAAAAATTCAACGGTGATCCAACACCCATAAATGTTACGCCTCCTTTGGGAGTTCGCACCATTTACTAGTTAGAGTAGGTCCCACCTAATTGTTAACATAACAACCAGCGTTTTCAATTTTAGCCTCGCAATTTTACTGACAAGAACTCTTGGGAGGATATCAATAAAATTACATTGAGTGTGTTACCAAGATATCGACCCTCAATTTTCTCTCACGAAAAATCCCTCCTTGGGGAGTAGATCTCGTTTGAGTCCATTGTCTAGTCTATCCTTGTAAGGAAGTATGTTGCTAAATTCCATTCATGGACGCCCCTTGGGGGGATTACCAATAAATAATAAAGCTCAACTAACCTTGGAGGCCATAGGTGTTACAAAAACACCTTCTCCCATTCAATTATTTAAGGCATGTAATTAAATCCCATAGAATGATTTACCAAGTTATCTAGATGTCAATTTAGATACCTAAATCATTCAATGCATGTTCATACCAAAAGAGATATATGAGTGGCACTCCTATTCTATATGACATGTTATCATACAATAACAAATATTGTAATATTTATGCAAAAATAAATAGCCACAATTTTGGTCCATCCTAGAAAAACAAGTAAATTACATTTGTTTGAAATACATAAACCCTAACTTGGCGATCAAGTCTTCAAGCGGCCATCACTCGCGTGTACCTTGGCTGCCCCACCCATGGGCGTGCGCAAGCACCTAGCCTCCATGGGCAGCCGTGCGACCCATACCACAACAAAAACGCAGCTGCTTGCTTTTATGCTCGCAGCTTGTTTGTTTTGGTGCGCACGGTGTAGGTTTGGTTCCGGTTGCTTCCTTTTTCTGCTTCCAATTCTTCAACTCTTCGAATCTTCGAAACTTGAATATATTACAGCAGGTATTACACAATAAACTACTGCAGTAATTTTTTTTTTTTTTTTTTTTAAACACTGCAGTAAATTTAATACAATAAAAAACTGCACTGTTACAATACAAAAAAATCTGCAGTATTTTAATACAATAAAAAGAAACCTAGCAACTACCAAGAAGGAACTTATGGCGATAATAGGCCACCTTTCTTGTTACAATTCTGAAACAAAAATTACATTGAAATTCTAGGACCAAAATCGAGCAACAACAATTCACTTTATAATAACATATAAATCCATACATTCAACATGTAATTATATATGAGAATACCTAGAGTGCCATCTCTTTCTAAAACATGCATAATCACAATAAAAAAAAATAGATTCACGTATATATACGTTAATTAATTAAAAGGGTTCAACCAAGGCTCTGATACCAATTGTAGGGAAAAATACCGGTCAACGTAGCGGAAGCGAGACTATAATCAATTTAGTATGTTTTAAAATTTTTCCTTTGATGAACCTTAACCCTTTAAATTAATTAACCATACATATAAAGTAACAAAAGTATAATACCTTTTGTCGCGTGATCCGATTGACTTACGTCGATGGTAATCCGCAAGATCTTCAATCCTAGCACGAACGTGAATCACCTAGGAGCGTGGTCTCCCTTTTCCTTGAATTGCGTACCTGAGAATGGACAGACAAACAAACTTTCTTTTTCTTTTTGTTAGTCACAAAACAATCAAAAGACCACAAAGATTATTCCAGTCACTTTTGAGTTCTCAATCTAATGATCGAAACTCGCGTGAACCTAATTCGATATTGTACACACAAGCCTATTGATGAATAAGCAAATAGTGTACTATCAAAAGAATAATCTCTTCTCACTTTTTTTGTCTTGGCAGAATAATCAAACACTTTTCTATGAGTTGAGAAGAAGAAGAAATTGATTCAGTAAAACACTTGGGGTGGCCGAACCCTATAAGGTGTATTATATAGGGTGGCCGAATTTCATTCTCTTTTTCCTTTAGGGTTGCTGAAATCTACTTGTTGTTGTATTAGGGTTGGCCGAATTTCCTCTACAAAAAAGGATTTGTGCTTTACCCTAATTCCCATCAACTGTTAGACTCCTAACCCTAATTTAACTCATAAGTATTTTTATTCTTTTTATTGACTTAATTAAAAGACTTCTTATTTGATTAAATAAATAAACTTTAATTATTTATTTTCTTACCAAACAAGTCTTTTACTTTTAGTATACTACTACCAACACTACAAAAAAATTGGCTATTGGGACGATTTTTTTTTTCGTCCCTATAGGTCAAAAATCGTCCCAAGAGGTCTATTGGGACGAATAAAATTCGTCCCAAAATCCGTCACCTCAGGTGGGTCGCAATAGCTTCTTTGGGACGAAAAATGAAATTTGTCCATTAAAACTATCTATAGGGATGATTTTTATTCGTCCCAATTGATGATGTATAGGGACGAAATTATTCGTCCCAATCGACATTTTTTAGGGACAAATTGTATTTTCATCCCCTTTGACAACATGTAGGGACGAAATATTTCATCCCTTTCAATAATATTTCGTCCCTTTAGATACTCTATAGGGACGAAATTTAAAAAAAAAATTAAAAAAAATTTTTAAAAAAAATAAAATTGGTTCTTTGCCTTCAAATGAAGGCCTACCAACGACCCACCCACCAACACACCCCCGCCCACACCCCTCGACCCATGACCCACCCACCAGCACGCCCATGCCCCATGCCCCACCCACCATGCTGAAATCACAATTTTAATTGTGATTGCTTGGCGTCGAACCTGGCACACTCATGATATGAGCGCCTTATCCACCATGCTGTTACTTTGATTGTGATAATAAAAGCATAATATATAAATATATATAACCTCTACTTGTTATTAAATTTTTATTAATTATTTTTCAATCAATTTTTTTTTTAAAGATTGATTCCACTAATTTAAATTTTATTTTTATATGATAAATAGATTGATATTAAAAAATGTTTATTATAACATTTAATTAAATTATTTTGTCAGATCAAAGGGTCAACCGTTAATCATACTCAGAATTAGACATGACTCGGTTTTCGGTTCTCGATTCGGAACCAGCGGTTTCAATTTTCTATTTGGGTTTACAAAAGACTCGAAGAAAAAAATGAAAAGGCTCAACAATGGAAGATTCAAAACCAAAAAAATCTTCGGGGCCGCTACCCCCACACCTCCAAATGCGTTTGCGTAGTGCCACTAAACTAATTATCCAATGATGTTCAACTTCCATTGGAGGTCTATTTAACAGACCTCTATGAAGAAGATGAAAGAATAATAATAATAAAATAAAATAAAATAAAATAATTTCAAAGTAAGAGGATGTGTGTAAAGTAAGGGTATTTTGGTCCGTTCACCATAATAGGTGTCTTTTAAACTTAAGTTATTAAAGTGGTGACTTTCTTACAAAACCATTTTAAAAAGGTGACATTTTCCACCATTTCCATGTTTCGATTTTCGATTTGGAACCAGCGGTTCCGGTTCTAATTATTCAGTTCCTTTTTAAAAAAATAATAGAAAACCTTTCAAGACTAATAATTATTGATCCTTATGAAGAATTTATTAGGGAAAAAAAAAATCATTTCGATAGAAAACCACTTTGGAGGAACAAAATGATCCATATTGTACCATTTTCTCATTTATATAGTAATTTAATTATTAATATATCTTTAAGGAAAAAAACTTTAAGAAAAAAAATCAAGAATTTTCAACAAAATTAATTAATTATTATAATTTTAAATAAAAAGAAAACCTATTGAGACGAATAACGTATTTTGTCCCAGTAGACATCCTATTAGGACGACAATAATTCATGCCTAAAGGTCAATAAAATTTAATAATCATTATAATTTTAAATAAAAAGAAAACCTATTGGGACGAAATACAATTCATCCCAATAGACTGCCTATTGGGACAAATTATGTGTTTTGTCTCAATAGATATCCTATTGGGACGAAACAAATTCATCCCTATAGATCAACAAAATTTATTTATTTTAAATAAAAAGAAAACATATTGGGACAAAATAAATTCGTCCCAATAGGTATTCTGTTGGGACAAAATATTTATGTCGTCCCAATAGATGCCTTATTGGGACGAAAATAATTCGTCCCTAAAAGTCAACAAAATTTATTAACTATTATCATTTTAAATAAAAAGAAAATCTATTGGGACGAATTCTATATTTCGTCCCAATAGGACAAGTCTATTAGGACGAATTATTTATTTCGTCCCAATAGATACCCTATTGGGACGAAATATAGAATTCGTCCCAGTAGACTGTCTATTGGGACGAAAAAAAAGCGTACCAAAAGAATTTCATCCCAATAGGGCTTTTTTCTTGTAGTGCAATAGTATAATTCTAGGAAACATATTTCCTGATCAGAAAAAGATTTTGTTTCTTAATTAAATAATTAATTAATAAATTAATTAATTCTCATTTAATTAAACAATAAAATAAAATAATATTTTTCACTAAAAACTTAGCCTTGCCACCCCACATTGAATATATGGGCCAAATATTATTTTCTTATTTTATTTAATCTATTGGACTTTAAATAAAAAAGCCCACATGTGAACAAGACCCATTCTTACTAAAAGAAACAAGCCCACATGCATTTCATTATTATATTAATATAATTGATCAGCCCATTAAACAAATAATGTGCAAATTATATTCTTAATATATTAAATGCAATTCTAGATGGACCCATAAATTGGTCCGGTAGAATATATCAAGTGATCCATGCAAGTTCGTGTGGATTGGGGATCTTGGCGGGCTATCTAAATTTATGCTTCAATAAACATAACCTAATCACAATCAACAAATGATTCACTTATGTCCGATCCATTAATTTTAACTCATTCCATTAAAGAGCTAAAATTGAACTCTTAAATAAAGATAAAATAAGAAAATGTTCCTCATTCATACCCTAGACAATCATGTTGGAGATAGTGTATCCTCGTGATTAATATCAGTAATCGCCAAGAGTTCATAGACCGCCTATAACTCTCCAAGTTACCATATTTACTCATATCACCACATTTTGAACTTGGATATTTTGACTTGTTCAGAAGCCATGTTTTCAATAGTCACTATCGAAAACTCAACGTTGAGATTTAATATCCAATTACCTCAAAACATCCATATGATGATATTATACTCTCATTTAATAAATGGAGCCACGATGTCCATATCTATATATGAAGTCCTCTATCGATTAACAAATGAATATCACCAAACTATCGAGGATAGACTATGCTATATAATCGTACTCATTGATAACTCAAATGATATCACTTGCAACCATAAGTCCATCATTTATCTCAAGATTAAGATAGACTCTCCGATTGTCCTGATAATGAAAAGACTATTATCTATTGACGGTTCTAGATAAAGCTTTTCATTGTGATCCTGTTCAATGCACCCAGTGCACTAGATTCTTTTACTCGAAGACACTCCGATGATTTTAGACTCATCATATCTCATTTGATCCCACTCAAATGCTATCAAAAGAATTCTACAACTTTAACAAGATAAATGTGCCCAACCTTTAACTTAAGTTGTGAACATTATTCAAGACTAACTAAAGAATTGTTTCTACCTCATACATATCCAGATGTACGAACAATTCTTCTTTTCTCATAGTCTTTAGACCTTATGATTATTTACTTTGACAATTATAATATTAAACTATAAATGCTATAAGATTTGTTAAACTAGAAATCACTTTATTAATATGAAAAAGATTGTTAATTACAATATTACACTCTTGCTATTGAGCATAATCCTAACAATAGCTATCTAGGTTTATTTAATCTATGTTTAGCTAAGCTTTATGATATGTCATTTAGCTATTGATATCTAGGTTTGCTTTAATTGATACATCATCATCCTAGATAAGCATATAGGGTTACCTAGCTCTTATTGCATTTTGAATATTTCATATATTCACATATGTTGTATTATCTCTTCTTAGAGAACTAAGTCTTGTTTTGTGATCGGGATTAGGTTGCTTAAATCGTAAGCAATTGGACTAGGTCCACTTATACAGGAATTAGGTTTTAATCGTTATCACATTTAATGAATTCGAGGTTCGACTGTGGCGCACTTACCAGCATGTGGTTTTTCCCATGAGGGTTTCCACATAAATATCAAGTGTTATTTAATATTCCGCACATATTACACTTGCTATATTATATTGACTAGTTAAGGGTTTTTTTACGTAATCTTGACTTACACGAAAATTGGATAAAATTAGTTAAAATCTATTCACCCCCCTCTAGATTAATATTGTACACACCTATAATTTGTTTTAAATGGTATCAGAGTGGGTTCCTAGATATACTTAGGTGATCCTTGCTTATTTTGGTGTGTTTTGCATTTGTGTGATTTTTGTTCATTCATACATTTTGCATACATTTCATTTCATTCGATATACACAATGAGTGGAAACAGTGGCAACAACAAGGGGGCTTCTAGCACGAGACCTTCTCTACTCATCGGCTTGAATTATTTCTCATGGAAAGGAAAGATGGAGTCAACTGTGTTAGGTTTTTGGTTTGTCTTGGCATGTATTCCATATCAAAACGATGTTTTTCTTATACTTGATTAGTGGTCTTAGAAATGATGATTCAAAGCTTCAAAGAAAGACTTGGCCACAATCCTTGCAAGATGTTGTCTTTAAAGAGAAATATGCCACATTGCTCAACAAAGGTATATTAGACCTCATTTCTGTTACAAGGCTTAGGCACACACACACATGGAATTCATATGTGTCCCTGTATTGTTGTGCACCATTTATATAACACATTCACTTGTTTTAGTATGCACATGCATTGAACTCATGTAGAATTGTATGTTCTAAGACTATGTCTAGGAAATGGCATGCTTTTGTGATCTTGTGTTTATATGCTTGTGTTTTATTGTATTTGGACATGATCATGATCTCATTTGAATCCTTATTGAGTCCCGGTCATTTCGGTTATTCATTCATTAGGTTTTGAGTCCAAACGATGTAGCTACGCTACTTTTCGTTTTCATTCGTTAAGTTATTTTCATCGTCATTTTCCGAGATGAATTCTCAACCTTTTGTCAAAGTTTCATAGTCATCGTTGTGTGTAAAGGAGTCATGATTCATAATCTGAAAACGTATTCGAAATTGAAGTTCGGAGGCCTAGATACGGCCGAAGAACGGAAGCGGAGCGCGACAGAAGCTTGCTTGGCCAACGACCAAGCAAGGAGGGTGAAACAAATTATAGCACGGTGTGTATAAAACTATCTAGAGAGATTTTAAACTTATTACCCAATTTTTCGTGTTAAGTCAAAATTACGGAATTACCCCTAAATAGATAAAGCAATAAATCAAGTATAAAATGCGGAAATTAAATAACACTTGATTATTACGTGGAAACCCTCACGGGAAAAACCACGGGCTAGTAAGTAAGCCACACTCGAACATCGAATCCACTAAATGTGTAAAACGATTACAACCTAATCCCAAAAGTAATCACACACCTACCTAATCCCGGTATGAGTGAACCTAGTCCAATTTGCTTGCGATTTAAGCAACCTAATCCCGGAAGCTACACACAAGACTTATTTTCTCAATGAAGAGAATAACACCCTAGGTGAATATATGAATATCCAAATGCAACATAGAGCAAGGGAAACCCTATATGCTTATCTAAGATGATTAATATGCAATTAGAACAATCCTAGATATTAAAAACTAAATGACACGTCAAATAGTTTAGCTAATCAAGATTAAGCACAAAACCTAATTAGCTATCACAATACAACTTCTCAAACATACATCACACTAATCTCAAACTTGTATCCAAAATATATATAATAACATACAAGTAATTAAATGAGATTGCTTGTTAAGAAAAACACAAAATATGTAAGATATTAGTGAAAAGTTTACCAAGCAAAGTATGATGAAGAATCCATGCAAGATGACATCTAGAAGATCAAAGATGATGTTAGATGATGATTGATGATCATGAAAAAGTGTTTGAGTAATTAAAAATGAGTTCTTGGAATTTTTCTTCTCTTTAAAAAATATCCTAAGTATGAAATCTGAATATGAACTCTCTTAATTGACCTAAAGTCAAAGTGGCATATATATAGGGGGCCAAATCAAAGTGGGGTCATTTTGATAAGTTGGCTTCAATTTTGCCTTGGGCGCTGTACGTAGAGCGCTTCTGTACAGCGCCTATAAACTGATCTCTCGGGTCTGAGAGGGGCGCTGTACGAACAGCGCTTCTGTACAGCGCTTGTACAGTGCCCATCCAAAATGCATCAAACCTGATGCATTTAATTTTCCAATTTTGCATCAGGTATGAGGGGCGCTGTTCAGAACAGCGCCCTTTGGAATGCTAGAATTCCAAAGTTATACATGACAAGGCAATGGGCAATGCAAGATGCAATCAACCTAACATGCAAGAAGAGATGTTAATGAGCATTAAAGCACACAAATAAGACACACAACATACAAGATTAAACATATGCATGAGTTGTGAGTGTGTGCAACTTGTAGGGAAAAATACGGTCACGCAGTGGAAGCGAGACTAAAATCGAGTTTAGTATAGTTTAAAAATTTTCCATAATTTGAACATTAACCCTCTAATTAATTAACATATAATACTAAAGATATCATACCTTTGTCATGTGATCCGATTGACATTGCGTCGATGGTAATCCGCAAGATCTTCCAATCCAATCATGAACTTGAATCACCTAGGAGCGTGGTCTCCCTTCTCTTTGAATTGTGTACCTGATGATGGATTAACAAAACTTTTTCTTTTTCGTTAGTCACAACAAGTTCCAAGAGACAACAAAGAATGTTCCGGTCACTTTTGAATTCATAATCTTTAGATCGAAACTCACGTGAACCTTATTCGAAATTGTGCACAAAACCTTTTGATGTAAAAGTAACTAGTGCACTATTGAAATAAGAACAAACTTTTCTCTCTATTTCTCTTGGCTGAAAATCACACTAGTCTAAGAGTTGGATTCTATTTTTCTCTAGCAAAAGAAAAAACTCTCAAGTCCAAGACATTAGGGTTAGCCGAATTCCACTTGCCTCATATTTATATAGTGCACCGAATTTAGTGCTAAATATATTCTAGATATCACTATATATATTTTGGTGCGATACCTCTGCACAATATATATTATATATATATCTAGTGCATTGACTTTGCACAATATACTATATATATGATCGTGTGCTTTATAAATATATATATATATATATATATATATATATTCCGACAATTAATTGCCATATATATATTTCATATATATCTATATATTGAGGCCAAAATCCTTTACCATGTAGGATTTGTGTCTTTTGACTTAAATCCTAACCCTAGGTAGATTTCCTTAGAATTCCAAACCCTAATCCAACTCTTTAGTGTATTTGTGACTATATAAAAGACTTCCTTATTTGACTAGATAAATAAATCCCTTATTTATCTACTTACCAAATAAAGTCTTTTATTTTATTTATACTACCACAATAGTATACTACTAAGAAACATATTTCTTAGTCAGAAAAAGATTTTGATTTTTAATTAAATAATTAATTAATCAATTAATTAATTTCCATTTAATCAAATAATAAAAATAAAACAATATAATACCGTATATATATATCTCGGCCATGTGCCATATATATTAATATATCTATATATTGTTTTTCTATTTTATTAAATCCATTGGACCTTAATAAAAGGCCCACATGTGAATTAGACCCATTCTTACTAAAAGAAACAAGTTCAAATGCCTTAATACAATTCTAGATGGACCTATAAATTAGTCCGATAGAATATATCAAGTGATTCATGTAAGTCCGTGTGGATTGGGGATCTTGGCGGGCCTATCTAAATTTAAGCTCCAATAGACATAACCCAATCACAATCAACAAATGATTCACTTAGGTTCAATCTATTAACTTTAGTTCATTCCACTAAAGAACTAAAATTGCACTCTTAAATAAAGATGGAATAAGTAAATGATTCTCATTCATACCCTAGACAATCTTATAGGAGATGGTGTATCCTCGTGAAGAATATCAGTAATCGCTAAGAGCTCATAGACCGCCTATAGCTCTCCAAGTTACTATATTTACTCATATGACCACATTTTGAACTTGGATATTTTGACTTGTCCAGAAGCCATGTTTCAATAGACTCTATCGAAAACTTAATGTTAAAATTCAATATCCAATACGTCAAAACATCCATATGATGATATTCTACTCTCATTTAATAAATGGAGCCACGATGTCCATATCTATAAATGAAGTCCTCTATCGATTAACAAATGAATACCACCAAACTATCGAGGATAGACTATGCTATATAATCGTACTCATTGATAATTCAAATGATATCACTTGCAACCATAAGTCCATTATTTATCTCAGGATTAAGATAGACTCTTCGATTGTCCTGATAATGAAAAGACTATTATCTACTGACGGTTCTGGATAAAGTGTTTCATTGTGATCCTATTCAATGCACCCAGTGCACTAGATTCTTTTACTCGAAGACCCTTCGATGATTTCAGACTCATCATAACTCATTTGATCCCACTCAAATGCTAGCAAAAGAATTCTACAACTTTAACAAGATAAAGGTGCCCAACCTTTAACTTAAGTTGTGAACATTATTCAAGACTAACTAAAGAATTGTGTCTACCTCATACATATCCAGATGTACGAACAATTCTTCTTTTCTCATAGTCTTTTGACTTTATGATTATTTACTTTGACAATTATAATAATTAAACTATAAATGCTATAAGATTTGTTAAACCAGAAATCACATTATTAATATGAATAGATTGTCAAAAACACTATTACACTCTTGCTATTGAGCATAATCCTAACACAACTATCTCTTCAAGACAAGTAAGCACATAAAAATTTACCTGAGGTGCTTATCAAGACGAGGTCTTCAAAGGGCTTCGAACAATAAAACCAACACCTAAGCTACCCTTACAAAGAACCCCAACATGTGGTTTGTCCACGAAATGAGCCGATCAATAATGGGAACCTTACAATCTCCCCCTTTGGCTATTTCGTGACAAAACCACCACTCACATTGATACCTCACAAAGAAATATAAACTATGGGACTACAATGATATTCTACATGGCAAAGAGATAAGAGAATGCAACTTGAAGTCTTCAACCTCTTGTAGAATGATCAAACCCTGAAAATAAAGTTTCTAACATTTCCAATACAAGTAAAGTGTGAGATTAATCAAGTGAGAACAAAAAACAAGCATTTGCATTTTAAAAGTTTAGGCACAACATTATGCAATGTATGTGTATGCAATGCTCCCCCTCAACGGGTTACTCCCCCTCAATGTATATTCTCCCCAACAAGCACAATTGCTACTACAATTTGTAACTACCCTTACCATATCCTACTCCCCCTTTTTGTCATGATATAGGCAAAGGAGTAGTCCCCAACCGGGTCACTTATAGCAACGAGAGATAGTAGCATGCAAGATATTTGCATAATCAATATAAGGCATTTTATGCATCTCAATTAATTGGAGAGAAACAAGGAGATTTATTTGAGGAAATGTGTGAATCCAACATGCTTTACATACAAGACATATAACATTCAAGTCCAAAATACAATGGTATTTGGCAAAGCAAATGACAAAGGTTTCTAATTAGAATTCAAATCAATTTCACCAATGTCATGAGAAAAGCAAGGATATAGAGATTATTGTTTTCAATTTAAGAGCAACGATATCCAACTTTATAAGTGAAACATGGCATGAGCGACTTTGCACCTTATTTGATTTTTTCGGATAAGATATCCGTATGATAGTAGCCATGTTCAACCAATAAAGTAAGAGAGACATTCGGAAAATAAATTCCTTTGAACGGATACAAGATCCTTTATTCATTTTGAGTCTCATAAGCTTTCACACAAGTTTTACATTTTAAGAATATGCAATCATCAATTCATGCTTTTCATGTGAGCATGTTATAAATAAGAATCATTATGTCATGGAGATAACTATAGGTGATTCACATCATACTTCTATGTAAATCTCCTAGTCCAAAAATGCATGTTTGAACATAAATATGACATGGATTGTAAACAAGCAAGGTTCACACTTATAGAATTTGAAAACATATATACATATGTACAACCAAGCTTACTCAAGCAATCAAAAGAAGAGGCATAAGTTATTTCAAATTTTTTGCAAGTGACAAGAATACAAAATAGCTCTCTTTGCTTGAGTTCCCTGACCGCGCCAAAACCGGTTCTAAATTAACTACACTAAATTACGCTATTCTACTACAGTTATTCTAAGGGGCGCGTGGGTAGTTCACCCTCCGCAAGCGTACGAGTCGTGTGAGTAGTAAAGGGTAACGAGTAAGGGTGGTCGTTCCCACGAGGAATGATTAGCTGCGTGAGTCTAGGTTATCATTAATTATCAATTTCTATTTCTTACAAATTTACTAATTAATGTTGTCTAAATCAATTATTCTAAGCTTGCAATTAACTAATGATTAAAGCTAGATTAAGTCAATTAAGCTAGACTAAAGATGTTAGGGGATTGACTCATTCAAGTAACTACCATATCATTAATCAATCATTCATTTAAAACATTCACAACATTCTAAGGCATGTATTTCATTTATCATTTATGTTAAGCATGAAATCCATCATCTAACACATAATCTAATATCATAGATAAGTGATTAAGAGAGGATTTAGGAATAGTGATGTAGAGATTTTCTAATTAACTCAATTCATGAATTACTTAGAGACATCTCTATGAAATTGATAGTAAAACATTCATACATATTGTAGGACACTCTATGCATGAAATTAACTACCAAGTGTGTACAATAAATGTATATGCAAGACATATTATCCACATATCATATAATTAGAGTTCATAGTACACACATACAAGCCTTAGAGGGTGAAGTAACACATATATTGATTAAATCAATAGTATAATTACAAGAATTACATCAATCCCTTAACAATAGAGTTTAGTTACACATAGAATTATATAAGCATGAAAATACAAAATAAGAGCTAAACAAACCCATCTGGATTCGTTTCTTGCGCAAGAAGGCTCCTCCTAGCAATCCAAGCACAATATCCTTCTAGAGCAACTTCAAGAGATCAAGTCTAGGTAACTCAAGGTGGTGTTTGGCTACCTAGAAAGTGATGGAAAATGATGAGAAAAACTACACTAAAGTTGAGAGAGTTATTCTCTCTCTTAAAACTAAACTAAAAGTTAAGTTACCAAACTCATAAAATCTAATGATCACCAAAAAATGGTAACTAATGACTAAGTGTAGTGTGTAGTATATGTGTGTAGTAACTTACAAACTAAGATAGATAGAATAGATATTTTATCTAAGATAATTAAATGGAAAAATATCTCAAAATATCTAAGTGGGAAGAGTTTTTGGGCAAGCTCATGTGATTGGATAGCAAGTGGGACGAGTTGCATTTCTTCTAGGCATTTCGGTGACCTCATGCACTCTGTCCGGCGAGCTTATTCCCGCCGGCGTGAAGTCACCGCGAAAACGGAAGGTTTTCGGCGACTTCTAACCTTCGGGACTGCGGGTATACTCCCGCCGCATGAAACCGCTGACTTCTTGAGAGTTTGGACGCCTTTGGAGTGGGAAAGAGGCCGCTGGAAGGAAGCTTCCAAGCTTGGTTGGCCATGGTGGTTTGAAGACTTGGAGGAGAGTTGGTGGAGAGAGAATCATGTGCATGGGAGGCCAAAAATGGTGGCAAATGGACTGGAGAAGTTCCGACCGTCGTTCTAGGCGGAGAACCGTCGAAAATGGCGTCGAAAACGGGCTGGAATCAAGTCTGGTTGTCGCCGGGTCAACCGGGTCGCTGGGTCATCGGGTCGGGTCACGTGGGTCGTCTGACCCGTTTGCATGAAGAAGACGATAACATCATCGCTGACGTAAGCGAAGGCCTAAACGACGTCGTCTATGGCTGATGTGGAGCTGACTGCTGTGCTTTGACTGGCAAATATCACAATGCACCCCTGTATTCTTCCTTAATCACCAAATCTGCAATAATTCCTCCAGAATTGCATTTTGACCCCTGATTCTCCATAATTACGAATTTGCCCTCTTTTGCCCTGATTTTGCCACTTTTCTCTAGTTTGGTCCAAAATACCCCTAATGAGTTGAAATACCTGAAAAACACTTATTTACAATATTAAATACCAAAAAGGGGCTCGAAAAAACGGTTACAAAAGCCAAGTAAGGGAGTGCTAAATGTAAACATTTGGAGCGCGATCATTCCCCATATGGGGTCAATCATAAATCACATCACTCCACAAGACATATCCCAATAGATCTACTAAGAGTTTTAAATCGAGTAGCATCTAAGGGTTTAGTAAATAGGTCCACAAGTTGATCATTAGTACCTACATGTTCAAGTACTATGCATTTATTTTCAACAAGCTCTCTAATGAAGTGATGGCGGATGTCAATATGCTTAGTTCTAGAATGTTGGACCGGATTCTTGGAAATATTAATAGCACTCATGTTATCACAAAAGAGAGTGAGAGTACCTTGGTTGAATCCGTAGTCTACTAGAATTTGCTTCATCCATAGGAGTTGTGTGCATCCACTCCTCGCGGCTATGTACTCGGCCTCGGCCGTGGACAAGGAAATAGAGTTTTGCTTCTTGCAAAACCAAGACACCAAGTTGTTGCCTAGAAAGAAGCAATCGCCCGATGTGCTCTTCCTATCATCACAATTTCCTGTCCAATCCGCATCACTAAAGCCTATAAGACTAGCATTAGTGTCAAAATAGTACCAATTCCCATAGTTGGATGTCCCATTCACATAGCGAATGATTCTCTTTACGGAAGAGAGGTGGGACTCCTTAGGATCCGCTTGGTACCTAGCACACAAACCCACACTAAAGGAGATATCGGGCCTACTTGTGGTCAAATAAAGCAAGCTTCCTATCATGCCACGATATAACGTTTGTTCCACACTTTTACCACTAACATCCTTGCTTAGCTTCAAAGTGGTACTCATGAGTGTATCACAATGTTTGGCATTTTCTAAACCAAACTTCTTCACTAGGTTTTTGGCATATTTGGCTTGGGTTATGAAAATCCCATCATCTAATTGCCTAATTTGCAAACCCAGGAAGTAACTTAGCTCACCAACAAGACTCATCTCAAATTCATGAGACATAACATCAACAAATTATTGGACCTTGGTGTTGTTGGTGGAGCCAAACACTATATCATCAACATAGATTTGAGCTATGAAAAGCTCATCATTGTCTTTCTTGATGAATAGTGTCTTGTCAACACTACCTCTTGTGTAGTTATTGTCAACAAGAAATTGAGTGAGACGCTCATACCAAGCCCTCGGTGCTTGTTTCAACCCATATAGTGCCTTCTTGAGGTGATAGACATGGTTGGGGTGGTGTGCATCCACAAACCCCTTGGGTTGTTCAACAAACACTTCCTCTTGCAAGAAGCCATTGAGGAAGGCACTCTTGACATCCATTTGGTGCAATTTGAACTTGTGCACACAAGAAATGGACAAGAGAAGCCTAATGGACTCTAAACGGGCAACGGGAGCAAAAGTCTCCTCAAAGTCGATACCCTCAATTTGAGAGTACCCTTGTGCTACAAGTCTAGCCTTGTTCCGCACTATGTTGCCATTCTCATCAGATTTATTCCTATAAATCCATTTAGTTCCTATCACATGTGAGCTTTTAGGCCTAGGAACTAGAGTCTAAACCTCATTCCTTTCGAATTGGTTTAGCTCTTCTTGCATGGCAAGAACCTAAAATTCATCATTCAAGGCTTCATCAACCTTTTTGGGTTCTATTTGAGAGGTGTAGCATGTAAAGCTAATGAGATTAGCTATTTGAAGCCTAATCCTAACACCCTCATTCACATCTCCAATAACATTCTCTTTGTTATGGAGTCTTCTAACCCATGGAGCGGGTTCATTAGAGTCCAAGAGAGGGACTCTAGTAATAGGTTGTGTGACTTCATTATTGTCATTGGATGTCCCAACATTGGGAGTCACCACAACCCTCTCCAAAGGAGAGTCATCCTTTAAAACTTCCTCCTCCTCATGGTCATTAGACTTGAGCCTTGTATCATCAATGACAACATTTGATGATTCCATGACGGTTCGAGTCTTCAAGTTGAAAACTCTGTAGGCTCTACTATTCAAGGCATAGCAAAGAAAGATACCCTTATCACTCTTAGCATCAAACTTACCAAGTTGATCACGGTCATTTAAAATGTAGCATTTGCTTCCAAATGTGTGGAAGTAGCTAACATTTGGCTTCCTACCCTTCCATAACTCATAGGAGGTGTTTCTAGATCCGGGCCTTAGGAAAACTCTATTTCCTATATAGCAAGCTATATTGACGGCTTCGGCCCATAGGTTCCTAGGGACATTGTTGCTAAGCAACACCACTCGGGCCATCTCTTAGAGGACCCTATTCTTCCTCTCAACAACTCCATTTTGTTGAGGTGTCCTAGGAGCCGAAAACTCATGGGAGATGCCTAAGCTATCACAATAGCTTTCAAAAGAGGCATTCTCAAACTCCCTCCCATGGTCACTTCTACGTTTAATGCTTCTATTGTTAGAATTCATTTCATTTTGTAGTTTAGTACAAAGCATTTTAAACTTATCAAAAGTTTCGGATTTTTCTCTAAGAAAATATGTCCATGTAAATCTAGAGAAATCATCAACACAAACAAAATGTATCTCTTTCCACCTAAACTCTTGGTTTGCATAGGACCCATGAGATCCATGTGGAGAAGCTCTAGGGGCTCCTTAGTGGAGAGATACTTGCCCTTTTTGTGCATGCTTTTGGTTTGTTTTCCTTGTTGGCAAGGTCCACAAATTCCATTGGCTGTCTTCCCAAGCTTAGGGAGGCCACGCACACAATTGAACTTTCCAAGGGTTCTTAAATCCCTAAAGTTCATGTGGCCAAGTCTTTCATGCCACAACTCTATTTGCTCATCCATGGACACATTGTTTGAGACTATTCTAGCTTCAAGACAATAACAATTGTCACTAGATCTCATACCTTTCAACAAGGTTTGTCCATCGGGCTTTAGGATTGAGCAATCATCTTTGCTAAATAAGACGGAATATCCTTCATCACTTAGATGTGAAATGCTTATTAAATTGGCTTTCAAGCCATCAACAAATAAAGCATCGGATAAGGAGGGTAATCCAGGAACGGAAATGGTTCCTTTCCCTGCAACTTCCTTTTTGGATCCATCACCAAAAGTGACATATCCTCCTTCCTCCCTAACAAGAGTCTCGAAGAAACTCTTGTTTCCCGTCATGTGCCTAGAGCACCCGCTATCTAGATACCAAAAATTAGAAGAATTTACCTTCAAGGCTATTTGAGCAACATGGCAAACATTTTCATTCTTTCTAATCCACCTAGAAACAATCTTAGCTTTCTTAGTGGTCTTTGGTACATGAGCTCTAGATGTTCTAAGATCATGCATAGTAATATCATTATTCCTAGGAACATGCATCATGGCTCTTTTCTTTTTCTTCTCTATCATGCTTCTAGTTTTGCACATTTTAATATATCGAAAGCAATGTGGTCTAATATGACCATCAAATCCACAAAAGTGACATACAGGAGTAAAATAAGGAATCATACATTGTCCTTGTCTTTGTGGATGAGTGGGTTCAATCCATCTTCATTGTTGAACTGGTCTAGATTGCTTCCTAGCTTGAGGTTGCATGATAGGCCTTTTTCCTTTGTGAGCCAAGTGTGGAGGAATGTTGGCTTGAGGGACCCTAGGGGGTTGAGCTTGAGGTTCTCTTCTTGGCCCCATCTTCACTTGTGCATTCGAACATTGTCCTACTTCTAACTTCTTCTTAGGAATTTGCACATGTGAAATTTCTTCGTTCCTTAAACTCTTGACAAACACGGTCTTGTTAGAGATAGAGATCTTCTTGCCATCTTCATACCCAAGACCTCTCTTGTCACATGGACTCTTTCTAACACCAAGCATATGGTCAAGCTTCTTAGTGCTAGAATCCATCCTAGTCATAGATTCTCTAACTTCTTCAAGCTCCCATTCCTCCTAGATAAGACTAACTCCTCTCTTAGCTTATCTTCCATCTTCTTGAATTTTTCCACTTGTACACTTAAGTGGTCATTATGAGATGCAAGCTCAAGATTTTCTTCTCTCAACATCTTGATCTTTCTTGTGCTCTTGATTGCTAAATCATTAAACTCGGCATGATATTTAGCAAGCACATTTTTCTCCACAAATCCATTTATGGAATTAGAAGAGGAATCACTCTCTTCTTCACTTGAGTCATTTTCCTCTTGACTCATTTCCTCTCTCTCACTTGCACTTTTGCTTTTATGGGAGGAGGCAAAAGCTAGGAGATTAGCCATGAGCTCTTCATCATCCGAAGACTCATCTCCCTCAATGGAGTCATCACTACTTCCACTCCAAGTGACGGCCATCACTTTTCCCTTTTTCCTCTCATTGTGATTTGCACATTCGGGGGCAAAGTGACCTATGCCACCACACTCGAAACATCGGACCCCTTTCCTTTCGGTCATTTCTTGCCTAGGTTCAAACTTCTTGAAAAAACCCTTTTTCTTCAAATCTTGACCTTTTGATCCAAAGCCCTTTCTTCTAAACTTCATAACCTTGTTGAACCTTTTTACAAACAAGGCAAGGTCTTCATCCGAGTCAACCTTCTTTGCCTTCTTTTCATCCTTGGAGGCTTTTAAAGCAATTCCTTTTTGTTTTTTAGGAGGTGTGGAGATAGGAACCTTCCTAGACTCATAAGCTAGAAGTCTCACAATCACCTCACTCGGCTTCATATCCTTATAACCACTATTTTCTTCTAAAGCTGTCACCTTTGATTCGAACCTATCGGGAAGAGATCTCATAATTTTTTGCTTGATTCTCCTATCCGAATATGGATCACCAAGTTAATGACTTTGGTTGACTATGTCCATCAACTTGATCTCGAAGTCGTTGAAGCACTCATTCTCCTCCATCTTAAGCATCTCAAATTGAGTTTGGAGGACTTGAAGCTTAGAGTCCTTCACCACTTCGGTTCCCTCATATGCAATCTCTATGATGTCCCATGCCTTTAGCTATCCTAGTATTTTGAATCAATTTGTATTGATTTTCGTCCATAGCACATAAGATGGCATGCATCGCCTTCCTATTCCACTTTGAAGCCTCAAACTCTTGCGCGTTCCATTGCGCCTTAGGCTTCAATACTTCTTCTCCTCCACCACCGGGAGTCATCATGGGTAGATCATATCTGTCTTCCACTGCCATCCATGCACGGTCGTGAATTTGGCATATGTAGGATTCCATCTTCCCTTTCCATTGGGAATAGTTCAAACCGTAAGAAGTGGAGGCCTTGTGCTAGAAGCACCTTCGTTGCCACCACCATTTCCACCGTGTCCACTCATAGTGTTTATGAATGAATGAAATGAATGCAAATGTATGAATGATCAAAAATCACACAAAATGCAAAACACACCAAAATAAGCAAAGATCACCTATGTATGTCTAGGAACCCGCTTTGATACCAATTGAAACAAATTATAGCACGGTGTGTATAAAACTATTTAAAGGGGGGGGGGGGGGGGGGGGGGGGGGGTGAATTGATTTTAAACTTAATACCCAATTTTTCGTGTTAAGTCAAAATTACAAAATTACTCCTAAATAAATAAAGCAATAAATCAAGTATAAAATGCGGAAATTAAATAACACTTGATTTTTACGTGGAAACCCTCACGGGAAAAACCACGGGCTAGTAAGTAAGCCAAACTCGAACCTCGAATCCACTAAATGTGTAAAACAATTACAACCTAATCCCGGTATGAGTGAACCTAGTCCAATTTGCTTGCGATCTAAGCAACCTAATCCTGGAAGCTACACACAAGACTTACTTTCTCAATGAAGAGAATAACACCCTAAGTGAATATATGAATATCCAAATGCAACATAGAGCAAGGGAAACCCTATATGCTTATCTAAGATGATTACTATGCAATTAGAACAATCCTAGATATTAAAAATTAAATGACATGTCAAATAGTTTAGCTAATCAAGATTAAGCACAAAACCTAATTAGCTATCACAATACAACTTCTCAAACATACATCACACTAATCTCAAACTTGTATCCAAAATATATATAATAACATACAAGTAATTAAATGAGATTGCTTGTTAAGAAAACACAAATATGTAAGATATTAGTGAAAAGCTTACCAAGCAAAGTATGATGAAGAATCCATGCAAGATGACATCTAGAAGATCAAAGATGATGCTAGATGATGATTGATGATCATGAAAAAGTGTTTGAGTAATTAAAAATGAGTTCTTGGAATTTTTCTTCTCTTTGAAAAATATCCTAAGTATGAAATCTGAATATGAACTCTCTTAATTGACCTAAAGTCAAAGTGGCATATATATAGGGGGCCAAATCAAAGTGGGGTCATTTTGATAAGTTGGCCTCAATTTTGCCTTGGGCGCTATAAGTAGAGCGCTTCTGTACAGCGCCCATAAACTGACCTCTCGGGTTTAAGAGGGGCGCTGTACGAACAGCGCTTCTGTACAGCGCTTGTACAGCGCCCATCCAAAATGCATCAAACCTGATGCATTTAATTTTCCAATTTTGCATCAGGTATGAGGGGCGCTGTTCAGAACAGCGCTTTGTAGAGCACTTTGAACAGCGCCCTTTGCAATGCTAGAATTCCAAAGTTATGCATGACAAGGCAATGGGCAATGCAAGATGCAATCAACCTAACATGCAAGAAGAGATGTTAATGAGCATTAAAGCACACAAATAAGACATACAACATACAAGGATTAAACATATGCATGAGTTGTGAGTGTGTGGAACTATCTTTTCAAGACAAGTAAGCACATAGAAATTTACCTTCGGTGCTTATCAAAACGAGGTCTTCAAAGGGCTTTGAACAATAAAACCAACACCTAAGCTACCCTTGCAAAGAACCCCAACATGTGGTTTGTCCACGAAATGAGCCAATCAGCAAAGGGAACCTTACAGAGGGGCGCGTGAGGAGGCCGTGAGGCTCACGGCTAGCAGCCTCTTCTGCTCCCGTGAGTCTCATGCACCCTTCACGGGCTGTTGAGTGTCACATGTTGATTCGTCCTCTCATTCCTTCTCTTTCATCTCTTTTAAAATCCTCCATTCCCTTCCATTTCATTTCAAGAAGAAAAAATAGATATCTAATGTGCAGAATTTTCTCTCAACTTTTTCTCACCTTCCAAACACCATAACTTTCTATACGAAGTCAGAATTGAGTGATTCAAGTTAAAGATTGTTCGTAATCGAGTCCTCTACCTTATCTAAGTGGTCTTGCAGCTGTTTGATTGACTTTTTTGGTGGTTCTACCCGGAAATACGAACCAGCTTGTGATTTTGAGGTATTAGTCATATCTTTGTGATTTCTTCTGTTATAACCTTCAATTTGCTTGGGGTTTCTTCTTCTATATTTATGTGTATGTATGGTGAATGCTATTGAGAAAGATAGTTCATAATCAAACCTAATCAAAAGTCTAATTAGAGACATATGTGAACTAGTTTCTAGGATTCTAGGTTTTTCACATGATTGAGAATTGTATTGTGAATAGTTTGATATCTAGGGTTATTTGTGGATTGATTGATGAATTTTATTGTTGTATGTGTGATTGCGCCAAGCAGACATGTCATCAAAGGAATCAACAAATGCTGGGGAAGACGTTGCCACGTCACTCGTTGACCAAGTCAAAGGAGAAACGTGGACCAGACAGCGTGTCAACAAGTCCCAAGTCAATAAGTCAAAGGTGTGGTCACCAGATCAGGATATGTACTCGCCAGGGATAAAAACGTGGTCGCTGAAGGGTGATACCCAGAGGTGAAGGTACTCGCTGCATCAGCTTACTAAGTACAAACCGACTTGGTAAAAACACAGAAATAAAACCCTAACTCCTGGAAGACCCCTGACAACGAAGAATCATAGAAGGAAAAGATAGGAAACTTATCCTAATCCGTTGCAACGTGGGATTCCCAATACAAGTCCAAAAGGAAATCCTACCACCAACACGGCTAAAATCAAGGGGAAACCCTAATTATCATGTATAAATAGAACCACCTATCCCACGAGGAAGGGGTTCGAAAATCTAGAGAGAGAGAAGAGCAATTATTCGAGAGACTTGAGTGTGTAATCAAACAGCGAATCATAGTATTATCTTTCTGCCCTTTGGGGCGCCGTGGATTTTCCCCATTCAAGAGTATTTCCACGTAAAACTTGTCTCTTGCATGCATTGTTTTTCTTATTGTTTATTATTCGTTTTGATATAATTATTGGCCACGTGATAATCCAAATTTCACCGTCAACAATTGGCGCTAGAAGGAGGGGGCTTTGAACAAAAACTTCAAAGAACCCTTGCGAACTGAAAGACATGAACAACAACAGCAACAAGGATGGTAACTCCAACGGAGATCAAATTGTTGAATCAGCCGCACCGATAGGAGATGGGGCGGTGACGATCGAGGAACAATCGGTAGCAACGCTAGGAACTAGGACAGCTGACCTAGGAACTCTGCAGCACTTCCAATCTGCATTGGTAAACTTAATCAGCGAGGCTAGCAAAATAGGGCTTTCGCTTCCCATATGCCTGGGAGTCTCTTCTCCCTATGAATTAACCACTCCTGGAATCCAGCCGTCTAGGAGATTGCAGTCAGAAGTTCACATTACAACCCCCAATGCTCAAGCAAGACCATCCATTGAAGAGACTCCCTAGGACCACCCTAAGAGTTTTGAAGGAAGAAAACAAAGGAAGGGAAAAGACGTGTTGAATGAAGAATCTTTGGAGGGGCGAGACCAGGGGCGAATACATGGGGCTAATTCCAATGACACATACCAAAGGAGCCGGTGGAGACACCGTTCTATCTCGTCTGAAGACAAGAGTCCTTGACCGAGAAGGGAATTACAATCAAAAAGAGCACGGCGAAAAAGATCTAAAAGTATAGAAGATCGAAGAACTGGTAGGAGCCCGGGTGATAGAGGCGACTATGGAAGAATGACAATCAAGAGCAGACTTGACCCAGCGGGAGAGCCAACCGGTCAGCGAGATGTCACCTTACAGGAACTTTCAAAGAAGGTTTCAGCGATGGCACAGAGATATGGCCACAACATATCTTCTAATGATGAGTTAGAAAGCCCATTCGTTGAATATATTGCTCGCACCCAATTTCCATACCGATTCAGAATGCCAACCATCAAGCAGTATAAGGAAAACAGAGATCCAAAAGAGCATGTTCGCCGATTTCGTAATGTCATGGCCTAGTATTCATCCAACGAGGGACGTTTGTGCCTGACATTCCCTTGAACATTCGGTAATCTCACTTCCATGTGGTTCGGGCAACTCCTGCCCGGGACCATTAACAGTTTTTTGAGCCTCAACAAAGCAATCATAAGACAGTTCATGGGAAGTGTGTAGAGAAGAAAATCGCTCGCCCATCTATCAAACCTGAAGCAAGAACGTAATGAGTCGATCAAGAAGTATCTAGCAAGATTTGGAAAGGAGGTCGCTCAAATCGAAGACGCCAGTGATGTAGCTATCATCGTCGCCTTTTGTAAGGTTTATGATTTGTATTGGCTTGATTCCATTGCAAAACGCTCTATATTTGTATTAGTTATTGCTTAAGATGTTCTTGGAAGAAAAGAAGCTTAAAAGGTGAAGAAGCAATGTCTAGTGCAAAAGTCGTCTTCAAGAGGTGAAAAGCGTCAAAGGTATATCTTGACTCATATCCTCTTGCAAGGCGTTAGCGCACACACACACAATTCATACATGTGTGTCCCTGCATCGTGGTTCAAACATTTGGTATAACACATTCACACATTTCTTAGTATGCTCATGCATTGTTCTCTAATAGTTAAACATTGTTGAATTGCATGCTTTGTGACTATCTCTTTGATATGGCATGCGTGTGTGAATTTGTGTTTGTTTGTTTCTGTATTTTTGTATTTGGACTTGAATATGTTCTATTATGATGCCTTATTTAGTTCCGGTCGTTTCGGTTACTCATTCATAAGGTTTCGAGTCCAAACGATGTAGCTACGCTACTTTTCGTTCTCATTCGTTGAGTTGACTTCATCGTCGTTTTTCGAGATGATTTCTCAACCATTTTTCAAAGTTGTGTAGTCATCGTCATGCATGAGAGAGTCACGGTTCGTAATCCAAAAACGAATTCGAAATCGAAGTTTGGATGCCTAAAATACGGCTGAAGAACAGAAGGAGTGCGTGAGAGACATGGGAGACCATGAGGCCACTTGGCCCACGCCGTGAGGGAGGCCGTGGGCCCCATGGCCAGGGACCCTCTTTGGTCCTGTGAGGCCCACGCGCCCCCCACGGGGTGGGTGACGTGGCCTCTTCGTATTGGCCCTGAAAACCTTCTCTCTCCTCCTTTTAAACTCCTCTCCTTCCCTCCACATGTGTTGAAGATTTTCAAGAACTTTAGGAACATTTCTGCAGAATTTCTTCACATTTTTGTTTTCTTATTTTGATCATAACTTTCTCATATGAACTCGAAATCAATCGATTCAAAAGCCAAAATTGTTGGTCTTGAGAAGAGTTACAAATCTCAAGCATTTCCAGAGGGATCTTTGTCATTGTTCCCAGCAGCCTGATCTTCATTACAAGTTCAAGGTTGTTTGTTCAACTTCTTCTTTTTTTAAATTTCATCTTTGATCATCTCTTGATTCTTACTATTTGATTGATGAAATTTGTTGAGAAGTATGTTAGATCATATGCTAGGGGTGTTTGATCATTTGTCAATTGAGTTTTAGCTTTGTGATTTCCTTTGAACATATATGTGCTAAACTTGATTTTGTTTGAAATTGATTCTAGAAAATGTATATATGATGTGTCTCATATTATTTTCTAGGTTCTATTTCATGATCTAAGAACTAGGTTTTTAGTGTGATATATTGAATATTCATACCTTGTTCTTATTGATTTACATGTCTTGATTTCTAGATAATCTTTTGATTGTGTGTTGTAAGCATATTCTAGATTGTCATTGAACATGTACATTTTGCTTGATTGATCATCTAGCTTAATTTGTTTGTGTTTGCATCACTTGCATCACTTAGATCATAGCTTTGCATTAGGTTGAAGTCTCTAGCAAAGTAAGTGAAGCTTTGTGGATAGAGCAAGGAAGTCTTGATTAGAGTCGGGAAGACTCGGATAATCAAGCAAGGAAGACTTGTCTAGGGTCGGGAGGATCCGGATAGGCAAGCAAGAAATCTTCCTAAAGACGTGAGCGTCTTGGATAGGAAGTTACTTTCTAGAGGTGTAGGATACATCTCGGATAGGAAGTAGGCTTGATAATTCACTAGCCCTAGGGTAGATTAGGAGTTGATAGCTTGAGCGGATATCATGAGTGATAGCTTGAGTGTGTAAGTCATTTTTCACATAGTGGATTGCTTTGCCAGTGGTTATGGTATCAACCCGTGGATGTTTCCTCTTTGGGGTTTTACCACGTAAAAAAATACTTGTGTTCATTTTTGTTTTTACTTTTCTTTATCTTCCTTATCTTTCATTGATTGCATATCTTGTAAATTGATTAACTCTTGTATAAGTGAAATCAATTAATTTTGTTAAATATAATCAAGTGTGCATTTTCTTTGATATATTCCGCATTATTTTTAAATTGGAAGAATTTGGAGCCTATACCTATTCACCCCCTCTCTAGGTATATTTACACTACTACTTAAGGGAAATTTCATTTGGTATCAAAGCGGGTGTCTAGACGCACTTAGATAGATCCTTTCTTTGTAGTGTTTTGCGTTTTTTTTGTTTGTGATAATCATGATTAAGGAAGTGTGTTCCTATGTGGCTTCTTTTGTTGAACATATTGACTTAGATGAGAAAAAGGATCGATGATCTTATTTTTGAAAATGAACGTTTATCCAAAGTCAATATGTCCCTCAACAAGAAGTTAGAGAATCATGATCTTGGCTCAAAGGAGTTCAATGAACTTAAAGGACAAGATCTTAAGTCTAGAATTGAATCTAAAAGATAGCAATGATAGACTTGGTATCTTGAAGCAAGAAATTGAACAAAGAGATTGTTCTCTTGTTAATGCTAAGAAACTTGAAAATGTACTTAAATCCAAACTTAATGAGCGTTTATACCAAGAGAAAAAGTATGAACAATGGCTTGGTAAATCACGTAAAGATGTTATGTTTAGTGATGACATAGCAGAAAAATATGCCATTGAAATTAGGATGCTTCGTGAGAAACTTGATGAGGCTAATAGGGTGATTAGCAAGATGTCATCTAGTTCTAATAAAGTTGAAACCCTAATTAAAAGTGGAAAGCATCCATGTGACAAAAGAGGTTTTGGTTATATCAATGAGAAGGAGACTCTTTCATCTAACAAATCTACTTTTATCAAAGTAAGCATTGAATCAAATGTAGGTACACTCTCTCAAGGTAAAGCTATGAAAGCTACCGGAGGTGCCTCTTCATCAACAAGGATGTTCAATAGAAGAACACAACAACATAAATATCAAGGAGCATCAACCTCAAATGCAAGAGGTGGAGCATCAAGGGTTGCACATCAAAGAGGAAAAATTATGAGAAGTCCAAAGGACTTGGAAGCAAATGCAAATGGTAAATTTCTCAAATTTATTCCTATTTGTCATCATTGTAATATGATAGGACATATTCGACCTAAATGTTTTGAGTATATTCGGTAATGCAAACTTGATAATGCTTTTCATGATATGTCTTTGAATGGACCTAGGCAATCATCCATGTATGGATATAGAAATAGACCTAGGAAGACCTTGGAAAAGCATGTTGTGGAAAAGGTTGTTGATGACTTGCTTGCTAAATCTTGTGTTGTGCCTCACTCTAATATGCATAAGAAAGTTGATATTGCTTTGTTTGATATTTTTGAAAATGTGACCAATGAGGTCAAGGTGCATGTTAAAAAGCCTAACATTGAGTCAAAGCATGTTAGAAGTAAGAGTGAGAGGCATGTTGTGAAAAATGTGTGGATTAGAAAAGACACATCTAAATGTCATGTTGCACAATATGCTTTACGTGCCAACTCCTCCTATTCTTGGTACCTAGATAGTGGTTGCTCTAGGAACATGACCGGGAACAAAGAGTTCTTTAAGAATCTTGTTTTAAAGGATGGAGGTTGGGTTACTTTTGGTGATGGTACCAAAAAGCAAGTTCTTGGCAAGGGAACAATTTGTATCCCCGGATTGCCTAAACTTCGCAATACTTTGTATGTTGATGGGTTACAAGCTAACTTGATAAGCATTACTCACTTGTGTGAAATTTTTAAAGAAGTTAGCTTTAACAAAGATGTATGCACTATAATTGATAAAAAGGACAATGTTGTCCTAAGAGTCAAAAGGTCTATAGACAATTGCTATTGTTTTGAGATAGATCCTCTAACTTGCAACATGGCACATGAGTGCAACAAGCTTGATTTGTGGCATCAACGTTTGGGTCACATGAATTTTAAATATTTGAAAAAGCTTGAAAAACATGGCATTGTTAGAGGTCTTCCTAATCTTGGTAAAAAGCTTGAGGTGGTTTGTGAACCTTGCCAATTAGGTAAGCAACCAAAGTGTCTCTTAAAATTTTTTTTTACATAGCTACCAAGAGACCTTTAGAACTTGTGCATATGGACCTAATGGGGCCAATTCAAACCGAGAGCATTAATGGTAAAAAGTACATTTTTGTATGCGTTGATGACTTCTCTAGGTTTACTTGGGTTTATTTTCTTAGAAACAAGACCGAGGCTTTTGATTACTTTCAAAAGTTTTGTAATCAAGTTCAAAATGAAAATTGTCTTGATATCAAGAAAATATGTCGCATTAGGAGTGATCATGGGACGGAATTTGAAAATGCAAAATTTAGTGAGTTTTGTGATGGTTTTGGGATTTCTCATGAGTTTTCCGCACCTAGAACTCCTCAACAAAATGGTGTTGTTGAGAAGAAAAACCGTGTCTTGCAAGAGATGGCTAGGGTCATGCTCAATAGCAAGAAAGTCCCTAGAAACCTATGGGCCGAGGCGGTCAATACCGCTTGTTATGTGTCAAATCATGTTTTCAAATGGCCCGGCACAAAACAAATGTCCTATGAGCTATGGAAGGGCAAGAAGCCCAATGTGATTTACTTCCACACTTTTGGGAGTAAATGTTATATTTTGAATGATAAAGATCACTTAGGAAAGTTTGATGCTAAAAGTGATTTTGGTCTCTTTCTTGGGTATGCTATTAATAGTTGTGCATATAGAGTCTTTAATTTGACTACTAAGACTATCATGGAGTCTATCAATGTGAAGATAGATGATCTTAGCATGCTTAATTTGTGTGATGATAATGGTGTCAATGAACCTAAAAAAAACATGTTAAATGACACTAAAACACCTATTGATGTGGCTAGTATTGTTTCTAGTCAAGATGATGAAAATGATAGTCATGTTGAAGTTGAAGTTGAAAGTCAAGGGTTGGGAAATGCTTTAAATGATAATCAACAAAATGACCAAGTTGTTGAACATTCTCACCCAAGACTTAGAAACTTACACTATCAAAAAGACATCATAGGTGATTTAAATGAAGGGGTTAAAACAAGAAATCAAATTGCTAACCAAATATCCTATGCTTGCTACATTTCTCAAATTGAACCCAAAAATATTAATGAAGCAATTGTTGATGAATATTGGGTTGGGGCTATGCAAGAAGAACTTAATCAATTTGAGAGAAATGAAGTGTGGTCCTTAGCTCCTAGACCCAAAGATATAAATGTAATTGGCACTAAATGGGTGTTTAGGAATAAGACCGATGAAAGTGGCAAGATTGTGAGGAATAAAGCTAGACTAGTGGCTCAAGGTTACACTCAAGTGGAGGGTGTTGACTTTGATGAGACGTTTGCCCCAATTGCTCGTCTCGAGTCCATTAGACTTTGGTTGTCCATTGCATGCATTAAAAAGTTTAAATTATTTCAAATGGATGTTAAAAGTGCTTTCCTCAATGGATACCTTCAAGAAGAAGTGTATGTTGAACAACCTAAGGGTTTTGTAGACCCACACTCTCCTAATCATGTGTTTAAATTGAAAAAGGCTCTCTATGGCCTTAAACAAGCCCCAAGAGCTTGGTATGATAGGTTGACTCAATACCTTATTGACAACCAATATAGGAGAGGTGGCATTGATAGGACTTTGTTTATCAAACATCATAATCATGATATTTTTGTTGCACAAATATATGTTGATGACATTGTTTTTGGGTCTACTAAAAAAACCAAGGTTGATGAATTTGTAAGTGTTATGTCAAGTGAATTTGAAATGAACATAGTGGGTGAGTTGAATTATTTTCTAGGAAGTCAGTGGACTTTAGATCCGTCCTTTCTTTGGTTTGGCGTGCGGTTTCAGAGGCTAATCGCCTGAAGATTGGTTGTATGCGTAATTGTATGGACGACCTTTTAATTCTTCGTTGTTTTGGTCTTCAAGGTCGCCCTTCTAAAGCCCCAGTGATCAAGAGTGTGGTTTGGTCGCCTCCGGCCCCTGGTTGGATCAAAGTGAATACAGATGGCGCTGCCTTAGGCTCTCCGGGGGTTGGTGGTTGTGGTGGTATTTTTCGGAACTGTAGAGCCTTTGTGAAATGTTGTTTTGCTATTCCTCTTGGTCAGGTTTTCGCGTTTGAGGCCGAGCTTCTAGCGGCCTCATTGGCCATTAATTTTGCTTGAAAGTATGGGTGGCATCGTATCTGGCTGGAGAGCGTTTCTTCTTATGTGGTTCAGCTTCTTTCTTCTCGTTCTGAAATGGTTCCTTGGAGGGTTCATCAGGCGTGGCAGCGCTGCATCTTCCAGATCTCGCATATGAATTTTCAGGTTTCCCATATTTTCAGGGAGGGGAATCAGGTTGCAGATACGCTTTCTAAGCATGCTTTGGAGCTTCAGGCTGATTCTTTGCCCCACCGTTCTGTTCTTCTTTAGTTGGCAATGACTGCATGTGATGAGAATCAAGAAGCTTCATCAAAGGATCAATTGCATGTTCCGGTTGGGCCAATTACAAGGGGCCAAGAGGATCAAAGAAGCATTTAATGATGGGCTAATTCTGAGTTGCTGAAGTTCAAGTTCGGCCCAAATCTGAGCTAAACTTTGTGGGCCTCTACAGAGAGCATCTGAAGTCGGATTGTCTATTATAATATGTTTTCAGAAAGCCCAAGACGGGCCCTACAGATGTTATGAAGACTCCGTCCTCCATAACAAATCACAACAGGCCCAAATTCGGCCATCTATCTTGTTGCGCGAAGACTTGAGCTGTACGAGAGCTGGACGCCGGGATGAACTTCGTGGGCTTCTATAGAGAGCATCTCATGTCGGATTGTCTATTATAATATGTTTTTGGAAAGCCCAAGATGAGCCCTACAGATGTTATGAAGACTCTGTTATCCATAATAGATCACAACAAGCCCAAATTCGGCCATCTAGTTTGTTGCGCGAAGACTTGAGCTAAGGAGTCCGAATTTCAGCATATTTCCTAATAAAGAGCTGATTATGGTGTGAGATATAAGCTAGGGTTGGAGGATTCCGAATTTTAGCATATTTCCTTTTTTTTAATTATTTCCCAAATAAATAGTTGATTTGTTTCCCAAACAAAGTCAACTAGTTGCTAGTTTTTATTCTTTTACTTTCCTAATTGTAAGGCAATTAATTGCTGAGTAGTTTATTTCCTTTTCTTTTGTCGTCTAGGGTTTAGATCTTTTCTTAGTATTTAAAGGACGCATTGATGTATTATTTGAAAGATTAGGCTTTGAATAAAATATTATTTGAGAGAACTTTTTCTCTTGGTTCTTCATTGAACTATGAACTTATCAAGGTACTACCTTGTGGCGTTCAAACCTTGACTTATCACTCACCTTCTTTCTCTTTCTTGAGTGTGGCGTCTACAACCTTCTTGATACCGTTGGTTCTTATCTCCATATAGGTAATGGGTTACGGTCCTTTATTTTCTTTGTTTTTATAAACTTGAATTAGAAAACGATCCTTCGTTACCATATATTGGTTCCGGGTCTCACTATTCTTGATGAGGTTCATATCAGTTGGTATCAGAGCTTAGGCTTCTAAATCAAGTTTGATCTATCCCTTTTTTTTATTTTTTGTATTTCTTTTATTTCGTTTGATCAAAAAAAAAAAAAAAGTTGATCAGATTCGTTACCAAAAAAAAAAAAAAAAGTTTAATCAGATTCTGATTCCAAAAAAAAAAAAAAAAAAGTTGATCAAATCTGTTACCAAAAAAAAAAAAAAAAAAAAAACTTGATTATATTCCGATTCAAAAAAAAAAAAAATGTCTGATGATGTACCGGAAACGATTGATATCAATCTTTTTTACAAAGCCATGGTACAAAAGTTTGATCAGTTATTATCAGAGATGTTGGATCAACGAATGAAGAGGAACGGTTCCACACGAGTTGGGCAACATTCGTGTTCTTCTTCATCATGGGAACCGAATTGGAACAAGAGAGATGACCAGCCTAGTTTCAAGGCCAAGGCCGAACCTTCCGAAGATCACAAAGATGGAGAGCTTTTGGTCGCAAGAAGAGCTCTTAGTGCTCAAGCAAAGGAAGATGATGAGGTACAACGTGACAATGTCTTTCACACCCGATGCCATGTTAATGATAAGGTATGTAACATGATAATTGATGGGGGGAGTTGTACTAATTTGGCTAGCACTATTTTGGTGGAAAAACTGAATTTGGCCACTTTAAAGCACCCAAAACCTTATAAGTTACAATGGTTAAATGATAGTGAAGAAATCAAGGTGACTAAACAGGTGTTGGTGTCTTTTTCCATTGGGAAGTACAAAGATGAAGTCTTGTGTGATGTGGTACCAATGCATGCAAGCCATATCCTTTTGGGGCGACCATAGCAGTTTGATAGGTGTGTAACTCATGATGGTTATACAAATAGATACTCCTTTGTACTCAATAAAAAACGAATCACTCTTGTACCCCCCCAATACAAGTATATGAAGATCAAGTGAGATTAAAAGAAAGAGAGATCGAAATAGCAAAAAAAGAAAAAAAGAGTGAAAAAGAAACAGAAAATTATGCTATTGAGGAAAAAAAAGAGCGAAAAAGAAACAAGAATTTTTGTGAGTGAGGAAAAAAAGAGTGAAAAAGAAACAGAATTTTTTGCTCACGAGGAAAAAAAAAGAGTGAAAAGGAAACAGAAATTTTCGCTAGTGAGGAAAAAAAAAAAGAGATCAAAAAGGCATTGTTTTCAAATCAGCCAACTTCTTGGCCTAGTTTTCTTGTTTCTCTTTTGCAGTGTTTTGATGAAGTGTCGCATGCTATCAACAACATTACGGTGAAGATTCGAGGACGAATCCTTTTGAAGAGAGGGGGAATGATGAGAATCAAGAAGCTTCACCAACGGATCCATTTCATGTTCCAGTTGGGCCAATTACAAGGTGCAAGAGGATCAAAGAAGCATTTAATGGGGGTTGATTCTGAGTTGCTGAAGTCCAAGTTCAGTCCACATGAAGACCAAATCCGGGCTGAACTTCATGGGCCTCTACAAAGTGCATCTGAAGTCGGATTGTCTATTATAATATGTTTTTGAAAAGCCCAAGACAAGCCCTATAGATGTTATGAAGACTCCATCATCCGTAACAGATCATAACAGGCCCAAATTCAGCCATCTATCTTGTTGCGCGAAGACTTGTGCTGTACGAGAGCTAGACGCCGGGCTAAACTTCGTAGGCCTCTACAGAGGGCATCTGAAGTCTGATTATCTATTATAATATGTTTTCGGAAAGCCCAAAATGAGCTCTACAGATGTTATGAAGACTTTGTCCTCCGTAACAGATCATAACAGGCCCAAATTCAGCCATCTAGTTTGTTGCGCAAAGACTTGAGCTGAGGAGTCCGAATTTCAGCATATTTCCTAATAAAGAGCTGATTATGGTGTGAGATACAAGCTAGGGTTGGAGGATTCTGAATTTTAGTATATTTTTTATTTTTAATTATTTCCCAAATAAATAGTTGATTTGTTTCCCAAACAAAGTCAACTAGTTGCTAGTTTTTATTCTTTTACTTTCCTAATTGTAAGGCAATTAATTGCTGAGTAGTTTATTTCCTTTTCTTTTGTCGTCTAAGGTTTAGATCTTTTCTTAGTATTTAAAGGACGCATTGATGTATTATTTGAGAAGATTAGACTTTGAATAAAATATTATTTGAGAGAACTTTTTCTCTTGGTTCTTCATTGAACTATGAACTTATCAAGGTTCTACCTTGTGGCGTTCAAACCTTGACTTATCACTCACCTTCTTTCTCTTTCTTGAGTGTGGCATCTACAACCTTCTTGATACCGTTGGTTCTTATCTCCATATAGATAATGGGTCACAATCCTTTATTTTCTTTGTTTTTATAAACTTGAATTAGAAAACGATCCTTCGTTACCATATATTGGTTTCGGGTCTCACTACTCTTGGTGAGGTTCATATCAGCATGGGCCGGGAGTCTTTTCATTTTTCTTAATGTTTTCTTTTTCTTTTTTGGTGTGGCCTGCGTGCCTATTTTTGTTTGGGGTTGTTTTCCCTTTGGGTCTTTGTGCTTTATTGCTTTTTGTCACTTTTTTCTTTTCTTTTATCTTTTATATATATGGATACTGTCTAGGGGTTTTTCAGCATATGATCGTTTGTGATGCTTTTTCCCTTTAGATCAGTCCAATTTTTATTAAAAAAAAAATAAAAAAATAAAAATTATTTTCTAGGAATGCAAGTAAAGCAAACTAGCATGGGCATAATGTTGAACCAATCTAAATATGCTAAAAATCTAGTTAAGAGATTTGGCCTAGAAAATGGAAAAGATTTTGAAACTCCCATGAGCACCACTTTAACACTTGACAAAGATGAAAAAGGGAAAAATGTTGACCAAAGCCTTTATAGAAGCATGATAGGTAGTCTACTTTACCTAACGGCTAGTAGACCCGACATTTGCTTTAGTGTAGGCTTGTGTGCTAGATTCCAAGCAAGTCCCAAGGAATCTCACTTAAAAGCCGTCAAGAGGATCATTAGGTACATCAAAGGAACTCATAGTCTTGGTCTATTCTATTCATTTGATACCAATGATATCCTTGTAGGCTATTGTGATGCGGATTGGGCGGGAAACATAGATGACCGTAAAAGCACATCGGGCGGTTGCTTTTATGTTGGTAATAACTTGGTTTCTTGGTCAAGTAAGAAACAAAATTCGGTTTCCCTTTCCTCTTCCGAAGCCGAATACATTGTGGCCGGAAGTGCTTGCACACAATTACTTTGGATGAAACAAATCCTTAAGGATTATGAGATAGAACAAGGAAAAATGATACTTTATTGTGATAACTTAAGTGCCATTAACATCTCTAAAAATCCAGTTCAATACTCCCGCACAAAACACATAGACATTAGGCATCATTTCATTAGAGACCTAGTTGAACATTCTATTGTTACTCTAGAGTATTTGCCTACTAAAAATCAACTTGCGGACTTGTTCACTAAGCCCTTGGACAAAGAGAGGTTTAAAACTCTTAGAATGTCCATTGGCATGATTTGTGTTAATTGATGTCTTTGTGTGATTGTGAGTGGCTTGATGAGCAAAACTTTAATTGAATATTATTGTCTTTAAGAGCTACTCACTTGAGATGTAATGATCTTTAACAAGTATCTTTTATTGTTTCTAGATCATGCACTTGAGCTTGAAAATCTTATTTTTGAAAAGTGCACTAATGCTTTTCTTGTATGTTTTAGTTTTGAGTTTTTGTGGTTGAATATGTGTAGATAATGGATGCATCTAGAAGTTTATGGTTAAGTACATGATAGATGACCTATGGTATGTATCCATTTTGCTTCGCCACTACATAGTAATCAACGAGCACCCTCATGGAAAGGGCTACACACCTTGGTTGTGAAGCCACCCAATGTAGGAAAGGGCTACGCCATTGTGATGAGTGAAAGCCGCCATGAGGAGTATATGTTTTTGTTAGTAAAATCAAAGAAGTGTTGAAATGAATCATAAAAAAAATATATTCTTTGATTCAAACCTAAAACAAAACAAAAAGGCTTATGGTGTATAGTTGAGAACTGTGAAAAAGCTCGGGTTGACAAATAGAAACAGGAAAATGAGCCACATGCACACACACGCTCATATGTTGATATCTATTCTTTTTAAAAGTAAAAATCCGGATGAATATCGGTTTGACCTATTTTTGGAAAGGCTTTAGATGGATAGGTGTGGATAGAGTTTGCATGTTGATATCACAATTACTCCTACTATATATTTGAGAAGCATTCACACACACACATTTTGCTTATGTGCTTGATTCATTAGCAATGTGAGAATATTTTTGAGAGATTAATGAAAATCTATGATTCTCTCTTGGACTTTGACAAGTTATGAAATATTTTCTCTTATTGCTTGATTGTGTGATTGTGTGATGTCCCTTGTGAACAAATCTATTTGGTGATAATATGTGGAGCATATGTTAAGGGGGAGCTTTAGTTCATTCAACTTTGCTATCTATACGATTTGTTTGCTTTGTATCTCGTTCTTTATCTCTTGTGTCCCTTGTCTATTCCTTGACAAAAAGGGGGAGAAAATGTATACCTCACCATGTTTGATATTGGGGAGATTTTGTATACTTCACACTTTGTGTGGAAAAATGTTCCAATTGTGTGATCATATTCCTCTTTGTGCTTAATTGTGACTTTGTCTTAAGGGGGAGAATTCTTGTCTTAAGGGGGAGAAAGAATTCTTTCTTGATAGTGTTAAGGATGGTTGGTCCTTGGGAATTGGGAAATTAAGAGAATGCTTTAATTTGAAAACATTTTATTCACTTGAGATAATGCATTTTTGTATGAGATAAGGGATATCTTCTATATTTGTGTTTGGTTAAAAACTCACCATTCTTCTTTAGAGAAGATCTCTTGTTTGGTTGCTATTTTCTCTCATAGGTACTTTGAAGACCAATAGAGGAATTCTTGAAGACTTGAAGACTTTTTAGTCTAGGAATTTCTTTGTAATGTGAGATTGAGAGTATGCTATCATCTTGAGTTTATTTGAGTGAAACATTGTATGGTAAGGTTGAGGTTTTGCCAATGGAATAGCCAAAGGGGGAGATTGTAAGGTTTATGATTTGTATTGGCTTGATTCCATTGCAAAACGCTCTATATTTGTATTAGTTATTGCTTAAGATGTTCTTGGAAGAAAAGAAGCTTAAAAGGTGAAGAAGCAATGTCTAGTGCAAAAGTCGTCTTCAAGAGGTGAAAAGCGTCAAAGGTATATCTTGACTCCTATCCTCTTGCAAGGCGTTAGCGCACACACACACAATTCATACATGTGTGTCCCTGCATCGTGGTTCAAACATTTGGTATAACACATTCACACATTTCTTAGTATGCTCATGCATTGTTCTCTAATAGTTAAACATTGTTGAATTGCATTCTTTGTGACTATCTTTTTGATATGGCATGCGTGTGTGAATTTGTGTTTGTTTGTTTCCGTATTTTTATATTTGGACTTGAATATGTTCAATTATGATGCCTTATTGAGTTCTGGTCGTTTCGGTTACTCATTCATAAGGTTTCGAGTCCAAACGATGTAGCTACACTACTTTTCGTTCTCATTCGTTGAGTTGACTTCCTCATCGTTTTCTGAGATGATTTCTCAACTATTTTTCAAAGTTGTGTAGTCGTCGTCATGCGTGAGAGAGTCACTGTTAGTAATCCAAAAATGGATTCAAAATCGGAGTTCGGATGCCTAAGATACGGTTGAAGAACCGAAGGAGTGCACGAGAGACATGGGAGGCCGTGAGGCCACTTGGCCCACGCCGTGAGGGAGGCTGTGGGCCCCACGAGGTGGGTGACATGGCCTCTTCGTATTAGCCCTGAAAACCTTCTCTCTCCTCCTTTTAAACTCCTTTCCTTCCCTCCACATGTGTTGAAGATTTTCAAGAACTTGAAGAACATTTCTGCAGAATTTCTTCACATTTTCGTTTTCTTATTTTGATCATAACTTTCTCATACGAACTCGAAATCAATCGATTCAAAAGCCAAAATTGTTGGTCTTGAGAAGAGCTACAAACCCCAAGCATTTCCAAAGGGAGCTGACTTCGTCATTGTTCCCAGTAGCCTGATCTTCATTATGAGTTCAAGGTTGTTTGTTCAACTTCTTCTTTTTTTATATTTCATCTTTGATCATCTCTTGATTCTTACTATTTGATTGATGAAATTTGTTGAGAAGTATGTTAGATCATATGCTAGGGGTGTTTGATCATTTGTCAATTGAGTTTTAGCTTTGTGATTTCCATTGAACATATATGTGCTAAACTTGATTTTGTTTGAAATTGATTCTAGAAAATGTATATATGATGTGTCTCATATTATTTTCTAGGTTCTATTTCATGATCTAAGAACTAGGTTTTTAGTGTGATATATTGAATATTCATACCTTGTTCTTATTGATTTACATGTCTTGATTTCTAGATAATCTTGTGATTGTTTGTTGTAAGCATATTCTAGATTGTCATTGAACATGTACATTTTGCTTGATTGATCATCTAGCTTAATTTGTTTGTGTTTGCATCACTTGCATAACTTAGATCATAGCCTTGCATTAGGTTGAAGTCTCTAGCAAAGTGAGTGAAGCTTTGTGGATAGAGCAAGGAAGTCTTGATTAGAGTCGGGAGGACTCGGATAATCAAGCAAGGAAGACTTGTCTAGGGTCGGGAGGATCCGGATAGGCAAGCAAAAAATCTTCCTAGAGACGTGAGCGTCTTGAATAAGAAGTTGCTTTCTAGAGGTGTAGGATACATCTCGGATAGGAAGTAGGCTTGATGATTCACTAGCCCAAGGGTAGATTAGGAGTTGATAGCTTGAGCGGATATCATGAGTGATAGCTTGAGTGTGTAAGTCCTTTTTCACATAGTGGATTGCTTTGCCAGTGGTTGTGGTATCAACCTGTGGATGTTTCCTCTTTGAGGTTTTACCACGTAAAAAAAATACTTGTGTTCATTTTTGTTTTTACTTTTGTTTATCTTCCTTATCTTTCATTGATTGCATATCTTGTAAATTGATTAACTCTTGTATAAGTGAAATCAATTAATTTTGTTAAATATAATCAAGTGTGCAATTTCTTTGATATATTCCGTATTATTTTTAAATTGGAAGAATTTGGAGCCTATACCGATTCACCCCCCCTCTAGGTATATTTACACTACTACTTAAGGGAAATTTCACCTTCACTAATGGGTTACAAAGCGACTAACTGTCTTTTGACCTGCGAAGAGATCGGCTGAAAACTTACAAAGAGATGATGGAAATAGCAGGCGACTATGCACTGGCGGAGGAAGAAGAAGAAGTAGCACAAGGGGGTAGCTATGTGCATGGCCACAAGCCCGACTCAAAATCAGAGCACAAGGATAACAAAAAAACGTAGCCGCGTGATCGTTCAAAAGATGAAAAGAACCAAAAGGGGCAACCTAGGGAAAGCAGAGGTAACAATCGAACCAATAGGTTCCAGGGAAGGTATAGCCACTATACCCCTCTAACAGGTGATCAGGAGGAGATACTTTCTGTAGTAGAATACAAGGGACTCGTCAAGTATCCTCGGCAACAGTCATCTAATGCCTGAAGGGACACAACCAAATACTGCCGATTTCATAAAGATCATGGGCATGACACTTCAAAATGCTTCCAGCTGCGTGACCATATTGAGAGCTTAATCAGAGAGGGGCACCTGAAAGATTTTACTCTGAAAGGAGATAAGCACGGCGGTCGCCAAGATAGCCACCAAGGAAGTGGGCAGGAAAGGAAAAGCCCAAGGAGAGGCAGCCCAGTGCTACAATAAACACCATTTTCGGTGGACCCCATACCGGCAGAAGCAATCGAGAAGGGATGTCAGAAGTCCGAGAAGTAATATATGAAAGCAGAAATATGGATATAAACTATGTGCAGAGAAACCCTAAGAAAGGAAGATAAGGACATGACCCCATAACATTTACAACAGAAGACTCAGACAGGATTGATGCCAAGCCCAATGATGCAATAGTAGTGGAGGTTCAAATAGCACACAGGGATGTCCTCCGAGTAATGATAGACAACGGGAGTTCAGCTGACATTTTGAGTGCCAGAGTATACGATGAGTTGCGACTGGACAGGAAAGATCTGGAGCCCTTCCATGTGCCATTGAAAGGTTTCGGGGGCGCATAAGTGAGATCATTGGGGACCGTGAAGCTACAGGTGAGGTTTGGGACAGCACCGTGCCAGTGAACAATCCTACTGGATTTTGTCATGGTCGACATTCATAACTAGCCGTATAATGCTTTACTCGGCCGACCATTCCTCAACAAAGCCCGAGTAGTCACTTTAACCCACGTATTGAAAGTAAAATTTCCTACAGAGTTTGGAGTTAGAGAATTAAAAGGATCACAAGAGATGGCTCGTCGCACAAACCTCTCAATTTTCAAAGACAAGACAAGAGTGGAAGCCTTAAGCATATTTGAGGTGAATAAGGAAATGCAAGAAGAAAATCCAGAAACTTTTGAATTGGATCTAAAGGATAAAGTGAGCAGAGAAAAAGAAGAGCCCACTGAGTCTATTGTTCTAGACGAGACAAAACCTGATAAAACAGTTAAGATTGGAGCAAGGTTGGCCGAACAAGTCAAGAGAGATGTATCGAACTTATTGAAAGAGTACAAGGAAATTTTTACATGGAGCCATGAAGACATGCCAGGAATTAGTAGAATCGTGATCTCGCACAACCTGGCCGTAGATGAAAAAAGCAAACTAATGGTGCAGAAAAGGAGAAGCTTTAACCTAGAGAGAAGCATAGAAATAAAAGAAGAAGTGTCTAAATTGCTCGCCGCAGGATCAATTAGAGAGGTTAAATATCCGGAATGGGTGGCGAACATAGTCCTCGTAAAAAGAAGAACAATCAGTGGAGGATGTGTGTAGACTTCATCGATCTGAACAAGGCTTGCCCCAAGGATAGCTTCCCACTGCTAAGTATCGACCAGTTGGTCAATGCAACAGCTGGACATGAGATGTTGAGCTTTATGGATGCGTACTCAGGATATAACCAAATCAAGATGCACAAGCCAGACGAAGAGAAAACACCATTCACCACGGATCAAGGGTTATACTGCTATACAGTCATGCCATTCGTCCTGATAAACGCTGGAGCAACTTACCAGTGCCTAGTCAACAAGATGTTTGCCATAAAAATAGGGAAGAATATAGAGGTATATGTTGACGACATGCTAACGAAGAGCATCACAGCTGACAAGCATGTAGATGACCTGAGAGAGACATTCGATGTGTTAACTAGATACGGAATGAAGTTGAACCCTGCAAAATGTGTATTCGGCATACCGTCTGGAAGGTTCCTCGGATATCAAGTGCATCAGAAAGGAATAGAGGTGAACCCTGACAAGATCCAAGCATTGGCTAAAATGGTTTCCACGAAGACCCTGAAGGACATCCAAAGACTCATAGGGTGCTTGTTATCATTAAACAGGTTCATAACAAAATCAACAGACTGGTGCCTACAATTCTTTAAAGCTCTCAAGAAAGGCAAAGGGGTCGAGTGGAACAAAGATTGTGAGAAGGACTTTAAAGCCCTGAAAGAATACCTCGGGTGAGCACCACTGCTGTCAAAACCAGTAGCCGGAGAAACACTATACATGTATCTATCTGTCTCTGAAGCAGCTACAAGTTCTGTACTGGTAAGACAGGAAGAGGGGGTCAAGAAACCGATATACTACATAAGCAAAGCACTGTTACCAGCTGAGACAAGATACTCGCCAGCCGAGAAGATGGCACTCGCCCTATTAACAGCGGCGAGGAAGTTAAGGCCGTATTTCCAGGCTCATAAAATCGAAGTATACACCAACTGTCCATTGAAACTGATTTTGCAAAAGCCAAAGGTATCCGGTAGACTAACAAAGTGGGTGATCGAATTAAGTGAGTTTGATGTAGAATATCTCCCAAGGACAGTAATCAAGGGCTAAGCAGTGACGGATTTTGTGGTAGAGTTCACCGAACCAAACATGGAAGTGGCAAGGATGATGGTGGAACAAACTATAAAAAAATTCAGGTGGCAACTCCGTGTCGACGGGTCATCAAACACGTATGGCAGTGGGGCTGGGGTAGTGGTATCAACCCCGGAAGGAGATTCAGTTGAATGTGCCTGCGTTTTGACTTCAAAGCTACTAACAATCAAGCCGAGTATGAAGCACTCATAGCAGAACTAAGAGTTTGCACGGTTCTAGGAGCCGATAAGGTGGAAATTTTCAACAACTCCCAAGTCGTTGTTAATCAAGTACTAGATGAAGACCAGGCAAGAGACAAAAGCATGATCGCCTACCTGAAATTAGCAAAGGAGCTGCTAGGAAGATTTAAAGAGTATAGGATTATCCAGGTCCCCAAAGAAGAAAAGGAGCAGGCTGATGCCTTGGCCAAATTGGCGTTCGCCACAATCAACATCTGGCCCAAAATTATTCCCATGATCCACCTACTGCAGCCAAGTATAATCAAACAAATGGAAGTTGGGGCAGTCTTCGGTGAGATAGACAGCTGGACAACACCAATCAAAGAGTACCTCGTCAATGACGTACTCCCAAGTGATCCATTGGAGGCAAAACGACTGAAGTATAGAGCAGTCCTCAATGGAGAACTGTACAAGAGGGGGTACTCAAGAGCGTTGCAAAGATGTGTCGGACCTGAAGAAGCAGAAAGGATCTTGAAAAGCATACATAGTGGAAACTGTGGGAACCATGCTGGGGGTGTCAGTCTAGCCCACAAAACGTTAAGACAGGGTTTTTATTGGTCAACGTTGTTTGTCGATGCAAAAAGGATAGCAGCAAGGTGTGAGGCATGTCAGAGAATTGCAAACAACATTCGCCAACCACCTGAACTCTTGCAGAGCATCACCTCGCCTTAGCCATTCGCCATGTGGGGAATTGACTTGATCGGCCCAATGCCAACAACATCCAGAGGAGCAAAACATGCCATTGTGGCCGTGGATTATTTTACAAAGTAGGTAGAAGCCGAACCATTGGTGCACATAACAGAAGCAAACACTACAAGCTTTGTGAAAAAAAAAATCCTGTACAGATTCGAGATACCAAACACCATCATCACTGACAATGGAACCCAATTCGATGGTAAGAAATTCAGGGAGCTGTGTGATAAGTATGGAATCAACAACTACTATGCAACTCTAGCACATCCACAGACAAATGGTCAAACTGAAGCATTGAACAAGATCATAAAGCACAATCTAAAAGCCAAGCTAGCTGCGAAGAAGGGTAGCTGGGCAGAGAAGTTGCCACAGGTACTATGGGCATATCGAACCACAGAAAGAAGCTCAACAGGTGAGACCCTATATTCCATGGCTTTCGGAGCTAAAGCTGTCATCCCCATGGAAACATCTCTTCACCAAGGGTACAACTCTTCCAACCAGAACTCAACATTTATATGCTAAAATGTGGTCTGGACGAGCTAGAAGAAAAGAGAGAATGCGCACAAATAAGAAACGCTGCCTACCAGCAAAGGGCAGCCAGGTACTACAACTCACATGTGCGTGAAAGAAAGTTCGCACTCGGCGACTTAGTGCTGAAAATGGTGAATCTGGGAACCAAAGACAAAGTTGCAAGATCGCTCGCAGATAAATGGGAAGGGCTTTATCAAATTACAGGCATAGCTGGTCACGGGGCATATCGCATTACTCGAGAGGGCTTTGGCGAACTACCTCGACCATGCAATGCGTAGTACCTGAAAATATACTACCCTTGACTGCTTCACTTCATTTTAGAATTTACTTTGATATTTTCTTTTTAGGCATTTTCCCTTTTTTAGCATTCTTTCTTTCTTTCTTTTTTATTTTGTTAAAAGGTTGCAGGAGATATTCAATAAAGAGTAAGTTATTACTGTGAACTCATAATTTGGCTCGCCGCTAGAAGTAACCATTTTACAAAAGTTACTCGCCGTTGCGTAAAGACGAGTTTAATACTCGCAACGACAAAAGCGAGCGAGATGACCCCAATATCATAGCGGGCTAAAGGTGGATACGTCACCATAGCCTGAACCTATTTTAAACCAATCGGTGACCGCCACTGCTGGTAAAACAAGGCCCCTGGAAAGGCACGAGAAGCGTCCAACCAAAAGCGTACATAAGGCACCTCAATGATAAACGCTGGGGGTCGATAAACCTAGCTGTAAACAAAATGACTAAGTCAAAAGCAAAAGTGGGAGACGTCCCAATAGTATGCTAAAATAAACTTGGTGTATGGTCGGACACGTCCTGACAAACACTGATAAAGCCAAAAACTCTGCAACAGCAGCTGAACAAAAAATAATGAAGCCAAAAACTCAGCAACGGCAGCTGAACAAAAATAATGGAGCCAAAACTCAGCAACGGCAGCTAAACAAAAAATAACAAAGCCAGAAACTCAACAATGGCAGCTGAATAAAAAACAACGGTTAAAGATATTCAGTGAAGGTTGGAGAAATGCGAATAAATCCAAAAGAAAACTGAATCATAAAGAAAAGCACGATAGGTAAAAATATGTATTGCATAAATAAATTATCATTTACAGGTGAGTATAGAAACAGAAACATAAAACTAAGTATCAGCCGAGGCATCACCACCATCTTCATCATCCTCCTCGCCCTCATCTTCTGATAGCCAAATTACCGCTTCATCTCCGTCCGGCATAAAAGGTCCATAATCCCTGTTGGTAACAGGGCCAAAATTAGGCTCGACACCGGAACTAGAAAAGCTACCTTTCCGACCAGAATAGTAAGTGTTAAAGGCACACTTGGTGGGGACTTCTAAGTGCATCGGATGAGGATCAGTCCTTGTATAGCGACAGTGGGCTTTCCAGCGCTTTACCTGCTCCTTAATTGAGCCCGCTGCGTTGTCCATGTGCAACTGAAGGGATTTGTCGAAGCGCCTTAAAGCCTTCTCATTCAAATGATCCCTCATTGCGAAGAACTTCTTTGACTGCCTCATACCTCGTTCAAATTCGCGCAACAAGAACTCATCATAGGCAAGGGACCTTTTAAAATGATCGACTGCTTCGACTTCCAATACAGCCTTCAAATCGTTGAAAATAACATCCCTTGAGGAAAGCTGATTGTGCAAGTCCTGCACTTCTCGCTCAGCCCTCTCTCTAGCTTCCTCAGCTAGCCGTTTAGTTTCCAAATGCGCTGCGAGTGAAGTCTGACTAGCTGACAATTGCTCTTTCAGAGAGCGAATTTCTTCCTCAGCTGCGTGAGACAGTTTTTCCTCGGCGGCTAACTGAGCAGACAGGTAACCGTTCATGGATTCTCTTAGCTAAGCGAGTTGCTGAGCATGGGATTCTTCAATAGAAAGCTTCTCGGCTGCCAAAATAGAAGCCTGCTTTCACAGACATTTACTCTCCCGGGAAAGTTTATTCCCGTGCCTATAGCTTTCAGCCAACTCAGACATCATCTGAAAAGAAAACATACAGATCAAGAAGTATATATAAACAGAGGTGTAACAGGATTGCGGTAAGAGACCTACCAGAGAATGGCAGTTAAAGAAAAACTCCATTTTCCTGTTGTAAGGATTGCCCTTCACGTGCTCCCAACCTTCACCAATGTAGATGTCGTGGTTGATCAAATGTGAGCAAATCTTAGCAACTGAGAAGTCCAAAAGAGACACGGATCCTTCACCAGCTTCAGTTGAGCCCACATGAGCAGCTTCACGAGCAACACCCGAACCGAAAGCAGAAACAGATGCAGAAGCCCCGGGTTGATTCGATGACCTTGGCTGACCAGCCGACTCTGGCAGACCCGAGGGCCTAGGATGACCAACAGAAGAAACATTCGGCTCACCTGCAGCCGCCGGAGGAGAAGCTGCTCTGGGTGTAGTAGGAGCAGGGACGTTCAATTCATTAACCCCCTCAGGAGGAGGCACCTCTACATTTTCCCCCTCAGCAGGATCCTCATGAGCAGTTGTTTGAGTAGGGGGAGCCTCGGCGAGCACAGGTTCACCGACACCTTCCTCATCTGAAGAAACCACATACTGTGGGCGTCAAACAGTATGATCGGGGGTACTCTCGGTGGGGCGCTTTCCACTGCCAGCCCTAGGATGCAAATCGCTTGCTGGATCAAGAGGAGTTTCAGGCACAATTGCATCAAAAGCAGGAATGTCATCATCTACCTTTGAAACCCCCACTTTTTCTTTACCCTTGTGACTGGGGGTACTCGCAGCAACTTCCTGACGGGCAGGAGGCCGATCCGTTTCGGTACCTTCCCCTAAGTCGTCGCCAACGTCTTCACCATTTGAAGGATCACCACCATCGGGACTAGCGATCCTTTCCTTGGCCAAGCCAGCTGTGTGCCTTCTGTTAGAGGCCTCAGAGTTCTTCACTGCCCGGGCTTGCACATCGCAAACTGTGTCAAAGTCACACACTGCGAAGAACAACCAAATGTTACCAATAGAACAAACAAAGCGGTAATATTGAAGAAAAGTAGGTAAAACTTACGGCGAGGAAGTATGGCAGGCAAACGTGGAAAAATCTGCTGAGTAATCATCTTCTCCTCATCCAAAAGAAATGATTAGCCTCTCTCATCCAAAGGAAGGACAGCTGCCGCTGCCGCTGCCACTGCGAGATGAGAGATCTCTTCATCTAGTAGAACGGGGACTGCCTTTGACTAGGCTTCAAGAGAAGTGAAGTGCCTGGGGACTTTCTTCGCTGGAAGGTTACGGCGAACACTGGTTGGCACATCTCTGCCCCATTTGCCACTAACGAAGAACCAACTATTCTTCCACCTTTTATTTGAAGTAGGAAAACCCCAAATGAAGCCCTTCTTCTTATTGTCACTGGAAACCTCTACCAGTCCAGGGTTTGCCACACCCTCAGGAATCCAATTCTCCACGACCGAAGAAAGGAGGAAATACATGCCGCCATTGCCCGCTTGCCTTAAAGTATAAAAATGGCGAATCTCACGGGACGTAGGGGGTCCATAACCCTTCAACTTCCACATCAAACACAAACACATCAAGATCCTGTAGCTATTTGGGGCGAGTTGGGCAGGCGCAATCTAAGTCTCCGCAAGGAACCTGGCGATGAAAGGCTAAAAGGGAAGGGTTACTCCACAGCTGAGCATGGCACCGTAGATGGCGATCGCATTTTTGGGAGGATTCCATGCTGCTCAATCACCAGGAAGCGTCAAAATCACTGAATCCGGGATTTCGAAGTGACTTTTATACTTGCAAAGTTCCTCCACGCCAGCCACATTGACCTCACAGTCAAATGAACATGGGCGATCAATCGAGAAGTGCAGTTTATTTTGTTGATGATCATGAACATTCGAATCAACGGTTGTCTGAGCGTCCAGCAAAGACCCTCGGGGAACCCTAGAAGCTCGTCGTTTACTGCCACCAGGTTTAGAAGACCTTGTCATCATTGGAGAGTCACTATCAAAAGACGAGGGAGAAGAAATGTCAGGGATAAAATTTTCCTCAGTAGAAGGAATGTAAATAGAAATCGGAACCGGAGAATCTTGATGAAAGTTACGAATCAAAGATTCAATTCGATCAGTAGTACCCTTGTCACCAAGTTCTAAAGCTCACATCATTTGATTAAAAAGATAAGAACGCAAGGAAGGATTCATGGAAACTCGCAAGAAAAACCCTAGATTCAAAGAGTAAGTAGGAGATTTAGGGATGCCAAGGAACAAGCATGATCAAGTTCAGTGAGCCGCTTGACAATGGAAGACAATAGAAGAAAGCTGTGGCAAACCTTTAAGGAAGTGAAAAGTAAGACGAATGAAAAAAATGATGAAAGAGCTTCTATTATGAGAAAACAAAGCAATTAATGGAGATATGAAAGGATCAAGAGGAAGAAGAAATGTCTAAGCATTAAAAGGGGGAGCTTTAAAATTCAAAAATCGGAAAAAAAGAGTACAGTTAGGGTGAATGACGGTCATGGTGAACAGCCGCAACAACGTCCACCAAGTAACAGACATGTGGCGCCTTGGGGATCACCAAGCAGTCAAAACATATTTTCACCGTGTAAAGTAAGTGAAAGTGTCAGAAATTGTGTGGCCAGAAATAAAGGCTTACATCGGAAGAGTTAACTAGCAAAATTCAACATGTGGTGAAAATAAAAAGGAGGGAAATTATTTACAAAACACACTGGAAAGCCTAAGCATGGATATAAATACTGCTCGCAAAGACAAACGAATTGGAAGACCAAAACATTCGCTCAGCCCGAAGTATTTATGGGGGTATTGTTGTATGTGTGATTTCGCCAAGCAGACATGTCATCAAAGAAATCAACAAATGCTGGGGAAGACGTTGCCACGACACTCGTTGACTAAGTCAAAGGAGAAACGTGGACCAGACAGCGTGTCAACAAGTCCCAAGTCAGTAAGTCAAAGGTGTGCTTGCCAGATCAGGATATGTACTTGCTAGGGATAAAACGTGGTGGCCAAAGGGTGATACCCAGAGGTAAAGGTACTCGCCGCATCAGCTTACTAAGTACAAATCGATGCGATAGAAACACAAAAATAAAACCCTAACTCCCGGAAGACCCCTGACAACGAAAAATCATGAAGGAAAAGATAGGAAACTTATCCTAATCCATTGCAACATGAAATTCCCAATACAAGTCCAAAAGGAAATCCTACTGTTAGGATTATGCTCAATAGCAAGAGTGTAATGTTGTAATTGACAATCTTTTTCATATTAATGAAGTGATTTCTGGTATAACAAATCTTATAGCATTTATAGTTTAATATTATAATTGTCAAAGTAAATAATTATAAGGTCTAAAGACTATGAGAAAAGAAGAATTGTTCGTACATCTGGATATGTATGTGGTAGACACATACTATTATCATATATAATTAGTGTTTTATTCATCAAGGCTTCTCTTTAATTACTTGCATGTTCTTAGATTAATTTCTAATATTCAAGATAGAGATTGTTGTGTTGATATGATTGAGTGTTGTATTGTGATAGCTATCTAGGTTTATTTAATCTATGTTTAGCTAAGCTTTATGACATGTCATTTAGCTATTGATATCTAGGTTTGCTTTAATTGATACATCATCATCCTAGATAAGCATCGTGGAGGGTATGTCACCTCTTCGATTTAGTCTTCTCTTCGAATGAATTATAGTTCCCTTCTTAAGGAAGGTATTTGGCTTATTGGAGGGAACTCTCAGAGGGACTTTTGGCGGGATAATTGGTTAGGGGTTCCCATTTTGGAGCTTTTAGGGATTCCAGATTATTTAGCTAATCCGCTCCGGGCGAAGGTCTCAGATTTTATTCATGAGGGTAAATGGGTGCTGGACGGTTGTTTCCGCTTGCGTTTCCCGGATCTGTGTTTTCGGATTAATCGGATTGCAATTTCTCCTGTTGTGGATTCTCTTGTTTGGGCTAATTCTCGGGATGGTCGTGTTTCTTGCAAGGCTGCTTATTCCCAGTTTCTCCGTGATATTCCTCAGGTTGTTTGGTGGAGGGATGTTTGGTCCCGTTTTATTCCCCCTTCTCGTTCAGCTTTGACCTGGCGTCTGATGTTGAACAGGCTTCCTACTGAGGATCGCCTTTGCAGGTCTGGGTTCCAGTTGGCTTCTCGTTGCAGTATTTGTGGGGTTAGTAGTGAATCTGCAGATCATCTTTTTCTTCACTGTCCCCTGGCGGTTGCTCTTTGGGAGGCAGTTTTCTCGACTTTCCAGCGACGTGTCTCTACCAATACTTGGCAATCCTTCTTCTTACAGGCCATGTCGGTTTCCTTTAGTGAGCAGGTTAGGATTTTATGGAAAGTGGCTATCCATGCAGTGATATGGGGGGTGTGGACTGCCCGTAATCAGTGGATCTTTGAAGGGAAGTCAGTGGACTTTAGATCCGTCCTTTCTTTGGTTTGGCGTGCAGTTTCAGAGGCTAATCGCCTAGAGATTGGTTGTATGCGTAATTGTATGGACGACCTTTGATTCTTCGTCGTTTTGGTCTTCAGGGTCGCCCTTCTAAAGCCCCAGTGATCAAGAGTGTGGTTTGGTCGCCTCCGGCCCCTGGTTGGATCAAAGTGAATACAGATGGCGCTGCCTTAGGCTCTCCGGGGGTTGGTGGTTGTGGTGGTATTTTTCGGAACTGTAGAGCCTTTGTAAAGGGTTGTTTTGCTATTCCTCTTGGTCAAGTTTTCGCGTTTGAGGCCGAGCTTCTAGCGGCCTCATTGGCCATTAATTTTGCTTGGAAGTATGGGTGGCATCGTATCTGGCTGGAGAGCGATTCTTCTTATGTGGTTCAGCTTCTTTCTTCTCGTTCTGAAATGGTTCCTTGGAGGGTTCGTCAGGCGTGGCAGCGCTGCATCTTCCAGATCTCGCATATGGATTTTCAGGTTTCCCATATTTTCAGGGAGGGGAATCAGGTTGCAGATACGCTTTCTAAGCATGCTTTAGAGCTTCAGGCTGATTCTTGGTGGTTCTTTGCCCCGTCGTTCTGTTCTTCTTTAGTTGACAATGACTGCATGGGCCGGGAGTCTTTTCGTTTTTCTTGATGTTTTCTTTTTCTTTTTTGGTGTGGCCTGCGTGCCTCTTTTTGTTTGGGGTTGTTTTCCCTTTGGGTCTTTGTGCTTTATTGCTTTTTGTCACTTTTTTCTTTTCTTTTATCTTTTATATATATGGATACTGTCTAGGGGTTTTTCAGCATATGATCGTTTGTGATGCTTTTTCCCTTTAGATCAGTCCAATTTTTATTAAAAAAAGCTAATCCGCTCCGGGCGAAGGTCTCAAATTTTATTCATGAGGGTAAATGGGTGCTGGACGGTTGTTTCCGCGTGCGTTTCCCGGATCTGTGTTTTCTGATTGATCGGATTGCAATTTCTCCTGTTGTGGATTCTTTTGTTTGGGCTAATTCTCGGGATGGTCGTGTTTCTTGCAAGGCTGCTTATTCCCAGTTTCTCCGTGATATTCCTCAGGTTGTTTGGTGGAGGGATGTTTGGTCCCGTTTTATTCCCCCTTCTCGTTCAGCTTTGACCTGGCGTCTGATGTTGAACAGGCTTCCTACTGAGGATCGCCTTTGCAGGTCTGGGTTCCAGTTGGCTTCTCGTTGCAGTATTTGTGGGGTTAGTAGTGAATCTGCAGATCATCTTTTTCTTCACTGTCCCCTGGCAGTTGCTCTTTGGGAGGCAGTTTTCTCGACTTTCCAGCGACGTGTCTCTACCAATACTTGGCAATCCTTCTTCTTACAGGCCATGTCGGTTTCCTTTAGTGAGCAGGTTAGGATTTTATGGAAAGTGGCTATCCATGCAGTGATATGGGGGGTGTGGACTGCCCGTAATCAGTGGATCTTTGAAGGGAAGTCAGTGGACTTTAGATCCGTCCTTTCTTTGGTTTGGCGTGCAGTTTCAGAGGCTAATCGCCTAGAGATTGGTTGTATGCGTAATTGTATGGACGACCTTTTGATTCTTCGTCGTTTTGGTCTTCAGGTTCGCCCTTCTAAAGCCCCAGTGATCAAGAGTGTGGTTTGGTCGCCTCCGGCCCCTGGTTGGATCAAAGTGAATACAGATGGCGCTGCCTTAGGCTCTCCGGGGGTTGGTGGTTGTGGTGGTATTTTTCGGAATTGTAGAGCCTTTGTGAAGGGTTGTTTTGCTATTCCTCTTGGTCAGGTTTTCGCGTTTGAGGCCGAGCTTCTAGCGGCCTCATTGGCCATTAATTTTGCTTGGAAGTATGGGTGGCATCGTATCTGGCTGGAGAGCGATTCTTCTTATGTGGTTCAGCTTCTTTCTTCTCGTTCTGAAATGGTTCCTTGGAGGGTTCGTCAGGCGTGGCAGCACTACATCTTCCAGATCTCGCATATGGATTTTCAGGTTTCCCATATTTTCAGGGAGGGGAATCAGGTTGCAGATACGCTTTCTAAGCATGCTTTAGAGCTTCAGGCTGATTCTTGGTGGTTCTTTGCCCCGCCGTTCTGTTCTTCTTTAGTTGGCAATGACTGCATGGGCCGGGAGTCTTTTCGTTTTTCTTGATGTTTTCTTTTTCTTTTTTGGTGTGGCCTGCGTGCCTCTTTTTGTTTGGGGTTGTTTTCCCTTTGGGTCTTTGTGCTTTATTGCTTTTTGCCACTTTTTTCTTTTCTTTTATCTTTTATATATATGGATACTGTCTAGGGGTTTTTCAGCATATGATCGTTTGAGATGCTTTTTCCCTTTAGATCAGTCCAATTTTCATTAAAAAAAAAGGTATATAAATGATTTTAACTTGATTTTAAAAAATAATAATAATTAATTTTATTTATTTAATCAAATAAGAAGTTTTTTTATTTAGTCAATAAAAGAATAAAAATACTTATGAGTTGGATTAGGGTTTGAAGTTTAAAGGTTGATGGATATTAGGGTGCAACAAAAACCCTTTTTGGTATGGGATTTGCGGCAACCCTAATGCCATTATAGGAAGATTTCGGCAACCCTAAATAAAAGAGGAAGCAAAAATTCGGCCACCCTATATATTTCATCTGATAGGGTTCGGCCACCTCTAATGGTTTATTGATTCAATTTTCTTCTTCTTCTAAACTCATAGACAAGTATTTGATTATTCTACTAAGACATAAAAGAGAGAAGAGATTATTCTTTTGATGGTACACTAATTGTTTGTTCATCAATAAGCTTGTGTGTACAACATCTAATTAGGTTCACGTGAGTTTCGATCATTAGATTGAGAACTCAAAAGTGACCGGAATAATCTTGGTATTCTTTTGATTGTTTTGGGACTAACAAAAGAAAAAGAAAAGTTTGTTTGTCCATTCTCAGGTTTGCAATTCAAAGAAAAGGGAGACCACGCTCCTAGGTGATTCACGTTCGTGCTAGGATTGAAGATCTTGCGGATTACCATCGACGTAAGTCAATCGGATCACGCGACAAAAGGTATTCTACTTTTGTTACTTGATATGTATAGTTAATTAATTAAAGGGTTAAGGTTCATAAAAGGAAAAATTTTAAAACTATACTAAATCAATTTTTAGTCTCGCTTCCGCCGCGTGTACTATGGTATTTTTCCCTACAATTGGTATCAGAGCCTTGGTTGAACCCTTTTAATTAATTAACGTATATATACGTGGATCTATTTCTTTTTATTGTGATTATGCATGTTTAGAAAGAGATGGCACTCTAGGTATTTGCATATATAATTACATGTGGATGTATAATTTTATATATGTTTATTATGTGAATTGTTGTTGCTCGATTTTGGTCCTAGATTTTCAATATAATTTTTGTTTCGGAATTGTCACAAGAAGGGTGGTCTATCATCGCCATAATTCCTTCTTGGTAGTTGTTGGTTTTATTTATTTTTATTTATTTTAAGTGCAGTATTTTATTTATTTTTAGTGCAGTTTTTTTTTTTTTTTTTTTTTTTTTTTTTTTTGTGTAAAAGTACTGTAGTGAATAAAAAAAAAATTAAAAAAAAATTAATACTGCAGTATTTTATTAGTTTATTTACTGCTGCAATATGTTCAAGCATCGAAGATTCGAAGACTTGAAGAAAAAGGAAGCAACCGGAACCGAGAACGAGCACCTTGCGCACCCTAGGAGTGGATTGGGCTGCGCATGGCAAGCCCATTACATGGTGGGTTGCGCACGGCAGCCTTAGCTGGTCTCATGGGCTGCGCACGGCAGCCCCTTTGTGGGGTTGTGGGCTGTGCACGCCCATGGGAGGAGGCCGAGGGATGAGCGTATGGTTGATGGCCACCTGAAGATGTTGTATTCCTGACAAATTGTAATTTACTTGCTTTTCTAGGATGGACCAAAATTGTTGCTATTTATTTTTTGCATAAATATTACAATATTTGTTATTGTATGATAACATGACATATAGAATAGGAGTGCCACTCATATATCTCTTTTGGTATGAACATGCATTGAATGATTTAGGTATCTAAATTGGCATCTAGATAACTTGATAAATCATTCTATGGGATTTAATCACATGCCTTAAATAATTGAGTGGGAGAAGGTGTTTTTGTAACACCTATGGCCTCCAAGGTTAGTTGAGCTTTATTATTTATTGGTAATCCCCCCAAGGGGCGTCCATGAATGGAATTTAGCAATATACTTCCTTACAAGGATAGACTAGACAATGGACTCAAACGAGATCTACCCCAAAGAAGGGATTTTCATGAGAGAAAATTGAGGGTCGATATCTTGGTAACACACTCAATGTAATTTTATTGATATCCTCCCAAGAGTTCTTGTCAGTAAAATTGCAAGGCTAAAATTGAAAACGCTGGTTGTTATGTTAACAATTAGGTGGGACCTAGTCTAACTAGTAAATGGTGCGAACTCCCAAAGGAGGCGTAACATTTATGGGTGTTGGATCACCGTTGAATTTTTATGATTGAGTTATTTATTTAAATCAAGATAAATATTCGAAAGTGCTTTATCATGATTATTTACTCATATAATTTTGTTATATTCAGAAATCATGACCCCATCCCTAATGAACATCTTAAAAGATAATAATTTAACCGGAGATAATTATGTCACATGGAAAAGGAAAATTGGGTTGTTGCTGCAAGCTGAAAAACATAAGTTTATTCTGTCTGCTCCTAAACCACCTGCTCCTACTTATGAATCTCAGATTCATATGATTGGTAAAGTTGCTACTGTTAAGGCCCGTCAAAAGGTCAAGGAACAACAGAAGAAAAAGCAACTTGGGCCCACCAAGAAGGAGACCAAGAAAGTAACCAAGATCAAAGGGAAGTGCTCCTTTTGTGGTGAAAAGGGACATTGGAAAAGAAATTGCCCAAAGTCCCAGAACAAGAAGGAACAAGGTAATATTAATTATCTTGAAACATGTTTTCTGGCAGATTCTACAGATTCTTGGATCATAGACTCTGGAGCCACAAATCATGTTTGTTATTCCTTACAGGGGTTCCAGGAAAGGAGAAAGCTGAATAAGAATGAAATCAACTTGCGTTTGGGCAACGGAATGTTAGTGTCTGCAAGTGCAGTGTGAGATATTAAAGTTAATCTAGATTCTTTCAGGCATTTAGATTTGATAGACGTTTATTATGTACCTCAATTCAAGAGAAATTTAATTTCAGTTTCTTGTTTGAATAAATTTGGATATTCGGTTACTTTTAATAAAGATTTTATTATTAGTAAGAATAACAAATTTATTTGCAAAGGTACATTGGAAAACGGCTTATTCTTTTTGCATAAAAATATCTCTCACTCGTTAGACACAGAATTATCGGAACCTGATCACAAAAGAGTAAAATTATTAATAGATGAAACCTACCTATGGTATTTACGCCTAGGTCATATTAACCTTAATAGGATTAAAAGATTGGTATGTGACGGACCTTTAAGTGACTTAAAGGTTGATGATCTACCAACTTGTGAATCTTGTTTGAAAGGTAAAATGACCAAAAGGTCGTTCTCTGCCAAAGGTGCAAGAGCCACTGAATGTTTAGGATTGATACACACTGATGTATGTGGACCTATGAGCATTCAAGCTAGAGGTGGATATGAGTACTTCATCACCTTCACAGATGACTACTCGAGATTTGTGATACGAACCTCGTCGATTGTATCAAGATTGATGCCTAGGATCGTTCTAACCTTTGGTTCGGATGGAAACCGCGACCCAACACCTATAATGAGATGTGAACCTTGGTATGAAGGAAGACGCCACAATCAAGGATGGAATACTCGATTGATAAGTCAAGGAGGAACGCCACAGAGAATTCTGATAAGTTCCAATCAGTTTTCAAAGAACAATAGAGAAAACTCTCTCAATTTTCATTCCAATTCAAGTCCCGAAAAATACATCAAAAGGACCCTTAAATACTGAAACCCTAAAACTTAAAAAGGAAATAAATATTTGGCAATTAATGCCTTACAAACGGGAAAGAAAATAAACTAAAACAAGCAACTAATTGACTTGCTCCCTAATTGGAAGGCTAAATTTGGAAACAAATCAGCCCTTAATATTTGGAAATAAATCAATTCATTATTCATTGCAAATTGAATCTCCTCCACACGCCATAGCTTGTGCTTCACGCCCAAGCTTTCTGCCACACGCCCAAATCACTCTTATTCAGCCCAATCAATTGCCTTGATAATGTTAATTAAGCCTTGGTCTTCATGTGGGCTCATCTTGGACTTTAATAATTCGGAATCAGTCCAAGTGTCTTGAATCAGGCCATTTAGTGCTTCCTTGAATCTCTTAGCCCTTGCCCTTGTTATTGGCCCAACCGGAATGTGCAATGGATCTCTTGATGTGGCCCCCTTATTCTCATCAATTTGGCTATGTGTATCTCATGTGACATAAGTCGGATGCTTTTGACATGTTCAAAGCATTCAAAGCTGAAGTGGAAAATCAGCTTGAGAAACACATAAAAATCTTGAGATCTGATCGTAGTGGAAAATATCTATCTGGTGAGTTTCAGCAATATCTTATTGATAATGGGATAGTTTCTCAGTTTTCTGCACCAGGTACACCTCAATAGAATAGGGTAGCAGAAAGGAGAAATAGAACTCTTTTGGATATGGTTAGGTCTATGTTGAGTTATTCAACACTTCCTATTTCTTTTTGGGGATATGCTTTACAAACTGCTATATACATTCTAAACGATGTACCATCTAAGTCTGTTCCTAAAACACCGCATGAGTTGTGGACTGGGCGCAAGCCTAGTTTACAACACTTAAGGATATTTGGTTGTCCTGCGCATGTGTTAAAAGGAAAGACAGAAAAGATGGAGTCTCGTTCGGAAACATGTATATTTGTAGGGTATCCAAAAGAAACTAAAGGATATTATTTCTATAGTCCTTCAGATCTTAAAGTATTTGTTTCGACAAATGCTAAATTTCTGGAAAAGTACTATATGAATGATTTTGTGCCTAGAAGTATAATTGTCCTGAATGAGATGTCAGGAGATACAATTCCACGAGAGGTTACACAACCTAACCCAATTGTTAGTTCCGATCCAACACAAGATCAACAACCTACCATTCCTCGTCGTAATGGGAGGGTTAGAACACAACCCGAAAGATACATCGATCTGGGAGAATCAGTGGAGAATCTCCCGGACGACAATGATCCCTACACGTATAAGGAAGCAATGGAGGATGTTGATAATCGCCATTGGCAAAAGACAATGCAATCTGAGATTGAATCTATGTTCGATAACAAAGTCTGGTCCCTTGTAGACTTGCCTAAAGGGATAAAACCCATTGGGTGCAAGTGGGTATACAAGAGGAAAAGAGGTATGGATGGAAAGGTGGAAACCTTTAAAGCTAGATTGGTAGCTAAAGGGTATACACAGAAATAAGGTATCGATTACGAGGAAACCTTCTCTCCTGTGGCCATTCTTAAATTCATTAGGATACTCTTATCCATTGCAGCATCTTTAGATCTAAAGATTTGGCAAATGGACGTCAAGACAGCTTTCCTTAATGGAAGTCTTGACGAAAGCATCTACATGATGCAACCAGAAGGATTCATTGAAAAGGGCCAAATGGAAAAGGTATGCAAGTTGCAGAAGTCCATATATGGATTAAAGCAAGCATCCAGATCCTGGAACATAAGGTTCGATCAAGCTGTCAAAGGTTTTGGATTTATTCAGAATCCTGACGAACCTTGTGTATACAAAAGGATTAAAGGCGACAAGTTGGTTTTCCTGATTCTTTATGTTGATGATATACTACTCATTGGAAACGATGTAGGTGTATTAACATCAGTAAAAGAATGGTTAGCAAAACAATTTGATATGAAGGACTTAGGAGAAGCAAGTTTTATTCTAGGTATCCAAGTAATAAGGGATAGAAAGAATAAAACGATTGCATTATCCCAAGCTTCATACATAGACAAGATCTTGTCTAGGTTTTTCATACAGGATTCCAAGAAAGGTATGTTACCTTTCAGACATGGAATCAAGCTTTCTAAGGAACAAGTTCCTAAGAATGAGCATGAAGTGCAATTCATGAGTAGAATTCCATATGCCTCGGCAGTTGGAAGTCTCATGTATGCAATGCTCTGCACTAGACCAGATATTTGTTTTGCTGTTGGCATAGTTAGCTGTTTTCAATCGAAACCTGGTCCTGATCACTGGACGGCAGTCAAGCATATTTTCAAGTATCTCAAGAGAACGAGAGATAATATGCTTGTATACTCTGGAGGGGATTTGATTCCCATTGGGTATACAGATTCTGATTTCCAATCAGATTCTAACTCTAGAAAATCCACATCAGGGGCTGTGTTTACTATTGGAGGAGGAGCAGTCATATGGAGGAGTAGTCATATGGAGGAGTATTAAGCACTCTTGTATTGCTGATTCCACCATGGAAGCTGAGTATGTTGCTGCATGCGAGGCAGCCAAAGAGGCTGTTTGGCTCTGCCAATTCTTGATTGACTTGGAAGTGGTTCCTAGTGCGAATAAGCAGATCACTATCTACTGTGACAACAGTGGAGCAGTGGCTAATTCGAAAGAACCAAGAAGTCACAAGAGAGGAAAACACATTGAAAGAAAGTATCATCTTTTAAGGGAGATTGTTCAAAGAGGTGATGTGACGATTACCAAAATCGCGTCAGTAAAAAATCTAGCGGATCCCTTCACAAAGGCTCTACCTCAGAAGAGTTTCGATGGGCATCTAGAGAACATGGGCATGAGAGATATGACACATTTGCTATAGCGCAAGTGGGAGATTGTTAGGATTATGCTCAATAGCAAGAGTTTAATGTTGTAATTGACAATCTTTTTCATATTAATAAATTGATTTCTGGTTTAACAAATCTTATAGCATTGATAGTTTAATATTATAATTGCCAAAATAAATAATCATAAGGTCTAAAGACTATGAGAAAAGAAGAATTGTTCGTACATCTGGATATGTATGTGGTAGACACAATTCTTTAGTTAGTCTTGAATAATGTTCACAACTTAAATTAAAGGTTGGGCACCTTTATCTTGTTAAAGTTGTAGAATTCTTTTGCTAGCATTTGAGTGGGATCAAATGAGATATTATGAGTCTAAAATCATCGGAGTGTCTTCGAGTAAAAGAATCTAGTGCACTGGGTGCATTGAACTGGATCACAATGAAAAGTTTTATCTAGAACCGTCAATAGATAATAGTCTTTTCATTATCAGGACAATCGAAGAGTCTATCTTAATCCTGAGATAAATGATGAACTTATGGTTGCAAGTGATATCATTTGAGTTATCAATGAGTACGATTATATAGCATAGTCTATCCTTGATAGTTTGGTGATATTCATTTGTTAATCAATAGAGGACTTCATTTATAGATATGGACATCGTGGCTCCATTTATTAAATGAGAGTATAATATCATCATATGGATGTTTTGAGATAATTAGATATTAAATCTCAACGTTGAGTTTTCGATAGTGACTATTGAAAACATGGCTTCTGGACAAGTCAAAATATCCAAGTTCAAAACGTGGTCATATGAGTAAATATGGTAACTTGGAGAGTTATAGGCGGTCTATGAACTCTTGGCAATTACTGATATTAATCATGAGGATACACTATCTCCAATATAATTGTCTAGGGTATGAATGAGGAACATCTTCTTATTCTATCTTTATTTAAGAGTTCAATTTTAGCTCTTTAGTGGAATGAGTTAAAATTAATGGATCGGACCTAAGTGAATTATTTGTTGATTGTGATTAGGTTATGTCTATTGAAGCTTAAATTTAGATAGCCCGCCAAGATCCCCAATCCACACGGACTTGCATGGATCACTTGATATATTCTACCGGACCAATTTATGGGTCCATCTAGAATTGCATTTAATATATTAAGAATATAATTTGCACATTATTTATTTAATTGGCTGCTCAATTATATTAATATATTAATGAAAGGCATGTGGGCTTGTTTCTTTTAGTAAGAATGGGTCTGGTTCACATGTGGGTTTTTTATTTAAAGTCCAATGGATTAAATGAAATAAGAAAATAATATATGGCCCATTTATATAAGTGGGGCGGCAAGGTGAACATATTAACCTAATATATTATTTTATTTTATTGTTTAATTAAATAAGAATTAATTAATTGTTTAATTAAGAAACAAATCTTTTTCTGATCAGGAAATATATTTCCTAGAACTATACTATTTGTAGTAGTATACTAAAAGTAAAAGACTTGTTTGATAAGAAAATAAATAATTAATTTTATTTATTTAATCAAATAAGAAGTCTTTTTATTTAGTCAATAAAAGAATAAAAATACTTATGAGTTGGATTAGGGTTTAAAGTCTAAAGGTTGATGGATATTAGGGTGCAACAAAAACCCTTTTGGTATGGGATTTGCAGCAACCCTAATGCCATTATAGGAAGATTTCGGCAACCCTAAATAAAATAGGAAGCAAAAATTCGGCCACCCTATATATTTCATATGATAGGGTTCGGCCACCTCTAATGGTTTATTGATTCAATTTTCTTCTTCTTCTAAACTCATAGACAAGTATTTGATTATTCTACTAAGACATAAAAGAGAGAAGAGATTATTCTTTTGATGGTACACTAATTGCTTGTTCATCAATAAGCTTGTGTGTGCAACATCGAATTAGGTTCACGCGAGTTTCGATCATTAGATTGAGAACTCAAAAGTGACCGGAATAATCTTGGTATTCTTTTGATTGTTTTGTGACTAACAAAAGAAAAAGAAAAGTTTGTTTGTCCATTCTCAGGTTTGCAATTCAAAGAAAAGGGAGACCACGCTCCTAGGTGATTCACGTTCGTGCTAGGATTGAAGATCTTACGGATTACCATCGACGTAAGTCAATCGGATCACGCAACAAAAGGTATTCTACTTTTGTTACTTGATATGTATAGTTAATTAATTAAAGGGTTAAGGTTCATAAAAGGAAAAATTTTAAAACTATACTAAATCAATTTTTAGTCTCGCTTCCGCTGCGTGTACTACGGTATTTTTCCATACACCTACCACCAACACGGCTAAAATCAAGGGGAAACCCTAATTGTCATGTATAAATAGAACCACCTATCCCATGAGGAAGGGGTTCGAAAATCTAGAGAGACAGAAGAGCAATTATTCGAGAGACTTGAGTGTGTAATCAAACAGTGAATCGTAGTATTATCTTTCTGCCCTCTAGGGCGCCGTGGTTTTTTCGCATTCAAGGGTTTTTCCACGTAAAACCTGTCTCTTGCATGCATTATTTTTCTTATTGTTTATTATTCGTTTGATATAATTATTGGCCACATGATAATCCAAATTTCACCGTCAACATTTATGATTAACAATCTTCACATGTGCTTTGATCCTCTAGTTGAGCAAATCTAGGATTAGCACATGTGTATTCGTATTTAGAGCCTAATAGGATTTAATTGATTATTCATTATATCCTTGCTCTAATTTTTGGCTAGAATATTCATTGAACACATTTTGTGATTCTAGCATTTATGTGTATGTTTATAACATCTTGAATATGTGCTTCATGTTTATGGTATATTCAAGTGTTATATGTGTGAATGAAACTAGGAGCTATTTGTGTTAGGTGTTTTTCACATGCTTTAGGTTTAATTCAAGTTTTGTATCTAGACTATTATAACTTGTGTTTTCACATGTTTAGGTCTAGTTGTTTCATGGAATGTATTGATCACATGTTCTATGTTGAATTGCTTGTTTGCATCACTTGCATTCACATGATCACACTAGGAAGTCCTTGTAAAAGGCATGAAGTCTTGACTAGGACAAGGTGTCTGGATAGTCAAGCAAGGAAGACTTGGTTAGGACAAAAGGTCCGAATAACCAAGCAAGAGGTCATGGCTAGGATCGGGAAGGTTTAGATAGCTATGCATTGGAGGCTCTCTAGAGGCATAAGTGCCTTGGATAGAGAGTTGGCTACATTATTGGTAGGCTTGGGTGTTTGGTTAGACATAGACTCCGATAGAGAGTGTTGCATAGGATGTGCATTGGCTCTTAAGGAATTTCTAATCTTCCAACGATGTTGGTTTGATCTGGACTCCAATATATGGTGGCTTTGCATTATTGAGGGATTTTGTATCTTCCAATAGGGATTGGGTAGACATAGACTCCAATAGGAAGTAGATCAAAGTTGGTCACTTTTGAGATATTTCTAATCTATCATCCAATATATATAGTACCTAATGGTTGTAGTTCAACTCGTGGATGTTTCCTTCTTTGAGGTTTTACCACGATAAAAAATCTCTTGTGTTAATTCTTCCTATCTTTATCTATTATATTTGTATATGTGTATGTTTTAATCATTGTTTCATATTCTTCATTCGTGATGTATTTGGAAACATGATTTTGTTAAGTGTGAGATGTAAGCACATCATTTTGATCAAAGTGTAAATATAATTCTTTTGTATATTGACTTATTTGTGTATAGTCTTATAGTGATTGATACTTGTACATATTGGACATTATTATGAATACATGTATTCTTTGTTTTGGTTTTAATATATTTTCTTCATTAGTAAGTTGTAGTATTTCTACTTAGTATACTTACATTGTAATATTCAAAATACAATTTGTGGAATTCAATCTTGATTGAATATTTTGTATATGAGATATATTGTTTGTTGGTAGATGTTTTGTAGACTAAGGGTGGTGAATTGAGTATACATGTGTTGATTGTTTTCTCATAACAATCTTGTTAAAGGTTAATTTATATGCTCACTAAGGTTTTGACATAAGTCACGAAAGAATTTTTGAAATTAGAGTGTAAACCTATTCACCCCCCTCTAGGTTGTTTAGTATAACCTTGTAGGTATTTCAATTGGTATTAGAGTGGGTCACTTAAAGCAACTAGTGTGATTTGGGATCTACAAGGTTATTTACTATGATAACAACCTTTGTTTATAATTGTTTGTAATGGTTGTCACCCTTTGTTGATTGGGAAAATATTTGTTTTTGTTGAAAATGCTCATGAAAGACTTCACTAAGTCTAGTGATGAGCAAGCTTGGTTGGATTGTCAAGAAAAGTTTCTCTTTTCTGAGTTTTAAATTTGACGGAGTAGTTTCTCCAAAACAATATGTTCATGAAGTATGATTGAGGTTTATTTTTTAAAAGATGAAACTTTTAGATCTTTTTGCCATTAATAGTGGTGTAAGTTTTTAAACACCTTTCTCTTAATAAAGATTCAAGTATGGTCAAAGAGGCATGGAATAGATTCCAAGATATTTATGAAAAAGACTCTTCTTGTTTTTCATTTCATTTGTCTACTAACAAGTTTGTTGATATGCTTGAAAAGAATGTTAGTGACAAAAGCAAAGAAGAAGAAGTTTTCCTGGAGGATAATCAAGCTAGACATGATCAATTTACTTTGCAACTCAATGAAGAAGATTGCAAATAAAAGACCACCAACTTCAACTTGATGGCAAGAGTTCAATCTCTTGAGAAGAAAAGAGATAAAGCTTTGAAGGAAGTTTGACCTAGCGGAAAACACAAGAGAATACGACCAACGTCAATATTCTATAATAATCTGGAATCCACCAGAAAACAAAGAGAAAACTCTTTAAACAAACTCTAAAATTTTATTAATTGAAATATGATTCAGCCTCACGGCTTACAAACATATTTAAAGCTAGAAAATCTAACCCTAATCCTTGTTGGACAAGAAACGGGACTAAATAATAAAAATTACCAAAAATAGCAGAATTGACGGAAGTCGTTTCAGACTTGGAAAACAAAAGTTATTACGGAAACGAAACTTTCCTAAAACTGTAAAAACGGCAATTTCGGGGCCTAAACAATGAAATTCAGCTAAAAAAGGGTATGCCACAATAGCAAAGCTGTTGAATATTGAAGATCTTGCCGAAATGCTTCAACTGTGAAAGTTTCACGTCATTCCGAGTCCGACGCCCCGGACTAGCAAGATTGAATTTCAATTGCCCATGAATTTAGGAAGCTCCTTTGTCATCATGTAAGCATCAGCCACTTGTTCTACATCAAAGTTGAAGTGATCAAATATCTAGAAGAGAAGACGGTTGAAGATGCTCTTGTGTTAGATAGTTTAATAATTGATTTTGCTAATATATATATATATATTTTTAAGGAAATGATCAAAGGCAAGGAAGAGGAGTTGGCAATCATGTAGGCCAAAGAGCTTGGTGTTCTTCATGAAGATTCAAGTGACTTAAGCTTTATAGTTGAGCAAGTTGAGTGTCCTACAACTAAAGGCAAGTCACTAAGGAACAAAAGGATTTCAAAGGCCAATCTTCCAAGGTCAAGTGCAAAATCAAAAAGAGTGAGGAGCATTCACTGTCGATACACTCTCACCTAAATAGTATCATCTCTATATGTATTCCGATTTGTCATTTTTGAAATGTTGTAGTGCATACTAAATCTAGATGCCATGAGTATATTAGACAATGCAAACTAGGGAATGAGATGCATGTTAGTGAAATGAGAAAATCTTCTATGAATGTTTCTTGCTTGATAACACTCTGAATTTTGTGCATGATAATGTAATCTTGTAAGGAATATTGTCAAGAAGATTTGGGTGAAAATGAGTGTTTCACATGACCATATGCATAGTCTTGATAATATCTTTATTGATGACAATAATGTTGTGTATAACATGAGAATATCTTTATAGAGAAGATAGTTGATGTTTATCTTCTAGATATAATATTGCCATGAAAAATGATCATAATGGTTTATTTGTTTGTGCACCCTAAACCAAATGGGTCAAGGGTGAGTGCTCTTACCATTAGTATAAGTTGTACATGTGAGTTAACTTTAAGATTAGTGTCTAGTTTTGAGTAACTTAGCTAGCTAGCTTTGTTTCTTTATGACTTTGACATGAACTTAGCTATCTCATAAATATCATTATGAAATCTATAAAATCTGTTGATTAACTTTTGAGAAGTTGTATATCATGAAATCTATATGGTAATGATTTTTGTTAAGACTTTTGGAGAAAGTCGTTTTTGTATGTGTTTGAGTTGAAGTGTTAAGTCTTTATTCTCTTGGGATGACACACCAACAACTTGTTGTTATGACGACAATCAAGCCAAGAGAGCTCATAAAAAGAGCGAAGGCTTTGCATTTGATGAAAAAACTTGCTTTCTAGCTTTTCATCTTTTGAATCTATGTTTTGCATTACATCATGTAGCATGTCATATTAGAGAAATAGTATAGCATTCATATGATTCTCATTAACATTTGCTCTCTAAAGATCTTTTAGATGCATGTGTGATTGTTGAGTGGCTTGATAAGTAAAACTTAATTTGAATATCAATATCTTTGAGAGCTACTCACTTGAGAAGTAATGATTTTAAACAAATAACTTGTATTGTTTCTAGATCATGCATTTGAGCTTGAAAATCTTATTTTTGAAAAGTGCACTAATGCTTCTCTTATATGTTTTAGTTTTGAGTATTTGTGGTTGAAAATATGTAGATTATGGGTGCATCTAGAAGCCTATTGCTTAGTACATGATATATGACCGATGGTATGTATCCATTTTGCTTTGGCACTACATAGTATTTAACAAGCACCCTCATAGAAAGGGCTACACACCTTGGTTGTGCAGCCGACCAATGTAGGAAAGGGCTACGCTATTGTGATGAGTGAAAGCCACCATGAGAAGAATCATTAAAAAAAAAAAAATTTGATTCTAAGCCTAAAAAAAATGAAAAATAAAAGGCTTAATGGTATATAGTTGAGAATTGTGAAAAGCTCGGGTTGTCAAATAGAAACGGGTAAACGAGCCACACGCACACACACGCTCACATGTTGACATCTATTCTCTTTAAAGCAAAAAACCCGGATGAATGTCGGTTTGACTTAGATTGGAAATGCTTTAGAAGGATAGGTATGGATAGAGTTTGCATATTGATATCACAATTACTCCTTGTATATATACTAGAAGCATTCACACACACACACATATTTTGCTTATGTGCTTGATTCATTAGCAATGTGAGAATATTTTTGAGAGATTAATGAAAATCTATGGTTCTCTCTTAGACTTTGAAAAGTGATGAAATATTTTCTCTGATTGATTGAATGAGTGATTGTGTGGATTTCATTGTGAACAACTTTCTATCTTGATCTTAGATAGAGTATTTATCAAGGGGGAGCATAGTATGCTAGACTTTGTTCTCTTTTGATGATATGTTCACATGCTTCGAGTTGATAATTGTTGGCACATTTTTTTTCGTTGATATGATGAATCTTGAAAATGTTATTTCATATGTCTTGATATGCATGATGATTCTTCATAATGTTATATGCCTTTGTATGTGTGATCACAATTAATGCATGAATCTTTTGTAATAATTGTACGATTATGTTTGCAATCACCTTCTCCTTGTTTGGGGTTGTATAGTAGTTGAGATTGTAATCAATTTCTTCATTTTTGAGGTTGATAAAAGAGTAATTGCAATAAGTTCCTCTTTGTGTGGGGTTGATAGTAATTGTAGGTGTAATCAATGTAATTGAGTGTAGTTACAATGAGTTCCTCTTTGTTTGGGGTCGAAAGTAATTGTGGTTGTAATCAATTCAATTGATTATGGTTACAAAAAATTCCTCCTTGCTTAGGGTGATAGTAATTGTGATTGTAATCAATTCCATTGATTGTAGTTGCAGAAAATTCCTTCTTGCTTAGAGTGATAGTAGTTGTGGTTGTAATCAAATCTCTTCTTGTTTGGGGTCAAGATGATTGTTGTTGATACCAATTCCTTCATATTTGGGGTTGATATGATTGTTAATTCAATTGCTGAACTTGGTAGAAATGACCCATGTTCTTAAGAGTAAAATTCATGCATTTGTGATTCATTTTTCCTTGATGAGTTTGTTGTGTTGTATAAATTGCTATGTTAACATGGATAACAAACAAGATTCAAGGGAGAAGATAAAGTACCTAAACACAAAGGTGGTTCAACAAGATGTAAAAAAATCAAGAACTTGAAAGAAAGCATTTCTCCAAGCAAAGCATCCTCCTCCAAATGTGAGATCAACAAATTGGTCAACGTTCTTTGGTAACACAAGTAGCTAGCAAAGCTTTTGTGATCTCAAGGTATCTTTCTTTTTTCCTTTTGGCTTCATTTTTGTCAAAAAGGGGAAGAAATATGATATTGTTTTTAGCATATCTTCTTTGTGTATGTGTCAAGTATTGAACTTCATATGACATGTAATATGTTGGATGAGATATCTTTGATGCATATGCATGTATTTAGGGGGAGCATACATGTATCCGTTTTGAACTTAATTGTCATATTCCATATTGAACTTAAGTGCCATATTCTTGTCAAGTATATTGCCATATATTCTCTTGGATATTCTTGTGCTTTCAAGTTTATTTTAGGTGATATCAAGAGAAGCTCAAGTGAAGAAGTTCAAGACTTGTTGAAAATTAGTCTAGGTGATTATCTCATTGTAATGTGAGGGTGAGTTTTTGTGACCAATCTTCATGTTGTATGTTTTAGTATATGTATAGGGGTTTTGACATGGAATTTGCCAAGGGGGGAGATTGTTAGGTTTTTGGTTTGTCTTGACATGTATTCCATATCAAAATGATGTTTTTCTTGTATTTGATTAGTGGTCTTAGAAATGATAATTCAAAGCTTCAAAAAAAGACTTGGCCATAATCCTTGTAAGATGTTGTCTTCAAAGAGAAATATGCTACATTGCTCAACAAAGGTATATTAGACCTCATTTCTCTTACAAGGCTTAGGCACACACACACAAGGCATTCATATGTGTCCCTGCATTATTGTGCACCATTTATATAACATATTCACATGTTTTAGTTTGCACAAGCATTGAACTCATATTATCATACATTGTAGAATTGCATGTTCTAAGACTATGTCTAGGAAATGGCATTCTTTTGTGATCTTGTGTTTATATGTTTGTGTTTTATTGTATTTGGACTTGATCATGATCTCATTTTATTCCTTATTGAGTCCTAGTCATTTCGGTTACTTATTCATTAGGTTTCGAGTCCAAACGACGTAGCTACGCTACTTTTCGTTCTCATTTATTGAGCTGTTTTCGTCATCATTTTCCAACATGAATTCTCAACCTTTTGTCAAAGTTTCATAGTCTTTGATGTGCATGAGGGAGTCATGATTTATAATCCAAAAACGGATTCAAAAACGAAGTTCGGAGGCCTGGATACGGCCAAAGAACACGAGCGGAGCGTGAGGGAAGCTTGCTTGGCTAATGGCCAAGCAAGGAGGGGTGCGTGAGGAGGCTGTGAGGCTCACGGCTAGCAACCTCCTCTGCCCTTGTGGGCCTTACGCACCCCTCGCAGGTTGCTGAGGTGTCATGTATTGATTCCTCCTTTCTTTCTCTTTCTTTCATCTCTTTTAAAATCCTTCATTCCCTCTCATTTCATTTCAAGAAGAAAAAATAGAAATCTAATGTGCAGAATTTTCTCTCAACTGTTTCTCACCTTCCAAACACCATAACTTTCTCATACAAAGTTGGAATTGAGTGATTCAAGTTGGAGATTGTTTGTAATTGAGTCCTCTACCTTTTCCATGTGGTCTTGCAGCTGTTTGATCAACTTTTCTGGTGGTTCTACCCAGAAATACGAACCAGCTCATGATCTTGAGGTATTGGTCATATCTTTATGATTTCTTCTTTTATAACCTTCAATTTGCTTGGGGTTTCTTCTTCTATATTTATGTGTATGTATGGTGAATTCTATTGAGAAAGATAGCTTCATAATCAAACCTAATCAAAAGTCTAATTAGAGACATATGTGAACCAGTTTCTAGGATTCTAGGTTTTTCACATGATTGAGAGTTGTATTGTGAATAGTTTGATATCTAGGGTTATTTGTGGATTGATTGATGCATTTTATGATTAATAATCTTCACATGTGCTTTGATCCTCTAATTGAGCAAATCTAGGATTAGCACTTGTGTATTTGTATTTAGAGCCTAATAGGATTTAATTGATTATTCATTATATCCTTGCTCTAATTGTTGGCTAGAATATTCATTGAACACATTTTGTGATTATAGCATTTATGTGTATGTTTATAACATCTTGAATATGTGCTTCATGTTTATGATCTATTCAAGTGTTATATGTGTGAATGAAACTAGGAGCTATTTGTGTTAGGTGTTTTTCACATGCTTTAGGTTTAATTCAAGTTTTGCACCTAGACTATTATAACTTGTGTTCTCACATGTTTAGGTCTAGTTGTTTCATCGAACGTATTGATCACATATTCTATGTTGAATTGCTTATTTGCATCATTTGCATCATTTGCATTCGCATGATCACACTAGGAAGTCCTTGTAAAAGGCATGAAGTCTTGACTAGGACAAGGTGACCGGATAGTTAAGCAAGGAAGACTTGGTGAGGACGAGAGGTCCGGATAACCAAGCAAGAAGTCATGGCTAGGATTGGGAAGGTCCAGATAGCTGTGCATTGGAGGCTCTCTAAAGGCATAAGTGCCTTGGATAGGGAGTTGACTACATTATTGGTAGGCCCTGGCATTTGGTTAGACATAGACTCCAATAGAGAGAGTTGCATGGGATGTGCATTGGCTCTTGTGGAATTTATAATCTTCCAACGATGTTGGTTTGGTATGGACTCCAATATATGGTGGCTTTGAATCATTAAGGGATTTTGTATCTTCCAATAGGTATTGGGTAGACATAGACTCCAATAGGAAGTAGATCAAGGTTGGTCACTTTTGAGGAATTTCTAATATATCATTCTGTAAGGTTTATAGTTAGTGTTGGCATCAATTCCATATCAAAACGTGTTTATCTTGTAATGTTTAGTGGTTAGTATATTGAAGAATTTTGAAGACGAAGGACGTCTCAACCACAATTCATTCAAGAAGCCGGCTTTTAAGAGATTCGTGCATTATTGGTCGACAAAGGTATTAAAGTACCTCTTATCTCTTACAAGGCTAGGCACACACTCACACATAACACTCACACATAGCATTCTTGTGTGTTCCTTCATGATTTAATTTCATTTATATATCACTTTCACACACTTGGCAAAATATGCTCATGCATTCATATTAAGTTGATAAACTTTGTGTTTTGCATTTTCTAGGACTATGTCCGGAAACTAGCATGTGTGTGTGTCTTTGTGTTTGTATGTTTCCATATTTTTGTATTTGGACTTGTATATGCTCTATTATAATTCCTTATTGAGTTCCGATCGTTTCGGTTACTCATTCATGTAGTTTCGAGTCCAAACGATGTAGCTACGCTACTTTTCGTTCTCATTCGTTGAGTTGACTTCATTGACGTTTTCCGAGATGATTTCTCAACCGTTTTTCAAAGTTGTATAGTCGTCGTCGTGCGTGAGAGAGTCACAGTTCGTAATCCGAAAACGGATTCGAAATCAGAGTTCGGACGTCCAAGATACGGGCTGAAGAACCGAGGGAGTGCGCGAGGAGACAGCCCAGGCCGTGAGGCCACTTGGGCTGGCCGTTGGTGTGGCCGTGGGCCCCACGGCCTGGAGGGGCCTCTGCCCCCGTGTGGGCCACGCGCCCCCCATGACCAGGGGGTGACGTGGCCTCACATGGTTGGTCGGTTTTGGCCTTCTCTCTCCTCCTATTTCTTCCCTCTCGCTCTCCATTTGAAATTTTAAGAAGAAAATTTTCAGTTTTCCCGTAAGCAAATTCTCTCCAGATTTCAGATTTTCAAAACACCATATCTTCCTCATCCAGAGTCAGATTTGAGTGATTCGAGTTGGAGAGTGTTCGTATTTGAGTCCTCTATCATCTCTAAGTGGTTTGGTGGCTGTTTGATCGTGATTTCTAGTGGTTCAACACTGATTTCCGAACCAGCTGCAGAATCCGAGGTAATGGACTTAACTTTGGGATTTCTTTCTTTTTGACCTTTCATTTGCTTGGGGTTTCTTCTTTTATATCTATTTTTATATTTGGTAAAAGCTATTGAGAAAGATAGCTTGATTATCATTCTAATTGAAAGTTAATTTGTGGACTAATGTTGACTAGATTCTATGATTCTAGATTTTACATATGTTTGTGAGTTGTATTGTGATTAGAATGGCATCTTTGGTTGTTTGGAACTTAATTGAATTAATTTTGCGTTAAATGACCTTGAGATTTGATTTGATCCTTTGATTGAAGAAATCTAGGATTTGTGTATTTGTTTGTGATTTAGAGAATCTAGGTTTTGATTGATGAAAATCTCAAATCCTTACTCTATATTTTTGACTAGAATATTGATTGATTTTAATCTCATATATCTAGCATTTAATTGTATATTGATAGCATCTTGAATTTGTACTTGATGAATATGTTTTGATTCAAGTGTTGTATATGTGAATGAGACCTTGAGCTTATGTGTTTGGTGTTTCACATGCTTAGGTTTTTATTCGTGTATTTTGCATCTAGACTTGATTGCTTGTGATATCACATGTTTAGGTCTATTTGTGTCATAGAATGTATTGATCATATGTTCTATGTTGTATTGATTGTTTGCATCATTTGCATTCACATGATCACACTAGGAAGTCCTTGTAAAAGGCATGAAGTCTTGGTTAGAGTCGGGGTAACTCGGATAGCCAAGCAAGAAGTCTTGCCTAGAGTCGGGATGACTCGGATAGGTAAGCAAGGAGTCATGGCTAGAGTCTAGAGGACTCGGATAGTCATGCATGGGAGGCTCCCTAGAGGCAAGAGTGCCTTGGATAGGGAGTTGGCTATTGTATTGGTAGGCCTAGGCGTATGGTTAGACATAGACTCCGATAGAGCGGGGTACATGGGAGGTGTATGCACTCTTGAGGAATTTCTAATTTACCATCGATGTTGGTTGTGTGTGGTGTCCAATGATATGAACCTCACCAAGAGCAGTGAGACCCGGAACTAATATATGGTAACGAAGGATCGTTTTCTAATTCAAGTTTATAACAAAGAACAATATAAGGACCGCGACCCGTTATCTATATGGAGATAAGAACCAACGGTATCAAGAAAGTTGTAGACGCCACACTCAAGAACGAGAGAGAATTGTGAGTGATAAGTCAGAGATCAAAGAACCAAAGAGAAAACGCTCTCAATATTAATTTTATCAAAAAGTTGCAAAATAATACATCCAAGCGGCTCTTAAATACTAAAAGAAATCTAAACCCTAAACGGAAAAGAAAGTCTAAAACTCTAAGGAAATAAACTAGTCGGCCATTTAATTGCCTTACAAATTTAGGAAATAATTAAAAATAACAGAAATATGTTGCAATTCGGATTCCTCCAATCCTAGCATGTTCCACACGCCCAAGCCTCTTGTTCACACGCCCAAGTATCTTTATTCAGCCCAATTAGTTGTCTTGATAATGTTAACTAAGCCTTGGTCTTCATGTGGGCCCATCTTGGACTTCAATATTTCAGAATTAGTCCACGTTTCTTGAATCAAGCCATTGAGTGCTTCTTTGAATCTCTTAGCCCTTGCCCTTATTATTGGCCCAACTGGTACATGCAATGGATCTTTTGATGCAGCCCCTTTATTCTCATCATCCAATATATGGTGGTTTCGCATCATTGAGGGATTTCACACTTTCCAATAAGGTTGGGTGAGCTAAAGGTTGGTCACTTTGTGAATGTTCTATGTTTACTTTCCAATAATATAGTACCCAATGGTTGTAGTTCAACCTGTGGATGTTTCCTCCTTGGAGGTTTTACCACGTTAAAAAATCTCTTGTGTCAATTCTTCCTATCTCTTTCTCTTATATTTTATTTGTATATTTTATTATCTTGATTCATAATATTCACATGTGATGTATTGTGAAGCAAGACTTTGTATAGTGTGATTAGTGAATTCATTCTATTGATTAATTTTGTATCTTTGATTCTTTTATATTTTGTAATTTTTGTATAGTGACATTTTGATCACTCTTGTAACTTATTGAACACTTATTGAAATACAAGCTTACTTTGTTGTTGTGTTTATTTGTTCTTATACCTCACATAACTTGTTGATATACTTAGACTTTGCTCTTATGATTGTATTATCGTATTATCTATGTATGTCTTCCTTGACTTATTGTGTTGTGTGTAAGGCTACCTTGAGGGACAAACGAAAGTTTGTTCAAGGGTTTGAAAAAGGTGTAAAAACCTATTACCCCCCCTCTAGGTATGCTTTAAGCAATTTAACTTCGTTTGTATACTTTCACATTCAATATATGTAGTACCCAATGGTTGTAGTTCAACCCGTGGATGTTTTCTCCTTAGAGGTTTTACCACGTTAAAAAATCTCTTATGTTAATTCTTCCTATCTCTATCTCTTATATTTGTATATGTGTATGTTTTAATCATTGTTTCATAATCTTCATTCGTGATGTATTTGGAAGCATGATTTTGTTAAGTGTGAGATGTAAGCACATCATTTTAATCAAAGTGTAAATATAATTCTTTTGTATATTGACTTATTTGTGTATAGTCATATAGTGATTGATACTTGTACATATTGGACATTATTATGAATACATGTATTCTTTGTTTTGGTTTTAATATATTTTCTTCATTAGCAAGTTGTAGTATTTCTACTTAGTATACTTACATTGTAATATTCAAAATACAACTTGTGGAATTTGACCTTGATTGAATATCTTGTATATCAGATACATTGTTTGTTGGTATATGTTTTGTATACTAAGGGTGGTGAATTGAGTATACATGTGTTGATTGTTTTCTCATAACAATCTTGTTAAAGGTCAATTTGTATGCCCATTAAGGTTTTGACATAAGTGACAAAAGAGTTTTTGAAATTAGAGTGTAAACCTATTCACCCCCCCCCCCCCCCCCCCCCCCCCAGGTTGTTTAGTATAACCTTGTAAGTATTTTCAAACTTCCTATCAAAGATGCTCACATCTCTAGGAAGATTTCTTGCTTAGCTATCTGGATCGCAAAGATCTTAGTCAAGCTTCCTTAGTTCAACCATCTAGAGCATCACGCTCCTAGCTAAGACTTCTTTCTTGATTATCCGGACCATATGTCCTAGTCAAGTCTTCTTGCTCTAAACAAAGCTTCACTCACTTTGAAAGAGACTTCAAACTTTTGCAAGGCAAAATGATTTAAGTGATGCAAATGATGCAAACATAGTCAAATAGAGCAAGTAGATCACTCAAACTCTATAAACATGCAATAGGATAACTAGAATATGCTTTCAACAATCAATCACAAAGTTATCTAGAAACCAAGGCATGTGAATCAATAAGAACTAGATTAGAATAATGAATATCACAATCAAAATATCCTAGTTTTAATATCATGAAACTAAACCTAGAAATCAACAATCAAGCTCATTACACAACTCATTTCTAGAATCAATTTCATGTGAATCAAGTTTAGCTTTGAAATATGTTCAATCAAAATCACAAAAGCTACAACTCAAAAAATCAATCAACCAAGTCTAAAAATGGAATCAAAGACATTCTAAACATTTTTCATCAATCAATAAAGTAGATCAATGAAGTTAGGGGTGGGCACGGTTCATTGAACCGAATTGAATCAACCCGAACCGAGTTGAAATTAGGTTCGGTTTTGAGATTGAGTTCGGTTCAATTTGGTTCGAACCGAATTGAACCGCATAGAATATGGGTCAATTTGGTTTTGGATCTTCCAAAACTGAACCGAACCGACGAACCGAATATAAATTTAAAAAAAAAATCCTCTAAGCATATACAATTTTATCACACGCAATGGCCAACCAAAAGTTGTGTCTTGTCACATCACACTTATTATTTTATGGTTCAATTTTTCATGTATCACGTGATTCACGTCTCCTTCTTCTCCTTTTCAAAAAGCAAGTGCATTGGACTAAACACTTACTGATTAAGTTTATTATTATTATTTTTATAGTTCAGGAGAAAAAATAAAATTTGTTGTGTTTGTGCAAATTTTGTATTATATTAGTTGCTAGTGCCGAATCAATTTGCTAGTTGCTACTGTCTGTTTTCTCATCTCCGTCTCACCATCTTCATCTCTCTGTTTTCTCATTCACATATCAGACCCTCTCAATCTACATCTCTCAGTCAATTCGTCTTCATATATCGGTTTTGCATCTCTCACTTCCCGGCTCCGCTGCACTTCCCCGGCTCCGCTGCACTTCCCCGGCTCTGTTACCCGGCAATATCTGGAGGAGTCGCACCAGATCTCCATTGATCATTTTGGTGCGTTCTCGGATCTTCACATGTAGATCTCATCAAATCTCAGATCTCCAATTCTTTTATAATTTTTTTTTTCAAAATGGAGATATGGGCTCTCCACAACCTAGAATCCATTTCCTTGTGACTCCATCTATCAGTCACTCTATCTCTCTCTATCCCCGACGAACCGACAAACTAAACCGAACCGGGATAAAGGTGTTCGGTTCAACTCAGTTTTGCAATCCAATTCGGTTTAAACCGATTCAAGATTTCAAAAACCGAATATATGTCAGTTCAATTCGGTTTTGGCCAAAACTGAATTGAACCGAACCGAACCGTGCCCACCCCTAAATGAAGTTGATCATAAGAAAAATGTAGAGAAGATGATACCATACACAAAGATGAACCACGAACTGAAATCAAATGACTGTGTTAAACTTGGACATATTTTGACTCTAACAATGCTTGGGACTTGTTCCTCTCTTCACGACCAACAATTTTCGCTTTTGGATCTTTCAATTCGGAGTTGATTTGAGGGAGATATGATCAAAACAAGAAATCAAAGGTTATAAAAATTTCTACTCGAGATTTCAATTTAAATGGAGGGAAATGAGATGGAGAAGAGAGAGACTCGACCACCCATTGAGGCCGTGCCACCTCAACTCACTGTGAGAGGTGTGTGAGCCTCATGGGGTAGAGAGGTGGCCTTCCCGTGAGGCTCACACGCTCGTCACACGTCCTCATGGGAAGGTGGCCCAAAATGGCATTTGGCCATTCGCCTCCTTCACGCTCCTCTCTTGTTCTTCGACTGTTTTTTTGCCTCCGAACTCCGAATTTGAATATGTTTTTGAATTACAAACCATGACTCCCTCATGCACAAGGAAGACTACAAAACTTTGATAAAAGATTGAGAATTCGACTTGGTACATGACGACGAAGACAACACAACGTATGAGAATGTAAAGTAGCATAGCTTCCTAGTTTGAACTTGAAACCTAATGAGCGAGTAACCGAAATGACCGGAACTTAATAAGGCATCATATGAGATCATGTTCAAATCCAAAACATAAAAAAAAACACAAACAAATAAATACAAAGTCACACAAGTATGTCATTTCCTAGAGATAGTCCTAGAACATGTAATTCTACAATGTTTGTCAATACGAGACTAATGCATGTGCATACTTTAACAAGTGTGTGACTGTGTTATACCAAATATAGCACAATGATGTAGGGACACACATGTATGAATTGTGTGTGTGCGCGCTTATACCTTGCAAGATGAAGAAGTATCTTGATACCTTAGCATCTAAGAAAGCGTTTTTCCTCTTGAAGACAATATTTGCATGATAACTTGCTTTTCTCCTTCAAAGCTTCTTTTCACCAAGAACCACCTAAGTAACTAACCATTACAAATAAAGAGAGTTTTGCAATGGAATCAAGCCAACACAAATCAAGAATCTTACACAGTGTTTTGTATAGAGCCTTCATCACAAATTTGTATCCTAAATGCCTAACATGTAATGGAAATTATCAACCAAGATGCAATCAATTAAAACATGCATGAAGAGAATACAAGAACATGAATGCACATACATAAAACACACAACATACAAGAAGTATAGATATGCATGAGTTGTGTGTGTGTGCAACTAAATCTCTTCAATGCAATTAAGCATAAGTGTTTTACCATTAGAGTGCTTATCATCTTGAGGTCTTGAGAGGGCCTTTGTTGAGCTTGATCACCAACAATAAGAAGCCTAAGCTACCCTTACATCACAAACCCCAAATGTGGTTTGTCACCGAAATAAGCCAATCAAACTTGAGGAATTTACAAATATGTTCAATCAAAGAAACATAGCACAACTAGGAATCATTTATCATTAGAATATCAATAATCAATGCACAAATATTCCTAGTTACAAAGCTAATCACAATATAACTCACAAGCATGTGAAAACATAGGTTGAGAAAAACCTAACTCACATTCAAGATTCTAATTAAGATCAAATTAGCTTTTAATTGATGCCTAAAAACCCAATAACATATGATCAAGAACATACATATATATAAGAAGAAAGCCCAAGGTAATTGAAGAAAATTTAAGCTCAATATCACAAAGGATTTAACAATTACCTAGAAAAATGGAGTGCGGTCCGAATTTGGTGTGGACAAAATGAAAGCTTGATCAAATGACCTCAAGGTTGCTTGGGGTTTATAGAGAACTCCAATACAAAGATTCGTCAATTTGAATCACTCAAATTAGATGAAGGATGAGAGAGATATGGTGGTTGGAAGTTAGGAAAATCTTAGAGAAAATTATGTACTTTTCTCTCTTTAAAATGGTTGAAATGTGAAAGTGAGAGAGAGGGAATATTCAAAGGAGTTTGGGAGGGAAAATTAAAGGGATTGGGACCCACATGGGAGGGCTCTCTTTTCCTTTCCCATGGAGGCATGTGGCCACCGCGGGGAGGCCAAGACGCCTCCTTCCCGTGGTGGCCACGTGCCTCCATGGGAAGGCCTCCCATGTTGGCCTTCTCTCCTTTCGTTTCTCTCCTCGCATACCCTTGCGTTCTTCGACCGTCCTTTGGCCTCTGAACTCAAAATTCAAATCTGTTTCTAGATTACGAACCGTAACTCACTAACACATGAGGACGACTATGAAACTTTGACAAATGGATGTGAACTCGACTCGATACACGACAACAATGACAACACATTGTAAGAGACCGTAAAGTTTTGGAACTTCCAAGTTTGAACTTGAAATCTAGTGAGTAAGTATCTGAAATGACTGGAACTCAACAAGGAATGATTTTGAGAACATATTCAAGTCCAAATCACTAACACACAAACAAATAAACACATGGCCACACAAGTATGCAATTTCATAGAGATAGTCCTAGTACATGCATTTCTACAATGTTTTTCAATTTGAGAATAATGCATGAACATACTAAAACAAGTGTGAATGTGTTATACAAATTTAGCACTACTATGCATGGACACATATGAATGAATTTTGTGTGTGTGCACCTAAGCTTTGTTAGAGGAAAAGAGGTCTTAATGCCTTTGTAGTCAATGACGCTTTCCTCGCACGAAGGCTTCACTTTACTTGAGACGATGTCCATCCTCTTTGAAGTTTGATAAACCGTACAATTAGGACAACATACCAATATAAAGGAAATATCATTTTTGATGTAGATTAATGCCAACTAGACTCAAAATCCTAATAAGGTTCGATTGGCAATTATGCCCGTGAGTTTTTACCCTTTTGGGGTTTTCTCAGGTAAAACAAATCATTATGTCAATGCTATTGTTTTCCGCACTTACTTTACATGATGATTTATGATAGATATTAGGGGTGTTTGAGATTAATATTGATTAACCGAAATAGTTGGCGATTACTTTGGTCAAAACCTATTCACCCCCTCCTAGGTTATATTTTTCTTCAAGTCTTGGCATTTGGATCCAAAGCCTTTCTTTTCAAACCTTACAAACTTTTTTAATCTCTTTGCCATCAAGGCCATGTCTTCATCCAACTCATCATCTTCCTTCTCAATCTTGGAGGTCTTCAAAGCTATCCCTTTTTGTTTCTTTGGGGGTGTGGAGGTAGGAACCTTTCTTGACTCATAAGCTAGAAGCCTTCTAGTCACTTCACTTGGCTTCATGGTTTTGTAGTCAATATTTTCCTCTAAAGCTGTCACTTTGGATTCGAACCTCTCGGGAAGCGACCTTATGATCTTTTGTTTGATCCTTCTATCCGAGTACGGGTCACCTTGTTGATGGATTGGATTCACTATATCCATCAACTTCACTTGGAAGTCAATAAAACACTCATGCTCCTACATCCTAATTCTCTCAAATTGTGTTTGGAGGACTTGGAGCTTGGAATCCTTGACCACCTCGATTCCCTCATGAGCTGTCTCTAGTATTTGCCATGCCTCTTGTATAATCCTAGTAGTTATGATTAACTTGTATTGATTGTCGTCCATGGCACAAATAATGGCATGCATTGCCTTGTTGTTCCACTTGGAGACTTCGAATTCTTGAGTGTTCCATTGACTTAGGCTTAGAAACTTCATCTCTACCTTAAGAGGTCATAACTGGATAAGTATAACCAACCTCCATTGCCATCCATGCCCGATCATCTATTTGGCAAAGGTAGGACTCCATCTTGCCTTTCCATGAGACATAGTTCACTTCGGTAAGCAAAGGAGGTCTTGTGCTTAAAGCTCCCTCGTTTCCATCTCTGTTCCTACTCATAGTGTTTGGGTGTATGAAAGAGATGAATGCAAATGTATGTAACAATAAAAAAAAAACACACAAATGCAAGGCACACCAAAAGAAATGATCTTCTATATATGTTTAGGAACCTGCTCTGATACCAATTGAAATTAAATAATATGTGTCTAAACTAACCGTTGGGGGGGGGGGGGGGGTGGGAGGGTGAATAGGTTTTAATCGATTAGTTACCTACTTTTTAAATTAGTCAATATTAACAAATCACCTTGTAAGGTTCCCTTTGTTGATTGGCTCATTTCGTGGACAAACCACACGTTGGGGTTCTTTATAAGGGTAGCTTAGGAGTTGGTTTTATTGTTCGAAGCCCTTTCGAAGACCTCGTCTTGATAAGCACCGAAGGTAAATTCTATGTGCTTACTTATCTTGAAGAGATAGTTGCACACACTCACTCGGCATTCTTGCATTTGGTGTACATACTCTTCACATGTCACATTTCACACTTGCACCTTGATGTTGTATTTTGTTGTGTGCTTTTGTGCTTAGTAATTCGTTTCCCGATAGTATTCGGAAACGTCCGCGCATGCACTAGAATGTGCTTGGTTTTAGGCGAAGACCGCTTAAGGAGTATAAATGAAACAAGAAGTTCTAGAGCATGTTCAACTTACCTAATCAATGAAAACAAGAAGACCCATGATGAGATAATGCATGAAGGATGCTAGATGCTCATGGGTTTGAAGTTTGGTTGAGTAAAAGTGGGTTCTTGGGAGTCTCTCGCACTAGGAAATCACTTTTTCACTAGATAAAAAATTTGGACTCTTTAAAATGAAATGGGTATAAATATCAACTCTAAGGAAAGTTACATCATTTTGAAAACGTCATAAGAAATAGGTCAAAAATACTGTCCTTCGCAGGACGTTTCACGGGAAGGACCCTCAAAACTTGTCTTGCGAAACCTGTTGGAGATACCTACGCTGGAACCTTCACGGGAAGCTTGGTGATATGAACCTCACCAAGAGCAGTGAGACCCGGAACCAATATATGGTAACGAAGGATCGTTTTCTAATTCAAGTTTATAACAAAGAACAATATAAGGACCGCGACCCGTTATCTATATGGAGATAAGAACCAACGGTATCAAGAAAGTTGTAGACGCCACACTCAAGAACGAGAGAGAATTGTGAGTGATAAGTCAGAGATCAAAGAACCAAAGAGAAAACACTCTCAATATTAATTTTATCAAAAAGTTCCGAAATAATACATCCAAGCGGCTCTTAAATACTAAAAGAAATCTAAACCCTAGACGGAAAAGAAAGTCTAAAACTCTTAGGAAATAAACTAGTCGGCCATTTAATTGCCTTACAAAATTTAGGAAATAATTAAAAAACCAGAAATATGTTGCAATTCGGATTCCTCACACCCTAGCTTGTTCCACACGCCCAAGCCTCTTGTTCACACGCGCAAGTATGTTTATGCAGCCCAATTAGTTGTCTTGATAATGTTAACTAAGCCTTGGTCTTCATGTGGGCCCATCTTGGACTTCAATATTTCAGAATTAGTCCACGTTTCTTGAATCAAGCCATTGAGCGCTTCTTTGAATCTCTTAGCCCTTGCCCTTGTTATTGGCCCAACAGGTACATGGAATGGATCTTTTGATGCAGCCCCTTTATTCTCATCATTCCCACCTTCTTGAAAAGGATTTGTCCTCAAATCGTCACCTACATCAAAAGGAGACAAATCAGAAACATTAAAGCTTGCACTAATATTGTACTCACCTGGAAGGTCTAGCTTGTAGGCATTGTCATTGATCCTTTCAACCACTTGAAATGGACCATCTCCCCTTGGAAGTAGTTTAGAATGCCGCTGAACCGGAAACCGTTCCTTCCTCATATGCAACCACACCCAATCTCCGGGCTCGAACACAACTTTCTTGCGCCCCTTATTTGCTTGATTGGCATATTGCTTAGCTCTTCTCTCGATATTTTGCCGAGTTTTCTCATGGATTTGCTTAACAAAATCTGCCTTTTCCTTTCCATCCAAGTTAACATGCTCATTCATAGGTAAAGGAATTAAATCCAAAGGCGTTAATGGATTAAAACCATACACAATTTCAAAAGGCGAAAAATGAGTCGCAGAATGCATACTCCTATTATAAGCAAACTCTACATGCGGCAAACAATCTTCCCATGGTTTCAAGTTCTTTTGTATTATAGCACGCAACAAGGTAGACAAAGTCCTATTAACTACTTCAGTTTGACCATCAGTTTGTGGATGACAAGTAGTAGAAAATAAAAGTTTAGTTCCTAACTTACCCCACAATGTCTTCCAAAAGTAGCTTAAGAACTTAGCATCTCTATCGGAAACAATTGTCTTAGGCATGCCATGCAATCTAACAATCTCTTTGAAAAACAATTCAGCAATATGTGATGCATCATCAGTTTTATGACAAGGAATGAAATGTGCCATTTTAGAAAACCTATCAACAACCACATATATAGAATCCCTACCCCTTTTTGACCTAGGCAAACCCAACAAAAAATCCATCGAAATATCAATCCATGGTCCATTAGGTATAGGCAAAGAAGTATACAAACCATGAGGCTTAATCTTAGACTTAGCTTGTCTACAAGTAATGCACTTCTCACAAATTCTTTCTACATCGCGTTTCATATGAGGCCAAAAAACCTGTTCATGCAAAACATCTAATGTCTTAGCTATACCAAAATGCCCCATCAAACCTCCCCCATGAGCTTCTCTAACAAGTAATTCACGCAAAGAACTCTTAGGCATGCACAACTTAGTTTCTCTAAACAAAAATACGTCATGCCTATAAAACTTACCAAATGCTACTTTCTCACATGCATTGAATACATGTAGTCAAAACCAAACAATCTTGCATCTAAAGTAGAAAGTAAGACGTACCTTCTAGACAAAGCATCTGTTACAACGTTTTCCTTACCTTTTTTGTACTTGATCACGTACGGAAACATTTCTATGAACTCCACCCACTTGGCATGCCGCTTATTTAGCTTGTGTTGCCCCTTTAGATGCTTCAAGGATTCATGATCCATGTGAATCACAAATTCTTTCGGCCAAAGGTAGTGTTGCCAAGTTTCCAATGCCCTAATCAGAGCATACATCTCCTTGTCATATGTAGGATAATTCAAGGCTGCTCCACTTATCTTCTCACTAAAATATGCAATGGGACGTCCTTCTTGCATTAGCATGGCTCCAATACCTATTCCTGAAGCATCACACTCAATCTCAAAAACTTTAGCAAAGTTAGGCAAAGCAAGCAAAGGTGCATTAGTTAGTTTTTCCTTAATCAGGTTAAATGTCTTTTCTTGTTCATTACCCCACTTAAATCCCACATTCTTTTTGATAACTTCAGTTAAAGGTGCAGCTAGACTACTAAAATCTTTCACAAACCTCCTATAGAAACTAGCCAGCCCATGAAAACTTCTCACTTGTCCTACATTTGTAGGTTTCGGCCACTCCTTAATTGCCTTAACCTTTTCTTCATCAACCCCAATCCCCTCAGCACTAACAATAAAACCTAGAAAAACAAGTCTATCTGTGCAAAAGGTACACTTTTTGAGATTAGCAAACAACTTTTCCTTCCTTAAAACATCTAAAACAAGTTTTAAATGTTCAACATGCTCATCTAAGTTTTTGCTATAAATCAGAACGTCATCAAAGTAAACAACCACAAATTTTCCAATAAAAGCACGTAAAACATGGTTCATTAATCTCATAAAAGTACTTGGTGCATTAGTTAATCCAAAAGGCATAACTAACCACTCATACAACCCATATTTTGTTTTAAAAGCAGTTTTCCATTCATCACCTTCTTTCATCCTAATTTGATGATATCCACTTTTAAGATCGATTTTAGTAAAAACACAAGAACCATGCAATTCATCAAGCATATCATCTAATCTAGGAATAGGATGTCGATACTTTACAGTGATATTGTTGATGGCTTGGCAATCAACACACATCCTCCATGTTCCATCCTTCTTTGGCACAAGCAATATGGGAACCGCACAAGGACTCATGCTCTCACGTACATACCCCTTTTCCATGAGCTCACTAACCTGCCTTTGAAGTTCCTTTGTCTCCTCGGGATTACTTCTGTAAGCGGGTCTATTTGGGATGGGTGCTCCGGGTACAAAATCAATTTGGTGCTCTATTCCCCTTATTGGTGGTAAACCAATAGGCATCTCCTCGGGAAACACTTCATCAAAGTCCTGCAAAAGAGAAACAACAACACTAGGCAAAGAAGGGTTAATTTCGTTAGTACTAAAATAAGCCTCTTTGTACAAGAGTACAATCATTGGCTGATTTGAAAATAAAGCCTTTTTGATCTCACCTTCTCTTGCATAGAAGTTCACTTTTTTTCTCTCTCTTTTTTTATCATCAGCTGAGTTTTCTTTTTCTTTTTCTTTTTCTTTTTTTGCTATTTCAATCTCTCTTTCTTTTGTCTCTCTTTCTTTTGAACTCTCACTCTTTTTTTTTTACTTCTCTATTTTCTTTTAACCTCACTTGATCTTCATATACTTGTCTTGGGGTTAAGGGTACAAGAGTGATTGGCTTTTTATTGAGTACAAACGAGTATCTATTGGTATATCCATCATGAGTCACATGCCTATCAAACTGCCATGGTCTTCCCAAAAGGATATGGCCTGCATTCATTGGCACCACATCACAACAAACTTCATCTTTGTAGTTTCCAATTGAAAATGTAACCAAAACCTGTTTAGTCACCTTGATTTCCCCACTATCATTCAACCATTGTAGCTTATAAGGTTTTGGGTGTTTCAAAGTAGCCAAATTAAGTTTTTCCACCAAAGTAGTGCTAGCCACATTAGTACAACTCCCCCCATCAATAATCATGCTACATACCTTATCATTAACATGGCATCGGGTGTGAAAGATATTGTCACGTTGCACCTCATCGTCTTCCTTGGCTTGAGCACTAAGAGCTCTTCTTGCTACCAAAAGCTCTCCACCCACCGGATATTCAATGTCACTTGCATCCTCCAAATGTGGCATGGACTCCTCATCAGATTCACCCTCGGATTCAATATCACCATCATCCTTCAAAATCATGACTCTCTTGTTTGGACATTGCGATGCAATATGACCTGCTCCCAAACACTTAAAGCATTTAATATCTCGATTTCTAGAAGGTTGGGAATCTGATTTACCTTGGTTTGATGTGCCTCCAGCCTTATGATCTTTGACAGGTTCAGTCTTGGCCTTGAAACTAGGTTGATCATCTCTCTTGTTCCAATTCGGTTTCCATTGGGAAGAACCCGAATGTTGCCCAACTTGTGTGGAACTCTTCCTCTTCAATTGTTGTTCCACTTTAACGGCCATGTGCACCATGTCATTCAGCTCAACGTAAAGTTGCAACTCCACCACATTTGCAATGTCTCGGTTTAGTCTGTTTAGAAACCTAGCCATAGTAGCCTCTCGGTCCTCCTCGACATTGGCTCGAATCATGGCTATCTCCATCTCTTTGTAATAGTCTTCAACACATTTGGTCCCTTGTGTAAGACTTTGTAATTTTTGAAACAAACCCCTATAGTAATGACTCGGAATGAATCGCTTCTTCATAACAGCCTTCATCTCTCCCCATGTTTCAATAGGCCTTTCTCCATTCCTTCTCCTACTCACAACCAGTTGATCCCACCAAACAATGGCATAATCGGTGAATTCTATGGCTACCAACTTCACTTTCTTCAATTCGGAATACTCATGGCAATCAAACACCAATTCTACTCTTTTCTCCCACTCCAAATAAGCTTCAAGATCGGTTTTACCTTGGAAACTTGGAATCTTCACCTTGATGCTTCCCAAGTTGTTATCAACCCTCTCTCCATACCTATCTCCTCTATTCCCATACCTAACTCCTCTACCTCCCATTCCATACCTAAATCTCCCTGCACCCACATTGGACATGCGATCATCCTCCTCCATGTCGTTATCATCCCCGTAGTAACCGTTAACTTCTTCTCTAACCGGAACTCTCTCTCTCTCCTATGTGCTTGTGGAATGGGTTGTGGCTGTTCCGCACGTGCGTTTTCCACTTGATCTAAGCGCTCATGTAATTGATCCAATTCCCCCTTCATCATCCATCTCATCTCCCCTACTAATGCCTCCTTCCAAAGCTTTAAATCCACCGGAATGGAAGACTCCTCAGTAGTGCCTTTATCTTTTTTGTCGGACATGTTTTCCTGCAAGAAAAAGATTAGAAAAAAAAAGACCTCACGGCACTCCCTCACATGTTTTTCGCTCGAGTAATCAGTTCACTCAACAGTCGTGTTTTGCACACAATAAATTCGGCTTTTACCCTCAGATGATCTCACACTCTCTTGCCTTTTTCCACTCTTCTTCGTTCACTCCTTTAGTTCTTTTTGGACACTCACAAGACAGCTCAAGAAGTGAAGAATAGGACCAGAATAACAATGACAATTTTTTTTACTACCAGATTTTTTTTTTTTTCTTTTGATACTCAAAGCACAAAAACAAGAAGAAAATAAAACAAGAACAAGAGTTGATATAATTCAACTTTTTTTTTTTTTTTTTTTTTTTTTTTACCCTACTTGATCAAATGGAATCAAGCAAAGATCGGAATTTTTTTTCTTCTTTTCTTTTTTTTTTGGTAACGGATCTGATCGATATATATATATATTTTTTTCAACGGAATCAAAGAAATAAAATTAGAAAGAAGAACAATGATAGATCAAACCTGATTTTTAGAAGCCTAGGCTCTGATACCAACTGATATGAACCTCACCAAGAGCAGTGAGACCCGGAACCAATATATGGTAACAAAGGATCGTTTTCTAATTCAAGTTTATAACAAAGAACAATATAAGGACCGCGACCCGTTATCTATATGGAGATAAGAACCAACGGTATCAAGAAAGTTGTAGACGCCACACTCAAGAACAAGAGAGAATTGTGAGTGATAAGTCAGAGATCAAAGAACCAAAGAGAAAACGCTCTCAATATTAATTTTATCAAAAAGTTCCGAAATAATACATCCAAGCGGCTCTTAAATACTAAAAGAAATCTAAACCCTAGACGGAAAAGAAAGTCTAAAACTCTTAGGAAATAAACTAGTCGGCCATTTAATTGCCTTACAAAATTTAGGAAATAATTAAAAAAACAGAAATATGTTGCAATTCGGATTCCTCCAACCCTAGCTTGTTCCACACGCCCAAGCCTCTTGTTCACACGCCCAAGTATCTTTATTCAGCCCAATTAGTTGTCTTGATAATGTTAACTAAGCCTTGGTCTTCACGTGGGCCCATCTTGGACTTCAATATTTCAGAATTAGTCCACGTTTCTTGAATCAAGCCATTGAGCGCTTCTTTGAATCTCTTAGCCCTTGCCCTTGTTATTGGCCCAACTAGTACATGCAATGGATCTTTTGATGCAGCCCCTTTATTCTCATCACTTGGACGAAGGTTGTCCTATGAAACCTACTGGAGAGGTTCTTCACGGGAGGCTTGGTGGGAAGCCTAGACGAAGGCTGACCCGTGGAAACGACTGGAAGCTTTTTTACGGGAGACTTTGCGAGACGATAAAAACAAACTGTCCTGCTGATCGCGCTCTAAATATTCACATTTAAGCACCCCTTTACTTGGTTTTTGTAATAGTTTTTCGAGCATTTATTGTGTTTAACATTGTAAATAAATTTTTTAAGGTAACTTAGGCATTTCAAGGGCATTTTGGTCCATAGTGATGAAAAGAGGGCAATTAAGGCAGAAAACAAAAGAAGAGCAAGACCTGGCGGGTTCATGCATCCTGATCGGCGGGACATGTTCCGCCGCACGAAGCCATAGTGCAAGCAACCTCAGCCTGGCGAGTTCTCACCCTCTGCCTGGCTAGAAAGAAGCCGCCGCACGAAGCCGCGGGAAGGACTACCCAAACTCGTGAAAGCACATGTGAAGATTATTAATCATAAAATTCATCAATCAATCCACAAATAACCCTAGATATCAAACTATTCACAATACAACTCTCAATCATGTAAAAAACCTAGAATCCAAGAAACTAGTTCACATATGTCTCTAATTAGACTATTGATTAGGTTTGATTATGAAGCTATCTTTCTCAATAGCATTCACCATACATACACTTACATATAGAAGAAGAAACCCTAAGGTAATTGAAGGTTATAAAAGAAGAAATCACAAAGATATGACAACTACCTTAAGTTCACGAGCTGGTTTGATTTTCTGGGTAAAACCACTAGAAAACTTAATCAAACAGCTGCAAGACCACTTGGAAAAGGTAGAGGACTTGATTACAAACAATCTCCAATTGAATCACTCAATTCTGACTTCGTATGAGAAAGATATGGTGTTTGGAATGTGAGAAAAAGTTGAGAGAAAATTCTACACTAAGGATTTCTAATGTTTCTTCTTGAAATGAATGGAAGGGAAATGGAGAATTTAAAAGAGATTCTTTGGTGAATAAAGATGCTAACATTGTTTCAGGTCAATTGCCTCCTATAATTTCCGAAAAAAGCACTTTTTCTTATAGTAATGTGCTGAAAGGTGCTCACAATGGTCCAATTACGAGTAAGCCTATGAACCTAAAATTCTACCAGCCCTTACAAAGTGGTAATAGGACGTGTGTCTCCCCACCCATGGAAGTTGCAGAGGATGGCTCTAAAGCTTGGAAGAACTGCTTGGTGGGTTATTTTATTGAGAAGAAGCTCTCATTCTCTCTTGTTATGCTAAGAAGATTTGGGGTAATTATGGTCTTCTAGAGGTGCTCGCAAATGAAAAAGGGTTCTATTTTTTCAAGTTCTCAGATGATGACTCTTGCTCTACAGTTCTTGAGGCCGGTCCATGGCTTTTTGCTGGAAGAATGATAATTCTTAAGAAATGGCACTCTCGGCTTGTTTTAACGAAAGAATCTTTTCTAAGGTTCCAGTATGGGTCAAGTTTTTTAATATTCCTCATGAATATTGGACTGAAAAGGGGCTAAGCTATATTGCTAGTGCTATTGGGAAGCCTCTTTATGCTGATAGCCTAACTGAATCAATGAAAAGAATTTCGTACGCTAGAATTTGTGTCGAAATTGATGCTACTAGCAAGTTAGTTGATTCTTTTGTTTACTTATGGGCGATTGTGATGAGCTCAATAATGGGGAGAGTGTTGAAATTCTGGTTGAATACCAATGGAGACCAAAGATTTGTCTGGAGTGCAAATCGTTTGGTCATTCTGCTGCAACCTGCCCAAGTCTAAAGCATGTGGAAGGCAGATTCGATGAGAACCGTGGTTCCAAAGTGAAGCAAGAATGGGTGAAGGTCAATCGTGGTGCTACAGCTCATGTATCCAACTCTTCAGGGAACCTTTCTAGAGGAGATGCAACCCTTGTTCCCTCACCTAGTGCGAATATGGAGCCTCTTCCTCTTTCCATATCTTCTTTGAATGTTGATGAAGTCATTGCCGCTGGTCATTCTGAAATTGAGCCTCCATTGTGTCCTACCAACATGCCTATCAAGAATCAATGCAATGTCCTCTCTAAGGAAAGTGTTGTTGATACCTCTAACAAGTTCTCTGCTCTTGATGAGAATGGTTATAGTGTCCTCTCTAAGGATAGTGTTGTTGACTATAGTGATGAAGACTCTCCTACCACAGCCTCTCCAGGATCATTCCCTATGGCTCTCAAAGATTAAGAACATTGATGGGGTTCCTATCATAGGGCTTTCTAGCACTCCGGAGTCATCTAGTTCCAAGAAGAAGAAGAAGAAACGGTCCGCAAAGAAAGGAATGGATAACAGCTCGCAAGCTAAGGTGAAATCTCTTCAACCTCTTAATGATTAATTTAGCTTGTTGGAATATTAGGGGTCTGAATGCTACCCCTAAACAATTAGAAGTTAAGAAGATGATACTTGACCACAAGCTTAGTCTAGTTTGTTTAATTGAGACAAGAGTAAGTATGATCCATAAGCCTCTTGTAGTCAATTCAGTTTTCACGGATTGGGAAATGCTTGACAATTACAATAGTCATGATCTTGGTAGAATTTGGATTGGTTGGATCCTAGGATCCTCAATATCACAAAAATTTTTGAAACTGATCAGATTATACATTGCCAAGCTCATATTTTGGATGGTAATGACAGGTTCCATATCTCTTTTGTTTATGGTTCTAATGTTGATAGTTCTAGAAGAGCTCTTTGGCATAGTATATGCTCTAATCAGCAAGATACTCCTTGGATGGTTCTTGGCGATTTCAATGTCTCTAGGAGGGTGAATGAGTAGTTGGGGGTTCATCACGTATTTCCTCAGCTATGGAAGAGTTTAATGACTTGTCTTTATGTTTCTGATCTTGATGACCTTCGTTTCTCGGATTTTCTCCACACTTGGTGTAATAAGAGAAGTATTGGCTGCATCTCTAAGAAGTTGGATAGAGTTCTTGTTAATAAGGAATGGATGACCAAGTTTGAGCACTCTGAAGCCATTTTTCTTCCTCCTAGCATCTCGGATCACAGCCCATCTTTGGTTAAGCTCGGATTGCAAGGTAATAAGAAGAATTGCCCTTTAAATTTTTCAATTTTCTAACGGAAAGGGAAGACTTTCTTCCTTTGGTTGAGAGTTGTTGGCAGGAGAATTTTCATGGCAATATGCAATTTCAGCTTTGCTCTAAGCTCCGAAATTTAAAGAAGGTTTTAAAGTCCCTTAACAAGAATACAGTGGGGGATTTGACGGTTAAATCTATTGAGGCCAAGGCTGCTCTTGTTGATTGCCAAAGTCTTCTTGATCTGCAGCCTCTTGATGAAGGCCTTAGAATGCAAGAGAAGGAGCTTATGAGCTCTTACACATTGGCTCTTCAAACTGGAGGAGGATTTTTTGAGGCAAAATCTAGAGTTCAATGGCTTAAGGCTGGTGACCGTAACACCTCCTATTTTTTCAAAGTCATCAATGGAAGACGCAATAGAGGTAAGATACTAATGGTAAGAGCACTCACCCTTGACAAATTTGTCTTGGGTGGACATACACGAACATCATCAAGATTCTCTTTGACCTCAATGTTGAACCTAGAGTAAAGTTCTTCCACAACTTGATTCACAATAATATCATTAATACTCTTTTTCTCAACATTGTTAGCAACACATGCATGGTCAAATTTTGAAGGATATGCATTCTTCACCTTCCGGACATTCTTAACATGCTTTGAAAAATTATCATGCTTTCCATATTCAAAAGCTTTAGCATGCATAGAATTAGGTCCAATCTCTCTATTCCTAGATGTATTTTCCAAGTTGCAATATTCAATGAATTTATAGCACTTGGGCTTGATATTGCCTAAGGTATTGCAAAAATGACATATGGGAACAAAAGGAGAGATTTTACCTTCCGGTGGTGGTGGAGGACAAATGGGAGTTTCAAGGGGTACCTTATTCTTCAATTTGTTCTTCTTCTTGGAACGTCTCTTCTTAGGAGCTTTCTCTTCAATGATAGCTTCACAAGTAGGAAGTGATGCTTCTATGAGCTTCTCTTCAACCACCGCTACACTTGAGCTACCTAAGTTCATATTCGAGATGATCCTATCTTTTTCAAGCAAAATACCCTCAACTTCGCAAAGCTTCTTTTCAATAGCATTCTTTTCACGCAAGAGCCTACGAGTTGTAGCAACAAACTCATCCACTTGAATCTTGATCAAGTCCTCCTTCTCATCAATCTCACTTAAGGCTATTTTCAACTTCTCCTCAAGAAACTTCACCTTAGCCAAAAGATCAATGTAGGACGGATTATCATTTAGACACTCTTGATGACTTTGATCAATCTCCTTATCCAACGAATCTTGATTTACATCCTCTAGAGTAGAGTGAGAAGCCATGAATGCAACAAAGTTGGTCACTAGCTCTTCTTCACTAGAAGACTCATCACTTGAGCTCTCCTCATCACTAGAGTCATCATCTTCTCTCCATGTAGCTACCATAGCCTTTCCCTTCTTGTCCTTCTTAGAATCTCCACTAGGACAATCCGAAGCATAATGTCCAAGCTTCTTGCACTTGAAGCATTGAACCTTCCTATTGCTCTTAGCATGGCCACTCCTCTCATGAGGTGGAGTAAAGGACTTCTTGACTTCCTTGTCCCTTGAGTACTTGCCACTTGACTTGGCACCTTTCCTCATGAACTTCCTAAACTTCCTATCCAATAACGCCATCTCCTCATTATCATCACTACTACTAGCTTCCTTGACAACCTTGAGAGCTAAACCCTTGTTCTTAGCCTTTGGTTTCATACACGCCTCAAAAGTTTGAAGAGATCCTAGCAACTCATCTATGCTCATGATGTCAACGTCTTTGCTCTCTCCAATGGCGGTAACCTTGGCTTTGAACCTCTTTGGAAGTGATCTAAGAATCTTTCAATTTAGCCTCTCACCGGAGATAAGAGTACCAAGAGCTTGGCATTGGTTAGCGATGTCTAGTAGCTTATCTTGGAAGTCAACAAACTTGTCTTCCTCACCCATTTGCAAAACCTCAAATTGGGAAGTGAGCAATTGAAGACGAGACTTCTTAACCGCTTTAGTCCCCTCATTGGTGACTTGGAGAGCCTCCCATGCCTCCTTAGCGGTTTCTAGATTTTGAATATAGGAAAATTGCCTACTATCAACACCTTCGAAAATAGCTTTCACCGCCCGATGATGCAATTTTGCTAACTCAAACTCATTAGTAGACCACTCACTCCTAGGCTTGGAAACGGTCACTCCATCCTCAATCTTGTTAGGAGCAAGGTAACCTTCTTCAACGGTCATCCAAGCTCTCTCATCAGTAGATCGAATGTAAGCCTTCATCCTCAATTTCCAAAACCCATAGTTGTGACCCTTGAGAAGAGGAGGCCTAGAATTCGAAGCCCCTTCGGTCATCACATCATCTTGGAAAACCATACTAGCAAAAACCTAAGCAATCCACTCGTAAGTATAAACCGGATCTCGTTGAGTGCCGTTCGACGACCCGCTCTGATACCAATTGAAAGTATACAAACGAAGTTAAATTGCTTAAAGCATACCTAGAGGGCGGGTGAATAGGTTTTTACACCTTTTTCAAACCCTTGAACAAACTTTCGTTTGTCCCTCAAGGTAGCCTTACACATAACACAATAAGCCAAGGAAGACATACATAGACAACATAATAATACAATCATAAGAGCAAAGTCTAAGTATATCAACAAGCTATGTGAGGTATAAGAACAAATAAACATAACAACAAAGTAAGCTTGTATTTCATTAGATGTTCAATGAGTTACAAGAGTGAACAAAATGTCACTAAACAAAAATTACAATATACAAAAGAATCATAGATACAAAATTGATCAATAGGAATTCACTAATCACACTATACAAAGTCTTGCTTCACAATATATCACATGTGAATATTATGAATCAAGATAATAAAATAAACAAATAAAATATAAGAGAAAGAGATAGGAAGAATTGACATAAGAGATTTTTTAACGTGGTAAAACCTCCAAGGAGGAAACATCCACGGGTTGATCTACAACCATTGGGTACTATATTATTGGAAAGTAAACATAGAACATTCACAAAGTGAACAATCTTTAGCTCACCCAACCTAGTGAAGTCTAAGCCTATCCAACCCTATTGGAAAGTGTGAAATCCCTCAATGATGCGAAACCACCATATATTGGACACCACACACAACCAACATCGATGGTAGATTAGAAATTCCTCAAGAGTGCATACACCTCCTGTGTACCCCGCTCTATCGGAGTCTATGTCTAATCATACGCCTAGGCCTACCAATACAATAGCCAACTCCCTATCTAAGGCACTCTTGCCTCTAAGGAGCCTCCCATGCATGACTATCCGAGTCCTCCCGACTCTAGCCATGACTCCTTGCTTACCTATCCGAGTCATCCCGACTCTAGGCAAGACTTCTTGCTTGGCTATCCGAGTCACCCCGACTCTAACCAAGACTTCATGCCTTTTACAAGGACTTCCTAGTGTGATCATGTGAATGCTAATGATGCAAACAATCAATACAACATAGAACATGTGATCAATACATTCTATGGCACAAATAGACCTAAACATGTGATATCACAAGCAATCAAGTCTAGATGCAAAATACACGAATAAAAACCTAAGCATGTGAAACACCAAACACATAAGCTCAAGGTCTCATTCACATATACAACACTTGAATCAGGTTCGTCAGGCGTGGCAGCGCTGCATCTTCCAGATCTCGCATATGGATTTTCAGGTTTCCCATATTTTCAGGGAGGGGAATCAGGTTGCAGATACGCTTTCTAAGCATGCTTTGGAGCTTCAGGCTGATTCTTGGTGGTTCTTTGCCCCACCGTTCTGTTCTTCTTTAGTTGGCAATGACTGCATGGGCCGGGAGTCTTTTCGTTTTTCTTAATGTTTTCTTTTTCTTTTTTGGTGTGGCCTGCGTGCCTCTTTTTGTTTGGGGTTGTTTTCCCTTTTGGGTCTTTGTGCTTTATTGGTTTTTGTCACTTTTTTCTTTTATTTTATCTTTTATATATATGGATACTGTCTAGGGGTTTTTCAGCATATGATCGTTTGTGATGCTTTTTCCCTTTAGATCAGTCCAATTTTTATTAAAAAAATATACAACACTTGAATCAAAATATATTCATCAAGTACAAATTCAAGATGCTATCAATATACAATTAAATGCTAGATATATGAGATTAAAATCAACCAATATTCTAGTCAAAAATATAGAGCAAGGATTTGAGATTTTCATCAATCAAAACCTAGATTCTCTAAATCACAAACAAATACACAAATCCTAGATTTCTTCAATCAAAGGATCAAATCAAATCTCAAGGTCATTTAACACAAAATTAATTCAATTAAGTTCCAAACAACCTAAGATGCCATTCTAATCACAATACAACTCACAAACATATATAAAACCTAGAATCATAGAATCTAGTCAACATTAGTCCACAAATTGACTTTCAATTAGAATGATAATCAAGCTATCTTTCTCAATAGCTTTTACCAAACATAAACATAGATATAGAAGAAGAAACCCCAAGCAAATGGAAGGTCAAAAAGAAAGAAATCCCAAAGTTAAGTCCATTACCTTGGATTCTGCAGCTGGTTCGGAAATCAGTGTTGAACCACTAGAACTCATGATCAAACAACCACCAAACCACTTGGAGATGATAGAGGACTCAAATACGAACACTTTCCAACTTGAATCACTCAAATCCGACTCCGGATGAGGAAGATATGGTGTTTTGAAAATCTGAAAACTGGAGACAATTTGCTTACGGGAAAACTGAAATTTTTCTTCAAATGGAGAGAGAGAGGGAAGAAATAGGAGGAGAGAGAAGGCCAACCAACCAATGGTGTGAGGCCACGTCACCCCCTGGCCATGGGGGGCGCGTGGCCCACACGGGGGCAGAGGCCCCTCAAGGCCGTGGGGCCCACGGCCACACACACGGCCAGCCCAAGTGGCCTCACGGCCTGGGCTGTCTCCTCACGCGCTCCCTCGGTTCTTCAGCCCGTATCTTGGGCATCCAAACTCCGATTTCGAATCCGTTTTCGGATTACGAACCGTGACTCTCTCATGCACGACGACGACTACACAACTTTGAAAAACGGTTGAGAAATCATCTCGGAAAATATCGATGAAGTCAACTCAACGAATAAGAACGAAAAGTAGCGTATCTACATCGTTTGGACTCGAAACTACATGAATGAGTAACCGAAACGACCGGAACTCAATAAGGAATCATAGTAGAGCATGTTCAAGTCCAAATACAAAAATACGGAAACATACAAACACAAAGACACACACATATGCTAGTTTCCGGACATAGTCCTAGAAAATACAAAACACAAAGTTTATCAACATAATATGAATGCATGAGCATATTTTGCCAAGTGTGTGAAAGTGATATATAAATGAAATTAAATCATGAAGGAACACACAAGAATGCTATGTGTGAGTGTCTGCCTAGCCTTGTAAGAGATATGAGGTCCTTTAATACCTTTGTTGACCAATGAAGCACGAATCTCTTAAAAGCCGACATCTTGAATGAATTGTTGTTGAGACGTCCTTCGTCTTCTTAATTCTTCAATATACTAACCACTAAACATTACAAGATAAACACGTTTTGATATGGAATTGATGCCAACACTAACTATAAACCTTACATAAGAAGTGTGTGAATGTGTTATACCAAATGTTTGAACTACGATGCAGGGACACACATGTATGAATTGTATGTGTGTGCGCTTATGCCTTGCAAGAGGAAGAAGTATCTCGATACCTTAGCATCCAAATAAGCACATTTCCTCTTGAAGACAAACTTTGCATGCGATGTTGCTTTCCTTCTTTGAAGCTTGATCTAATCACGAAACACCTAAGCAATTAAGCAATACAAACAAAAAGTGTTTTGCAATGGAATCAAGCCAACACAAATCTAAGATCTTACAGCAACTTAATTAAATGAACAGAACCAAGGAGATTTTTTTTTTTTTTTTTTAAATGTGTGATCAAGATGCTTTGTATGCAAGACATGTTGCATTCAAATCCAAAGATCAATGGTATTTGACAAAGCAAATGACAAAGGTTTCAAATATAATTCAAACCAATTTCACCATTTGTCATGAGTAAAGCAAGGATATAGAAATTTCATTGAATTCAAATTTAGAACAACTATATCCAACTTTATAAGCGAAACATGGCATGAGCAACTTTGCACCCTATTCGATTTTTCCAAGTAAGATACCCGTATAATAGTAGCCATGTTTAACCAATAAAGAAAGAGAGACATTTGGATTTTAAAATCCTTTGAACGGATACAAGATCCTTTATTCATTTGAGTCTCATAAGCTTTTCACACAATTTTGCATTTAAAAAATTGCAATCATCAATTCATGTTTTTTCATTCGAGCATGTCATTTGACTTTCATGCTTTTTATATTTTAAGCATGTCATTTGAATTTCATGCTTTTCACAATTTAAGCATTTCATTTAAGAATCATTATATCATGGAGATCATTATAGGTCATTCAAATAGTACTTCCTAAGTAAATCTCCTAGTCCAAAAATGCATGTTTTAACATAAATATGACATGGATTGCAATACAAGCATGGTTCACACTTATTGCAGAAAAAACATATAAGCATATGTGCAACCAAGCTACTTAAGCAATTAATAAAAAACATAAAAATTTTAATTTTTTTGCATGCAACAAGTATGCAATTGCTCTCTTTGCTTGAGTTCTCCATATGAGGTCAATTACCACACCTTATCAATAAAGGCCATGAGGTCCTATAGATCTACCAAGTCCATTGGTCCTAGTTTAACCTATGACATACAAGACAGCATCATAGAAGACGGGTGGGTTCATCTTTTCTTATCCACTTAGGTAACTCATTTTTAATCCTAGTGGACATAGATTGCATATTATTTGAGTTCCTAGGATTATTGACTCTAAATTTCCTAGGCACATGCAAATTGGCTCTTCTAAGCCACTTTCTCTCTATCATGCTTTCAATTCTACATCTTTTTATGTAGTTAAAGCACTTTTGTTAGGTTTATAGTTTGTGTTGGCATGTATTCCATATCAAAACGTGTTTCTTTTGTAATGTTTAATGGTCCATATGTTGAAGATTTATGAAAATGAAGAAAGTCTTGGCCACAATTCATGCAAAATGGTGACGTCAAAGAGACATGTGCTTTATTGATCATCAAAGGTAATATAAGACCTCATATCTCTTACAAGGCTAGGCACACACATACACACACACATGGCATCCTTGTGTGTTCCTTCATGGTTAAATATCATTTATATATCACTTTCACACACTTGATAATATATGCTCATGCATTTATACTATCTTAACAAACTTTGCTTATTGCATGTTTTAGGACTATGTCTAGGAAATAGCATATGTGTGTGTCTTTGTGTTTGTATGTTTCTATATTTTTGTATTTGGACTTGAATATGCTCTATTTGATTATTTATTGAGTTTGGTCGTTTCGGTTACTCATTCATTTAGTTTCGAGTCCAAACGATGTATCTACACTACTTTTCGTTTTCATTCATTAAGTTGACTTCATCGTCATTTTCTGAGATGATTTCTCAACTATTTTTTAAAGTTGTGTAGTCGTCGTTGTGCAGTTGTCGTTGTGCGTGAGGGAGTCACGGTTCGTAATACGAAAACGGATTCGAAATCGGAGTTTGGATGCCCAAGATACGCTGAAGAATGTGAGGGAGCGCGCGAGAGGAGTGAGTGGCCAAGAGGCCACGTGGCCCAAGCCATGTGGGAGTCATGGGACCCACGGCCAGAGAGACTCTCTGGCCCCGTGTGGCCCACGCACCCCCATGGGCTGGGGTGACGTGGCCACTCTTTATTGGCCCATTTTTCCCTTCTCTCTCCTCCTTTTTATTTCCTTCCATTCCCTCCATTTCATTTTCAAGAAGAAAAATTGTAGAATTCCCGTCAGATTTTTCTCCCAAATTTTCTCATTTTCCAAACACCATAACTTCTTCATATGAAATTGGATTTGAGTGATTCAAGTTGGAGAACATTCGTAATCGAGTCATCTACCTTTTTCAAGTGGTTTGGTGGCTGTTTGATTGATATTTCTTGTGGTTCCACACAGAAATCCGAACCAGCTCGTGAATCCAAGGTATTGGTCTTATCTTTGGGATTTCTTCTTTTATAACCTTCAATTTGCTTGGGGTTTCTTCTTCTATATGTATGTTTATGTTTGGTGAATGCTATTGAGAAAGATAGCTTCATAATCATTCTAATCAAAACTCTATTTAGAGACAAATGTGGACTAGTTTCTATGATTCTAGGTTTTTCATATGTTTGTGAGTTGTATTGTGATTAGAATGACATCTTAGGTTGTTTGTGACTTGATTGAATCAATTTCATAATAAATAACCTTGAGATTTGATTTGATCCTTTGATTGATGAAATCTAGGATTATTGTATTTGTATGTGTATTAGAGCAATCTAGGATTTAATTGATTATATCTTGAATCCTTGCTCTATACTTTTTGCTAGAATATTGATTGATTTAATCTCATGTATCTAGCATTTTATTGTATGTTGATAGCATCATGAACTTGTACTTCATGAATATATTTTGTTCAAGTGTTGTATGTGTGAATGAGACTTTGAGCTTATGTGTTTGGTGTTTACACATGCTTTAGGTTTTATTCTTGTATTTTGAATCTAGACTTTTACTACTTGTGATACCACATGTTTAGGTCTATTTGTACCATGGAATGTATTGATCACATGTTCTATGTTGAATTGGTTGTTTGCATCATTTGCATTCACATGATCACACTAGGAAGTCCTTGTAAAAGGCATGAAGTCTTGGTTAGAGTCGGGATGACTCGGATAGCCAAGCAAGAAGACTTGCCTAGAGTCGGGATGACTCGGATAGATAAGCAAGAAGTCATGGCTAGAGTCGGGAGGACTCGGATAGTCATGCATGGGAGGCTCCCTAGAGGCTTGAGTGCCTTGGATATGGAGTTGACTATTATATTGGTAGGCCTAGGCGTATGGTTAGACATAGACTCCAAAAGAGCGGGGTACACGAGAGGTGTATGCACTCTTGAGGAATTTCTAATCTTCCATCGATGTTGGTTTTGTGTGTTGTCCAATATATGGTGGTTCCGCATCATTGAGGGATTTCATACTTTCCAATAGGGTTGGGTAGACTTAGACTCCACTAGGTTGGGTGAGCTAAAGATTGGTCACTTTGTAGATTCTCTATTTTTATCATCCAATATATATAGTACCCTAATGGTTGTATTTCAACCCGTAGATGTTTCCTCCTTGGAGGTTTTACCACGTTAAAAAATCTCTTGTGTTAATTATTCCTATCTCTATCTTTTATATTTTATTTGTGTATGTTATTATCTTGTTTCATATTATTCACTTGTGATGTATAGTGAAGCAAGTATTTGTAAAGTGTGATTTGTGGATTCATTCTTTTGATCTTTTTTGTATATATAATTCTTTTGTATATTGTAATTCTTGTATAGTGATATTTGATCACTCTTGTAACTCATTGAACATCTATTGAAATATAAGCTTTCTTTTGTTGTGTTTATTTGCTCTTATACCTCACACAACTAGATGATATACTTAGACCTTGTTCTCATTATTATATTCTCATATTGTCTATGTATGTCTTTCTTGGTTTATTTTGTTGTGTAAGGCTACCTTGAGGACAAACGAAAGTTTGTTCAGAGATTGAAAAAAGGTGTAAAAACCTATTCACCCCCCCCCCCCCCCCCCCTCCTAGGTATGCCTTAAGCAATTTAACTACATTTGTATACTTTCAATTGGTATAAGAGCGAGTCGTCGGACGGCACTCGACGAGACCTGATTTATACTTACATGTAAATTGCTTAGGTTTTTGTGTCATAGTTGTCCTCCTTTATTTGTTGTGGAAAAGGTTCTTCTTATTTTTCATTACATTTGTCTACTAACAAATTTGTTGATAAGCTTGAAAGAGTGTTAGTTACAAAAGCAAAGAAGAATATGTTCTTGTGTTCCAAAGGATGATCAATTTAGACTTGATCACTTACTCAAGCAACATAATAAAGAAATCCACATGGAGTGATGATAACTCTAGTGATAAGGAGAGCTCAAGTGGTGAGTCTTCTATTGAAGAAGAGTTGGTGAGCAACTTTGTTGCTTTCATGGCCTCTCACTCTATCCTAGAGGATGTTAGTCAAGATTCATTGGACAAGGAGGTTGATACAAATCATCAAGTGTGCTTAAGTGGAAATTCAACCTATGTTGATCTTTTGGCTAAGGTGAAAAGTATTGAAGAGAAATTGGAGATAGCCTTAAGAGAGGTTGATGAGAAAGATGTTTTGATCAATTTGCAAGTGGATGAGTTTGTTTCAACAACTTGGAGGCTCTTGGGTGAAAAGAATGCTCTTGCTAAGAAGCTTAGAGAAGTTAAGGGAATTGTTCTTGAAAAGGAGAGGATCATCTCTAGTTTATCTTTAGGAGGCTTAAGCGACTTTGTAGTTGAGGAGAAGCTCATAGAAGCATCACTTCCTACAAAGCAAGGATCATGTCATTGTTGACAAGATAGATCCTAAGAAGAGACGTTCCAAGACCAAGATCAAATTGAAGAACAAGGTACCCATTGAAACTCCCATTTGTGCTTCTCCAACTCTAGAAGGTAAAATCTCTTCTTTTATTCCCATATGTCATTTTTGCAATACCATAGGCCATATCAAGCCCAAGTGCTATAAATTCATTGAATATTGCAACATAGAAAATGCATATAGGAATAGAGAGATTGGACCTCATTTTATGCATGCTAAAGCTTTTGAATATGGAAAGCATTATAACCTCTCAAAGCATGTTAAGAATGTCCAGAAGGTGAAGAATGTATATCCTTCAAAATTTGACAATGCATGTGTTGCTAACAATGTTGAGAAAAAGAGTTTTAATGATATTATTGTGAATCAAGTTGTGGAAGAACTTTACTACAGGTTCAACATTGTGGTCAAAGAAAATCTTAATAATGTTCATGTATGTCCACCCAATACAAAATTTGTCATGGGTGAGTGCTCTTACTATTAGTGTAAGTTGTACATGTGAGTTAGCTTTAAGACTAGTGTTATTGTTAAGAAACTTAGCTTGTTTGCTTTGTATCTTTTTAACTTGACAAGAACTTAGCTATCTCATATTGGTTGTTATGATAATCAAAATTTATTGATTAACTTTTGAGAAGTTTTTTTTTTTTTGGAATCTATATGGTCACATTAATGTTAAAACTTTTAGAGAAAGTCATTTTTTTTTGTTGTTTGAGTTGGATTACATTGTCTTTAGTCTCTTGGAATCGACACACCAATAACTTGTAGTCATGAGGACTTACAAGCCAAGAGGACTCATAAAAAGGGTGAAGGCATTGTATTTGATGAAAATAGCTTGCGAAGGTATCTATATATCATATTGCTTACTTACTTGATTTTTCATCTATCAACTCATTGTTTGTATCACATTCATGAAGCATGTCATAATTGAGAACTTGTATAGTGTTTATATGGTCCTCTTTGACATTTGCTAGTTTAAGATCTTTTGGTGATAAGTGTTCACATTGATCTTATTCATGATGTGTGTTGTTATTTGTATGATTGTTGAGTGGTTAATTTTTGAATAATGTGAGCTTCATATTCTTTAATAGCTACTCTGATGAGAATCAAGAAGCTTCACCAACGGATCCATTTCATGTTCCAGTTGGGCCAATTACAAGGGGCAAGAGGATCAAAGAAGCATTTAATGGGGGCTGATTCTGAGTTGCTGAAGTCCAAGTTCAGTCCACATGAAGACCAAATCCGGGCTGAACTTCGTGGGCCTCTACAGAGTGCATCTGAAGTCAGATTATCTATTATAATATGTTTTCAAAAAGCCCAAGACGAGCCCTACAGATGTTATGAAGACTCCGTCATCCGTAACAGATCACAACAGGCCCAAATTCGGCCATCTATCTTGTTGCGCGAAGACTTGAGCTGTAAGAGAGCTGGACGCCGGGCTAAACTTCGTGGGCCTCTACAGAGAGAATTTGAAGTCGGATTGTCTATTATAATATGTTTTCGGAAAGCCCAAGACGACCTCTACAGATGTTATGAAGACTTCGTCCTCCGTAACAGATCACAACAAGCCCAAATTCAGCCATCTAGTTTGTTGCGCGAAGACTTGAGCTGAGGAGTCCGAATTTCAGCATATTTCCTAATAAATAGCTGATTATGGTGTGAGATACAAGCTAGGGTTGGAGGATTCCGAATTTTAGCATATTTCCTATTTTTAATTATTTCCCAAATAAATAGTTGATTTGTTTCCCAAACAAAGTCAACTAGTTACTAGTTTTTATTCTTTTACTTTTCTAATTGTAAGGCAATTAATTGCTGAGTAGTTTATTTCCTTTTCTTTTGTCGTCTAGGGTTTAGATCTTTTCTTAGTATTTAAAGGACGCATTGATGTATTATTTGAGAAGATTAGACTTTGAATAAAATTAATATTGAGAGCGTTTTCTCTTTGGTTCTTTGATCTCTGACTTATCACTCACAATTCTCTCTCGTTCTTGAGTGTGGCGTCTACAACTTTCTTGATACCGTTGGTTCTTATCTCCATATAGATAACGGGTCGCGGTCCTTATATTGATCTTTGTTATAAACTTGAATTAGAAAACGATCCTTCGTTACCATATATTGGTTCCGGGTCTCACTGCTCTTGGTGAGGTTCATATCATACTCTCTTGAGAAATAGAGATCTTAAGTAAGTCTCTTTACTTGCTTCTTGATCATGTGCTTTTAAGCCTTAAATTTTTGGTTTCAAAAATGCACTTTGCTTCTCTTGTATGTCTTGTTAAGTACGTTGAGCTTGATTGATGTTAGCTTTGGATACACCTTGAAGTCCTAAGGACTAGTACATTTAAAAATGACCAATGGTTGGTATCCATTTGCTTCGGCAACATAGAACTCAACGAGCACCCTCATGGAAAGGGCTACACACCTTGGTTGTGCAGCTGCCCAATGTAGGAAAGGGCTATGCCATTGTGATGAGTGAAAGCCGCCATGAGGAGTATATGTTTTTGTTAGAAAAATCAAAGAAGTGTTGAATTGAATCATAAAAAAATATCTTTGATTCAAGCCTAAATAAAAAAAAAAATGGGCTTATGGAGTATAGTTGAATAATCAAATGAGCTCGGGTTGACAAATAGAAATGGGTTGACGAGCCACATGCACACACACGCTCACATGTTGAAATCTATTCTCTTTATAAGCAAAATTTCGGATGATAACCGGTTTGACCTTTTTATGGAAAGGCCTAATATTAATAGATGTTGAAATTGTTTGCATGCTTGATTATCAAACTACTTCTTTTCATATACTTGAAGCAAAATCTTCACACACTCACTTTTGCTTATTTAGTATTTTGATACTTTAGCAATTTTTGAAGACATATGAGAGTGATTGAAAATCTTGATGTAACTCTCTTAGATATGTGAAGCTTATTTGCAAATCTAATAAAATTGCTTGTGATGTTATTGTGTGGTGATTTTTGTGAACATTTGTCTATCTTGATTTTAGATGAGGCACTTGTCAAGGGGGAGCATAATATGCTAAATTCTTGTTCTCTTTTATGACATGTTCACATGTTCTTCAAGATTGTTGTTTGTTGGCATTATTCTTATTTTTGATAAATCATGTAGAAGCTATGATAAATTCTTATATGCATGATGATTTGTTGAAAATGATGTTTTGCCTTTGTATATGTTTATTGGTTACTAATTTGTTTCTATGTTTCCTCTCACTTTTTGTTTTTAGTGTTTTTGTGTTACAAGATCATGGGTAAGGTGAAGAAGGTTGGTGGTAACGTTTCTTCTATTCCCATTGACAAGTCTAAACCTTCACTTTCTTCCAAGGTTTCCAAAGCCAACAATGTGAAGGATTTGGGAATATTTGGTTGCAAGAAGATCATTCAAGAAAGAGGTATAGATTTGAACTCTTGTGATGGTTCTTATGTTTATAAGGTGCTTATGGATAGAAATTGGGGTTCTTGGATTGACATGTTAAGAGTTTCTAATGAGACCATGGTTAGAGAATTTTATCATGTTTACAAAGAAAGTTCTACCGTGACTAGTGCCATTTTGAACATAAGGAAAGTTGTTTTTAGAGTTTGTGCTAGGAAATTGAATGAATTTCTAGACTTGCCCTATGATATTGAGTCGGATTTCCTTGATGTTGATGTCTTGGAAAACCTTGATTTAATTGGTAAAACTCTTTGTGATGATGTTAATTTTATGTGGGGGAAACGTGCTTTTATTAGACAAGGCGAGCTAACCAAAGTGAGTGCTTTTTGGCATTTATTTGTTTGCTCCAATCTTGTTGTTTTTACTAATGCTTCCGAGCTTAATAGAGATAAAATCAAGATTGTGTACGCCTTGGTGACTAACAAACCCATAAATCTTGGTGAATCGCTTGTGGAGCAAATTGAGATTGCGGCTTGCACAAGTCGATTGGATAAGAAATTAGCTTTTCCGGGATTTATTACTCAATTGTTCTTAGCTAAAGGAGTGAAGACTCTTGATGATGATGTGATACTTCCTCCCTTGGAAAAGTTAAGTGAGAAACGTGTGACAAGCATGTCATACAAGGAAAAATGAAAGTCTTGTAATACTTTTAGGCTATTTAGTGATTCCTTGATTCTAGCCATATTCCTTGCTCACCTACACTTCCAAGTTGGGCTATGCAATTGAAGATTGAGGTTGAAGAGTCACGAAGATTGATTGAGGCTTCACAAAGGAAGATTGAAGATCTTAGTGCCAAAATTGTTGTACAAGATGAGAGGATCAAAGAATTGGAAGGAAAAGCAACTACAACAAAGCACTATATGAGATCATCAAACCGTAATACTTTCCTTGGTGGCATAAGTGGCTAGAGAGTTCCTTGAGGTATATTTTCTTACTATTTCCCTTTGGCTTCATATCATGTCAAAAAGGGGGAGAAATATGAGAAATGTGGGAGATATTTAGCATGCTTAGTCTCATTTTATTTTTTTGTTTTAGTATATTTGGTATCAAGTTTGAACTTTATGGCATGTAATATTTTTTTTGTTGAATCTTGGCTAAGAATGCTTTGTTGGATAGTATGTATTAAGGGGGAGCATACATGATCCATTTGAACTTAAATGTTTTTATTTTCTTACCTAAGATTGTATATTGCCATATGTGTTGTCTCTTCGATATTCTTGTGCTTTCAAGTTTATTTTAGGTGATATCAAGAGAAGACCAAGATGAAGTTCAAGACTTATTGTTTTAATTTGTGTCTATATGTGTAACTCATTGTACTCATTGTGACCAAATTTTCTTTGTAATTGTTTTAGTATATGTTTAGGGGTTTTGACATGGAATTTGCCAAAGGGGGAGATTGTTAGGTTTATAGTTTGTGTTGGCATGTATTCCATATCAAAACGTGTTTCTTTTGTAATGTTTAGTGGTCCATATGTTGAAGATTTATGAAGACGAAGAAAGTCTTGGCCACAATTCATGCAAAATGCCGGCGTCAAAGAAACATGTGCTTCATTGATCATCAAAGGTAATATAAGACCTCATATCTCTTACAAGGCTAGGCACACACACACACATGGCATCCTTGTGTGTTCCTTCACGGTTAAACATCATTTATATATCACTTTCACACACTTGATAATATATGCTCATGCATTTATACTATCTTGACAAACTTTGCTTATTGCATGTTCTAGGACTATGTCTAGGAAATAGCATATGTGTGTGTCTTTGTATTTGTATGTTTCCGTATTTTTGTATTTGGACTTGAATATGTTCTATTATGATTCCTTATTGAGTTCCGGTCGTTTCGGCAACTTATTCATTTAGTTTCGAGTCCAAACAATGTAGCTACGCTACTTTTCGTTCTCATTCGTTGAGTTGACTTCATCGTCGTTGTCCGAGATGATTTCTCAACCATTTTTCAAAGTTGTGCAGTCATCGTCGTGCATGAGGGAGTCACGGTTCGTAATCAGAAAATGGATTCAAAATCGAAGTTCAGATGCCCAAGATACGGCTGAAGAACGTGAGGGAGCGTGCGAGAGGAAAGCGTGGCCAAGAGGCCACATGGCCCAAGCCGTGTGGGAGCCGTGGGACCCACGGCCAGACGACCCCTCTGGTCCCGTGTGGCCCACGCGCCCCCCACGGGATGGGTGACATGGCACCTCTGATTGGCCCGAAAAATCTCTCTCTCACCTCCTTTTAAATTCCCTCCATTTTGTTTTCAAGAAGAAAAGATTGTGTAATCCCGTCAGATTTTTTCTCACAAATTTTCTCACCTTCCAAACACCATAACTTCTTCATACGGAGTCAAATTGGAGTGATTCAAGTTGGAGAATGTTTGTAATTGAGTCCTCTACCTTTTCCAAGTGGTTTGGTGGCTGTTTGATTGATATTTCTGGTGGTTCCACACAGAAATCTGAAACAGCTCGTGAATCCAAGGTATTGGTCTTATCTTTGGGGTTTCTTTCTTTTTAACCTTCAATTTGCTTGGGGTTTCTTCTTCTATATGTATGTTTATATTTGGTGAATGCTATTGAGAAAGATAGCCTCATAATCATTCTAATCAAAACTCTATTTAGAGACAAATGTGGACTAGTTTCTATGATTCTAGGTTTTTCACATGTTTGTGAGTTGTATTGTGATTAGATTGAATCAATTTTGTGATAAATGACCTTGAGATTTGATTTGATCCTTTGATTGATGAAATCTAGGATTATTGTATTTGTATGTGTTTTAGAGCAATCTAGGTTTTAATTGATTTATATCTTAAATGCTTGCTCTATATTTTTTGCTAGAATATTGATTGATTTAATCTCATGTATCTAGCATTTTATTATATGTTGATAGCATCTTGAACTTGTACTTCATGAATATATTTTTGTTCAAGTGTTATATGTGTGAATGAGACTTTGAGCTTATGTGTTTGGTGTTTACACATGTTTTAGGTTTATTCTTGTATTTTGCATCTAGACTTTTATTACTTGTGATATCACATGTTTAGGTCTATTTGTACCATGGAATGTATTGATCACATGTTCTATATTGAATTGGTTGTTTGCATCATTTGCATTCACATGATCACACTAGGAAGTCCTTGTAAAAGGCATGAAGTCTTGGTTAGAGTCGGGATGACTCGGCTAGAGTTGGGAGGACTCGGATAGTCATGCATGGGAGGCTCCCTAGAGGCATGAGTGCCTTGGATAGGGAGTTGGCTATTATATGGTAGGCCCAGGCGTATGGTTAGACATAGACTCCAAAAGAGCGGGGTATACGGGAGGTGTATGCACTCTTGAGGAATTTCTAATCTTCCATCGATGTTGGTTTTGTGTGTTGTCCAATATATAGTGGTTCACATCATTGAGGGATCTCATACTTTCCAATAGGGTTGGGTAGACTTAGACTCCACTAGGTTGGGTGAGCTAAAGATTGGTCACTTTGTGGATTCTCTATTTTTATCATCCAATATATATAATACCCTAATGGTTGTATTTCAACCCGTGGACGTTTCCTCCTTGGAGGTTTTACCACGTTAAAAAATCTCTTGTGTTAATTATTCCTATCTCTATCTTTTATATTTTATTTGTGTATGTTATTATCTTGTTTCATATTATTCACTTGTGATTTATAGTGAAGCAAGTATTTGTAAAGTGTGATTTGTGGATTCATTCTTTTGATCATTTTTGTATATATGATTCTTTTGTATATTGTAATTTTTTGTATAGTGATATTTGATCACTCTTGTAACTCATTGAACATCTATTGAAATACAAGCTTTCTTTAGAAAAAAAATAATAATTTTTTTAATTTTAAGAAAAAAAAATACAAGCTTTCTTTATTGTTCTGTTTATTTGTTCTTATACCTCACACAACTAGGTGATATACTTAGACCTTGTTCACATGATTATATTCTCATATTGTCTATGTATGTCTTTCTTGGTTTATTTTGTTGTGTGTAAGGCTACCTTGAGGGACAAATGAAAGTTTGTTCAAGGGATTGAAAAAGGTGTAAAAACCTACTCCTCCCCCCCCCCCCCCCCCCCCCCCCCCCCCCCCCCTCTAGGTATGCCTTAAGCAATTTAACTACGTTTGTATACTTTCACATAACAAACCTAAATGCTACGAGTATATTAGACAATGCAAATTAGGGAATGAGATGCATGATAGTGAGATGAAAAGACTTCCTTTGGTTGTTTCTAAACATGTTAGGCCATTGGAGACTATGCATGATGAAAATGTTAATGAGAAAAAATCAACTAGGAAAGTTTGGGTTAAGAAAAATAATGTGCATACTTGTGAAATGGATAAATCTTCTTTGAAAGTTTTTAAACATGATAATAGCGAGAAATGTGCATATTAATCATATTCATGTGAAGGAACCTACAAAGAATATTTGGGTTGAAAAGAATGACATGCATGTTAATAATAAGCATGATAAGAAGAATGTTGAGAAAGGTTGGTAAAGAAGAGTGTTAACCATGATCATTGGAAGAGTCTTGATGAAATATTTATGCATGGCAACAATGATGAGTTTAATATGAGTGATATTTTCATAAAGAAGATAGTTGATGATTTATCTTCTAAATTTCATATTGTCATGCGTAATGATCATGATGTTGTTTGTGTTGGTTTACCCAAGACCAATATGGTCAAAGGTGATTGAGTAGCACATATGAGAATATTTTTGTTCTTGTTTGATAAGAGTTCTAAGTTTGATGTTTGACTAAGCTATTTGTAATGTTCTAGGTCTAGTATTCAAACTTGGTGTCTCTAGTCAATACATGAACTTAATATTCTCATACAATCACTATGATAGCCAAAATTTGTTGATTAACTTTAAAGAAGTTGAATTTTGGAATCTATTTGGTATTATTTGTTAAGACTTTTAGAGAAAGTCATTTTCATGTGATTGTTTGAGTTGAAAGTGTTTGATCTTTATTTTCTTGGGATGACACACCAATAACTTGTTGTCATGAGGACAAACAAGCTAAGAAAGCTCATAAAAAGAGCGGAGACCTTTTATTGGTGAAAAAGCTTGCTAAGGTATTTCTCTATTCTAAAAACTTGCTTTCTAATTCATCTTTTTAACTCTATGTATGCATGACAACATAGCACATAGATATTAGCCATCATTTCTTTAGAGAACTTATTGAACATTCTATTGTTACTCTAGAGCATATACTTACTAAAAATCAACTTGCAGATTTGTTCACTAAGTCATTGGACAAAGAGAGGTTTAAAACTCTTCTAAGATCCATTGGCATCATTTGTGTTGATTAATGAGTATGTGTGATTGTGAGTGGCTTGATAAGCAAAAACTTAATTTCAATTGATATCAATATCTTTGAGAGTTACTCACTTGAGAAGTAATGATCTTAAACAAATAACTTTTATTATTTCTAGATCATGCACTTGAGTCTTGAAAATCTTGTTTTTTAAAAGTGCACTAATGTTTCTCTTATATGTTTTAGTTTTGAGTAGTTGAGTTTGATAATGTGTAGATTATGGATGCATCTAGAAGTTTATTGCTTAGTACATGATAGATGACTTGTGGTTAGTATCCATTTTGCTTCGGCAACTACATAGAACTCAACGAGCACCTTTATGAAAATGGCTACACACCTTGGTTGTGCAGCCACCCAATGTAGGAAAGGGCTACTCCATTGTGATGAGTGAAAGCCGTCATGAAGCGTATATGTTTATGTTCAAAAAATCAAAGAAGTGTTGAAAAGAATCATTAAAAAAAAAAAATCTTTGATTCAAAGCCTAAAAGAAATAAAAATAATAAAAATAAAAGGCTTAATGGAGTATAGTTGAGAATTGTGAAATACTTGAATTGTCAAATAGAAATGAGTTAACGAGCCATATGCACACACATGCTTATATGTTGAAATCTATTCTCTTTAAAGTGAAAACTCGGATGATAATCGGTTTGACCTAGATTGGAACGCTTTAGATGGATAGGTGTTGATATGGTTCACATGTTGATATCACAATTACTCCTTTTATATATGCTAGAAGCATTCACACACACACACACACACACACACACACACACACACACACATATTTTGCTTATAGTGCATGATTCATTAGCAATGTGAGAATATTTTTGAGAGATTAATGAAAAATCTATGATTCTCTTTTGGACTTTGAAAAGTGATGATATATTTTCTCTTATTGCTTGAAATGTGTGATTGTGTGGTTACCTTGTGAACAAGTCTACTTGTTGATCATAATGTTGAGCATATGTTAAGGGGGAGCTTAGTTTATTTAGCTTTGTTCTCTATATGACTTGTTTGCATAATATCTCATATTTTATCTCTTATGTCCTTTGTCTATTCCTTGACAAAAAGGGGGAGAAATGTATACCTCCCCATGTGTGGGAGAAATGTACCTCTTTATGATATATGGGAGACTTTGTCTTAAGGGGGAGAATTCTTGTCTTAACGGAGAGAAAAGTATTCTTACTTAATAAGGTTAAGGAACTTAGGAAGAGCTTTAACGTGATCTTTTATATGAGATAGGGGGATTCTTGTTTGTTTTTGGTATTATATCTCACCAATCTTCTTTGAAGAAGATCTCTTGTTTAGTTTGCCATTTTTCTCATAGGTAATTTGATGATCAAAGAAGGGATTCTTGAAGACTCATGAAGACATGAAGACATTTTAGTCTAGGGATCTCTTTGTAATGTGAGGTTGAGAGAATGCAATCATCAATGAAACGGCCGAATTCCTCAACAAGGTACACATATGTAGCACGATAGTAAAGATTAATCACGTCACCTCGCTTCTTACAATGTTGCTTCAGATTTTTGGCCAAGTGGTATACACAAACCCCATTTGCAGTATCGGGAAGTATTGCTTTCATGCCATTAGAGATACCTATGTGCCTATCCAAAACTATCATCACAAGTTCGGGTTGCAAGATCACATCGCGAAGTTGCTTCAGGAACCATGTCCACGACTTTGAGCACTCAGAATTGGCAAACCCAAATGCTAAAGGGTATATCATCTCATTACCATCCTTGCACACCGTAACTAACAAAACACCCCTGGTCTTGGACTTCAAGTGGGTAGCATCGATAGCAATAACTAGCCTAATAACTGTATTGAATCCCTCTATACAAGCCCCAAGTGCCATGAATCCATATTTGAACCAATTTTTCCTATCAGTTTCAACCTTGGTTATCGTCCCCGGATTAAATTTTTCCAACATGTGAAAGTATGTAGGCAACATCTTAAATGACTCCTACGGATCACCGAAAACACTATGTAAAGCGTTGTCCTTAGATCTGTAGGCTTTGTTGTATGAGATGTTTATGCTGTGCTTATCCCTCATGTCAATCATTATATCTTTAGGACGGATGTTGTGTCGTGGATCAACAAACTGTCTTGAAAGTAGTTGCCTTATTACATAGGAACTTATATGGTGAAAATCTACGATGTAGTTTCCATTATCACCACATGTGTGTTTAGAGTCAACAGACGTAACATTCCAGTCCCATTTATTGACTTCCTTGCCCTAAAAACCCATTGACAATCTCTCCTTTTACATATTGCAACGAATCGTGTATGATTCGATCGTTGAACCTTGAACTCAAATCTCATTTTCAATGCATTGAACCCTAGAGCCCCTTTCTAGGTTTTCTTATCCTTGAACATTTGTCCTTTTTATATTTGACTTATGTCTCTTGTTAGGATTATGCTCAATAGCAAAAGTGTAATATTGTAATTGACAATCTTTTCATATTAATAAAGTGATTTCTGGTTTCACAAATCTTATAGCATTTATAGTTTAATATTATAATTGTCAAAGTAAATAATCATAAGGTCAAAAGACTATGAGAAAAGAAGAATTGTTTGTACATTTAGATATGTATGAGATAGACACAATTCGGGTCTTGAATAATGTTCACAACTTAAGTTAAAGGTTTGGCACCTTTATCTTGTTAAAGTTGTAGAATTCTTTTGCTAGCATTTGAGTGGGATCAATTGAGTTATGATGAGTCTGAAATCATCGAAGGGTCTTCGAGTAAAAGAATCTAGTGCACTGGGTGCATTGAATAGGATCACAATGAAATACTTTATCTAAAACCGTCAGTAGATAAAAGTTTTTTCATTATCAGGACAATCGGAGAGTCTATCTTAATCCTGAGATAAATGATTGACTTATGGTTGCAAGTGTTATCATTTGAGTTATATAGCATAGTCTATCCTCAATAGTTTGGTGGTATTAATTTATTAATCGATAAAGGACTTCATTTATAGATATAGACATCGTGGCTCAATTTATTAAATGAGAGTAGAATATCATCATATGGATGTTTGGAGCTATTAGATATTGAATCTTAACGTTAAGTTTTCGATAGAGTCTATTGAAACATAGCTTCTGGACAAGTCAAAATATCTAAGTTCAAAATGTGGTCATATGAGTAAATATGGTAACTTGAAGAGCTATAGGCGGTCTATGAGCTCTTGGCGATTATTGATATTTTTCACGATGATACACCATCTCTAATAAGATTGTCTAGGGTACGAATGAGAAATATTTACTTATTCTATCTTTATTTAAGAGTTCAATTTTAGCTCTTTAGTGGAATGAGTTAAAATTAATAGATCGGACCTAAGTGAATCATTTGTTGATTGTGATTAGGTTATGTCTATTGAAGCTTAAATTTAGATAGCCCGCCAAGATCCCCAATCCACACGGACTTGCATGGATCACTTGATATATTCTACCGGACCAATTTATGGGTCCATCTAGAATTGTATTTAATATATTAAGAATATAATTTACACATTATTTATTTAATGGGCTGAGCAATTATATTAATATATTAATGAAAGGCATGTGGGCTTGTTTCTTTTAGTAAGAATGTGTCTGGTTCACATGTGGGCTTTTTAATTAAAGTATAATGGATTAAATAAAATAAAAAAATAATATTAAGCCCATGTATATGCACTAGAACAATAGTCTAAAATATTATTTTATTTATTGATTGATTAAATGGAAATTAATTAATTTATTAGTTAATCATTTAATTGAGAATCAAAATCTTGTTCTGATTAGGAAATATGTTTCCTAGAGTTATACTATTGGTAGTAGTATATTAAAGATAAAAGACTTATTTGGTAAGAAGATAAATAATAAAGTTTATTTATCTAACCAAATAAGGAAGTCTTTTAATAGGAATTAGGGTAAAGCACAAATCCTCTTTGGGAGAGAATTCGGCCAACCCTAAATCCTAATACAAGAAGAACTCGGCAACCCTAATAATAATACAAGAAGAATTCGGCCACCCTATATATTTGATAGGATAGTATTCGGCCACCACTTCTTCTTCTCCTAGCTTGAGTGAATTATTTCTTTTGCTTAGAAAAATAATTCATACTCTAGACAAGTGTTTAATTTCGGCCAAGAGAGAAATAGAGAAAGAGAGTTCTAATTTCGATAGTGCACTTGTAAGCTTGAATATCAAAAAGCTTTGTGCACAACTTCGAATTAGGTTCACGCAAGTTTCAATCTTAATGGTTGTTAAATTTAAAAGTGACCAGAACATACTTTCTAGTTTCTTGGATTTTATTGTGACTAATGATCAGGAGGAGAGATTTTGTTTTCCATCCTTAGGTACGCAATTCAAAGAAAGGGAGACCACGCTCCTAGGTGATTCACGTTCGTGATAGGATTGGAAGATCTTGCGGATTACCATCGACGCAAAGTCAATCGGATCACGTGACAAAAGGTATTCTACTTTTTAGTATATATATATGTTTAATTAATTTAAGGGTTAAGGTTCATAATATGAAAATTTTTAAACTATACTAAACTCGATTTTAGTCTCGCTTCCGCTGCGTGACTGTATTTTTCCCTACAATTCTATTGTCTTCAAATAATTCTTTTGATCTAACGGGTTGAATTGAGTACAGTTTTGACCCCAGTATTGTCCACCGTGTCATCGTAAAGGGTGTAGAATTGTTAGGTGCTCCATCTGTTTCATCTTTTCTACAGTTTGTTTACGCTTGCCCGTCATTGCTAGACTTATCCTCATCCTCTGTATTGGAGGTTTCAGAACTATTAGAATCATCCACCTCAACTTCTGCATGCTTGTTAGTCGATGCTGGAGTCCCCTGATCTTTCTCGACCGATGTAAATCCGAGGGAAAGCACTGGCCCAAATGGTTGGTTGCTACCACTCACTGACTTGAAATATGGAGTACCAATTGGGGATTATGAATTACTAAACGGTTTAAAAGCCAAAGGTATACATGAGTGGATTGTTGTATTTCTTGACTTCATCGGAGTTTGAAATACATATTCAGCTACCTTTGGCGGTACAAATCTTTCTACGACTTCGACCTTAATTTCAATCCAGGAGGATCGATTATGAGAAAGCAAACATGATACATCACTGTCGATCATAATGGATAATATACAATTCCCTTTCGGCGTTAAAAGCTCTGAACTTAAGCTTATCCAGAATATGTCGCTACTAACCCCGATTCGGTGACATATTGTTTTCAACAATTTACTATATTTGTCATCATTACATGTAAAGGAAATTGGACCCATCACATGGTCACCAATCCAATGTTTATCTCAGTGCACCATGAAGCCATCCATCGTATCCATAGACCCTAGAAATGTTATTAAAGTAAAAAAGATATGAAAATGAAGAAATATAATAATAAAAAAAAACAACAAAATGGCATTCTGAAATCTCTTAAACACATTTCAGAACCTATAATAAAGACATTGACCTCGAAGGATAGAAACAACTGCCTTTCTAACCATTTAAAATATGTAGTGGTCCATATGTTGAAGATTTATGAAGACGAAGAAAGTCTTGGCCACAATTCATGCAAAATGCCGGCTTCAAAGAGATATGTGCTTCATTGATCATCAAAGGTAATATAAGACCTCATATCTCTTACAAGGCTGGGCACACACACACACACATGGCATCCTTGTGTGTTCATTCATGGTTAAACATCATTGATATATCATTTTCACACACTTGATAATATATGCTCATGCATTTATACTATCTTGACAAACTTTGCTTATTGCATGTTCTAGGACTATGTCTAGGAAATAGCATATGTGTGTCTTTGTGTTTGTATGTTTCCGTATTTTTTTATTTGGACTTGAATATGCTCTATTATGATTCTTTATTGAGTTCCGTTCGTTTCAGTTACTCATTCATTTAATTTCGAGTCCAAACGATGTAGCTACACTACTTTTCGTTCTTATTCGTTGAGTTGACTTCATCGTCGTTTTCCGAGATGATTTCTCAACCATTTTTCAAAGTTGTGTAGTCTTGGTCATGTGTGAGGGAGTCATGGTTGGTAATCCGAAAATGGATTGGAAATCGGAGTTCGGATGTCCAAGATATGGCTGAAGAACCGAAGGAGTGCACGAGAGACATGGGAGGCTGTGAGGCCACTTGGCCCACACCGTGACCAGGGACCCTCTCTGGTCCCATGAGGCCCACACGCCCCCCACGGGGTGGGTGACGTGGCCTCTTCGTATTGGCCCTGAAAACCTTCTCTCTCCTCCTTTTAAAACCCCTCCATTCCCTCCATTTGTTTTCAAGAAGAAAAAGCTTAGAATTCCCATCAGAATTTTTCTCCCAAATTTCCCAACTTCCAAACACCATAACTTTCTCATACGAAGTCGGATTTGAGTGATTCAAGTTGGAGAACGTTTATAATCGAGTCCTCTACATTTCCAAGTGATTTGGTAGCTGTTTGATCGACTTTTCTGGTGGTTGCACATAGAAAACCGAACCAGCTCGTGAATCCAAGGTATTGGTCTTATCTTTGGGGTTTCTTTCTTTTTAACCTTGTGGTACAATATTCACTTGTGATATATTTGGAAGCAAGATTGTGTAAAGTGTGATTTGTAATCAATATTCATTTTGATCATTTTTGTATATACAATTCATTTGTGTAAATATAATTCTCTTATTCTTTGATTCTTTTGTATAGATATATCTAGATTGATATTTGTATATACATTGAACATTAATATTAATATATGTATCCTTTGTTTTGGTTTTAATATATTTCCTTCATTAACAAGTTGTAGTAGTTTTACTTAGTGTACTTACACTGTAATATTAAAAATACAACTTGTGGAATTTGATCTTAATTGAATATCTTGTATATGAGATACATTATTTGTTGGTATATGTTTTGTAGGCTAAGGGTGGTGAATTGAGCATACATGTGTTAATTGTTTTTCTCATAACAATCATGTTTAAGGTTAATTTGTTTGCTCACGAAGGTTTTGACATAAGTCACGAAAGAGTTTTTAAAACTAGTGCGTCAACCTATTCACCCCCCCTCTAGGTTGTTTAGTATAACCTTGTAGGTATTTTCAGTTTTCAAGCCCAAAAAAACAACCTCACATAGCACTTCAACAAAAATGCCATAGAAAACAACAATGGAACCCAGACACACAGCCATTCATCTAAACCCCCTGGAATGGTTTCAGCATAATCATCAAAATCAAGCAACAAAGTAAATCTATTAAATCATGGTCTTTGATTTTCTCTCTCCAACAAAAGACAACACAAACAACAAAGTAAATCTAATAAACCGTGGTACTTGTCAATTTAAACGACTAAAATACTAAAGCTTTGAAAGGGGCAGTTTGTTACTCACAAGAATGTTTAAGGATCCCTCTTTGACTTCCTCACACAACTAGCAGCTTCGGTATCCTTGCCTTCTATCTACAAGCCACAGGGAGAAGGATCTTCATCTATCTCTGCCATGACTCAAACTCGGGCTTAAACACGAACTTATTAAGACTAAAGAGAGAAACCTATCATCACCCGTCATCCCCGTCACCTCTATCTCTCTCCATCTCTCTGTTTTTAGGGTTTGTAAATGGTTTTTGGAATCGGTTCAGTTGATAAGAGTTGAGAAGGAGTTTATTTAGAATAGGAGGAATAAGAAGAGGTGAAAGAATCTGGAACTACAGTTGAATAGGAGGAATCTAGAACTGCAAATCAAACAAAGTTAGGGAAGAAGAAGAGATGAAAGGAAAGTTGGGGAGGGAATTCAATTCTCGTGTAATAGGGTTAGTTGAGATCAGAGTGTGACATGAAGACGTTATTGTAGCAGCTTCACAGCCCATGAAAAAACCGTAACTCGTGGAAAATTTCAAGATTAACAAATTGTTTTCAATCAAGTGATGATCAATATAAATTATTTAATTAAAAAAACACCTGTCAATAAGATACAAGAAATAAGTACGTGATCAACTCACAACTCTAAATATAAATATATATAGCTAAAGCAGTTATGCGGGATTTCCTATCCGGAATCATCGACAGTTACTGGTAGTGGTGACCACGGTTCCGGTTAACCGTCTGTTTTGTCCGCGGTTAAACCGAAACCGTACGGTCAAAACCAGACTGAAAATCAAAAATCGAAAACCGAAACCGACGGTTTTGAAACCGGTAGGAAACCAAAAATTTCGGTTTCGATTTTGGGTGGGAGAAAACCGGACAAAACCGTCGGTTTCGGTTAAACCGCCGGTTTTTAATTAATGAAAATAAATAAAAAACAATTATCCAATTAGACGCTGCCACGTGGCAGCGTCTTTAAAAAAATAGAGTAAACCGAACGGAAACCGAATAAAACCGATAGTTTCGTCCGCGGTCAACCGTCGGTTTTTACAAAAAAAAAAAAAAAAAAAACAGCCAATCAGACGCTGCCACGTGGCAGCGTCTGAGCAAAGGTAACGGTTGGTTACTTTCCAACTGTTGGAAGGGAAAAAAAAAAATTAGCGAATCAGCCACTGACACGTGGCATAAGTTTTGAAAAAAAAATTTTCAAATTGTGCCGTTGGGCACTGGGCGGCTCAGTGCCAGACAGCCTAGACGACCATTCTGACCGGTCAGCCCAGTCCCAACGGCACACTTCAATTTTTTTTTTTTTAACCTTTCATTTTCTCTATTTGCAAACCCACCCCTTTCTTCTAAACTATAAATACCCCCCACCACTATATTTTTCTTCACACCATTCTCACTCTCTCAACTCTCAACTCTCAATTTCTCTCAATCTCAAATTTTGAATTCTCTCTATATTTACAATTTCCTTTAATTCTCAATTTCTCATTTCATATATATATTTTTTTCTAGCATAAAATATTTATTTATTCTATTTTTTACCACTGTTATTCCAATAATATATTTTTTTTCAATCATATATTTTAATTTTTTTACTTGCTTACCACTCTTATTCAAACAATATATTTTTTTCATTCATATATCTCTCTCAATCTCAAATTCCAAATTCTCTCTACATTTACAATTTTCTTTAATTCTCATATCATTATCATATAAAAAAAATTTATTCTTTTTTTTTTCTAGCATACAATATTTATTTCTTATATTTTTTACCATCATATATATATTTTTTACTTGCTCACCACTCTTATAGTCTTATTCCAACAATATTTTTTTTTTCAATCATCTATTTTTTTACTTTGTTACCATCATTATTCCAACAATATTTTTTTTACATATATCTATATTATATTATTATTAATTTTTCAATGGCAAGTGGAAGTGGAAGTGGGGGAGATGGTTCAAGAAATGTGAATAGAGGAAAGGGTCACGTGGAAAACTTGTTGCAACACATTGGTGATGCTGTCATTGCCGACGATGTGACTTTTCAGCAGTTCATTGGAGATCGATTTGGATCCAATCAGCCTTCTACTCCTATTCCCCCTCTAACTAATCCCGAGTTCGACGGACTCAACCCCGCTTACAATACCCCCAATATTTATGAAAATGTATCTAACCCCCCACCCCCTTCGGATGATTTTTTTGCAGGTGAAGGTGATGCTGAAGAAGAAAAGCCGGCGAAGTCCGATCTCTTCAAAGTGCATATGAAGAAAACTAATTTTGATGGTACATATTGGCACATCCAGTGCAATTACTGCCCCAAAAAATACAAGGTTCCAAGAAACTTCGGATATGGCACGTTATGGACTCATGTCAGAAAAACTCACCCGTCTGAATACGCGATGGCAAATAACCAAGCCCAAATTGCTAGGTACGCAACCTCTTCTAATCAATTATTTCATTACACGTCTGAAAAAAATAGAAAACAATTAGCATTAATGGTTGCAACTGAACACTTACCTTTTGGTTTTGATGAGAAAGTAGGTTTTGTTAATTACTGTCAAAATGCATTAAATCCTGCAATGCAATGTGTTCCTAGAACCACTCTCACACGTACACTAAATGGCATTTACAAAAAAGAAAAAAAAATTATTGAAAACATTTTTTGAAAAATTTCAAGGTCGCGTTTCTGTATGTGCCGACATATGGAGCGACAATTTTGGTAGTCATTTATATTTGAGTGTCACATGTCATTATATGGACAATGACTAGGACATGCAAAAAAGAATTCTCGCATTTCGTGTTTTTGATGACTCGCATTCGACTAAAAATATTTTTCGACTCCTTAAAATCATTTTTGAAGAGTATAATTTACTAAACAAAATTTTTGCTATTGGCTTTGATAATGCTGCAAGCAATACCGCAGCTATTCCTATGTTAACAGATTTGTGCAATCCTTATTTTGGGGGTAAATTATTTCATCAACGTTGTGCATGCCATGTTTTAAATTTATGTGTTCAAGCTGGATTAACAAAGCTTTCTGCTTTTATTAGACCAATTAGAGATAGTATTAACTATATCTGGAGGCATAGCAAAATCCAGAAACAATGGTTAAAATATTGCTCTCAGAATAGTATGCGTCCAAAAAAATTTTCTCGAGATATTACCACACATTGGAATTCAACTTATAAGTTACTTTGTGAAAGTGTTGAGTAAAAGGATTTATTAGTTTCTTTTATTAATTATAATGTTCCTTCAATTTCTCTTCAATTAAACCATTGGGATGTATGTATAAAAATTCTTGAATTGTTACGTGTTTTTAATGATGCTACCAATACTTTATCTGGTATTTACTATCTCACTACTCATTTATTTCTTGTTAAAAGTGTTAATGTTGTTGGTGCATTTAGTGCCTGTGAATTCGATGTTCAATTGAGTCCATGTGTTGCTGCCATGAAAGCAAAATGGTGTCAGTATTATCAGAAGATTCCAAATATTTACTTGCTTGCATCGTGTTTTGATCCACGCTTTAAATTAGAATGTTTGCAGGTCTATTTATCTAATTATTACAAATGTTTAGATTTAGAAGTTGATGTTGATGTTCTTGATTGTTGTGATTCCGTTAAGACTTTGCTTTATGAATTATAAGATGAATATCTTCAAATATATGGTCAGTCTTTGAACCTGCCGGTTTCACAACCCCAACCCACATCTGGACCATCTGGTGCTAGTAGTTCTTCCTCAAAATTTAAATTACAGGGTTTAGGGGATCTACTGTTTTCCCAAAGATCCAAAAAATTAAAAACATCTTCTTCATCCTCATCTATCTCTGAGCTTGACCGGTATTTAGAAGACGAGCATAAATTTCCAGATGATAAATTTAGTCTTCAGGATTGGTGGAAGAGTCATCAACAGGATTATCCAATTTTGGCTATTATTGCCAAACAAATTCTTGGAACGCCGGTTTCTACAGTTGCTGTGGAACAAGAATTTAGTGCAGGTGGAAATATTTTAGACCCAAGACGGTCGGCTATGTGTCCACAATCACTTGAAATGCAGGCGTGTGTTGATGATTGGACGAAGGCAAAATATAGATAACAAGAACTCCAGCCGGAGATAGTGAACGACTTCTTCGAAGGTGACCAAACCACGGGAACGGAAGGCAGCGAATAGATTCTGTTCCAACTTCCAACCTCCAACACCGAGCAAGTAATTAAAGGTAAAAGAACTACGTGGCCTTTGATTTCTCTACATTGGTGGAGGATACGTACGCAGCTTAATTGTGGTAAAAAATTAAGTGCAAGGCCGATATATATATATATATTTTAAATTTTAACTTTGTTACATTGTAATATTGTATATTTGAATTCAAGCATTCAAGGCCAATTTGTAATTTATTTATTTATTTTTTGAAATTGTAAAATTGTATTTATTAATAAATGTCAATTTTTTTTCTTCTAAACATTGGCCCCTGGTTGGATCAAAGTGAATACAGATGGCGCTGCCTTAGGCTCTCCGGGGGTTGGTGGTTGTGGTGGTATTTTTCGGAACTGTAGAGCCTTTGTGAAGGGTTGTTTTGCTATTCCTATTGGTCAGGTTTTCGCGTTTGAGGCCGAGCTTCTAGCGGCCTCATTGGCCATTAATTTTGCTTGGAAGTATGGGTGGCATCGTGTCTGGCTGGAGAGCGATTCTTCTTATGTGGTTCAGCTTCTTTCTTCTCGTTCTGAAATGGTTCCTTGGAGGGTTCGTCAGGCGTGGCAGCGCTGCATCTTCTAGATCTCGCATATGGATTTTCAGGTTTCCCATATTTTCAGGGAGGGGAATCAGGTTGCAGATACGCTTTCTAAGCATGCTTTGGAGCTTCAGGCTGATTCTTGGTGGTTCTTTGCCCCGCCGTTATGTTCTTCTTTAGTTGGCAATGACTGCATGGGCCGGGAGTCTTTTCGTTTTTCTTGATGTTTTCTTTTTCTTTTTTGGTGTGGCCTGCGTGTCTCTTTTTGTTTGGGGTTGTTTTCCCTTTGGGTCTTTGTGCTTTATTGCTTTTTGTCACTTTTTTCTTTTCTTTTATCTTTTATATATATGGATACTGTCTAGGGGTTTTTCAGCATATGATCGTTTGTGATGCTTTTTCCCTTTAGATCAGTCTAATTTTTTATTAAAAAAAAAAAAAACTTAAATACTTCAATGAAAATGTTTGTAAATATTTTTTTATTTACAACTTCATGATTTTATATTTAATAAATACAAGATTTTATTATTATTTGTCAAGATTTTAATCATACAAACAATCTTTATGATATATTATATTATTATAATAATAATCAATGAAAAGGTAAAAATTCAAAAAATAAAAATTTATAAAAAAATATTAAAAAAAACGGAAACCCAAACAATCTTTATGATATATATAATAATCAATGGACAAATGGACAATGGAAAGGTTTTAAAAAAAAAAAAAAAAAAAAAAAAACCGAAACCGGAAAAAACCGAAACCGAAACCGGAAACCGAAAACCGGCAGTTTGAAACCGGTCACTATTCCGGTTTTTCGGTTTCGGTTTCGGTTTCGGTTTCGGTTTAGGGTGCCACCCAAACCGAAACCGCCGGTTTCGGTCCGAAACCGAACCGAAACCGAACCGTGGTCACCACTAGTTACTGGTACTTATTTGATTGCTACCGGTGGTAATTCAATAGGTAGACAAAGCTTTAGTGATATTGCAAGTTGGGTGATAAACTTGGGTGGAGCAAGGTACAAACCCAGAAAGGCTTGTCTACAATGGGATAGACATGTGCAAAGGAAACACTATACACATGCTTTTGCTCATCTATATCCATTTATAGCTTCAAATGGAGGAAAAAAGAAAAAAAAAATCCACACAACCTCTTTCCACAATCATGCAACTCGTTTCCCTTTTATTTTTTTTGATCTTTAAAACCTTTTTGGCAGTATGCACGCAACCTGTTCTTCTTTTGGGTTACCCGAACCCCTTTATAACTTTTGGCTTCGTTTTCAACTTATACGTGTCTAAACAACTGCACTGCACACACACATTTGATCGAGAATGTGATTAGTTTATAATTATCGTCCCAATCATTAACAACTTAGTAAACTTACGAAAAAAAATTAAATAAATAATTGATGCCATAATCGACATGCATGTTATTTATTGTTTCTCTAAGATTGAATACACGTACGTGATGTATACTCTTTCTTGGGTGCATACGATAATATTTTATTAGTGTTTTCATTGAGTTAGTAATGTATACTTACTACTTCATCAAGTATAAGCTCAAAGGGTATTTTAAAACGTGGAAATAAAGGAGACCAATAAAATAGCACTAAAAACTCTGTGTACTGTAAATTAATAAAGTTTCCTGAAAAAAGGGAAAAGAATCCGGTTCTTTATCCTTTGATTGGATGTACGAGATTTGAAATTATCATTTGCGATCGATTGTAAGCACTCCCTAATCGATCAGTGTTTTATATGAATTATCACAGATGCTTTTGTAATAATCTAGAACCATAATTCAAGACTGTAGCCAATTAAGCAGAGCAATTAAAGTAGATAAGATGAAATAATGCGTGTGGGATCCCGCACTTGAAAGTATATATATAAAATGCGTTATGACTATCAATTAGGAATTTATAAATATATATAAAGTATGCATCAGTATTATTAAAGATTTTTGACATTTATGGTGAATGCTTTGATCAAGCATCATTTTCAAAGGAAGCATGTCTAGCAACACTGACATTTCAACATTATGAACAGAAAGCAACCTGTAGCACCATTACTGTGTGTCTGGTTACTCTCATCCCCATACCACATGTGACATTTAATTTCTAACGTGCTTGATATCAAAAATGTTTTTTATATAAGTGACTATATATAATTATATATAAGTTAGATGTTGCATATATATATATATATATGGCTCATTCTTGAATGCAACATAACACCATACAATTTTAAAAAATAGTATTCGATCACATATAATTACATGTGATCATAAATATATATAATGTTATCGCATATGAATTGCACGTGATCACACAATTAAATTATTGTGATCGCATGTTAGAACATACAATCACATACTAGCTGATGTGGTTGTACCAAAGAAGACACGATCACAGTCAAAAAAATTTAATTGCATCATGTAACGTTGCACCCAAGGGTAGCCCTATATATATATATATATATATATATATAAGTTATTAGGGGCGCGTGATGTTACACGTTTTTATTTATCAGGATCTCGATCTGTAACTCTATTAAGTCGAAAATAAAGTGATGCTAGGTTTATCCTATGAACTTAGCCAACATGTTCACCAGATCAATTGGATCATATCATAATGCAACTTGCAGAATCATAAGATGCAAAAGAACAAAAAAAAAAAGAACGTTGATTCCATATTACTGCGATCCCGTTATCGGTATGCCATTCTCAAATTATAGATGAATAGATGATGAATTGCAGATCACAGCAGGAGAGTATAATATCGCCATCTACCATATAAATGGTCAAATTATGGATGATACTGTTATCTTCTTCATTTTCCATTATGTTTAGAAGCATAGAAAAATGTGGATTAGATTAATTATGTGTCATAAGAATACTATGTTACGAAAAAAACAACAAAAAAATTGAAATTTCTTTCTAATAATTTTAAGTTGTAAATGATTAATTATAGTTCCATCTTATGTTTATCTTTTAAGCAGTGGGAAATCATTTCGAAAAGAAGTTGTCAAATAATTATTAATTGCACCCGGATGATGATCAATTTGAAACCATGCCCCACCCCAACCAAGACTCATTATTGCTTCTTCTATTATTATTTTGATAGTGATTGAGCTTAACAAGCCCATACCAATTTTACTGTTTCTATGAAGCCTTGGTGGATTTAGCACACATGTAGTTGTATCTCTATTACTATTAGGTTCATTCTTCTAATTATTTTTATTTTTCTAGATTAACAAATTTAAATTCCCGGGATTTATTTGGTCCAAGAGGCATGAGTTGGTTGAATTTCCAAGATATATATTGTTTTTTGAAGTGACACCCATAGGGTCAGGGGATCGAACCGACGAGATCAAAAGCTTCAAGCACAATTCGGAAAGTGACTCTCAAGTCCCACCCGGAAGGGAGGAATCTCTCCACACTTTGTGATTTTATAGATAAATGTGAGACAAAATATACGTGGGTGATTCGATGTATATGTTCTTAAACTGTTACAAGAGCATTTTCTATCATGATTTCTGAATTTAGTTGTTCTTGTGTGAAAATTTATATATAAAAGAAAATTGAGCCCATGAGCAAGATTTCGAATAATCTTTTTTTTTTTCTTTTTTTCTTTTTTTTCTTTTTTTTTTTAATTTTGATATTTTGCCTAGTATATTTTCAGATCGAAAACAATGAAAGAAAAAAAAATTGTAAGAGATTTTTCTTGGATTTGGAAACAGGTAGTACTGTGCTTGTCCAATGTCCAATAAGTAAGAAGTACTATCAATATTGATCGAGATATACGTGTACAGTGTACAACAACTACAAGCAGGGCCGGACCTGGGGTGGGGCAAGAGGGGGCACCCGTCCCGGGCCCATCCTCAAATACATGATCTGAGTTTTTGTTATGGGTTAAATTGTAAAAAAAAGAGCCCAAAAAAGGCCATATTATTTGTTTTAAATAGAAAAGATCAACATTACTCAAATAGAAAATGCCATATTATTTGTTTTAAATTAGAAAAGCCCAATTCGTTTTTTTCTCATACAAAACCCAATTTGTTAAGGTTTCATACTTTCCTTATCAGTCTGTCTATCACCAATTCACCTATTACCTACGTATTTTTCTCTACCTACCGAACTACCAAAGACAAAAAAACGGCAGCAATCTCTTTGACTCTTTCTGGCTTTCTCTCTCATCTCTCAAGTATCAAACTCTCAGTTTATTTAGGTAATTCCTTTCTCTTATTTGCTTTTGATTTTTGTAATTTTTATAAATTGTAGTCTTTTTTAATCTATATTTCTATCTAATCTTCTTTGTTCTCTGATTTTTTTTCTCTTATTTAAATTGAATAACTACTATCTACTGAATAGTGAATACTGATCTTCCGAATTCCGATATGTTGTACTTCTCTTTTTCCTTATAGTTTTATTTATTGATTTTTTTTTTTGGGTGAATTTGTGATGGGTGAAACTGAAAAGACTACTGGGTGAGTTACTGAGTCAGGTGTTAATTAGATCATGTCTTTTAGCTTTAAGTGAGTCACCACGAACTCCCCTTCTCCAATTTCTGGTTTTCAGTTGCTCGTTGTGGCCTTTTGTTGTGTTTGTTTTCTTTCTCGGTGTTGTTTTTTCTTGTTGTGTTGTTGTTTCCCTGGCTTGGTGCCTTTTAGTGGATTCTTGCCTTAAAAAAAAAAAAATCATTATAAAAATTAAAGAGTAAAACCTAAAGATATACGCTCACAAGTCACAATATATTATATATATAATTCCAAAGTCCAAACAATACTAGATTTAGACATTCAGTGATTTGTCTTCTCCTATTAAGTTGTTTCTAATTGTGAATTTGAGATCAAAAGCAAGCATGAGCAGTGTCAGTCTCATATATAATTATTGTCATTTTCAATAATTATTGTTCAGTGTCAATCTCATGTATATAATTATTAATTAATATATAATTTAATTGTATTTTTCAACAAAAAAAATCAATCTTACGGCATTGCGGGACTGGTGCGACTTGTTGAATGAACATGAATCCAGTTGCTTGAATGTTTGCGGAACATGAATCTTGTGTATTGAAAATGAAATGTTGGAAAAGATTGAATTTGAAAGTATCATTAATGAATTTGCTTCTCAAAATGCTAGAAGAAGACATTTCAAATGATGTTTTGATACTCTTTATTGTGTTGTGATTTTGTTTTGTAGGACTACGTGATAGCTTGAATATTGTTGAAGAGTTGTCGAAATATTTTGGAGCTTTGCAAATGCCAAGGAGTGGTCAATCTTTTGGATCTTTGCAAATGCTTATGAATTATATATCATTTGCAATTTTATATGCTATTAGCAACTATTTTGATGTATGAATTTATCATTTTATGATATTATTTGTCGTTAATGAAATTATCATTTTCGGGCTATATATATGAAAACAAGTTATATATTTGTATATATATTGAAAAAACTATGAATATACACAAGGGGCCCATTTTTATGATTTCGCCCAGGGGTCTCGAAATAGTCAGGATCGGCACTAACTACAAGGTGGGTGTTCTAAAATATCTAATGAAAATATCTTTGAAATTGGGATCTCGATATGAAATATACAATATATTTATCAAAATAATACAATTGTGAAATAATTTTCTAATATATAGAATACATACAAGGACTATTTACAAGGAAAGAATCAAGCTATAATCAAACAAATCAATTTATAGTCAACTATACGAATTAACCAAATAAATCTATAGCCAACTACACAATCTCAATCATAATTGAAAATTTCCTATAATTAAGAGGAGAATAAAGATAATCATTGACTAAGAATATTGCTCAATTTAATCCCATAATTCTTGCCTAATTCAATCCCATAATTATAGCACTGCCCCTCAAGTTGGAGCATGGATATTGCCCAAGCCTAACTTGTCTAAAGAGTCATCAAAAGCATTGATGGCTATAACTTTGGTAAGAATATCAGCTAACTGATCTTCAGACTTCACAGAAGGAAACATAATAATCCCGGCTTCAAGTTTTCCCTTAATGAAATGCCTATCAATTTCAACATGTTTTGTCTGGTCCTGTTGAACTAGATTGTGATCAATCTCTATAGCTCAAGTGTTATTACAATACAACTTCATTGCTTCTTGAGAATCAGCACCCCATTCCAAAAGCAAGTTTCTCAACCATAGTAACTCATATACTCCAAAAGCCATGCCTCTGTACTTAACTTCTGCACTAGACCTTGCTACCACTGGTTGATTTTTACTCCTCCAAGTCACAAGATTTCAACCTACAAAAGTGGAGTATCCTAAAGTAGATCTTCTGTTTGTTAGGATTATGCTCAATAGCAAAAGTGTAATATTGTAATTGACAATCTTATCATATTAATAAATTGATTTCTGTATATTTAACAAAATCTTATAGCATTTACAATTATAATTGTCAAGGTAAATAATCATAATGTTAAAAGACTATGAGAAAAGAAGAATTGTTCGTACATCTGGATATGTATGAGGTAGACACAATTCTTTAGTTAGTCTTAAATAATGTTCACAACTTAAGTTAAAGGTTGGGCACCTTTATCTTGTTAAAGTTGTAGATTCTTTTGCTAGCATTTGAGTGGAATCAAACGTGTTATGATGGGTCTAAATCATTAAAGTGGCTATGAGTAAAAGAATCTAATACACTAGGTGTATTGAACTAGATCACAATGAAGTACTTTATCTAGAACCGTCAATAGATAAAAGTCTTTTCATTATAAGGACAATCGGAGAGTCTATCTTAATCCTGAGATAAATGATGGACTTATGGTTGCAAGTGATATCATTTGAGTTATCAATGAGTACGATTATATAGCATAGTCTATCCTCAATAGTTTGGTGATATTCATTTGTTAATCGATAGAGGACTTCATTTATAGATATAGACATCATGGCTCCGTTTATACAATGAGAGTATAATATCATCATATGGATGTTTTGAGGTAATTGGATATAAATCTCAACGTTGAGTTTTCGGTAGTGACTATTGAAAGCATGGCTTATGGATAAGTCAAAATATCCAAAGTTCAAAATGTGGTCATATGAGTAAATATGGTAACTTGGAGAGCTATAGGCGGTCTATGAGCTCTTTGCGATCACTGATATTATTCACGAGGATTCACTATCTCCAATAAGATTGTCTAGGGTATGAATGAGAATCATTTACTTGTTCTATCTTTATTTAATAGTGCAATTTTAGTTCTTTAGTGGAATGAACTAAAATTAATAGATCGAACCTAAGTGAATCATTTGGTTATTGTGATTGGGTTATGTCTATTGGAGCTTAAATTTAGATAGCCCGCCAAGATCCCTAATCCACACGGACTTGCATGGATCACTTGATATATTCTACCGGACTAATTTATGGGTCCATCTAGAATTGTATTAAGGAATGTGGACTTGTTTCTTTTAGTAAGAATGGGCCTAGCTCATATGTGGGCCTTTTAATTAAGGTCCAATGGATTTATTAAAATAGAGAAATAATATTAAGCCCATATTTATGTATATGGGCGGCAAGGCTAAATTATTAGTCTAAAATATTATTTTATTTTATTATTTGATTAAATGGGAATTAAATAAATAATTAATTAATTATTTAATTAAAAATCAAAATCTTTTTCTGACTAGGAAATATGTTTCTTAGTAGTATACTATTGTGGTAGTATAATAAATATAAAAGACTTTATTTGGTAAGTAGATAAATAAGGGATTTATTTATCTACTCAAATAAGGAAGTTTTTTATAAAGTCATAATAGGATTAAACACTATAGAGTTGGATTAGGGTTTAGAATTCTAAGGAAATCTACCTAGGGTTAGGATTTAAGTCAAAAGACAAATCCTACCTGGTAAAGGATTTCGGCCACAATATATGAGATATATATGGCAATTGGCCGATATATATATTGATTCTCATATGTGGCATGCAGTATTGGATATACATATATTGACTTATATACATTATAGGTGGATGCAGAATTTGTGATAAATATTGACAAATATTTATTTGGAAATAGAATTCGCGCATAGATATATATATATATTCTTTGCATAGAATTTGTGGAACCCTAAGTCCTTTTTTGAGAGTTATTTCTTTTTCTTGAGAAAAATAAAATCCAACTCTAAACAATAGTGTGATAATTTCGGCCAAGAGGAAAAGAGAGAACAGTTTGTTCTTATTTCGATAGTGCACTAGTAACTTTTATATCAAAAGGTTTTGTGCACAATTTCGAATAAGGTTCACACGAGTTTCGATCTAACGATTGTGAATTCAAAAGTGACCGGAACATTCTTTGTAATCTCTTGGAATTTGTTGTGACTAACGAAAAAGAATAAGGTTTTGTTATCCATCCTTAGGTACACAATTCAAAGATAAGGGAGACCACGCTCTTAGGTGATTCACATTCGTATTTGGATTGTAAGATCTTACGGATTACCATCGACGCAACGTCAATCGGATCACGCGACAAAGATACGATATCTTTTATTATATGTTAATTAATTAAAGGGTTAAGGTTCAACTAAACCTATTTTAGTCTCGCTTCCGCTGTGTGCAATGGTTTTTTCCCTACACTGTTATCAACTGAACCTGCCCAATATGCATCAGTGTAACCTTCTACTTTTAGGTAATTATGTTTAATGAAGAGTAATCCTTTACTCGGAGCGGTCTTCAAATACCTCAATATACGTTCCACGGCATCCATGTGAGGTTTACGAGGATCATGCATAAACCGACTCACTACACACACTGCATAGGCAATATCTGGTCTAGTATGGGACAAATAGATTAATTTTCCCACAAGGCTTTGGTACCTTACCTTATCAGTAGAAGTTGCATTCAAACACAGAAACAACTTATGATTTTGTTCTATAAGAGTCTTATTAGGTTTATATCCAAGAATACCTGTTTCAGTTAACAAATCAAGAATGTATTTCAGTTGAGATAAAAAAAATACCGTTCTTTCTAAAACAAATATAGCGGCGTGTCTAAAACAACCAAGAGGGGGGTGAATGGGTTGTTAATCCAATTATCACCAATCTTTCAGATTAGTCAATTTTACCAAATTAACCCAATTCAACAATCATTAAAATCAAGTATAAAATGAGGAAATTAAAGAACACTTGATTTTTAAGTGGAAACCTTCAACAAGGAATAACCACGAGCTATTCAGCTAGCCACACTCGATCCTCGAATCCACTACTTGTAATGATGTTTATAACCTAGGTTGACCACCGTCAAACCGTACACGGTTACCAACCCACCACTACTACCCTACGGGCCTTTAATAGTGAACCTAGACCACTTGCTTGCGCACTAAGCCACCTTAGTCACAAGACTTACTTCTGAATGAAGAGATCAATGACCTATGTGCATATTATGATATTCAAGATGCAAATAATGCTAGGTTACACTAAATGCTTATCTAGGAATTTAAGATGTCAATGAGAACATTCCTAGATTTCAACATTGCTATATGTCATGGCATACAACTTAACTATGTAAAGGATAACTAATCCTAGATACAATAGTTATCACAAAAAATCTCAATCCATCAATGAGATAAATTAGCTAGATGATATATGTGTTAGGATTATGCTTAATAGCCTGTAATATTGTTTTTGACAATTTTTTTCATATTAATAAAGTGATTTCTGGTTTAACAAGTCTTATAACATTTATAGTTTAATTATTATAATTGTCAAAAGTAAATAATCATAAGGTCAAAAGACTATGAGAAAAGAAGAATTGTTCGTACATCGGGATATGTATGAGGCAGACACAATTCTTTAGTTAGTCTTGAATAATGTTCACAACTTAAGTTAAAGGTTGGGCACCTTTAGCTTATTAAAGTTGTAGAATTCTTTTACTAGCATTTGAGTGGGATCAAATGAGATATGATGAGTTTAAAATCATCGGAGTATCTTCGAGTAAAAGAATCTAGTGCACTGGGTGCATTGAACAGGATCACAATGAAAAGCTTTATCTAGAACCGTCAATAGATAATAGTCTTTGAGTAGAAGAATCTAGTGCACTAGGTGTATTGAATAGGATCACAATGAAATAATTTATCTAGAACCGTTAGTGGATAAAAGTTTTCATTATGAGAACAATCAGATAGTCTATCCTAATCCTGAGATAAATGATGAACTTATGGTTACAAGTGTTATCATTTGAGCTATCAATGAGTACGATTATATAGCATAGTCTATCCCTGATAGTTTGGTGGCATTCATTTGCTAATCGATAGAGGACTTCATTTATAAATATGGACATCGTGGCTCCATTTATTTTAATAAGAGTAAAATATCATCATATGGATATTTTAAGGTATTGGATATTAAATCTTAACGTTAAGTTTTCGATAATGTCTATTGAAACATGGCTTCTGGACAAGTCAAAATATCCAAGTTCAAAATGTGGTCATATAAGTAAATATGGTAACTAGGAGAGCTATAGACGGTCTATGAGCTCTTAGCGATTACTGATATTTATCACGAGGATACACTATCTCCAACAAGATTGTCTAGGGTATGAATGAGAAACACTTACTTATTCTATTTTTATTTAAGAGTGGAATTTTAGTTCTTTAGTGGAATGAACTAAAATTAATAGACCGAACCTAAGTGAATCATTTGTTGATTGTGATTGGGTTATATCTATTGAAGCTTAAAGTTAGATAGCCCGCCAAGATCCCCAATCCACATGGATTTGCATGGATCACTTGATATATTCTACTGGACTAATTTATGGGTCCATTTAGAATTGTATTAAGGCATGTGGACTTGTTTTTTTTTTTAGTAAGAATGGGTCTAGTTTGTTAGGATTATGCTCAATAGCAAGAGTGTAATATTGTAATTGACAATCTTATCATATTAATAAAGTGATTTCTATTTATTTAACAAAATCTTATAGCATTTATAATTATAATTGTCAAGGTAAATAATCATAAGGTCAAAAGACTATAAAAAAAGAAGAATTGTTCGTACATATGGATATATGAGGTAGACACAATTCTTTAGTTAGTCTTGAATAATATTCACAACTTAAGTTAAAGGTTGGGCACCTTTATCTTGTTAAAGTTGTAGATTCTTTTGCTAGCATTTGAGTGGGATCAAATGTGTTATGATGGGTCTAAATCATCAATGTGGCTTTGAGTAAAAGAATCTAGTGCACTAGGTGCATTGAACTAGATCACAATAAAATACTTTATCTAGAACCGTCAATAGATAAAAGTCTTTTCATTATGAGGACAATTGGAGAGTCGATCTTAATCTTGAGATAAATGATAGACTTATTGTTGCAAGTGTTATCATTTGAACTATCAATGAGTACGATTATATAGCATAATCTATTCTCGATAGTTTGGTGGTATTCATTTGTTAATCGATAGAGGACTTCATTTATAGATATGGACATTGTGGCTCCATTTATTAAATGAGAGTAGAATATCATCATATGGATGTTTTGAGGTTTTGGATATTAAATCTTAATGTTGAGTTTTGAATAGTGACTATTGAAAGATGACTTCTGGATAAGTCATATTATATATCCAAGTTCAAAATGTGGTCATATGAGGAAATATGGTAAGTTAGAGAGCTATAGGTGGTCTATGAGCTCTTGGCGATTACTGATATTCTTCATGAGGATTCACCATCTCTTATAAGATTGTCTAGGGTATGAATGAGAATCATTTACTTGTTCTATCTTTATTTAAGAGTGCAATTTTAGTTCTTTAGTGGAATGAACTAAAATTAATAGATTGAACCTACGTGAATCATTTGTTGATTGAGATTGAGTTATGTCTATTGGAGCTTAAATTTAGATAAGCCCGTAAGATCCCCAATCCACACGGACTTGCATGGATCACTTGATATATTCTACCAGACTAATTATGGGTCTATCTAGAATTGTATTAAGGCATGTGAACTTATTTCTTTTAGTAAGAATGAGCCTAGTTCACATGTGGGCCTTTTAATTAAGGTTCAATGGATTAAATGAAATGAGAAAATAATATGGGCCATATATATATATGGGCGGCAAGGCTTAAATAAAAGTCTAATATATTATTTTATTTCATTATTTGATTAAATGGAAATTAATTAATTGATTAATTAATTATTTAATTAAAAAATCAAAATCTTTTTCTGACTAGGAAATATGTTTCTTAGTAGTATACTATTGTGGTAGTATAATAAATATAAAAGACTTTATTTGGTAAGTAGATAAATAAGGGATTTATTTATCTAGTCAAATAAGGAAATCTTTCATATAGTCACAAATATACTAAAGAGTTGGATTAAGGTTGAATTCTAAAGATTGATAGAGATATATATTATATATGGCAAGTTAAATTCATATATATATATATATATAGAAAAGAGATATGGATTGGAATCGACACATATATAGATATATATATTATATATATGGCTAGTGAATTCATATATAACAATATATATTATTTCGGATTCGCATATAACAATACATATATTATTTTGGGCAATATATATATATTTTTGGATGGCATGTAGAATTCGGGCGATATATATATATATATATATATATATATATATATATATATTCTTTTTATAGAATTCGGTTAACCCTACTTGCTAGGCTTGAGAGTTATTTTCTTTTGCTTGAGAAAAATAAAATCCAGCTCTAGAGATTAGTGTGAGAATTTGGCCAAGAGAGAAAAAGAGAAGAGATCGTTTTATTTCGATAGTGTACTAGTAGCTTATACATCAATAGGCTTTGTGCACAACTTCGAATAAGGTTCACGCGAGTTTTGATCATTAGATTGAGAATTCAAAAGTGACCGGAATGTTCTTTGTTATCTCTTGGAGGTTTAGTGACTAACGAAAAAGAAAAAGTTTTTGTTATCCATCCTTAGGTACACAATTCAAAGAGAAGGGAGACCACGCTCCTAGGTGATTCACGTTCGTGATTGGATTGGAAGATCTTACGGATTACCATTGACGCAACGTCAATCGGATCACGCGACAAAGGTACTATATCTTTATTATATGTTAATTAATTAAAGGGTTAAGGTTCATCTTTAAAAAGGAAATTTTTTGAAATATACTAAACCTAATTTAGTCTCGCTTCCACTGCGTGCACTTCTATTTTTCCCTACGTAGTTCACATGTGGACTTTTTATTATGGTCCAATGGATTTAATAAAACAAAAAAAATAATATATGGCCCATCTTATGTACTTGGGCAGCAAGGCTAGTGTATTAGCCTATTATATTATTTTATTTTATTATTTAATTAAATGGAAGTTAATTATTTATTTATTTATTTATTTATTTAATTAAAAGTCAAAATCTTTTTCTAACTAGGAAATAGGTTTCTTAGTGTTATACTATTGTTGGTGAATAAAAGACTTTATTTGATAAGTAGATAAATAAAAGGAATTTATTTATATAGTCAAATTAGGAAGTTTTTGATTAAGTCACAAGTTAATTTATATTCAATATGAATTTGGATAATACACTAAAGAGTTGGATTAGGGTTTGGATTCTAAAGTTGATAGGAATTATGGTGAAACACAAATCCTCTTTTGGGGAGGATTTTGGTTACATGGATGAATCCTCTTTAGGAGAGGATTTCGGCCAACCCTAATATTTTTAGGGGAAGATTTTGGCCAGCCCTAATCCTCTTGGGGGTGAAGATTTCGGCCATTATATATATATACCCCATCATAGAATTCGGCCATCCTTAAGGTTCTTGGAGAGAGTTATTTCTTTTGCTTGAAAAAATAAAATCCAACTCTAAGATATATTGTGTGAATTTCGGCCAAGAGGAAAAAGAGAGAAGAAACGTTTTATTTCGATAGTGCACTAGTAGCTTTTACATCAAAAAACTTTGTGCACAACTTTGAATAAGGTTCATGCGAGTTTCAATCAAAAGATTGAGAACTCACAAGTGACCAAACACTCTTCGTTTTCTCTAGGAAGATTATTGTGACTAACAAAAGGAAAAAGTTTTTTGTTATCCATCCTCAAGTACACAATTCAAAGAAAGGGAGCCCACACTCCTAGGTGATTCACGTTCGTGATTGGATTGGAAGATCTTGCGGATTACAATCTGCGCAACATCAATCGTCACATGGAAAAAGGTATGATATCTTTTATTATATATTAATTAATCAAGGGTTAAGGTTCTTCTTTTTAGGAAATTTTTTAAACTATACAAATCAATTTTTCATTTCCGTCGCGTGTATTTTCCCTACAAGCCTTGGTTATACCCTTGATTAATTGATGTATATATATACGTGAATCTATTTATTTTATTGTGAATATGCATGTTTTAGAAAGAGATGTCACTCTAGGTATTCTCATATATAATTACATTGGAATGTATGTATTTATATATGTTATTATAATATGATTTGTTGTTGCTCGATTTTGGTCCCAGAATTTCAATGTATTTTTGTTTTGGAATTGTAACAAGAAGGGTGGTCTATTATTGCCATAATTTCCTTCTTGGTAGTTGCTAAGGTTTTTTTATTTTACTATTGTAATAATAAAAAAAAATACTGCAGTATATATATTGTAATAAAAAATACTGCAGTACATAAATTTAATTTTTAAATAAATAAATAAATAAAACTGCAGTATTTATATGTTAAAATTCTTCTGTAATATATTCAAATATCGAAGAATCGAAGAGTTGAAGAATTGGAAGTAGAAAAAGGAAGCAACCGGAACCAAACCTACACTGTGCGCACCAAAGCAACAAGCGTGCTCGCATAAAAGCGAGTAGCTGCGTTTGTTGTGGTGTGGGACGCACGGCTGCCCATGGGGGCTGGGTGCATGCGCACACCCATGGGTGGGGCAGCCAAGGTGCACGCACGTGACGGCCGCTTGATGACTTGTTCGCTAAGTTAGGGTTTTTGTATTTCCAACAAATGTAATTTACTTGTTTTTTTAGGATGGACCAAAATTGTGGCTATTTATTTTTCCATAAATATTACAATATTTGTTATTGTTTGATAACATGTCATATAGAATAGGAGTGTCACTCATATATCTCTTTTGGTATGAACATGCATTGAATGATTTATGTATCTAATTGGCATCTAGATAACTTGGTAAATCATTCTATGGAATTTAACCACACGCCTTAAATAATTGTGTGGGAGAAGGTGTTTTGAAACACCTATGGCCTCCAAGCTTAGTTGAGCTTTATGTTTCGTGTGATAACTCCCCAAAGGGTATCCATCAATGGAATTTAGCAAGATACTTCCTTACAAGGATAGACTACACAATTGACTCAAATGATATCTACTCTCAAAGGAGGGATTTTCGTGAGGGAAAATATTGAGGGTCGAAATCTTGGTAACACACTTAATGTGGTTTTATTGATATCCTCCCAAGAGTTCTTGTAAATAAAATCACAAGGCTAAAATTGAAAACACTGGTTGTTATGTTAACAATTAGGTAAGACCTAGTCTAACTAGTAGATGGTACGAACTCCCAAAAGAGGCGTGACGTTTATGGGTGTTGGATCACCGTTGAATTTTATGATTGAATTATTTATTTAATTCAAGATAAATATTCAAAAGTGCTTTATCATGATTATTTACTTATATATTTTTTTGTTTTATTCAGAAATCATGACCCCATCCCTAATCAACATCCTAGAAGATAATACTTTAACTAGTGGTAATTATGTCACATGGAAAAGGAAAATTGGGCTGTTCCTGCAAGCTGAAAAACATAAGTTCATTCTAACTACTCCTAAACCACCTGCTCCTACTATTGTGCAAAGAGACGAGTATGAGCAGTGGAAGACTTCAGATGATATGGCCAAATGTTACATTATGGCCACTATCTCCAACGTGTTGCAACAGAAACATGAAGGAATGGAGACTGCTGCTGATATAATGATGTCTCTATAGGAGATGTTTGCTATGAGGTCTAGGGCGACTAAGAAAGAGGCAATAACTGCTTTTATGAATCTTAGGATGAAACCTGGACAGGTTGTGAAAGATCACATGATGAAAGTCATAGCACATCCCAATATTATAGAACTTAATGCTATTGAGATAGATGGTGAGACGAAAATTAACATGATTGTCAACTCACTGTCAGATTCCTTTGATCAGTTCAAGTTGGACTCCACCTTGAACAATAAGGAATACACCTTGCAGGCCTGAAGATGTTCAAAGCGCTGAAAAGATCCTTGTGAAAAGCAAAGGTTAAGAGATTCATATGGTTGGTAAAGTTGCTACTATTAAGACCCGTAAGAAAGTCAAGAAGCAACATAAGAAAAAGCAACTAGGGCGTACAAAGGAGACCAAGAAAGTAACCAAGATCAAAGGAAGAACCGGAAAGTTCTTCCTTTGTGGTGAAAAGGGACATTGGAAAAGTAATTGCCCAAAGCCTTAGAATAAGAAGGAACAAGGTAATGTTAATTATCTTGAAACATGTTTTCTGGCAGATTCTACAGATTTTTGGATCATAGACTCTAGAGCCACTAATCTTGTTTGTTATTCCTTACAGGGGTTCTAGGAAAGGAGAAGGCTAAGTAAGAATAAAATCAACTTGCTTTTGGGCAACGGATTGTTGGTGTCTACTAGTGCAGTGGGAGATATTAGAGTTAATATAGATTCTAGTAGGCATTTAGATTTGGTAGACGTTTATTATGTACCTTAATTCAAGAGGAATTTAATTTCAGTTTCTTGTTTAAATAAATTTGGATATTCGGTTACTTTTAATAAAGATTTTATTATTAGTAAGAATGACAAATTTGTTTGCAAAGGTACATTGGAAAACGGTCTATTCTATTTACATAGAAATATCTCTCACTTGTTAGATACAGAATTAATGTAACCTAATCATAAAAGAGTAAAATTATCAAAAGATGAAACCTACCTACGGCAGTTGCGCCTAGGTCATATTAACCTTAATAGGATTAAAAGATTGGTTAGTGATGGACTTTTAAGTGACTTAAAGGTTGATGATCTACCAACTTGCGAATCCTGTTTGGAAGATAAAAGACCAAAAGGTCGTTCACGACTAAAGGCACAAGAGCCACTGAATGTTTAGGATTAATAAACACTAATGTATGTGATTCTATGAGCATTCAAGCTAGAGGTGAATATGAGTACTGTCACGCCTTGACCCGAAAGTCAAGACGTGGCCTTACATTCTTACAAATAACTTACAAAATGCGAAACTAAAAAAATTCAATACAATAACATATTCCCAAATCCCATAATAAAAGAACATTAACAACATTCTGAAGGATAAATAAACTCCTATCACTTAGGGAACTAAGGACTAAGCTCCATTGAGATGCCAATCCATGCTATGCACGAAACACAATCTCAAGAATCTAGAATCACAATGTACTAAGTGAGTTTGGAAACTCAGTAAGCATACTAAACATAATTTTTATACATATACAAAATATCTCAAATTACAAAAAGCCATAACTTTCAAAACACAGTTCACAAATCATTTGAATCATATACGTATCAAATTTTGCTAGGTTCCTTTTATCCATTATTGCATAGTAGGACTTTTCACATATTACAAAGTAGAGCCAAAGTTACTCGTCGGCAACTAATGTATACAAGGAAAGTGCAAGTGAGGATTTCTTATTTTTAAAAACACAAAACACTCATGCCCGAAGGTAAGAGCCAGACCCTCGTTGTGATCAGCGACGAGTCCTCCCACATGTAATACGTCGACACACGAATGTGAAGACTCTTTAGTCCCTAGAGTACTCTAGAGGACACTTCCCATATACCACACACATATCAAATCACATATCACATAAGGCTCCACACAAATTCACATAGGTGCCTACTAGCGATAATAAACAAAAGTAGCCAAGCGATAACATATTGTATGGTACCATATATTCACATTTCAAAATGCATACTTATCACATGTCAAAGCATTTTGAACACATTTCGAAAACATTCACAAACAAATTTCATATACATATAACATTGTGATTCCGTTTCTAAAATGGGTCTAGTATACTTACCTCTTAGCAAATCCAAATAAGAGCAATTGCCCACGAAGCTAATTATCCAATCCTTAGCCTAAGATCATATAATAATACAAATATTAGAGGCTTAATCATGTCTAGGAATGGAATAAGGGCTGTTATAAGGTTCCACAACCGAAATCCTATTACTAGAGACTAATCAGTGCTGTTTTGAAAACCGAACAGTGTCCGAAGTATGAATTTTTAATCTATTACTCACATGCTGGAAAATTCTGAAACTTTTCAGATACACTTTAGACATACTTAGGTATTTAAATAAATAGTTTCAGAATTTAATAAAATATGTAAGTATCTTAAAATAATTTAGACATCCTAGTATTCTGATCTGTCTCGAATTGGACAGTCCCGAATACTACTAACCATTTGAATTTTTTAAAATTATTCATGTATCAAATTGATATGAAATATTCAAAATAGTTTAGAAAACACATATAAGGTTCCAAGATAAAAGTTTCAAATTTAAATACATTAAATAAATATTTTTAACGTATTTATACTTTTGGATTTCAAAATCTGTCCATCACTGGACAGATTGTAGTATCCGACTTTGAAAATTCATAACTAATTCAATAAAACCCCAAAAATAGTGAGATAAATTTAGAAACCCTTAAAACTTGTTTATAAACATCTGTACCAAAAATCACAATTTTTTAGCAAGTATAACATAGTGAAAACGATTTTCAAAATCGGACTATATTATAAAAACTGATATTTCCAGCAATACTGTTTCAAACTCAAAAATTCATAAAAAATACAATACTTATTATTTTGAACCGAAACGAATTTCTTCGAAACCCTTAGTCAGTCTAGTTCAAAATCTCGAAATCCAAATCACAAAAATTTCACAAATAATTTATCTATAATTTTCGGAATTAGCACTGGTTAGCCTCAAGTAAACCGATATCAGAAAAATGAAACCAAACAATCACCTTAATATGCTTCTAGGATCCCGACTTGATCAAAACCTTAACTTTGAATCCACTAAGCATCTAAGTATACTTACATAAAATTTACATATTGGAAAACATAATAACCAAGGGTGAGTTTTCTTACCTCGAATACGTATGGATCCGTTCTAGCTCTAGAAATTCAAAAATCACTCTCACATTAATCTCTAGAGGTTAGGACTCCAAAGAAAGAACTCATTTTCCTCACCATTTCTCTAGTATATCTCTCTCTTGTGCTTCAACTTTGTTTTTTAAACTTGTCCAAGACAAGTAGAGAGAGGGAGAATTATTGCTTGTTATTAGCCAAAAGAGAAAAGCATCAATAATAATCAACCTTATCTCCACCGATTCTTTCTTTTACAATTAGCCACCCCTTTCATTTATCCTCATTAGGAAAGTCTAATAAAAAACCCAAGTCAAGCATTCACACCACAACCAAACTCTCACCTACTACCAATGAGTCTTGCCTAATCCATGTGATTTTCCAACAATTAATAATTAAAATTAGACTTATTTGGGTGTTTCACTATTCCACTAACCACACCACCCCTATGCAATTAATGACTAACTCAAATTTTCCACAAAGTTACTCTAGTCTTTGGAAAAATTCTCAAAAGCCTACTAACTCACCCAACAACTCAACAATAATTACTACAATAGGCCTAGTTATTAAAATAAATAAATTAAAAAGAATTTGAGTCTCACACCATTTCCTCTTCTCTACCACTCTTGGCCGAATCCTCCATCTCTCTCACACATTTCCTTTCTTGTATACTTCTCCTTATTGTTATAATATGAAAGGCATAGGCAAGGGTCAAAAAAGAAGGAAAGTGGCATAATAATTAAAAACCATAATTGGGACCTATCAAATTTAATATTGAACAATTATTAATTCCCTTCAATACTTGTTCTTCTATTTCTAATAAAACAATGAACTAAAAGAAAACCGAATTTGGGTCTTACAAGTACTTTTTCACAGTTGATTACTCGAGATTTGGCTATGTGTATCTCATGAGACATAAGTCGGATACTTTTGACATATTCAAAGCATTTAAAGCTGAAGTAGAAAATCAGCTTGAGAAACACATAAAAATCTTGAGATCTGATCGTGATAGAGAATATCTATCTGGTGAGTTTCAGCAATATCTTATTTATAATGGGATTATTTCTCAGTTTTCTGCGCCAGGTACACCTTAACAAAATGGGGTAGCAAAAAGGAGAAATAGAACTCTTTTGAACATGATTAGATCTATGTTGAGTTATTCAATGCTTCCTATTTATTTTTGGGGATATGCTTTACAAACTGCAATATATATTCTAAACGATGTACCATTTAAGTCAGTTCCTCAAACACCGCAGAGTTATGGACTGGGTGAAAACCTAGTTTACAACACTTAAGGATATTTGGTTGTCCTGCGCATGTGTTAAAAGGAAAGACAGAAAAGATGGAGTCCCATTCAGACACATGCATATTTGTGGGGTATTGATAAGGTCGTTTTGGTACTTAACAAAATACAATATTGATGTTCTTTTGAAAACCGTATTTTAACCACTTAAAAAATCCTTAAAGATGATATTTCTTAGCAAAGTTCGTTCCACAGGAAGATGGAGGATGTATTGGCTCAATTGACTAATCTAAAGCAATAAAATATATCATTAAAAATGGATAGTTGTTTGGGTTTTACAACCCATGAAAATGCAATTAAAATAAACATACAAAAATGATATGAAAAATAGAAAACTCAACAATCTTGATAAGAGAGATGATAAAATCAATTAATATAAGTTAGGGAATAGATTGAGTTACTAATAAATCTAGGTAATGCTTTCAAAACTCAATAATGACCAATCTCACAAATGCTAGCCATTTGTTTTCTAAAGTGTGTTGAGGTTATCACTATGAACACTCAACATCTTCTCACCTCAATGCCTAACCGATTAAGGGAAGGGTGTCAAGGTGAGATTAGTTAGGTACAAATCAAGGGTTAGATTAATGGGGTTGATATACCCACCACTAATCCATCCTAATCATTAAGTTCTTCAACCAATCAAGGGTGTCAATCCAAGATTGGTTTCACAACAAATTATCCCACACAATATTATAATCTACTAGTGATATACAATGCAAATCACAATAAGCATAAAATCTAGATATAAAGTGAAAAGGAAACAAATAGAGATTCAATTACAAATAGTTTAGCAAATATCCATATCCACAAGTTTTTCAAATCTATCCCCTAAATTAGGGGTTTAGCTACACATAGTTACAATCAAAAGAATAGGAAGTAATAGTTGAGGAAATCATATTTAGGCCACCTTCTTTAGAGCTTGCCCCTTCCTTTCCCTTGATGCTTCTAGTGTAAAGAGTGGTAGAAGATGAAATGTCTAGATAGGTGGGTGTCTAATGGTAAGTGACAAAGATATGGAAATGGAGAGAATTGAAAGAGAGGAATGATTGGGTGAAGGATTCAAGACATTGTGTTGAGGTTTTTGATGGTAGAGATAGTTTAAGATTAGAGGATGGAGGAGGTTGAAGGTGAGAAATGGATGAGAAACTAGCGTTAGATTTGTAGAAATTTGGTGCTTTCTAAGTATGGTGTGTGGCTCAAGTTTGGAAGAAGAGGAATATATACAGTGTTAGGATTATGCTCAATAGCAAGAGTATAATCTTATAATTGACAATCTTATCATATTAATAAAGTGATTTCTGATTTAAACAAATCTTATAGCATTTATAGATTAAATATTATAATTGTCAAAAGTAAATAATCATAAGGTCAAAAGACTATGAGAAAAGAAGAATTGTTCATACATCTGGATATGTATGAGGTAGACACAATTCTTTAGTTAGTCTTAAATAATGTTCATAACTTAAGTTAAAAGTTAGGCACCTTTATCTTGTTAAAGTTGTAGAATTCTTTTACTAGCATTTGAGTAGGATCAAATGTGTTATGATGAGTCTAAAATCATCGGAGGGTCTTCGAGTAAAAGAATCTAGTGCACTGGGTGTATTGAACTGGATCACAATGAAATACTTTATCTAGAACCATCAATAGATAATAGTTTTTTCATTATCAGGACAATCGGAGAGTCTATCTTAATCCTGAGATAAATGATAGACTTATGGTTGCAAGTGGTATCATTTGAGTTATCAATGAGTACGATTATATAGCATAGTCTATCATCGATAGTTTGGTGATATTCATTTGTTAATAGATAGAGGACTTCATTTATAGATATGGACATCGTGGCTCCATTTATTAAATGTGAGTAGAATATCATCATATGGATGTTTTGAGGTTTTGGATATTAAATATTAACGTTGAGTTTTCAATAGTGACTATTGAAAGATGACTTCTGGACAAGTCATAATATATATCCAAGTTCAAAGTGTGGTCATATGAGTAAATATGGTAACTTGGAGAGGTATAGACGGTCTATGAGCTTTTGGCGATTACTGATATTCTTCACGAGGATTCACTATCTCCTATAAGATTGTCTAGGGTATGAATGAGAATCATTTACTTATTCCATCTTTATTTAAGAGTGCAATTTTAGTTCTTTAGTGGAATGAACTAAAATTAATAGATTGAACTTAAGTGAATCATTTGTTGATTGTGATTGGGTTATGTCTATTGGAGCTTAAATTTAGATAGGCCCGCCAAGATCCCAATCCACACGGACTTGCATGAATCACTTGATATATTCTACCGGACTAATTTATGGGTCCATCTAGAATTGTATTAAGGCATGTGGACTTGTTTCTTTTAGTAAGAATGAGCCTAGTTCACATATGGGTCTTTTATTAAGGTCCAATGGATTTAATAAAATAGAAAAACAATATATAGATATATTAATATATATGGCACATGGCCGAGATATATATATGATATTATATTGTTTTATTTTTATTATTTGATTAAATGGAAATTAATTAATTGATTAATTAATTATTTAATTGAAAATCAAACTTTTTTTCTGACTAGGAAATATGTTTCTTAGTAGTATACTGTTGTGGTAGTATAATAAATATAAAAGACTTTATTTGGTAAGTAGATAAATAAGGAATTTATTTATCTAGTCAAATAAGGGGGTCTTTTATTTAGTCACAAATACACTACAGAGTTGGATTAATGTTTGGAATTCTAAGGAAATCTACCTAGGGTTAGGTTTTAAGTCAAAAGACATAAATCCTACATGGTAAAGGATTTCGGCCTCAATATATAGATATATATGAAATATATATGGTAATTAGCCGGATATATATATAGATATATTTATAAAGCATGCGGTATATATAGATATATATATTGATATATATATTATTTATATAGATATATATATATTTAAACATCATGCATAATTGGTGGCATGCAGAATTCGCTATATATTAGGATATATATATTATTTATAAGGAGAGCATAATTCGTTGAACATATATATTTTATTCAGCAACGAATTCGTGCGACACACACACACACACACATATATATATATATATATATATATTATATTGATAAAAAAAAAAATAACCCTAGTGCTTTTTTGAGAGTTATTTTTTTCTTTTGCTTGAGAAAAATAGAATCCAACTCTTAGATTAGTGTGAGAATTCAGACACGAGGAAAAGAGAGAAAAGTTTGTTCTTATTTCGATAGTGCACTAGTAACTTTTATATTAAAAGGTTTTGTGCACAAGTTTGAATAAGGTTCATGCGAGTTTCGATTTAACGATTGTGAATTCAAAAGTGACTGAAACTTTTTTTGTAGCCTCTTGGAATTTATTGTGACTAACGAAAAAGAAAAGTTTTGTTATCCATCCTTAGGTACACAATTCATAGAGAAGGGAGACCACGCTCCTAGGTGATTCACGTTCATGATTGGATTGGAAGATCTTGCGGATTACCATCGACGCAACGTCAATCGGATCACGCGACAAAGGTACGATATCTTTATTATATGTTAATTAATTAAAGGGTTAAGGTTCATCTTTAAAAAGGAAATTTTTTTGAAATATACTAAACCTCTTTTAGTCTCGCTTCCGCTGCATGCAATCGTTTTTTTTTTTCCCTACAATTGGTATCAGAGTCTGGTTGTACCCTTTAATTAATTAACGTATATGTACGTGAATCTATTTCTTTTTATTGTAATTATGCATGTTTAGAAAGAGATGGCACTCTAGGTATTCTCATATATAATTACATTGGAATGTATGGATTTATATATGTTATATGTTGTTATAAAGTGAATTGTTATTGCTCAATTTTGATCCTAGAATTTCAATGTATTTTTGTTTCGGAATTGTAACAAGAAGGGTGGCCTATTATTGTCACAATTTCCTTCTTGGTAGTTGCTAAGTTTTTTTTTATTGTATTAAAATTAAGTGCAGTTTTTTTTTTTTGTATTAAATACTGCAGTGATTAAAAAAAAAAAAAACTGCAGTATTTTATTGTTTAAATAATATTGTAATACGTTCAAGCATCGAAGATTCGAAGACTTGAAGAATTGGAAGCAACTGGAATAAGTTTGGGACCGTGCGCACCATAGCAACATGCATGCGTGCAAGATTGCACGTAGCTGTGCATGTTGGAATGTGGGCTGCGCACGGCAGCCCTTGTTGGGGTTGTGGAGTGCGCACGCCGATAGGGGCAGCCGTGGGATGAACAAGTGATCAATGGCCGCTTGAAGACTTGTTCACCAAGAAATGAGTTTTTTGTATTCCAAACAAATGTAATTTACTTGTTTCTAAGATGGATCAAAATTGTGGCTATTTATTTTGCATAAATATTACAATATTTGTTATTGTTTGATGACATGTCATATAGAATAGGAGTGCCACTCATATATCTCTTTTGGTATGAACATACATTGAATGATTTAGGTATCTAATTGGCATTAGATAACATGGTAAATCATTCTATGGAATTTAATCACACGCCTTAAATAATTGAGTGGGAGAAGGTGTTTTGCAAACACCTACGGCCTCCAAGGTTAGTTGAGCTTTATGTTTTATTGGTAATCCCCCCAAGGGGTGTCCATGAATGGAATTTAGCAATATACTTCCTTACAAGGATAGACCAGACAATTGATTCAAACGAGATCTACTCCCAAATGAGGGATTTTCGTGAAAGAATATATTGAGGGTCGATATCTTGGTAACACACTTAATGTAATTTTATTGATATCCTCCCAAGAGTTATTGTCAGTAAAATTGCAAGGCTAAAATTGAAAACACTAGTTGTTATGTTAACAATTAGGTGGGACCTAGTTTAACTAGTAAATGGTGTGAACTCCCAAAGGAGGCGTAACATTTATGGGTGTTGGATCACCGTTGAATTTTTACGATTGAATTATTCATTAATTCAAGATAAATATTCGAAAGTGCTTTAACATGATTATTTACTCATATATGTTTTTGTTTTTATTCAGAAATCATGACCCTATCCCTAATGATCATCCTAAAAGATAAATATTTTAACTAGTGATAATTATGTCACATGGAAAAGGAAAATTGGGTTGTTGCTACAAGCTGAAAAACATAAGTTTGTTCTGACTGCTCCTAAAAACCACATGCTCCCGCTAATGAATCTAATGTGATGCAAAGAGACGAGTATGAGCAGTGGAAGACCTCGAATGAGATGGCCAAATGGCTACCATCTCCGACGTATTGCAACAGCAGTATGAAGGAATGGGGTCTGCTGCTGATATGATGATGTCTCTAGAAGAGATTCATATGGTTGGTAAAGTTGCTACTGTTAAGACCCGTCAGAAGGTTAAGGAATAACAGAAGAAAAAGCTAAGAAAGTAACCAAGATCAAAAGGTAGTGCTTCTTTTGTGGTGAAAAGAGACATTGGAAAAGTAATTGCCCACAGTCTCAGAATAAGAAGGAACAAGGTAATGTGAATTATCTTGAAACATGTTTACTAGTAGATTCTACAGATTCTTGGATCGTAGACTCAGTAGCCAATAATCATGTTTGTTATTCCTTATGGGGGTTTCAAGAAAAGAGAAGGCTGAATAAGAATGAAATCAACTTGCGTTTAGGCAACGGAGCATTGGTGTCTGCTAGTGCAGTGGGAGATATTAGAGTTAATCTAGATTCTAGTAGGCATTTAGATTTGATAGACATTTATTATGTACCTCAATTCAAGAGAAATTTAATTTCAGTTTCTTGTTTAAATAAATTTGAATATTCGGTTACTCTTAATAAATTTTTTATTATTAGTAAAGATGACAAATTTGTTTGCAAAGGTACATTGGAAAATGGTCTATTCTATTTACATGGAAATATCTCTCACTTGTTAGACATAGAATTAACGCAATCTAACCATAAAAGAGTAAAATTATCATAAGATGAAACCTACCTATGCCATTTGTGCCTAGGTCATATTAACCTTAATAGGATTAAAAGATTGGTTAGTGATGGACCTTTAAGTGACTTAAAGGTTGATGATCTACCAACTTGTGAATCCTATTTGGAAGGTAAAATGACCAAAAGGTCGTTCAGGACCAAATGCACAAGAGCCACTGATTGTTTAAGATTAATGCATACTGATTTATGTGGTCCTATGAGCATTCAAGCTAGAGGTGGATATGAGTACTTCATCACTTTCACAGATGATTACACAAGATTTGGATATGTGTATCTCATGAGACATAAGTCGGATGCTTTTGACATGTTCAAAGCATTTAAAGCTAAAGTGGAAAATCAGCTAGATGAACATATAAAAATCTTGAGATCTGATCGTGGTGGAGAATATCTATCTGGTGAGTTTCAGTAATATCTTGCTGATAATGGAATTATTTCTCAGTTTTCTGCACCAGGTACACCTCAACAAAATAGGGTGGCAGAAAGGAGAAATAGAACTCTTTTGAATATGGTTAGGTCTATGTTATTCAACGCTTCCCATTTCTTTTTGGGGATATGCTTTACAAACTGCAATATACATTCTAAACGATGTACCGTCTAAGTCAGTTCCTCAAACACCGCATAAGTTGTAGACTGGGCGAAAGCTTAGTTTACAACACTTAAGGATATTTGGTTGTCCTGCGCATGTGTTAAAAGGAAAGACAGAAAAGATGGAGTCCCGTTCGGAAACATGCATATTTGTAGGGTACCCAAAAGAAACTAAGGGATATTATTTCTATAGTCCTTCAGATCTTAAAGTATTTGTTTCAACAAATGTTAAAATTCTGGAAAAGGACTATATGAATGATTTTGTACCCAAAAGTATAATTGTCCTGAATGAGATGTCAGGAGATACAATTCCACAAGAGGTTACTCAACCTAGCCCAATTGTAAGTTCCGCACCATCACAAAATCAACAACCTACCATTCCTCGTCGTAGTGGGAGGGTTAGTAGAAAACCCGAGAGATACATCGGTCTGGGAGAATCAATGGAGAATCTCCCAGATGACAATAATCCGTACAAATATAAGGAAGTAATGGAGCATATTGATGGTCGCCATTGGAAAAAGACAATGCAAGTTGCAAAAATCCAAATATGGATTAAAGCAAGCATCCTGATCCTGGAACATAAGGTTTGATCAAGCTGTGATGAACCTTGTGTATGCAAAAGGATTAATGGCGACAAGTTGGTTTTCCTAAATTCTTTATGTTGATGATATACTACTAATCGGAAACGATGTAGGTGTATTGACATCAGTAAAAGAATGGTTAGCAAAACAATTCGATATGAAGGACTTAGGAGAAGCAAGTTATATTTTTGGCATCCAAGTAATAAGGAATAGAAAGAATAGAATGATTGCACTATCCTAAGCTTCATACATAGATAAAATCTTGTCTAGATTTTCCATGCAAGATTCCAAGAAAGGTATGTTACTTTTTAGACATGGAATCAAACTTTCTAAGGAACAAGTTCCTAAGAATGACCATAAAGAGCAATTCAAGAGTAGGATTCCAAATGCCTCGACAGTGGAAGTCTCATGTATGCAATGCTCTGCACTAGACCAGATATTTGTTTTGTTGTGGGCATAGTTAGCAGGTTTCAATCAAAACCTGGTCCTGATCATTGGACGACAGTCAAGCATATTTTCAAGTATCTCAGGAGAACGAAAGATAATATGCTTGTATATTCAGGAGGGGATTTAATTCCTATTGGGTATACATATTCTGATTTCCAGTCAGATTCTGACTCCAGAAAATCCACATCAGGATTTGTGTTTACTATTGGAGGAGGAGCAATCATATGGAGGAGTATCAAGCAATCTTGTATTGCTGATTCCACCATGGAAGTTGAGTATGTTGCTGCATACGAAGTTGCCAAAGAGGCTGTTTGGCTCCACCAATTCCTAATTGACTTGGAAGTGGTTCCTAGTGCGAATAAGCAGATCACTATCTATTGTGACAACAGTGGAGCAGTGCCTAATTAGAGAGAACCAAGAAGTCATAAGAGAGGAAAACACATTGAAAGGAAATATCATCTTCTTAGGGAGATTGTACATAAGGGTGACGTGATGATTACCAAAATCGCGTTAGCAGAAAATCTAGCGGATCCCTTCACAATGGCTCTACCACAAAAGAGTTTTGATGGGCACCTAGAGAACATAGGAATGAGAGATATGACTCATTTGCTATAGCGCAAGTGGGAGATTGTTAGGATTATGCTCAATAGTAAGAGTGTAATATTATAATTGACAATCTTACCTTATTAATAAAGTGATTTCTGATTTAAATAAATCTTATAGCATTTATAGATTGAATATTATAATTGTCAAAAGTAAATAATCATAGGTCAAAAGACTATGAGAAAAGAAGAATTGTTCGTACATCTGGATATGTATGAGGTAGACACAATTCTTTAGTTAATCTTGAATAATGTTCACAACTTAAGTTAAAGGTTGGGCACCTTTATCTTGTTAAAGTTGTAGAATTCTTTTACTAGCATTTGTGATATGAACCTCACCAAGAGTAGTGAGACCCGGAACCAATATATGGTAACGAAGGATCGTGTTCTAATTCAAGTTTATAAAAACAAAGAAAATAAAGGACCGTGACCCATTATCTATATGGAGATAAGAACCAACGGTATCAAGAAGGTTGTAGACGCCACACTCAAGAAAGAGAAAGAAGGTGAGTGATAAGTCAAGGTTTGAACGCCACAAGGTAGAACCTTGATAAGTTCATAGTTCATTGAAGAACCAAGAGAAAAAAGTTCTCTCAAATAATATTTTATTCAAAGTCTAATCTTTTAAAATAATACATCAATGCGTCCTTTAAATACTAAGAAAATATCTAAACCCTAGATGACAAAAGAAAAGGAAATAAACTACTCAGCAATTAATTGCCTTACAATTAGGAAAGTAAAAGAATAAAAACTAGCAACTAGTTGACTTTGTTTGGGAAACAAATCAACTATTTATTTGGGAAATAATTAAAAAAAAGGAAATATGATAAAAATTCGGAATCCTCCAACCCTAGCTTGTATCTCACACCATAATCAGCTCTTTATTAGGAAATATGCTGAAATTCGGACTCCTCAGCTCAAGTCTTCGCGCAACAAACTAGATGGCTGAATTTGGGCCTGTTGTGATCTGTTACAGAGAATGAAGTCTTCATAACATCTGTAGAGCTCGTCTTGGGCTTTCTGAAAACATATTATAATAGACAATCCGACTTCGGATGCTCTCTATAGAGGCCCACGAAGTTCAACCCGGCGTCCAGCTCTCGTACAGCTCAAGTCTTCGCGCAACAAGATAGATGGCCAATTTTGGGCCTGTTATGGTCTTTTACGGATGCCGGAGTCTTCATATCATCTGTAGGGCTTGTCTTGGGCTTTCCGAAAACATATTATAATAGACAATCTGACTTCAGATGCTCTCTGTAGAGGCCCACGAAGTTCAGCTCAGATTTGGGCCGAACTTGAACTTCAGCAACTCAGAATTAGCCCATCATTAAATGCTTCTTTGATCCTCTTGGCCCCTTGTAATTGGCCCAACCGGAACATGCAATTGATCCTTTGATGATGCTTATTGATTCTCATCATTCCCCCTCTCTTCAAAAGGATTCGTCCTCGAATCTTCACCGTAATGTTGTTGATAGCCTTCGACACTTCATCAAAGTCCTGAAAAAGAGAAACAAGAACACCAGGCCGAGAAGTTGGCTGATTTGAAAATAATGCCTTTTTGATCTCACTCTTTTTTGCATAGAAGTTCATTTGTTTTCTCTCTTTTTTTCCCTCATCGGCCGAGATTTCTTTTTTTGCTGTTTCAATCTCTTTTTCTTTTGTCTCTCTTTCTTTTGAACTCTCACTCTCCTTTTTTACATCTCTCTTTTCTTTTAACCTCACTTGATCTTCATATACTTGTATTGGGGTTAAGGGTACAAGAGTGATTCGTTTTTTATTGAGTACAAAGGAGTATCTATTTGTATAACCATCATGAGTTACACGCCTATCAAACTGCCATGGTCGCCCCAAAAGGATATGACTTGCATGCATTGGTACCACATCACACAAGACTTCATCTTTGTACTTCCCAATGGAAAAAGACACCAACACCTGTTTAGTCACCTTGATTTCTTCACTATCATTTAACCATTGTAACTTATAAGGTTTTGGGTGCTTTAAAGTGGCCAAATTCAGTTTTTCCACCAAAATAGTGCTAGCCAAATTAGTACAACTCCCCCCATCAATTATCATGCTACATACCTTATCATTAACATGGCATCGGGTGTGAAAGACATTGTCACGTTGTACCTCATCATCTTCCTTTGCTTGAGCACTAAGAGCTCTTCTTGCGACCAAAAGGTCTCCATCTTTGTGATCTTCGGAAGGTTCGGCCTTGGGCTTGAAACTAGGCTGGTCATCTCTCTTGTTCCAATTCGGTTCACATGATGAAGAAGAACATGAATGTTGCCCAACTCGTGTGGAACCGTTCCTCTTCATTCGTTGATCCAACATCTCTGATAATAACTTATCAAACTTTTGTACCATGGCTTTGTAAAAAAGATTGATATCAATCGTTTTCGGTACATCGTCAGACATATATATATATTTTTTGAATCGAAATCTAATCAATTTTTTTTTTTTTTTTTTTTTTTTTTGGTAACGGATCTGATCAACTTTTTTTTTTTTTTTTTTGAATCAGAATTTGATTAAACTTTTTTTTTTTTTTTTGGTAACGGATCTGATCAACTTTTTTTTTTTTTTTTTGGAATCAAAATCTGATTAAAATTTTTTTTTTTTTTGGTAACGGATCTGATTAACTTTTTTTTTTTTTTTTTTTTTTTTTGTAATCAGAATCTGATTAAAATTTTTTTTTTTTTTTTTTGGTAACGGATCTGATCAACTTTTTTTTTTTTTTTTTGATCAAACGAAATAAAAGAAATACAAAAAATAAAAATAAAAATAAAAAAAGGGATAGATCAAACCTGATTTAGAAGTCAAAGCTCTGATACCAACTGATATGAACCTCACCAAGAGTAGTGAGACCCGGAACCAATATATGGTAACGAAGGATCGTGTTCTAATTCAAGTTTATAAAAACAAAGAAAATAAAGGACCGTGACCCATTATCTATATGGAGATAAGAACCAACGGTATCAAGAAGGTTGTAGACGCCACACTCAAGAAAGAGAAAGAAGGTGAGTGATAAGTCAAGGTTTGAACGCCACAAGGTAGAACCTTGATAAGTTCATAGTTCATTGAAGAACCAAGAGAAAAAAGTTCTCTCAAATAATATTTTATTCAAAGTCTAATCTTTTAAAATAATACATCAATGCGTCCTTTAAATACTAAGAAAATATCTAAACCCTAGATGACAAAAGAAAAGGAAATAAACTACTCAGCAATTAATTGCCTTACAATTAGGAAAGTAAAAGAATAAAAACTAGCAACTAGTTGACTTTGTTTGGGAAACAAATCAACTATTTATTTGGGAAATAATTAAAAAAAAGGAAATATGATAAAAATTCGGAATCCTCCAACCCTAGCTTGTATCTCACACCATAATCAGCTCTTTATTAGGAAATATGCTGAAATTCGGACTCCTCAGCTCAAGTCTTCGCGCAACAAACTAGATGGCTGAATTTGGGCCTGTTGTGATCTGTTACGGAGAATGAAGTCTTCATAACATCTGTAGAGCTCGTCTTGGGCTTTCTGAAAACATATTATAATAGACAATCCGACTTCGGATGCTCTCTATAGAGGCCCACGAAGTTCAGCCCGGCGTCCAGCTCTCGTACAGCTCAAGTCTTCGCGCAACAAGATAGATGGCCAATTTTGGGCCTGTTATGGTCTTTTACGGATGCCAGAGTCTTCATATCATCTGTAGGGCTTGTCTTGGGCTTTCCGAAAACATATTATAATAGACAATCTGACTTCAGATGCTCTTTGTAGAGGCCCACGAAGTTCAGCTCAGATTTGGGCCGAACTTGAACTTCAGCAACTCAGAATTAGCCCATCATTAAATGCTTCTTTGATCCTCTTGGCCCCTTGTAATTGGCCCAACCGGAACATGCAATTGATCCTTTGATGATGCTTATTGATTCTCATCAATTTGAGTGGGATCAAATGTGTTATGATGAGTCTAAAATCATCGAAGGGTCTTCGAGTAAAAGAATCTAGTGCACTGGGTGCACTGAACTGGATCACAATGAAATACTTTATCTATAACCGTCAATAGATAATAGTCTTTTCATTATCAGGACGATCGGAGAGTCTATCTTAATCCTGAGATAAATGATGGACTTATGGTTGCAAGTGGTATCATTTGAGTTATCAATGAGTACGATTATATAGCATAGTCTATCCTCGATAGTTTGGTGATATTCATTTGTTAATCGATAGAGGACTTCATTTATAGATATGGACATCGTGGCTCCATTTATTAAATGTGAGTAGAATATCATCATATGGATGTTTTGAGGTTTTGGATATTAAATCTTAACGTTGAGTTTTCAATAGTGACTATTGAAAGATGACTTCTGAACAAGTCATAATATATATCCAAGTTCAAAGTGTGGTCATATGAGTAAATATGGAAACTTGGAGAGGTATAGGCGGTCTTTGAGCTTTTGGTGATTACTGATATTCTTCACGAGGATTCACTATCTCCTAGAAGATTGTCTAGGGTATGAATGAGAATCATTTACTTATTCCATCTTTATTTAAGAGTGCAATTTTAGTTCTTTAGTGGAATTAACTAAAATTAATAGATTGAACTTAAGTGAATCATTTGTTGATTGTGATTGGGTTATGTCTATTGGAGCTTAAATTTAGATAGGCCCGCCAATATCCCCAATCCACACGGACTTGCATGAATCACTTGATAAATTCTACCGGACTAATTTATGGGTTCATCTAGAATTGTATTAAGGCATGTGGACTTGTTTCTTTTAGTAAGAATGAGCCTAGTTCAAATGTGGGCCTTTTATTAAGGTCCAATGGATTTAATAAAATAGAAAAACAATATATAGATATATTAATATATATGGCACATGGCCGAGATATATATATGATATTATATTGTTTTATTTTTATTATTTGATTAAACAGAAATTAATTAATTGATTAATTAATTATTTAATAAAAAATCAAAATCTTTTTCTAACTAGGAAATATGTTTCTTAGTAGTATACTATTGTGGTAGTATAATAAATATAAAAGACTTTATTTGATAAGTAGATAAATAAGGAATTTATTTATCTAGTCAAATAAGGGAGTCTTTTATTTAGTCACAAATACACTAAAGAGTTGGATTAGGGCTTGGAATTCTAAGGAAATCTACCTAGGGTTAGGTTTTAAGTCAAAAGACATAAATCCTACATGGTAAAGGATTTCGGCCTCAATATATCTATATATGAAATATATATGGTAATTAGCCGGATATATATATAGATATATTTATAAAGCATGCGGTATATATAGATATATATATTGATATATATATTATTTATATATATATATATATATATTTAAACATCATGCAGAATTGGTGGCATGCAGAATTCGCTATATATTAGGATATATATATTATTTATAAGGAGAGCATAATTCGTTGAACATATATATTTTATTCAGCAACGAATTCGTGCGACACACACACACACACACATATATATATATTATATTGATAAAAAAAAAAAAATAACCCTAGTGCTTTTTTGAGAGTTATTTTTTTCTTTTGCTTGAGAAAAATAGAATCCAACTCTTAGATTAGTGTGAGAATTCAGACACGAGGAAAAGAGAGAAAAGTTTGTTCTTATTTCGACAATGCACTAGTAACTTTTATATTAAAAGGTTTTGTGCACAATTTTGAATAAGGTTCATGCGAGTTTCGATTTAACGATTGTGAATTCAAAAGTGACTGGAACTTTTTTTGTAGCCTCTTGGAATTTATTGTGACTAACGAAAAAGAATAGTTTTGTTATCCATCCTCAGGTACACAATTCAAAGAGAAGGGAGACCACGCTCCTAGGTGATTCACGTTCGTGATTGGATTGGAAGATCTTGCGGATTACCATTGACGCAACGTCAATCGGATCACGCGACAAAGGTACGATATCTTTATTATATGTTAATTAATTAAAGGGTTAAGGTTCATCTTTAAAAAGGAAAGTTTTTTTAAATATACTAAACCTATTTTAGTCTCGCTTCCGCTGCGTGCAATTGTTTTTTTTTTTCCCTACATATTGTGGCCATCGAAATGTACTGATAACCGCTGGAAAATCTGATGTGGCAAGGTGTCGCCACTTCCACTGTCGCCACTTGTCATGGCGACACAAGTCGCGACAGACGGTTATGCCTTCTGAGATTCAAATGTCACCACATTTTTTAGTTTTTTTCTCCACATTGCAACTGACGACACAAAGTGGTGACATCAAGTGGTGCTTTCAAAAACCTTTTGTCGCCATAGCGACGCTTGTGGCGACATCTATATGTCGCCACTTCCCAAGTGGTGACAGTAAGTGGCGACAATTTAGTTCCTTTTGTGTCGCCTTATGTAGAAGTGGCGACATCATGTGGCAGCAAGACCTGATTGATTTGCCTTGAAATAAGACTCCTTGTCGCCATGGCGACACAAGTGGCGACAATGCCCTGTTTTGCCAACTTGTGCACCTTTTTGAACCAAACTTCATATCTTCTTCACAAAAGCCCTTGATACCTAAATAAACCTGAAATGCTCATTTTAACACTATTAAATATAGGGACATGCCCGAGAATCAAGCATAAAGAGATGGGAATAAGGTACAAAATCATACCAAATTTGGCTTGATCAGGTATCCAAAAGGAACTAAAGGATATTATTTCTATAGTCCTTCAGATCTTAAAGTATTTGTTTCGACAAATACTAAATTTCTGGAAAAGGACTATATGAATGATTTTGTACATAAAAGTATAATTGTCCTGAATGAGATGTCAGGAGATACAATTCCACAAGAGGTTACACAACCTAACCCAATTGTAAGTTTCACACCATCACAAAATCAACAACCTACCATTCCTCGTTGTAGTGGGAGGGTTAGTAAACAACCCGAGAGATACATCGGTCTAGGAGAATCAGTGGAGAATCTCCCGAATGATGATGATGTTCAGACCCTGGTTTACCAATCGTGCAGCGGAAGGAACTTTTTTATAAAAAAAAATATTTCATAAAGAAATACTGCGATTAGTAAACCCTAGGATCTATTTTTCCGAACAGTAAAAACAAGAAATCGAAATATATAAAGGAGAAGAGAAGAAAAAATTTTCTTCATACCTACGTAGGAGGCTCCTTCACTTTAATACGATATGCTTATGATTTGAACCACTTGATCTTCCTCGCTATCTCCCGAGACTGGTAACGGCGTGTGGACGCATCACGGTATTCAGGAACCAGTATGGAGGTAGAAGAAAAGAACACACAAAAGACAACTCTTGTTCTTTCTATCGTGAGGTGCAACCACCCTTAATTAAAACAAAAACAAAAAAATTTATTTTTCTTTTAATTGTTGCCGCACACCTGCTTTCATTTTTCTCTCTTTTTTTTTCTTTGCGTGTGTTAGTGTTTTGTTGTATCTCATACCTAAAAATATATATCATATGTATATTATTTAAAAACTGATGATATCTTTTAATTTAAAAACAAAATCTTTATTTGATTTTATTAACGGATATCATCTAATTTGAATTTAAACTATTTAAATTCAAAATTAATATTTAATTAATTAAAAAATATAAATACATAATTATCAACTAACACCCTCCATCAATAATTAATTACATAATTAAATAATCTTATTATTTAATTGTCATAATCATTAAAATCATTAATTAAATAATCTCATTATTCAATTAATTCCCAAATTGATACGTGTCACTTTCGTAACACAATTAATTGGACAATCCAATTAATCAACCGTGGCCCTTATTACCTAAATCGATCGGGCTAGCAAAGGGACCTAATGGACCCACAGTATTTTGAGCTCCAATAATCCTTAGAAATAATTAATTAAACTATTTAATTAATATTTCATGATTATTAACTTCGGTGTTATTCCACTAAAAACCCGAAGTTGCACTCTCTCAACTATAGATATTTTTACACAAACCAATAACTCTTGGTGTCCATCAATATAGCCATTACATATGGTATGATCCTCCACAAGTAGTTCATAATTATAGCTGGGTCATAATGTCCGTTATACCCCTCTAATTACATCTTTCCATTAAGTACAATTGATTCTCTAATGAACAATAAATCCTACATTCCTTACGGAATTAGGAGAGCGCTCATATTGTTCAAGCCCCGAATCAACCCTTAAGGGAACTACCATCTACTTCTCACAAGAATGAGTGGATTCCACTATTGTGTACAAACCTTCCCAGCCATAAGCCAAACTACGATCCCAACATATGGAGCATATTGATTAGGAATGCAACTCCAACTTCACCCATGGTACGTCAAAGACCACGATCTAACCTGAAGGAGTCGATAAAACACTCAGGATTAAGATCACCCACATATAGCCATCATTAGTTGAAATATATGAATCTCATCATTAAATGGATCTTAGTGAGAGATTCATATAGATCATGGCCTAGTCCTATATGATCACATCATACAAGGTGCCTCCATTCTCATATCTTCATATGAATGATCCAGAATAGGATCACCGTACACTATGAAATAGACCGCAGCTGTAGATTAACAACAAATAAAGTACCCAGCTTTATTTGCTATTTACGGACTCTTTAGATTGCTCGTTTCAAACTGAATCCATATGTATATGACACTTATATACTTAGTTCGAAATTACATCCGGCAATCTTGGATGTTAAGTGCACATGTTATATATATAAAGTATGACACAAAATGAATAAATGTACTACTTCTTTTATTTATGTTCAAATCATATTTAAAAATTACAAGCTTTAGGGCAAAAACCCCAACAATCTCCCACTTGCACTAAAGCATGTGAGTCATGTCTCATAACCCTAGATCTTCTAGGTGACCTTCAAAAACTTTAGCCGGTAAGGTCTTCGTAAATGGATCAGCATGATTTTCTTGTGAGGCTATCTTCGTGACGATCATATCTCCTCTCTACACTATCTCTCTAATGAGATGATACTTTCTCTCTATACGCTTACCTCTCTTGTGGCTTCTTGGTTCTTTGGAATTAGCCACAGCACACTGTTATCACAATAAAGTGTGATTGGCTTATCCAGATCTAGAACAATTTCCAGATCCCTCAAGAACTTACGAAGCCAAACAGCCTCTTTAGCAGCTTCACAAGCGGTTACATATTCAGCTTCCATGGTGGAGTCAACAATGCAGGATTACTTAACACTCCTCCACACAATGGCTCCACCACCAAGGGTGAATATTGATCTAGACGTGGATTTCCTAGAATCCCTATCTGACTGAAAATCAGAATCTATATATCCTAATAGGATAAAATCCTGTCCAGAATACATTAGCATATAGTTTCTCGTTCTCCGAAGATACTTGAGAATAGTCTTGACAGCAACCCAATGATCTAATCCTAGGTTGAACTGGTATCTGTTGGCTACTCCCACTACGAAGCAGATGTCCGGTCTCGTGCATAACATAGCATACATGAGATTACCTACTGCTGACGCATAGGGAATACGTCTCAAATCCTCTACTTCTTGAGGTGTCTTAAGACATTGTTCCTTAGACAAGTGAACTCCATGCCTGGAAGGTAAATTACCTTTCTTAGAGTTCTGCATCGAAAATCGCACAAGAATCTTATCGATATACGATGCATGAGATTGTTCTTACGATCCTTTATAAGTTGGTCCCTAGAACATAACTCGCCTCTCCCAAATCTTTCATTTGGAATTGGCTAGCCAGCCAGCCCTTTACTTCCGATAATACCCATACATCATTCCCAATGAGTAGGATATCATCTACGTAAAGAACTAAGAAAACTACCTTCTTGTCAATGATGCGCTTATAGACATAAGGCTCATCAACATTTTGCTCGAAGCCATAGGTTTTGATCACATCATCAAACCTTATGTTCCAAGATCTAGATGCTTGCTTAAGTCCATAAATGGATCTTTGCAACTTGCAAACTTTTTACTTTTGATCTGGAGACACTAATCCCTCTGGTTGCATCATGTAAATGCTCTCTTCAAGATTGCCTTTCAAGAATGCAGTATTGACGTCCATTTGCCAAATTTCGTAATCAAAATAGGCAGCAATGGATAAGAGAATCCACATAGACTTAAACATGGCTACTGGCGAGAAGGTCTCTTCATAATCGACCCCATCTTTTTGGGTATAACCCTTGGCCACTAGCATTAACTTAAAGGTCTCTACCTTCCTGTCTACTCATCTCTTTCTCTTGTAGATCCACTTACACCCTATGGGTTTCACCCCATCTGGTAAGTCTACAAGTTCCCAGATTGAGTTAAAGTACATGGACTCCATCTCGAGATTCATGGCTTTAAGCCATTCCTCTTTATCAGGATCTTCCATTGCATTCTTAAATGTCAATGGATCATCCACATTATCAGTAAAGACAACATCTTGTCCCTCACTTACACCCAAATAGCGTTTAGGATGTCTCACAACCCTTTCACTACGTCTAAGTGGTAGTGTATCCTGACTAGGAATCATTTGACTCTTAGATGTTAATGGATCAACAACTCTTGTTGACTAAGTACTGGTCTCACCGGGCTCCAACTCATTCAATACAATTTTAGAATGAGGTTTATGGTCACTAATATAGTTATCCTCAAGAAACGTTGCATTTGTCAATACAAATACTTTGTTATCTTCAAGACTATAAAAGTATCCACCTCTGGTCTCCTTGGAGTATCCTACAAACAAGCAGACCATAGACTTGGGATCTAGCTTTCCAGTTCTGTTCTTCAGCATGTGTGCTGGACACTCCTATATGCGGAAATGTCGCAAACTAACTTTACGACCATTTCACAACTCTAAGGGAGTCTTAGGAATAGATTTGGATGGCACTACATTCAAATGTATCCGCTGTTTGTAACGCATATCCCCAAAAGGAATTTGGTAATGATGAGAAACTTATCATAGATCTCACCATTTCCATTAGGGTTCTATTTCTCCTCTCCACAACACCATTCTGTTGTGGTGTACTAGGAGCTATGAGTTGGGACACTATCCCTTACTCAACCATAAAGTCTTCAAACTCTTGGTCAAGGTATTAACCTCCACGATCTGATCATAGAGACTTGATAGTCTTTCCTAACTAGTTCTCAACTTTAGCTCAGAATTCTTTAAACTTTTTAAAATTTTCTGACTTCCGTTGCATTAGGTAGATGATCGCGCTCCAAATGTTCACATTTAACGCTCCCTTTTCCTATCTTTTGTATTCGCTTCCGAGCATTTTTGTGTATTTAATAGGGTATAAATAAGTGTTTCAGGTAATTGGGGAAGTTAAGGGGTAATAGTGCAATTGTGGACAAATCAGGGGTAAAAGTGCAAGATTTGGGCTTTTATTGAAGATTTTATGAATAAGGGAAAGATCAGGGGGCAAACTGTAAAATGCCACGCAAAGCACAGTAGAGGGCCACGTCACCAACGCAAACGGCGTCATTTTTCACCTGCTCACGTCACACCTGACGTCACCATGACGTCAGGTTGTCTTCAAGCTGCAGCCGCCCGACCCGTTTGCCCGTGACCAGACCCGGTTTTGACCCGGTCGTTTTCGACCATTTTCCGGTGACTTTTTCGGTGTTTTCCCACCCAGATCAGCAGCCCATCTCCTCCCGATCATGATGTATCCACTTTTAACCCTCCATGTACAAGTTTGTCCTCTCCTCAAAGTCTCCAAAACTCCATGGAAATACAACCTCGCGAGCTCACTTCCAGTGGGTTGTTTCACGCCCAAACTCGTCCAAAACGCTGGAACTCCACGGTTTCATGCCGAGAGAAAAAACCCATGGTACAGAAGGTCATAACTCACGGGAAACTTCTGTAAATTCCCGTGAGTTCGACCGGCGAGCTCAAACCCGCAAGGCAGGGGATCGAAGCCCACCGGAACAACCGACCTAGGAGTTTTGCACGACCAAACTTGCGTAAACCTTCACTACTATAAATATTCACCTTTCCCTAAACCTAAACACATCCCTAATATCCAAATTACTTACAAGAATAACACAAATTATCCTAAATAGCTTAAAATAACCTAGAAGCTCACCAAGAACACCAAACCTCTTGTAACTAGTGTGTAAGGTGGTTTTCTAGCCACCAATCTCGATCCAAGGCATCCACATGTTGATTCAAGCTTGGGGAAGCAAGATGAGTGAGTTAGCTTGAAGACTACACCAAGATTATTGGGTTGTCTCTCTTGTTTCCTTAGTTTGTTGTTAATGTATAATTAAACATTTATGTTAAGGATTTGGTGTATTTATGTATTATATCTATGAACTAGTTGTATCTATATTTGATATTGGGCTTTAATTGATATATGCTTGTTAATTGATTAATCCAATTGTTAACATGCGAAATAGAATTACTTGATTAATGCAAACCTTGTTTAATTTAGTTAACCTATAATTGAAGTGCTTAATTGTTATCAACTAGTAATTAGGTAATTTGCATGATTCATTAGTTCCCTAACATATCTCATTATCACTCTTGCATAACTTTGCATTAGTGGTAATTAGTTTAGCTAGTTAGTTAATTTAGTTAATTGTTATTGGTAAGTTTAGTGATTAGGTTAGTTAATTGCCTAAGGGATTGACAACCCTTAGTTGTAGTTAGATTAGTTAACTTCGTGGTAATTAGATTAAGGTTTGTTAGTGTAATCTTAGATTAGTTAGTTTATTTGTTTGTGACAATTGCTGTTTACTTTCTTGCATGTTAATAGTGTAAATATATTGTGTGTGTGTATATATATATATATATAATCTAAGACCAAGAACTAGCTTAAGGTAAACACCTCCTTCGTGGGAACGATACCCTTACTCGTAACCACTGTATGTGGCCAACAATTTGTATACTTGCGAAAAGGGTAGAAATACACTCGCACGCACGTACCATAATTTACCCACAGTTTATAGAACTGTCGTGTCCCTCGTGCGCAGATCAAGTTATTGGCGCCATTGGGGATATGTTATTAGAATATTTACGTGCGCATCAATAGACATCCGTATCTCGAGTAGTCATCTATAAAGGTAGCATAATACTCATAACCACCCCTTGCTTTAATATTCATCGGTCCACAGACGTCTGAATGTATAAGCTCAAGTGGTTCTTTAGCTCTAAGCCCTTTTCCAGTAAAAGGTCTCTTGGTCAATTTACCTTCTAAACAGAATTTGCAGACAAGTAAGGTGCCAACCTTTAACTCACTTAAAGATCCGCTTTTAACTAGTCTATTCATCTGGTCAAGGTTAATATGACCAAGCCTTAGATGCCAAAGATACGTTTCGTTTTCTAGAGAAATCTTATGTTGTTTAATTTTTGGTTTTTCAACCTTAAACATTTCGGTGTTGAGTAGTGTTATATGTATTAACGGTCTTAACACATACAAATTGTTTTCATTAATTCCTGAACAAATATTCAAACCATTCTTTTCAATAATGAAAGTATACAAACGTAGTTAAATTGCTTAAGGCATACCTAGGGGGGGTGAATAGGTTTTTTCGCCTTTTTCAATCCCTTGAACAAACTTTCATTTGTCCCTCAAGGTAGCCTTACATACAATAAATAAACCAAGAAAAACATACATAGACAACATGTGAATGTAATCATGTGGACATAGTCTATATATATCACCTAGTTGTATGAGATATAAGAACAAATAAACTCAATAACAAAGAATACTTGTATTTCAATAGATGTTCAATGAGTTACAGGAGTGATCAAATATCACTATACAAAATTACAATATACAAAAGAATCATATATACGAAAATGATCAATTAAATGAATTCACAAATCACACTTTACAAAGACTTGCTTCACTATACATCACAAGTGTATAAGATGAAACAAGATAATAACATACACAAATAAAGTATAAGAGATAAAGATAGGAAGAATTAACATGAGATTTTTTAACGTTATAAAACCTCCAAGGAGGAAACATCCACGGGTTGAACTACAACAATTGGGTACTATATATTGGATGATAAAAATAGAGAATCCACAAAGTGACCAATCTTTAGCTCACCCAACCTAGTGGAGTCTAAGTCTACCAAACTTTATTGGAAAGTATGAGATCCCTTAATGATGCGGAACCACCATATATTGGACAACATACAAAACCAACATCGATGGAAGATTAGAAATTCCTCAAGAGTGCATACACCTCCCGTGTACCCCAATCTTTGGAGTCTATGTCTAACCATACGCCTAGGCCTACCAATATAATAACCAACTCCCTATCCAAGGCACTCATGCCTCTAGGGAGCCTCCCATGCATGACTATCCGAGTCCTCCCAACTCTAGCCGTGACTTCTTGCTTGCCTATACAAGTCCTCCCGACTCTAGACAAGTCTTCTTGCTTGGCTATCCGAGTCATCCCGACTCTAACCAAGACTTCATGTCTTTTACAAGGACTTCCTAGTGTGATCATGTGAATGTAAGTGATGCAAACAACCAATTCAACATAGAACATGTGATCCATATATTCCATGGTACAACTAGACCTAAACATATGATAACACAAATAATAAAAGTCTAGATGTAAAAACAAGAATAAAACCTAGAGCAGGTATAAACACCTAACACATAAAGCTCATAGTCTCATTCACACATACAACACTTGAACAATACATATTCATGAAGCATAAGTTCAAGATGCTATAAACGTACAATAAAATGCTAGAATCATGAATCAAATCAATCAATATTCTAGCCAAAGATTTAGAGCAAGGATTAAAAGGTAAATCAATTAAATCCTAGATAGCTCTAAAAACACATACACATACAAATACAATAATCGTAGATTTCATCAATCAAAGGATCAAAACACATCTCAAGGTTATTTATCATAAAATTGATTCAATCAAGTCACAAACAACCTAAGATATCAACCTAATCACAATACAACTCACAATCATGTGAAAAACTAAGAATCAAAGAGACTAGTTCACATATGTCTCTAAATAGACTTTTGATTAGGATTGATTGTGAAGCTATCTTTCTCAATAGCATTCACCAAACATACAAGTATATATAGAAGAAGAAACCCCAAACAAATTGAAGGTTATAAAAGAAGAAATCCCAAAGATATGAACACTACATTGGATTCACGAGCTGGTTCGGTTTTCTATGTGCAACCACCAGAAAAGTCGATCAAATAGCTACCCAATTTGAATCACTCAATTCTGACTTTATATGAGAAAGTTATGGTGTTTGGAAGGTGTGAAAATTGGAGAGAAAAATTCTGACGGGATTTTACAACTTTTCTTCTTAAAATGAAATGGAGGGAGAAGGAGTATTTAAATGGAGGAGGGAGAAGAGGAGATTTTGGCCATTCAAAAGGGGCCACATCAGCCCTGGCCTGTGTAGGGCCCGTGGGACACACGGGACCAGAGAGCTGGTCTGGCCGTGGGCCCCATGGCCTCCACACGAGGTGGCCTAGCTTGGCCACTTGGCCTCACTAGCTCTCCCGCGCACCTCTCACGTTCTTCGGCTGTATTCGGGCCTCCGAACTCCGAATTTGAATCCATTTTCAGATTACAAACCATGACTCCCTCACGCACAACGAAGACTATGAAACTTTGACAAAAGGTTGAGAATTCATCTCGAAAAGCGACGACGAACACAACTCAACGAATGAGAACGAAAAGTAGTGTAGCTACATTGTTTGGACTCGAAACTAAGTGAATGAGTAACCGAAACGACCGGAACTTAATAAGGAATCATAATAGAACATATTCAAGTCTAAATACAAAAATATGGAAACATTCAAATACAAAGTCACACACATATGCCATTTCCTAGACATAGTCCTAGAACATGCAACTAGCAAAGATTGTCAAGTTAGAATGAATGCATGAGCATATATTATCAAGTGTGTGAAAGTGACATATAAATGATATTTAACCATGAAGGAACACACAAGAATGCCATGTGTGTGTGTGCCTAGCCTTGTAAGAGATATGAGGTCTTATATATACCTTTGTAGATCGATGAAGCACATATCTCTTTGAAGCCGGCATCTTGCAAGAATTGTGACCAAGACTTTTTTTGTCTTCTTAAATCTTCAACACTCGGACCACTAATCATTACAAGAGAAACACGTTTTCATATGAAATATATGCCAAGACAAACTACAAACCTAACAATCTCCCCCTTTGGCAAATTCCATGTCAAAACCCCTAAACATATACTAAAACAATTACAAAGAAAATTTGGTCACAATGAGTACAATGAGTTACACATATAGACACAAATTAAAAACAACAACAAGTCTTGAACTTCATCTTGGTCTTCTTTTGATATCACCTAAAATAAACTTGAAAGCATAAGAATATCCAAGAGACAACACATATGGCAATATACAATCTTAGGCAAGAAAATAGAAACATTTAAGTTCAAATGGATCATGTATGCTCCACCTTAATACATACTATCCAACAAAGTATTCTTAGCCAAGTTTCAACAAAAAAAATATTACATGCCATAAAGTTCAAACTTGATACCAAATATACTAAAACAAATAAAATGAAATGAGACTAAGCACGCTAGATATCTCCCATATTTCTCCCCCTTTTTGACATGATATGAAGCCAAAGGGAAAGAGTAAGAAAATATACCTCAAGAAACTCTCTAGCCACTTGTGCCACCAAGGAAAGTAGTACGGTGTGATGATCTCATATAGTGCTTTGTTATAGTTGCTTTTTCTTCCAATTCTTTAATCTTCTCATCTTGTACAACAATCTTAGCACTAAGATCTTCAATCGTCCTTTGTGACGCCTCAATCATTCTTCGTGACTCTTCAACCTCATTCTTCAATTGCATTGCCCAACTTGGAAGAATAGGTGAGCAAGGAACATGGCTTGAATCAAGAGATTCACCAAATAGCCTAAATGTATCACAAGGCTTTCCCTTTTCCTTGTATGACATGGTTGTCACACGTTTCTCACTTAATTTCTCTAAGGGAGGAAGTATCACATCATCATCAAAATTCTTCAACCCTTTAGCTAAACTCAATTGAGTAATAAATATCAAAAATGCTAATTTCTTATCCAATCGACTTGTGCAAGCCGCAATTTCAATATGTTCCACAAGCAATTCACCAAGATTAATCAGTTTGTTAGTCACCAAGGCATACACAATCTTGATCTTATCTCTATTAAGCTCGGAAGCATTAGTAGAAACAACAAGATTGGAGCAAACAAATAAATGCCAAAAAGCACTTACTTTAGTCAACTCGCTTTGCCTAATAAAGGCACGTTTCCCCCACATAAAATTGACATCATCACAAAGAGTTTTACCCATTAAATCAAGGTTTTCCAAGACATCAACATCAAGGAAATCCGACTCAATATCTTCGGGCAAACCTAGAAATTCATTAAACTTCCAAGCACAAACTCTAAAGACAACTCCTCTCATGTCCATAACCGTATCCTCAACGGTGGTAGTAGATTGATACACATGATAAAATTCTCTAACCATTGTCTCATTAACAATTCCTATCATGTCAATCCAAGTATTCCATTTTCTTTCCATAATTACCTTATGAACATAAGAGTTAATACAAGAGTTCAAGTCAATACCTCTTTCTTGAATAATCTTTTTACTTTCAAAGATTCCCAAACTTTTCATCTTGCTAGCTTTGGAAACCTTGGATGAAGATGCAAACTTTGACTTGTCAATAGGATTCAAAGGATTATAAACACCAATTTTCTTAGCCTTTCCCATGACCTTGTATCACTCAAACACTAAAAACAAAATGAGTGGAAACATAGAAACAAGTTAGTGACCAATAAACATATACAAAGGCAAAAACATCATTTTTGAACAAATCATCATGCATATAAGAATTTATCATAGCTCTCCAAGATTTATCAAAAAAAAAAAAAAAAAAAGAATAATGCCAAACAAACAACCTTGAAGAACATGTGAACATGTCATAAAAGAGAACATAAATTTAGCATATTATGCTCCCCCTTGACAAATGCCTCATCTAAAATAAAGATAGACAAATGTTCACAAAAATCATCACACATTCACATCACAAGCAATTTTAATAGATTTGCAAATAAACTTCACATATCAAAGAGAATTACACCAAGATTTTCAATCACTCTCATATGTCTTCAAAAATTGCTAAAGTATCAAAATATTAAATAAGCAAAAGTGAGTGTGTGAAGATTTTGCTTCAAGTATATGAAAAGAAGTAGTTTGATTATCAATTATGCAAACATTCTCAACATCTATTCATCTTAGGCCTTTCCATAAAAAGGTCAAACCGGTTATCATCCGAAATTTTGCTTATAAAGAAAATAGATTTCAACATGTGAGCATATGTGTGCATGTGGCTCGTCAATCCATTTTATTTGTCAACCTGAGCTCATTTTATTATTCAACTGATATGAACCTCACCAAGAGTAGTGAGACCCCGAACCAATATATGGTAACGAAGGATCGTTTTCTAATTCAAGTTTATTAAAATAAAGAAAATAAAGGACCGTGACCCATTATCTATATGGAGATAAGAACCAACGGTATCAAGAAGGTTGTAGACGCCACACTCAAGAAAGAGAAAGAAGGTGAGTGATAAGTCAAGGTTTGAACGCCACAAGGTAGAACCTTGATAAGTTCATAGTTCAATCAAGAACCAAGAGAAAAAGTTCTCTCAAATAATATTTTATTCAAAAGTCTAATCTTCAAAATAATACATCAATGCGTCCTTTAAATACTAAGAAAATATCTAAACCCTAGATGACAAAAGAAAAGGAAATAAACTACTCAGCAATTAATTGCCTTACAATTAGGAAAGTAAAAGAATAAAAACTAGCAACTAGTTGACTTTGTTTGGGAAACAAATCAACTATTTATTTTGGAAATAATTAAAAAAAAAAAGGAAATATGCTAAAATTCGGAATCCTCCAACCCTAGCTTGTATCTCACACCATAATCAGCTCTTTATTAGGAAATATGCTGAAATTCGGACTCCTCAGCTCAAGTCTTCATGCAACAAACTAGATGGCCGATTTTGGACCTGTTGTGATCTTTTACGGATGCCGGAGTCTTCATAACATCTGTAGGGCTCGTCTTGGGCTTTCCGAAAACATATTATAATAGACAATCCGACTTCAGATGCTCTCTGTAGATGCCCACGAAGTTCAGCTCAGATTTGGGCCGAACTTGAACTTCAGCAACTCAGAATCAGCCCATCATTAAATGCTTCTTTGATCCTCTTGGCCCCTTGTAATTGGCCTAACCAGAACATGCAGTTGATCCTTTGGTGATGCTTATTGATTCTCATCATTCCCCCTCTCTTCAAAAGGATTCGTCCTCGAATCTTTACCGTAACGTTGTTGATAGCCTTCGACACTTCATCAAAGTCCTGAAAAAGAGAAACAAGAACACCAAGCCGAGAAGTTGGCTGATTTGAAAATAATGCCTTTTTGATCTCACTCTTTTTTGCATAGAAGTTCATTTGTTTTCTCTCTTTTTTTCCCTCATCGGCCGAGATTTCTTTTTTTGCTGTTTCAATCTCTTTTTCTTTTGTCTCTCTTTCTTTTGAACTCTCACTCTCCTTTTTTACATCTCTCTTTTCTTTTAACCTAACTTGATCTTCATATACTTGTATTGGGGTTAAGGGTACAAGAGTGATTCGTTTTTTATTGAGTACAAAGGAGTATCTATTTATATAACCATCATGAGTTACACGCCTATCAAACTGCCATGGTCGCCCCAAAAGGATATGACTTGCATGCATTGGTACCATATCACACAAGCCTTCATCTTTGTACTTCCCAATGGAAAAAGACACCAACACCTGTTTAGTCACCTTGATTTCTTCACTATCATTTAACCATTGTAACTTATAAGGTTTTGGGTGCTTTAAAGTGGCCAAATTCAGTTTTTCCACCAAAATAGTGCTAGCCAAATTAGTATAACTCCCCCCATCAATTATCATGCTACATACCTTATCATTAACATGGCATCGGGTGTGAAAGACATTGTCACGTTGTACCTCATCATCTTCCTTTGCTTGAGCACTAAGAGCTCTTCTTGCGACCAAAAGCTCTCCATCTTTGTGATCTTCGGAAGGTTCGGCCTTGGCCTTGAAACTAGGCTGGTCATCTCTCTTGTTCCAATTCGGTTGCCATGATGAAGAAGAACATGAATGTTGCCCAACTCATGTGGAACCGTTCCTCTTCATTCGTTGATCCAACATCTCTGATAATAACTGATCAAATTTTTGTACCATGGCTTTGTAAAAAAGATTGATATCAATCGTTTCCGGTATATCGTCAGACATTTTTTTTTTTGAATCGGAATATAATCAAGTTTTTTTTTTTTTTTTTTTTTTTTGGTAACGGATCTTATCAACTTTTTTTTTTTTGAATTAGAATTTGATTAAACTTTTTTTTTTTTTTTTGGTAATGGATCTGATCAACTTTTTTTTTTTTTTTTTTGATCAAACGAAATAAAAGAAATACAAAAAATAAAAATAAAATAAAAATAAAAAAAAGGGATAGATCAAACCTGATTTAGAAGCCTCCAACCCTAGCTTTTTTTTTATTTTTTATTTAGGCTTGAATCAAAGAATTTTTTTTTTATGATTCATTTCAACACTTCTCTGATTTTTCTAACAAAAACATATACTCCTCATGGTGGCTTTCACTCATCACAATGGCGTAACCCTTTCCTACATTTGGTGGCTGCACAACCAATGTGTGTAGCCCTTTCCATGAGGGTGCTCATTGAGTTCTATGTTGCCAAAGCAAATGGATACCAACCATTGGTCATTTTTAAATGTACTAGTCCTTAGGACTTCAAGGTGTATCCAAAGCTTACATTAATCAAACTCAACATACTTAACAAGATATACAAGAGAAGCAAAGTGCATTTTTGAAACCAAAATTTTAGGCTTAAAAGCACATGATCAAGAAGCAAGTAAAGAGACTTACTTAAGATCTCTACTTCTCAAGAGAGTAGCTATCAAACAATATGAAGCTCATATTATTCAAAATTAGCCACTCAGCAATCATACAAATAATAACACACATCATGAATAAGATCAATGTAAACACTTATCACCAAAAGATCTTAAACTAGCAAATCTCAAAGAGGACCATATAAACATTATACTAGTTCTCAATTATGACATGCTTCATGAATGTGGTACAAACAATGAGTTGATAGATGAAAAATCAAGTAAGCAAGCAATATGATATAGAGATACCTTCGCAAGCTATTTTCTTCAAAGCAAGGCCTTCACCCTTTTTATGAGTCCTCTTGGCTTGCATGTCCTCATGACTACAAGTTATAGGTGTGTCGCTTCCAAGAGACTAAAGACTATGCAATTCAACTCAAACAACAAAATGACTTTCTCTAAAAGTCTTAACATGATTGTCACCATATAGATTAAAAAAAAAAGACTTCTCAAAAGTTAATCAACAAATTTGACAATCAAAACAATCAATGTGAGATAGCTAAGTTCATGTCAAGTTGAAAGTATATAAACGTAGTTAAATTGCATAAGGCATACCTAGAGGGGGAAGGGGGGGGGGGGGGGGGGGGGGGGGGTGAATAGGTTTTTACGCCTTTTTCAATCCCTTGAACAAACTTTCGTTTGTCCCTCAAGGTTGCCTTACATAAAACAAATACACTAAGAAAAGACAACATACATAGACAATATGAATAGGTAATCATATAAGCATGGTCTACATACATCACCAAGTTGTATGAGGTAAACAAAAAAATAAGTATAACAACAAAGAATACTTGTATTTCACTATATGTTCAATGACTTACAAGAGTGATCAAATATCACTATACACAAATACAATATACAAAAGAATCATAGAAATAAAATTGATCAATAAATGAGTTCACTAATCACACTATACAAAGTCTTGCTTCACAATACATCATAAGTGAATACTATGAAACAAGATAATAAAAATATACAAACAAAATGTAAAAGATAGAGACAGGAATAATTAACACAAGAGATCTTTTAACGTGGTAAAACCTCCAAGGAGGAAACATCCACGGGTTGAACTACAACCATTGGGTACTATATTATTGGAAAGTAAACATAGAACATTCACAAAGTGACCAATCTTTAGCTCACCCAACCTAGTGAAATCTAAGCCTATCCAACCCTATTGGAAAGTGTGAAATCCCTCAATGATGTAAAACCACCATATATTGGACACCAAACAAAACCAACATCGATGGTAGATTAGAAATTCCTCAAGAGTGCATACACCTCCCGCGTACCCCACTCTATCGGAGTCTATATCTAACCATACGCCTAGGCCTACCAATACAATAACCAACTCCCTATCCAAGACACTCATGTCTCTAGGGAGCCTCCCATGCATGACTATCCGAGTCCTCCCGACTCTAGCCATGACTTCTTGCTTACCTATCCGAGTCATCCCGACTCTAGGCAAGTCTTCTTGCTTGGCTATCTGAGTCACCCCGACTCTAACCAAGACTTCATGTCTTTTACAAGGACTTCCTAGTGTGATCATGTAAATGCAAATGATGCAAACAATCAAATCAACATAGAACATGTGATCAATACATTCTATGGTACAAATAAACCTAAACATGTGATATCACAAGTAAAAAAGTCTAGATGCAAAATACAAGAATAAAATCTAAAGTATGTGAAACATCAAACACATAAGCTCAAAGTCTCATTCACATATACAACACTTGAATCAAAATATATTCATGAAGTACAAGTTCAAGATGCAATCAACATACAACAAAATACTAGATATATGAGATTTAATCAATCAATATTCTAGCAAAAAATATAGAGCTAGGACTCAAGATAAAATCAATCAAATCCTAGATTGCTCTAAAACACAAACAAATTCAACAATCCTAGATTTCATCAATCAAAGGATCAAATCAAATCTCAAGGTCATTTATAACAAAATTGATTCAATCAAGTTACAAACAACCTAAGATGTCATTCTAATCACAATACAACTCACAAACATGTGAAAAACCTAGAATCATATAAACTAGTCCACATTTGTCTATAAATTGAGTTTCAATTAGAATGATTATCAAGCTACCTTTCTCAATAGCTTTTACCAAACATAAACATAGATATAGAAGAAGAAACCCCAAGCAAATTGAAGGTTGAAAAGAAAAAAATCCCAAAGATAAGTCCAATACCTTTGATTCAACAGCTGGTTCGGACTTCAGTGTGGAACCACCAGAAAACTCAACCAATCAGCTACCAAACCACTTGGAAATGATAGAGGAATCAATTACAAACGTTCTCCAATTTGAATCACTCAAATCTGACTCTAGATGAGGGAGATATGATGTTTGGAAGATGAGAAAATTCAGAGGAGAAAAACTGACGGGAAAATGTAATTTTTTCTTCTTGAAAATCAAATGGAGAGAGAGAGAGGGAAATAAAAGGAGGAGAGAGAAGAGATTCCGGGCCAATCAGGTGAGGCCACGTCACCCCAGGCCGTGGGGGGTGCGTGGGCCTCACGGGGGCAGAGAGCCCTTCTGGCTGTGGGGCCCACGGCCTCCCTCACGGCGTGGGCCAAGTGGCCTCATTGCCACAGACCTCTCTCGTGCGCTCCCTCTGTTCTTCAGCCGTATCTTGGGCATCCGAACTCCAATTTTGAATCTATTTTTGGATTACGAACCGTGACTCTCTTACGCACGACAACGACTACACAACTTTGAAAAATTGTTGAGAAATCATCTCGGAAAATGATAATAAAATCAACTTAATGAATGAGAATGAAAAGTAGCGTAGCTACATCGTTTGGACTCGAAACCTTATGAATGAGTAACCGAAATGACCGGAACTCAATAAGGAATCATAATAGAACATATTCAAGTACAAATACAAAAATACAGAAACATACAAACACAAAGACACACACATATGCTATTTCCTAGACATAGTCCAAGAACATGCAATAAGCAAAGTTTGTCAAGATAGTATAAATGCATGAGCACCATATATTGGACACCACACAAAACCAACATTGATGGTAGATTACAAATTCCACAAGAGTGCATACACCTCTCGTGTACCCCACTCTATCGGAGTCTATATCTAACCATAAGCCTAGGCCTACCAATACAATAGCCAACTCCTTATCCGAGACACCCATGCCTCTAGGGAGCCTCCGATGCATGACTATCCGAGTCCTCCCGACTCTAGCCTGTTAGGATTATGCTTAATAGCAAGAGTGTAATATTGTAATTAACAATCTTTTTCATATTAATAAAGTGATTTCTGGTTTAACAAATCTTATAGCTTTTATAGTTTAATATTATAATTGTCAAAGTAAATAATCATAAGGTCTAAAGACTATGAGAAAAGAAGAATTGTTCGTACATCTGGATATGTATGAGGTAGACACAATTCTTTAGTTAGTCTTGAATAATGTTCACAACTTAAGTTAAAGGTTGGGCACCTTTGTCTTGTTAATGTTGCAGAATTCTTTTGCTAGCATTTGAGTGAGATCAAATGAGATATGATGAGTCTAAAATCATCGGAGTGTTTTCGAGTAAAAGAATCTAGTGCACTAGGTGCATTGAACAGGATCACAATGAAAAGCTTTATCTAGAACCGTCAATAGATAATAGTCTTTTCATTATCAGCACAATCGGAGAGTCTATCTTAATCCTGAGATAAATGATGGACTTATGGTTACAAGTGATATCATTTGAGTTATCAATGAGTACGATTATATAGCATAGTCTATCCTCGATAGTTTGGTGATATTCATTTGTTAATCGATAGAGGACTTCATTTATAGATATGGACATTGTGGCTCCATTTATTAAATGAGAGTATAATATCATCATATGAATGTTTTGAGGTAATTGGATATTAAATCTCAACGTTGAGTTTTCGATAATGACTATTGAAAACATGGCTTCTGGACAAGTCAAAATATCCAAGTTCAAAACGTGGTCATATGAGTAATTATGGTAACTTGGAGAGTTATAGGTGGTCTATGAAATCTTGGCGATCAAGTCAGTTCCTCAAACACCGCATGAGTTGTGAACTGGGCGTAAGCCTAGTTTACAACACTTAAGGATATTTGGTTGTCCTGCGCATGTGTTAAAAGGAAAGACAGAAAAGATGGAGTCCCGTTCGGAAACATGTGTATTTGTAGGGTATCTAAAAGAAACTAAAGGATATTATTTCTATAGTCCTTCAGATCTTAAAGTATTTGTTTCGACAAATGCTAAATTTCTGGAAAAGGACTATATGAATGATTTTGTACCTAGAAGTAGAATTGTCCTGAATGAGATGTCAGGAGATACAATTCCACGAGAGGTTACACAACCTAACCCAATTGTAAGTTCCGATCCAACACAAAATCAACAACCTACCATTCCTCGTCGTAGTGGGAGGGTTAGAACACGACCCGAAAGATACATTGGTCTGGGAGAATCAGTGGAGAATCTCCCGGATGACGATGATCCTTACACGTATAAGGAAGCAATGGAGGATGTTGATAGTTGCCATTGGCAAAATGCAATGCAATCTGAGATTGAATCCATGTTTGATAACAAAGTCTGGTCCCTTGTAGACTTGCCTAAAGGGATAAAACCCATTGGGTGCAAGTGGGTATACAAGAGGAAAAGAAGTATGGATGGAAAGGTGGAAACCTTTAAAGTTAGATTGGTAGCTAAAAGGTATACACAGAAAGAAGGTATCGATTACGAGGAAACCTTCTCTCCTATGGCCATGCTTAAATCCATTAGGATACTCTTATCCATTGCAGCATCTTTAGATCTAGATATTTGGCAAATGGACGTCAAGACAGCTTTCCTTAATGGAAGTCTTGACGAAAGCATCTACATGATGCAACCATAAGGATTCATTGAAAATGGCCAAATGGAAAAGGTATGCAAGTTGCAGAAATCCATATATGGATTAAAGCAAGCATCCAGATCCCTGGAACATAAGGTTCGATCAATCTGTCAAAGGTTTTGGATTTATTCAGAATCCTGACGAACCTTGTGTATACAAAAGGATTAAGGGCGACAAGTTGGTTTTCCTGATTCTTTATGTTGATGATATACTACTCATTGGAAACGATGTAGGTGTATTGACATCAGTAAAAGAATGGTTAGCAAAACAATTTGATATGAAGGACTTAGGAGAAGCAAGTTTTATTCTAGGTATCCAAGTAATAAGGGATAGAAAGAATAGAACGATTGCATTATCTCAAGCTTCATACATAGACAAGATCTTGTCTAGGTTTTCCATGCAGGATTCCAAGAAAGGTATGTTACCTTTCAGACATGGAATCAAACTTTCTAAGGAACAAGTTCCTAAGAATGAGCATGAAGAGCAATTCATGAGTAGAGTTCCATATGCCTCAACAGTTGGAAGTCTCATATATGCAATGCTCTGCACTAGACCAGATATTTGTTTTGCTGTTGGCATAGTTAGCAGGTTTCAATCGAAACCTGGTCCTGATCACTGGACGGCAGTCAAGCATATTTTCAAGTATCTCAAGAAAACGAGAGGTAATATGCTTGTATACTCTGGAGGGGATTTAATTCCCGTTGGGTATACAGATTCTGATTTCCAATCAGATTCTGACTCCAGAAAATCCACATCGGGGGCTGTGTTTACTATTGGATGAGGAGCAGTCATTTGGAGGAGTATCAAGTAAACTTGTATTGCTGATTCCACCATGGAAGCTGAGTATGTTGCTGCATGCGAGGCTACCAAAGAGGCTGTTTGGCTCCGCCAATTCTTGATAGACTTGGAAGTGGTTCCTAGTGCGAATAAGCAAATCACTATCTACTGTGACAACAGTGGAGCAGTGGCTAATTCGAAAGAACCAAGAAGTCACAAGAGAGGAAAACACAATGAAAGAAAGTATCAACTTCTAAGGGAGATTATTCAAAGGGGTGACGTGACGATTACCAAAATCGCGTCAGCAGAAAATCTAGCAGATTCCTTCACAAAGGCTCTACCTCAGAAGAGTTTCGATGGGCATCTAGAGAACATGGGCATGAGAGATATGACACATTTGCTATAGCGCAAGTGGGAGATTGTTAGGAATATGCTCAATAGCAAGAGTGTAATATTGTAATTAACAATCTTTTTCATATTAATAAAGTGATTTCTGGTTTAACAAATCTTATAGCATTTATAGTTTAATATTATAATTGTCAAAGTAAATAATCATAAGGTCTAAAGACTATGCGAAAAGAAGAATTGTTCGTACATCTGGATATGTATGAGGTAGACACAATTCTTTAGTTAGTCTTGAATAATGTTCACAACTTAAGTTAAAGGTTGGGCACCTTTATCTTGTTAAAGTTGCAGAATTCTTTTGCTAGCATTTGAGTGGGATTAAATGAGATATGATGAGTCTAAAATCATCGGAGTGTCTTCGAGTAAAAGAACCTAGTGCACTGGATGCATTGAATAGGATCACAATGAAAAGCTTTATCTAGAACCGTCAATAGATAATAGTCTTTTCATTATCAGGACAATCGGAGAGTCTATCTTAATCCTGAGATAAATGATGGACTTATGGTTGCAAGTGATATCATTTGAGTTATCAATGAGTACGATTATATAGCATAGTCTATCCTCGATAGTTTGGTGATATTCATTTGTTAATCGATAGAGGACTTCATTTATAGATATGGACATTGTGGCTCCATTTATTAAATGAGAGTATAATATCATCATATGGATGTTTTGAGGTAATTGGATATTAAATCTCAACGTTGAGTTTTCGATAATGACTATTGAAAACATGGCTTCTGGACAAGTCAAAATATCCAAGTTCAAAACGTGGTCATATGAGTAAATATGGTAACTTGGAGAGTTATAGGCGGTCTATGAACTTTTGGCGATTACTGATATTAATCACGAGGATACACTATCTCCAACATGATTGTCTAGGGTATGAATGAGGAACATCTTCTTATTCTATCTTTATTTAAGAGTTCAATTTTAGCTTTTTATTGGAATGAGTTAAAGTTAATGGATCGGACGTAAGTGAATCATTTGTTGATTGTGATTAGGTTATGTCTATTGAAGCTTAAATTTAGATAGCCCGCCAAGATCCCCAATCCACACGGACTTGCATGGATCACTTGATATATTCTACCGGACTAATTTATGGGTCCATCTAGAATTGCATTTAATATATTAAGAATATAATTTGCACATTATTTATTTAATGGGCTGATCAATTATATTAATATATTAATGAAAAGCATGTGGGCTTGTTTCTTTTAGTAAGAATGGGTCTGGTTCACATGGGGGCTTTTTATTTAAAGTCGAATGGATTAAATAAAATAAGAAAATAATATTTTGCCCATATATTCAATGTGGGGCGGCAAGGCTAAGTTTTTAGTCAAAAATATTATTTTATTTTATTGTTTAATTAAATGAGAATTAATTAATTAATTAATTAAGAAACAAAATCTTTTTCTGATCAGGAAATATGTTTCCTAGAATTATACTATTGGTAGTAGTATACTAAAAGTAAAAGACTTGTTTGGTAAGAAAATAAATAATTAAAGTTTATTTATTTAATCAAATAATAAGTCTTTTAATTAAGTCAATAAAAGAATAAAAATACTTATGAGTTAAATTAGGGTTAGGAGTCTAAAAGTTGATGGGAATTAGGGTAAAGCACAAATCTTTTTTTATAGAGGATTTTCGGCCAACCCTAAAGGAAAAAGAGAATGAAATTCGGCCACCCTATATAATACACTTGTAGGGTTTGGCCACCCCAAGTGTTTTACTGAATCAATTTCTTCTTCTTCTCATACTCATAGAAAAGTGTTTGATTATTCTACCAAAACAAAAAAAAAGTGAGAAGAGATTATTCTTTTGATAGTACACTATTTGCTTATTCATCAATAGGCTTGTGTGTACAATATCGAATTAGGTTCACATGAGTTTCGATCATTAGATTGAGAACTCAAAAGTGACCGGAATAATCTTTGTGGTCTTTTGATTGTTTTGTGACTAACAAAAAGAAAAAGAAAGTTTGTTTGTCTATTCTTAGGTACGCAATTCAAGGAAAAGGGAGACCACGCTCCTAGGTGATTCACATTCGTGCTATGATTGAAGATCTTGCGGATTACCATCAACATAAGTCAATCGGATCACGCGACAAAAGGTATTATACTTTTTGTTATTTTATATGTATGGTTAATTAATTTAAAGGGTTAAGGTTCATCAAAGGAAAAATTTTAAAACATACTAAATCGATTTTAGTCTCGCTTCTGCTGCGTTGACCGGTATTTTTCCCTATATAGCCATGACTTCTTGCTTACCTATCCAAGTCATCCCGACTCTAGGTAAGTCTTCTTGCTTGGCTATCCGAGTCACCCCGACTCTAACCAAGACTTCATGCCTTTTACAAGGACTTCCTAGTGTGATCATGTGAATGAGTAACCGAAACGACCAGAACTCAATAAGGAATCAAAATAGAACATATTTAAGTCCAAATACAAAAATACGGAAATATACAAACACAAAGACACACACATATGCTATTTCCTAGACATATTCCAAGAACATGCAATAAGCAAAGTTTGTCAAGATAGTATAAATGCATGAGCATATCAATGATGTTTAACCATGAAGGAACACACAAGGATGCCATGTGTGTGTGTGTGCCTAGCCTTGTAAGAGATATGAGGTCTTATATTACCTTTGATGATCAATGATGCACATATCTCTTTAATGCCGGCTTTTTGCAAGAATTGTGGTTGAGACATTCTTCGTCTTCTAAAATCTTCAATATATGAACCATTAAACATTACAAGAGAAACACGTTTTGATATGGAATTAATGCCAACACAAACTATAAAACTAACACAAGTTGTAAAGATACAAAGCAAACAAGCTAAGCTTCTTAACAACGAAACACTAGTCTTAAAGCTAACTCACATGTGCAACTTACACTAATGGTAAGAGCACTCACCCTTGACAAATTTAGTCTTAGGTGAACTTACACGAACATTATCAAGATTCTTTTTTACCACAATGTTGAACCTAGAGTAAAGTTCTTCCACAACTTGATTCACAATAATATCATTAAAACTCTTCTTATCAACATTGTTAGCAACACATGCATTGTCAAATTTTGAAGGATATGCATTCTTCACCTTCCGGATATTCTTAACATGCTTTGAGATGTTATCATGGTTTCCATATTCAAAAGCTTTAGCATGCATAAAATGAGGTTCAATCTCTCTATTTCTAGATGCATTTTCTAAGTTGCAATATTCAATGAATTTGTAGCACTTGGGCTTGAATGACCTATGGTATTGCAAAAATGACATATGGGAACAAAATGAGAGATTTTACCTTCCGGAGTTGGAGAAGCACAAATGGGAGTTTCAAGGGGTACCTTATTCTTCAACTTGTTCTTCTTCTTAGAACGTCTCTTCTTAGGAGCTTTTTCTTTAACAATGACATTGCTTCTATGAAATGATGCTTCTATGAGCTTCTCTTCAACCACCGCGTCACTTAAGCTTCCTAAAGACATGTTAGAGATTATCCTATCCTTTTCAAGCATAATAACCTCAACTTCACAAAGTTTCTTGGCAAGAGCATTCTTTTCACCCAAGAGCCTATGAGTTGTAGCAACAAACTTATCCACTTGTAGCTTGATCAAATCATCCTTCTCATCAACCTTTCTTAAGGCTATCTTCAACTTCTCCTCAAGAAACTTCACCTTAGCCAAAAGATCAATGTAGGTTGGATTATTATTTAAACACTCTTGATGATTTGGATCAACCTTCTTATCCAGCGAATCTTGATTCACATCCTCTAGAGTAGAGTTAGAAGCCATGAACGCAACAAAGTTGCTCACTAGCTCTTCTTCACTAGAAGACTCATCACTTGAGCTCTCCTCATCACTAGAGTTATCATCTTCACTCCATGTAGCCGCCATAGCTTTTCCCTTCTTGTCCTTCTTAGAATCACCACTAGGACACTTCGAAGCATAATGTCCGAACTTCTTACACTTGAAGCATTGAACCTTTCTATTGCTTTTAGCATGGCCACTCCTCTAATGAGGTGGAGCAAAGGACTTCTTACTTCCTTTTCCTTTGAGAACTTGCCACTTGGCTTAGCACCTTTCCTCATGAACTTCCTAAACTTCCTAACCAATAAAGCCATCTCCTCATCATCATCGCTACTACTAGCTTCCTTGACAACCTTAAGAGCTAAACCCTTGTTCTTAGCCTTCGGTTTCATGCACGCCTCAAAAATTTGAAGAGATCCTAGCAACTCATCTAAGCTCATGACATCAACGTCTTTGCTCTCTTCAATGGCGGTAACCTTGGCTTTGAACCTCTTTGGAAGTGATTTAAGAATCTTCCAATTTAGCCTCTCACCGGAGATTGGAGTACCAAGAGCTTAGTATTGGTTGGCGATGTCTAGTAGCTTGTCTTGGAAGTCAACAAACTTGTCTTCCTCACCCATTTGCAAAACCTCAAATTGGGAAGTGAGCAATTGAAGACGTGACTTCTTCACCGCTTTAGTCCCCTCATTGGAGACTTAGAGAGCATCCCACGCCTCCTTTGCGGTTTCTAGATTTTGGATGTAGGAAAATTGTCTACTATCCACACCTTCGAAAATAGCTTTCACCGCCCGATGAAGCCATTTCGCTAACTCAAACTCATTAGTGGACCACTCACTCCTAGGCTTGGAAACGGTCACTCCATTCTCAATTTTGTTGGGAGAGTGATAACCTTCTTCAACAGTCATCCAAGCTCTCTCATCAATAGAGCAAATGTATTCCTTTATTCTCAATTTCCAAAACTTGTAGTTGTGACCCTTGAGAAGATGAGGTCAAGAATTCGAAGCCCCTTCGGTCATCACATCATCTTGGAAAACCATACTAGCAAAAACCTAAGCAATCCACACGTAAGTATAAACCAGATCTTGTCGAGTGCCGTCCGACGACCCGTTTTGATACCAATTGAAAGTATACAAAAGTAGTTAAATTGCTTAAGGCATACCTAGTTGGGGGGGGGGGGGGGGGGGGGGGGGTGAATAGGTTTTTACGCATTTTTCAATCCCTTGAACAAATTTCATTTGTCCCTCAAGGTAGCCTTACATACAACAAATAAACCAAGAAAAACATACATAGACAACATGTGAATGTAATCATGTGGACATAGTCTATATATATCACCTAGTTGTATGAGGTAGAAGAACAAATAAACTCAACAATAAAGAATACTTGTATTTCAATAGATGTTCAATGAGTTACAGGAGTGATCAAATATCACTATACAAAATTACAATATACAAAAGAATCATATATACGAAAATGATCAGTTAAATGAATTCACAAATCACACTTTACAAAGACTTGCTTCACTATACATCACAAGTGAATAAGATGAGACAAGATAATAACATACACAAATAAAGTATAAGAGATAAAGATAGGAAGAATTAACACAAGAGATTTTTTAACGTGGTAAAACCTCCAAGGAGGAAACATCCACGGGTTGAACTACAACCATTGGGTACTATATATATTGGATGATAAAAATAGAAAATCCACAAAGTGACCAATCTTTAGCTCACCCAACCTAGTGGAGTCTAAGTCTACCCAACCTTATTGGAAAGTATGAGATCCCTCAATGATGCGGAACCACCATATATTGGATAACATACAAAACCAACATCGATGGAAGATTAGAAATTCCTCAAGAGTGCATACACCTCCGGTGTACCCCACTCTCGTGTACCCCACTCTTTTGGAGTCTATGTCTAACCATACGCCTAGGCCTACCAATATAATGGCCAACTCCCTATCCAAGGCACTCATGCCTCTAGGGAGCCTCCCATGCATGACTATTCGAGTCCTCCCAACTCTATCCATGACTTCTTGCTTGCCTATCCAAGTCTTCCCGACTCTAGACAGGTCTTCTTGCTTGGCTATCCGAGTCATCCCGACTCTAACCAAGACTTCATGCCTTTTAGAAGGACTTCCTAGTGTGATCATATGGATACAAATGATGCAAACAACCAATTCAACATAGAACATGTGATCAATACATTCCATGGTACAACTAGACCTAAACATGTGATAACACAAGTAATAAAAGTCCAGATGCAAAAACAAGAATAAAACCTAGAGCATGTATAAACACCTAACACATAAAGCTCATAGTCTCATTTACACATACAACACTTGAACAATACATATTCATGAAGCATAAGTTCAAGATGCTATAAACGTACAATAAAATGCTAGAATCATGAAATCAAATCAATCAATATTCTAGCCAAAGATTTAGAGCAAGGATTAAAAGGTAAATCAATTAAAGCCTAGATAGCTATAAAAACACAAACAAATACAATAATCCTAGATTTCATCAATCAAAGGATCAAAATACAACTCAAGGTTATTTATCACAAAATTGATTCAATCAAGTCACAAACAACCTAAGATATCAACCTAATCACAATACAACTCACAATCATGTGAAAAACCTAGAATCAAAGAGACTAGTTGACATATGTCTCTAAATAGACTTTTGATTAGGATTGATTGTGAAGCTATCTTTCTCAATAGCATTCACCAAACATACAAGTATATATAGAAGAAGAAACCCCAAGCAAATTGAACGTTATAAAAGAAGAAATCCCAAAGATATGAACACTACCTTGGATTCACGAGCTGGTTCGGTTTTCTGTGTGCAACCACCAGAAAAGTTGATCAAACAGCTGCCAAACCACTTGGAAAAGGTAGAGGACTCGATTACAAACAATCTCCAACTTGAATCACTCAATTTTGACTTCGTATGAGAAAGTTATGGTGTTTGGAAGGTGAGAAAATTGGAGAGAAAAATTCTGACGGGATTTTACAACTTTTCTTTTTAAAATGAAAATGGAGGGAGAAGGAGTATTTAAATGGAGGAGAGAGAAGAGGAGATTTTGGACAATCAAAAGGGGCCACATCAGCCCTGGCCCGTGTAGGGCGCGTGGGCCACACGGGACCAGAGAGCTGGTCTGGCCGTGGGCCCCACGGCCTCCACACGGGGTGGCCTAGCTTGGCCACTTGGCCTCGCTAGCTCTCCCACGCACCTCTCGCATTCTTCGGCTGTATTCGGGCCTCCGAACTTCGAATTTGAATCCGTTATTGGATTACAAACCGTGACTCCCTCATGCACAACGAAGACTATGAAACTTTGATAAAAGGTTGAGAATTCATCTCGAAAAGTGACGACGAACACAACTCAACGAATGAGAACGAAAAGTAGCGTAGCTACATTGTTTGGACTCGAAACTAAGTGAATGAGTAACCGAAACGATCGGAACTCAATAAGGAATCATAATAGAACATATTCAAGTCTAAATACAAAAATATGGAAACATTCAAATACAAAGTCACACACATATGCCATTTCCTAAACATAGTTCTAGAACATGCAACTAGCAAAGATTGTCAAGTTAGAATGAATGCATGAGCATATATTATCAAGTGTGTGAAAGTGACATATAATGATGTTTAACCATGAAGGAACACACAAGAATGCCATGTGTGTGTGTGCCTAGCCTTGTAAGAGATATGAGGTCTTATATATACCTTTGTAGATCGATGAAGCACATATCTCTTTGAAGCCGGCATCTTGCAAGAATTATGACCAAGACTTTTTTTGTCTTCTTGAATCTTCAACACTAGGACCACTAAACATTACAAGAGAAACACGTTTTGATATGGAATATATGCCAAGACAAACTACAAACCTAACAAATAATAACTGATTTATTATCAAAAGAAACAGAATATAATTGTTCTAACAACTTAGAAACGAAAATTAAATGCTTTGTAAATTCAGGAATGAAAAATACATTGTCCAACAATATAAAATTATTATTACAAAAATGCAATCTAATTACGCCTACTGCTCGTGCCGACATGACATCCCTGACTCCACACACATAGAGAAGGCTCCCTCCTCAAGCTATGTCCAAGAATCTGTCCACTGCAAAGAAAAACAAACATGGTTAGTGGCCTCTAAATCAACTATCCAATGTGAAGAATCATCTTCCACTAAACACGACTCAAGAACAAGTAAATCAAATTTACATGTTGTTTTCTTCTTCTTGGCTACCTCCTCTAGATACTGAGGACAATTCCTCTTCCAGTGCCCGACCTTGTCGCAATGGAAACATTTTCCCTTGCTCTTGTCGATGGAGGCGCCTTTCTTTTTGCTTTGGGCTTTCTTGGGTTTGGGCTTACCCTTCGCCTTCCCAGCAGACCTTTTCCTCTTTTTATTATTGGAGGAAGATGGTTTGGCAACGTTTGCCTCACCGGTCTTGCCCTTGCTGTCCTTAGTCAAGGACTCAAAGGTAGTGAGCTCATTGAGCAACTGTGTGAGATTGAACCTAAGCTTGTTCATCCCATAGTTGCTCTTGAATTGATCAAAACTCTTCGAAAGAGTCGTCAGTATGATGCTCACCTGACTGGGTTCATCAATGGCCCCGCCATTGATTTCTGTCGTGTTGAAGTAGGACATCATGTTCAGGACATGTTCCCGAACTAATGTACCCTCATTCATACAAGTGAGCATAGCAGAATGAACAACTTCGTGCTGCTTTTGCTTAGAGGGTTGCCCGAATATAGCCTGTAATGACTCCATTATTTCGAATGCGGAAGTCATTGCTTCGTGCTTTGTGACAAGCACGTATGTCATACTAGCTAACAGATATGTTCGGGCCTTCTCATCAGATGAGAACCCTTTCTCGTATGCCTCACGAACTCTTTGTGCGGCATGGGTAGTAGGGGCTGGAGGACATTCCTTCATAAACACAAATTTAAGGTCCTTGGTTTCCAAAATTGCATTGATATTGTTTTTCCATTTAGTGTAGTTATCACCAGTTAATTTTTCATTGGCTATGATTTGTAATAGTGTAGTTGACATGGCTGAAAAAACATAAATTAACAATTCATTCAGTCATACATTCAAAACATGTGCGAATGTTCGACATAAAATTAAACATGATGCATGAAAATGTTTAATGAACAAGAACAACCCTAAAAAGTGTTATTACGCCATGACAATCCAACATACCACAAGCAAGTGCCGCCTTAGGGTCGGTCAAATTCTTGCATGTTGGATCGAGACATTCTCAATTAAATGTTATACCAGAATAACTCTTATTCCTCTAACATTCATCCATCGTTTATTTCAGTCAGGTTTATAATTAACCAATTTAATTAAAACCTTGTGAGCGTAACCCATCATTTCAAATCTCTAGAGCTTAACTCGAGAATTGCCGCCTTAGGGTCGGTCAATCCTGAAATCCTCTCAAAAATCCTATCCGTTAGGAAGTCAACCTTGGTATTGATTCTTATGGAAACTCTCCTTAGGAAGGACGAAAACAAAGTCATCATGAGGCCCCACTCGAATCTCACGGTGTTGAACTAATGATGGAGACTGCAGGATATAATGTCATATATCCGTTTCCCACTCACTATTTTATAATAAGGGTTTTCTATTAATATTAATGCTCCTAGATTAAACTAGATTAAATGGCTAATTTCAATCTAAGTGTCAAGTGCATTAATCACAAATTATTAGAATCCTATTCCAATAACTAATAAACTAATTCGATTTTTAACTCTTAAAATTCTAGTTCATTAGTGAAAAATCTAATCTATGTAAACTATTTACTAAGACTAGGATTATTAAATGTGCATTTACCAAGTTTTAACTATTAAAACTAAACACATTATTAGGTCCAATTATTATTAGGGGCTTAATTGAATTAATCCTAATATAAATAAAGGACCCTACTAATCTTAGTAATTTAACTCTTAAAAAAATAGATTAATAATTAATGAGAATTTACCAAGTTTTAACTATTAAAACTAATCTCATTAATCAGTAGCCGTGTATTGCCCATTTTAATCACATTAAAACTAAAACACATATAAAAATAGGCTATATTTATATGTAGGCACAACTAATTTAAATGACATGTGTATGCATGGCAATGCTTAATCATCAAATAAAAAAAAAACATACATGAGTTGACCGAGTGTTGTGGATTATTTAACCTAAAAAAAAATTGGAATCTAATTACAAAAAATATTCCCAAGGCATTCCTTGGTCTTCTTGTAATTTATGAGTCTTCTAGTCTCTTCAGGTCACTCCAATTCATCTCATGAATCCAGACCAAAAAATCCGCATGGAATACACTAGGCAACACTTACCAACGGAACCGTGCAACCCGGACACACCTCACTCGCATACCAACTAGCAGTGTTGCACAAAGCGCAGTCATGCAAGACGATGTGCGTGGGTATGCATAGTCGCGCAAGACAATATGTGCAAGTCAAGTCAATATGCACATCACCTTGTTCTTTGACTGCGTAGTGGACGCGTATCTTCCAGGTCTTCATATGATTACAATATATATACATAATTTTTTTTTTATACAATAAGCAGTAAATAAAAAAATATATAAAAACATTATAAAACCCAGAAACACTCTAAATCCACAACACCATAAAAAATTATGATCAACCATGTCTTTAAATTAAACGATTTAATCAAAAAACATCATACACTCATAAAAAAAAAAATGTGCCTACACATTCGTACATATCAGGAGTACCGAAATCGATTCTCCTGTTCCGAAAAATTGGCTCTGGTACCAATTGTTGGGATCCCGATTTACCAAACACGCAGCAGAAGGAATTTAAAAAAAAAAAAAAAATTTCATAAAGAAATACTGCGATTAGTAAACCCTAGGATCTATTTTTTGGAACAGTAAAAACAAGAAATCGAAATCGAAATATATAAAAGAGAAGAGAAGAAACAATTTTATTCATAACTACGTAGGAGGCTCCTTCACTTTAATACGATATGCTTATGATTTGAATCACTTGATCTTCCTCGCTATCTCCAGGGACTGGTAACGGCGTGTGGACGCGTCACGGTATTTATGAACCAGTATCGAGGTAGAAGAAAAGAACACACAAAAGACAACTCTTGTTCTTTGTATGGTGAGGTGCGACCACCCTTAATTAAAACAAAAAAAAACAAAAAAAAAAAAAAACTTTATTTTTCTTTTAATTGTTGCCGCACACCTGCTTTCATTTTTCTCTCTTTTTTTTCTGACGTGTGTTAGTGTTTTGTTGTATATCATACATAAAAAAAATATATCATATATATATTATTTAAAAACTAATGATATCTTTTAATTTAAAAACAAAATCATTATTTTATTTTATTAACAGATATCATCTAATTTGAATTTAAACTATTTAAATTCAAAACTAATATTTAATTAATTAAAAAATAAGATAATCATATTATCCCATTTTTCAAATATAAATATCAACTAACACCCTCCATCAATAATTAATTACATAATTAAATAATCTTATTATTTAATTGTCATAATCATTAAAATCATTAATTAAATAATCTCATTATTCAATTAATTCCCGAATTGATACGTGTCACTTTTGTAACACAATTAATTGGACAATCCAATTAATCAACCGTGACCCTTGTTACCTAAATCGATCATGCTAGCAAGGGGACCTAATGGACCCACAGTATTTTGAGCTCCAATAATCCTTAGAAATAATTAATTAAACTCTTTAATTAATATTTCATGATTATTAACTTCGGTGTTATTCCACTAAAAACCCGAAGCTGCACTCTCTCAACTGTAGACGTTTTTACATAAACCAATAACTCTTGGTGTCCATTGATATAGCCATTACATATGGTATAATCGTCCACAAGTAGTTCATAATTAGAGCTGAGTCATAATGTCCGTTATACCCCTCTAATTACATCTTTCCATTAAGTACCATTGATTCTCTAATGAACAATAAATTCTACATTCCTTACGGAATTAGGAGAGCGCTCATATTGTTCAAGCCCCAAATCAACCTTTAAGGGAACTACCATCTACTTCTCGCAAGAAGGAGTGGATTCCACTATTGTTTACAAACCTTCCCAGCCACAAGCCAAACTGCGATCCCAACATACGGAGCATATTGATTAGGAATGCGACTTCGACCTCACCCATGGTATGTCAAAGACCACGATCTAACCTGAAGGAGTCGATAAGACATTCAGGATTAAGATCACCCACATATAGCGATCACTAGTTGATATATATGAATCTCATCGTTAAACAGATCTTAGTGAGAGATTCATATAGATCATGGCCCAGTCCTATATGATCACATCATATAAGGTACCTTAATTCTCATATCTCCATATGAATGATCCAGGATAGGATCACCGTACACTACGAAATAGACCGCAGCAGTAGATTAACCACAAATAAAGTACCTAGCTTTATTTGCTATCTACGGACTGAAATTCCCTTAAGCAATATAGTGTAAAATATACCTAGAGGGGGGGGGGGGGGGGGGGGGGGGGGGGGTGAATAGGTATTTACTCAAATTCTTCCAATCTTAAAAATGATGCGGAATATAACAAAGAAAATGCACACTTGATTAGATGTAGCAAATGAATTGATTCCACTAATACAAGAGTTAATCAATTTACAAGATATGCACTCAATGTAAGATATGGAAGATAAACAAAAGTAAAAACAAATATGAACAAAAGTATTTTTTATGTGGTAAAACCTCAAAGAGGAAACATCCACGGGTTGATACCACAACCACCGGCAAAGCAATCCACTATGTGAAAAAGGACTTACACACTCAAGCTATCACTCATGATATCCGCTCAAGCTATCAACTCCTAATCTACCATCGGGCTAGTGAATCACCAAGCCTACTTCCTATCTGAGATGTATCCTACACCTCTAGAAAACAACTTCCTATCCAAGACGCTCATGTCTCTATGAAGATTTCTTGCTTGCCTATCCGGATCCTCCCGACCCTAGACAAGACTTCCTTGCTTGATTATCCGAGTCCTCCCGACTCTAATCAAGACTTCCTTGCTCTATCCACAAAGCTTCACTCACTTTGCTAGAGACTTCAACCTAATGCAAGGCTATGATCTAAAGTGATGCAAGTGATGCAAAAACAAACAAATTAAGCTAGATGATCAATCAAGCAAAATGTACATGTTCAATGACAATCTAGAATATACTTCGAACACACAATCACAAAGATAATCTAGATATCAAGACATGTAAATCAATAAGAACAAGGTATGAATATTCAATATATCACACTAAAAACCTAGTTCTTAGATCATGAAATTAAACATAGAAAACAACATGAAGCACATCACACATACATTTTCTAAAATCAATTTCATGATAAATCAAGTTTAGCACATATATGTTCAAAACAAATCACAAAGCTAAATCTCAATTAACTAATGATCAAACACCCCTATCATATGATCTAACATGCTTCTCAATAAATTTCATCAATCAAATAGTAAGAATCAAAAGAAGATCAAAGATGAAATTGAAAAAGAAGAAGTTGAAACAAACAACCTGACCACGTACTGAAAATGAGACTGCTGGGAAAAATGTTGAAGTCAACTGCCTCTGAAAATGCTTGGAGTTTGTAGTTCTCTTCAAGACCAACAATTTTGGTTTTTGAATCGATTGATTTTGAGTTCGTATGAGAAAGTTATGATCAAAATAAGAAAATAAAAATTGAAGAAAATTGTGCAGAATTTCGTGAAAATCACTTTAAGTTCTTCAACAAGTGTGGATGGAAGGAGAGGAGTTTAAAAAGAGGAGAGAGAGAGATTTATTGAGCAAATCAGCATGTACCACGTCATCCTCCCGTGGGGGGCGCGTGGGCCTCACAGAGGCAGAGAGCCCCTCTGGCCGTGGGGCCCACGGCCTCCCTCACGGCGTGGGCCAAGTGGCCTCACGGCCCCAGACCTCTCTCGCACGCTCTCTGGTTCTTCAGCCATATTTTGGGCATCCGAACTCTGATTTCGAATCCGTTTTTGGATTACAAGCTGTGACTCCCTCACGCACGATGATGACTACACAACTTTGAAAAATGGTTGAGAAATCATCTCGGAAAATGAGGATGAAGTCAACTCAACGAATGAGAACGAAAAGTAGCGTAGCTACATCGTTTGGACTCGAAACCTTATGAATGAGTAACCGAAACAACCGGAACTCAATAAGGCATCAAATAAGAACATATTCAAGTCCAAATACAAAAATACAAAAACAAACAAACACAAATTCACACAAGCATGCCATATCAAAGAGATAGTCACAAAGCATGCAATTCTACAATGTTTGTCAATATAAGATCAATGCATGAGCATACTATAAAGTGTGTGAATGTGTTATACCAAATATTTGAACTATGATGCAGGAACACACATGTATGAATTGTGTGTGTGTGCGCTTATGCCTTGCAAGAGGATAGGAGTCAAGATATACCTTTGACGCTTTTCACCTCTTGAAGACGACTTTTGCACTAGACGTTGCTCTTCACTTTTTAAGCTTCCTTTCTTCAAAAAATATCCTAAGCAACAACTAATACAAATATAGAGTTTTTTGCAATGGAATCAAGCTAATACACATCATGAACCTTACAATCTCCCCCTTTGGCTATTCCATTGGCAAAACCTCAACCTCACCATACAATGTTTCACTCAAATAAACTCAAGTTGATAGCATACTCTCAACCTCACATTACAAAGAGATTTCTAGACTAAAAAGTCTTCAAGTCTTCAAGAATTCCTCTTTTGAGGATCAAGCTCGAAGGCCCTTGTTCAAGACTTCAAGTTGATAAGCACCAAAGGTAAACTTCTAGTGCTTGATTTGCTTTGATGAGATGTAGTTGCACACACACACAACACTTGCATATCTCTTATTCTTGAATGTTATGTGTTCGTATTATGTGTGCATTATTGATTATTTAATCTCTCTTCTTGCATATGTTGATTGCATCTTGTAATTAAAATGTCATATCGTGATAGGTTTTTAGGATGCATTTTTCTTTACCTTTTTGCCCTTGCACTTGTGTATGTGAGCATAAAAGGAGTGTGTTGGTCGCTGGTCCTGCGCTGGTCATCCAGCGTAGGCATACCAGCGCAGATCGCCCAGTGGTCTGTCGCTAGTCCTACGCTGGTCGTCCATTGTAGGCACACCAATGCAGAACGCCCAGTTCTTTCGTCCAGCGCTTAGTGCAAATTGTATTCTTGCGCTGGTCCTACGCTGGTCTTCCAGCACAGGTCACCAGCGCACAAGGCTAATTTTGGTGCGATTTTTCAAAACGACCACACTTTACTTATGACCTCTATATATACATCTCTATGTTTTTAGGTCAGTTTGCTGAGTTCAAAATGTCATATATTTTCCTTAGAATATTTTTCAACTGAAAAATTCTCAAAGAACTCACCTTTGATCACTCAAATAAAATCCTTTGTGCATCAAATTTCATATTGCATCTTATATGTCTATATAGAATGCATCCATGCATGGTTTTGGATCATCACAACTTACTTCGTATATTCTTCACTAATTTCATCTATTTTAAGTGATTTTCATATTAAGACATCTCTTCGATTACTTGTATGTTTTTAGATCATATGCTAAATACAAGTTAGAGATTATTTGTGATTTAATTGATTGAGTGTCATATTGTGATAGCTATCTAGGTTTAGCTTAATCTTGATTAGCTAAGCTATTTAACATGTCATTTAGCTCTTGATATTTAGGATTGATTTAATTGATTATATCATCATCCTAGATAAGCATCTAAGGTTCCCTAGCCTTGTTTGTTATTTGAATATCATCATACATTCACATAGGTTGCATAATCTCTTCATTGAGAATTAAGACTTGTGGCTAAGAGTGCTTGCGCCACAAGCAAATTGGACTAGAGCCACTTTTAAAGGCCTGTGTGGTAGAAGTGGGGGGTTATTGACCGGAGTGTTAGACAAGGTCTACATAACTTGTAAACTCCATTTCAATTAGTGGATTTCGAGGTACGAGTGTGGCGCACTAAACAGCCCATGGTTTTTCCCAGTGGTTGGGTTTCCACGTATATATCAAGTGTTATTTAATTTCTACACCATATTACACTCGCTATATTATATTGACTATTAGGGGTATTTTTGTAATCTTGACTATACGCGAAAATTGGGTGATAACTTTTAAAATCTATTCACCCCCCCCCCCCCCCCCCCCCCCCCCCCCCCCTCTAGATTAATATACTACACACAGTTAATTTGTTTCAATTGGTATTAGAGCGGGTTCCTAGATATACGTAGGTGATCCTAGCTCATTTTTGGTGTGTTTTGCATTTGTGTGATTTTTTGCTCATTCATACATTTTGCATACATTTCATTTCATTCATTATATACAATGAGTGGATACGGTGGCAACCATAAGGGTGCTTCAAGCACACGACCTCCTCTTCTCACCAGTGTGAATTATGCCTCATGGAAAGGCAAGATGGAAGCATACGTGTGCCAAATCCATGATAGGGAATGGATGGCCATTGAAGATGGGTATGCGCCTCCTAAGATGACTCCCACAGGTGGAGGAGAAGAAGTACTCAAGCCTAAGGCTTAGTGGTCCACTAAAGAGTTTGAGAATTCAAAATGGAATAGGAAGGCATGGCACGCTCTTCTATGTGCAGTGGATGAAAATCAGTACAAACTGATTCAGAACACTAAGATAGCCAAGGAGGCATGGGATATTTTAGAGGTTGCACACGAAGGAACCGATGTTGTCAAGGATTCCAAGCTATAAGTCCTTCAAACGCAATTAGAGTTGCTTAAGATGGAGGAGGACGAATGCTTCAATGACTTTGAAGTCAAGTTGATGGATATTGTCAATCAAAGCCATCAACTTAGTGATCCTTATTTAGATAGGAGAGTTAAGCAGAAAATTATGAGGTCTCTTCCCGCTAGGTTTAAATCAAAAGTGACGGCTTTAGAAGAGAATTATGGATATAAGGACATGAAAACGAGCGAGGTAATTAGAAGACTCCTCGCCTATGAGTCTAGGAAAGCTCCTAGTATTACACCTCCTAAAAGGCAAAAAGGGATTGCTTTGAAAGCTTCCAAGGTTGAGAAGGAGGAAAAAGGTGACTCGGACGAAGACACGGCATTGTTGCTTAGAAGATTCAAGAAATTTGTGAAGTTCGAGAAGAAAGGCTTTGGATCCAAAGGCCAAGACATGAAGAAAAAGGCTCCCTTCAAAAATTTTGAGCCTAGGCAAGAGCATAGTGAAAAGAAAGGGGTCCAATGCTATGAGTGTGGTGGTATAGGACACATCTCACCCGATTGTGGGAATTTGAAAAATAAGATGGCAAAAGTGATGACCACCACTTGGAGTGAAAGTGATGACTCCGGAAAGTGAGACAAGTCATCAAGTGATGATGAGCTTACCATCAACTACACGACTTTTGGAGCCACTTGTGTAGAAGATAAAGTTGTTGGTAAGAATACCTTGACTAGTGATCCTATAGAAGAAAGAGATGAAGAAGTAGCTATAGAGAAGATAGGTGTAGCTACTCATTGGGACATGGCTCTCATTAACTCAAGAGACCAAGGTGAAGGTTTTAATGAGGGAAATGACTCCATAGGTGAGATGGAGAGTGTAGGAGATAACTCAAGTGAAGATGACTCCTCATCTAACTCTACAAATGGAAATGTAGAGAAAATGGATGTTCATAACTTTATAGTCAAGTGTGAAAGTTCATTGAAGAAGAACAATAGAAAATTGAAGATGTTAGAGGATGAAAATCTAGAGCTTTCAACACACAATAACCACTTAAGTAAACAAGTGAAAACATCCAAGATGATTGAAGATAAGCTAAGAGATGAACTAGCTATGTCTAAGAGGAATGAAGAAGGGTTGAAGAGGGAGCTTGATGAAACTAAAGAGTCATTGACTAGGATGACTTCAAGCACCAAGAAGCTTGACCACATACTTGGTAGTGGAAAGAACCCTTGTGACAAGAGAGGTATTGGGTATGAAGATAGCAAGGAGATCTTTACTCTAATCAAGACCGTCTTTGTCAAGAGTTTGGGCAAGATAGAAGCCTCGCCGGTGCACACTCCTAGGAAGAAAATTGATCTAGGACGATATTCAAGAAGTGCACAAGTGAAGGAAGCTCCAAGGAGACAACCTCAAGCTCAACGCATTAGAGTCTCTCAAGTCAACATTCCTCATCAAATGACTCTAAATGGAAAGAGGCTAATCATGCAAAATGAACCAAAGAAGCAAGCTAGACCGGTTCAACAACAAAGAAGGTTTGAACCCACTCAACCACAAAGTCATGGGAAGGCTCATATGCATGCACAAGGACATGATATGATTTCTAAATTTATCCCTACATGTCACTTTTGTGGTATTGATGGTCACATTAGACCAAATTGCTTTTATTTCATTAAATTATGTAGAGTCAAAAGCATGATTGAAAAGAGAATGACAAGAGCTAGTGATGAGAATAAGGGGGCCACATCAAGAGATCCATTGCACATTCCGGTTGGGCCAATAACAAGGGCAAGGGCTAAGAGATTCAAGGAAGCACTAAATGGCCTGATTCAAGACACTTGGACTGATTCCGAATTATTAAAGTCCAAGATGAGCCCACATGAAGACCAAGGCTTAATTAACATTATCAAGGCAATTGATTGGGCTGAATAAGAGTGATTTGGGCGTGTGGCAGAAAGCTTGGGCGTGAAGCACAAGCTATGGCGTGTGGAGGAGTTTCAATTTGCAATGAATAATGAATTGATTTATTTCCAAATATTAAGGGCTGATTTGTTTCCAAATTTAGCCTTCCAATTAGGGAGCAAGTCAATTAGTTGCTTGTTTTAGTTTATTTTCTTTCCCGTTTGTAAGGCATTAATTGCCAAATATTTTATTTCCTTTTAAGTTTTAGGGTTTCAGTATTTAAGGGTCCTTTTGATGTATTTTTTCGGCAGACTTGAATTTGAATGAAAATTGAGAGAGTTTTCTCTATTGTTCTTTGAAAACTGATTGGAACTTATCAGAATTCTCTGTGGCGTTCCTCCTTGACTTATCAATCAAGTATTCCATCCTTGATTGTGGCGTCCTCCTTCATACCAAGGTTCACATCTCATTATAGGTGTTGGGTCGCGGTTTCCATCCGAACCAGAGGTTAGAACGATCCTAGGCATCAATCTTGATACAATCGACGAGGTTCGTATCAGCTAGAATGCATGTTAATAGGAAAGAAAAAATTCATGTTAATAATCCTATTATTTCTAGAACTCTTGAACCATTAACCACTAGGAAGAAAAAAGTTATACCTAAGTGGATAAGGAAAAATGAACCCTTCTACTACGAGACAAACTTGTCTCACATAGGTTTAACCAAGTCCAATGGACTTGGGAGGTCTATAGGACCTCATAACCTTCATTGATGAAGGATGGTGATGACCCCATATGGGGAACTCAAGCAAAGAGAGCTATTGCATACTTGTTGCATGCAAATATTTGAAAAATCTTATGCTTCTTTGTTAATTGCTTGAGTAAGCTTGGTTGCATATATGTATATATGTTTTCAATTCAATAAGTGTGAACCATGCTTGTTTACAATCCATGTTATATTTATGTTCAAACATGCATTTTTGGACTAAGAGATTTACATAGTGAAATTTCCCTTAAGTAGTAGTGAAATATGCCAAGAGGGGGGGTGAATAGGTATAAGCTCCAAATTCTCCCAATTTAAAAATAATGCGGAATATATCAATGAAAATGCACACTTGATTAAATTTGACAAATTAATTGATTTCACTTATACAAGAGTTAATCAATTTACAAGATATGCAATCAATGAAAGAAATGGAAGATAAAGAAAAGTAAAAGCAAAAATGAACACAAGTGTTTTAACGTGGTAAAACCTCAAAGAGGAAACATCCACGGGTTGATACCACAACCACCGGCAAAGCAATCCACTATCTGAAAAAGGACTTACACACTCAAGCTATCACTCATGATATCCGCTCAAGCTATCAACTCCTAATCTACCCTCGGGCTAGTGAATCACCAAGCCTACTTCCTATCCGAGATGTATCCTACACCTCTAGAAAGCAACTTCCTATCCAAGATGCTCACGTCTCTAGGAAGATTTCTTGCTTGCCTATCCGGATCCTCCTGACCCTAGACAAGACTCTCTTGCTTGATTATCCGAGTCCTCCCGACTCTAATCAAGACTTCCTTGCTCTATCCACAAAGCTTCACTCACTTTGCTAGAGACTTCAAACTAATGCAAGGCTATGATCTAAAGTGATGCAAGTGATGCAAACACAAACAAATTAAGCTAGATGATCAATCAAGCAAAATGTACATGTTCAATGACAATCTAGAATATGCTTCCAACACACAATCACAAGATTATCTAGAAATCAAGACATGTAAATCAATAAGAACAAAGGTATGAATATTTAATTTATCACACTAAAAACCTAGTTCTTAGATCATGAAATAAAATCTAGAAAATAATATAAGACATATCATATATTCATTTTCTAGAATCAATTTCACACAAAATCAAGTTTAGCACATATATGTTCAAAACAAATCACAAAGCTAAATCTCAATTAACAAATGATCAAATAACCCTAGCATGTTATCTAACATACTTCTCAACAAATTTCATCAATCAAATAGTAAGAATCAAGAGATGATCAAAGATGAAATTGAAAAAGAAGAAGTTGAACTAACAACCTTGACCTCGGACTGAAAATGGATCAACTGAGAATAATGGCGAAGTCAGTTGCCTCTGGAAATGCTTGGGGTTTGTAGCTCTCTTCGAGACCAACAATTTTGGTTTTTGAATTGATTGATTTCGAGTTCGTATGAGAGAGATATGATCAAAATAAGAAAACACAAAATTGGAGAATTCTGCAGAAATTTCGTGAGTGTTCTTCAAAATTCAACAAAGTGTGGAGGGAAGGAGATGAGTTTAAAAGGAGGAGAGAGAGAGATTTTTCGATCAAATCAGAGCATGCCATGTCACCCTCCCATGGGGGGCGCATGGGCCACACGGGGGCAAAGGGCTCCCTTGGCCGTGGGGCCCACGGCCTCCCTCACGGCCAGGCAATGTGGCCACACGTGCTCCAGACTTCTCTTGCGTGCTCCTTCGGTTCTTCAGCCCATATCTTGGGCATCTAAACTCTGATTACAAATCCGTTTTTGGATTGCGAACCGTGACTCCCTCACACACGACGACGACTAACAACTTTGAAAAATGGTTGAGAAATCATCTCGAAAAATGATGATGAAGTCAACTCAACGAATGAGAACGAAAAGTAGCATAGTCACAATGTTTGGACTCGAAACCTTATGAATGAGTAACCGAAACGACCGGAACTCAATAAGGTATTAAATAAGAACATGTTCAAGTTCTAAACACAAAATACACAAACAAATAAACACATATTCACACAAGCATGCCATATCAAAGAGATAGTCACAAAGCATACAATTTCACAATTTTTGTCTATTAAAGAACAATGCATGAGCATACTATGAAGTGTGTGAAAGTGTTATACAAAATGTTTGAACCACGATGCAGGGACACACATGTATGAATTGTATGTGTGTGCGCTAACGTCTTGCAAGAGGATGGAAGTCAAGATATACCTTTGACGCTTTTCACCTCTTGAAGACGACTTTTGCACTAGACATTGCTTCTTCATCTTTTAAGCTTCCTTTCTTCAAAGAACATCTTAAGCAATAACTAATACAAACATAGAGTGTTTTGCAATGGAATCAAGCCAATACAAATCATAAACCTTACAATCTCCCCCTTTGGCTATTCGATTGGCAAAACCTCAACCTCACCATACAATGTTTCACTCAAATAAACTCAAGATGATAGCATACTCTCAATCTCACATTACAAAGAAATTCCTAGACTAAAAAGTCTTCAAGTCTTCAAGAATTCCTCTTTTGGTCTTCAAAGTACCTATGAGAGAAAATAGCAACCAAACAAGAGATCTTCTCTAAAGAAGAATGGTGAGTTATTAACCAAAAACAAACATAGAAGATATCCCTTATCTCATACAAAAATGCATTATCTCAAGTGAACAAAATATTTTCATATTAAAGCATTCCCTTAGTTTCCCAATTCCAAAGAACCAACCATCCTTAACATTATCAAGAAAGAATTTTTTCTCCCCCTTAAGACAAGAATTCTCCCCCCTAAGACAAAGTCACAATTACGCACAAAGAGGAATATAATCACACAATTGGAACATTTTTCCACACAAAGTGTGAAGTATACAAAATCTCCCCAATATCAAACATGGTGAGGTATACATTTTCTTCCCCTTTTTGTCAAGGAATAGACAAGGGACACCAGAGATAAAGAACGAGATACAAAGCAAACAAATCGTATAGAGAGCGACGTTGAATAAACTAAAGCTCCCCCTTAACATATGCTCCACATATTATCAACAAGTAGATTTGTTCACAAGGGACATCACACAATCACACAATCAAGCAATAAGAGAAAATATTTCATAATTTGTCAAAGTCCAAGAGAGAACCATAGATTTTCATTAATCTCTCAAAAATATTCTCACATTGCTAATGAATCAAGCACATAAGCAAAATGTGTGTGTGTGAATGCTTCTCAAATATATAGTAGGAGTAATTGTGATATCAACATGCAAACTCTATCCACACCTATCCATCTAAAGCCTTTCCAAAAATAGGTCAAACCGATATTCATCCGGTTTTTGCTTTTAAAATGAATAGATATCAGCATATGAGCGTGTGTGTGCATGTGGCTCGTTTTCCCGTTTCTATTTGTCAACCCGAGCTTTTTCACAATTCTCAACTATACACCAATAAGCCTTTTATTTTTCATTTCTTTTAGGCTTAGAATCAAAGATTTTTTTTTTTAATGATTCATTTCAACACTTCTTTGATTTTACTAACAAAAACATATACTCCTCATGGCGGCTTTCACTTATCACAATGGCGTAGCCCTTTCCTACATTGGGTGGCTTCACAACCAAGGTGTGTAGCCCTTTCTATGAGGGTGCTTGTTGATTACTATGTAGTGCCGAAGCAAAATGGATACATACTATAGGTCATCTATCATGTACTTAACAATAAACTTCTAGATGCATCCGTTATCTACACATATTCAACCACAAAAAACTCAATACTAAAACATACAAGAGAAGCATTAGTGCACTTTTCAAAAATAAGATTTTCAAGCTCAAGTGCATGATCTAAAAAACAATAAAAGATACTTGTTAAAGATCATTACTTCTCAAGTGAGTAGCTCTTAAAGACAATGATATTCAATTAAAGTTTTGCTCATCAAGCCACTCACAATCACACAAAGACATCAATCAACACAAATCATGCCAATGGACATTCTAAGAGTTTTAAACCTCACTTTATCCAAGGGCTTAGTGAACAAGTCCGCAAGTTAATTTTTAGTAGGCAAATGCTCTAGAGTAACAATAGAATGTTCAACTAGATCTCTAATGAAATGATGCCTAATGTCTATGTGTTTTGTACGGGAGTGTTGAACTGAATTTTTAGAAATGTTAATGGCACTTAAGTTTTCACAATAAAGTGTCATTTTTCCTTGTTCTATCTCATAATCCTTAAGGATTTGTTTCATCCAAAGTAATTGTGTGCAAGCTGATATGAACCTCACCAAGAGTAGTGAGACCCGGAACCAATATATGGTAACGAAGGATCGTTTTCTAATTCAAGTTTATAAAAACAAAGAAAATAAAGGACCGTGACCCATTATCTATATGGAGATAAGAACCAACGGTATCAAGAAGGTTGTAGACGCCACACTTAAGAAAGAGAAGAAGGTGAGTGATAAGTCAAGGTTTGAACGCCACAAGGTAGAACCTTGATAAGTTCATAGTTCAATGAAGAACCAAGAGAAAAAGTTCTCTCAAATAATATTTTATTCAAAGTCTGATCTTTCAAAATAATACATCAATGCGTCCTTTAAATACTAAGAAAATATCTAAACCATAGACGACAAAAGAAAAGGAAATAAACTACTCAGCAATTAATTGCCTTACAATTAGGAAAGTAAAAGAATAAAAACTAGCAACTAGTTGACTTTGTTTGGGAAACAAATCAACTATTTATTGGGAAATAATTAAAAATAGGAAATATGCTAAAATTCGGAATCCTCCAACCCTAGCTTGTATCTCACACCATAATCAGCTCTTTATTATGAAATATGATGAAATTCGGACTCCTCAGCTCAAGTCTTCGCGCAACAAAATAGATGGTTGAATTTGGGCCTGTTGTGATCTGTTACAAAGGACGAAGTCTTCATAACATCTGTAGAGCTCGTCTTGGGCTTTCCGAAAACATATTATAATAGACAATCTGACTTCAGTTGCTCTCTGTAGAGGCCCACGAATTTCAGCCCAGATTTGGTCTTCATGTGGGCCAAACTTGGACTTTAGCAACTCAGAATCAGCCCCCATTAAATGCTTCTTTGATCTTCTTGGCCCTTTTAATTGGCCCAACTAGAACATGCAATGAACCCTTTGTTGATGCTTCTTGATCCTCATCACAAGCACTTCCGGCCACAATGTATTCGGCTTCGGAAGAGGAAAGGGAAACCGAATTTTGTTTCTTACTTGACCAAGAAACCAAGTTATTACCAACATAAAAGCAACCGCCCGATGTGCTTTTACGATCATCTATGTTTCCCGCCCAATTCGCATCACAATAGCCTACAAGGATATCATTGGTATCAAATTAATAGAATAGACCAAGACTATGAGTTCCTTTGATGTACCTAATGATCCTCTTGACAGCTTTTAAGTGAGATTCCTTGGGATTTGCTTGGAATCTAGCACACAAGCCAACACTAAAGCAAATATCGGGTCTACTAGCCGTTAGGTAAAGTAGACTACCTATCATGCTTCTATAAAAGCTTTGGTCAACACTTTTCCCTTTTTCATCTTTGTCAAGTTTTAAAGTGGTGCTCATGGGAGTTTCAAAATCTTTTCCACTTTCTAGGCCAAATCTCTTAACTAGATTTTTAGCATATTTAGATTGATTCAACATTATGCCCATGCTAGTTTGCTTTACTTGCATTCTTAGAAAATAATTCAACTCACCCACCATACTCATTTCAAATTCACTTGACATAACACTAACAAATTCATCAACCTTGGTTTTATTAGTAGACCCAAAAACAATGTCATCAACATATATTTGTGCAACAAAAATATCATGATCATGATGTTTGATAAACAAAGTTCTATCAATGCCACCTCTCCTATATTGGTTGTCAATAAGATATTGAGTCAACCTATCATACCAAGCTCTTGGAGCTTGTTTGAGGCCATAGAGAGCCTTTTTCAATTTAAACACATGATTAGGAGAGTGTGGGTCTACAAAACCCTTAGGTTGTTCAACATATACTTCTTCTTGAAGGTATCCATTGAGGAAAGCACTTTTGACATCCATTTGAAATAATTTGAACTTTTTAATGCATGCAATGGACAACAAAAGTCTAATGGACTCGAGACGAGCAACCGGGGCAAACGTCTCATCAAAGTCAACACCCTCCACTTGAGTGTACCCTTGAGCCACTAGTCTAGCTTTATTCCTCACAAACTTGCCACTTTCATCGGTCTTATTCCTAAACACCCATTAGTGCCATTTACATTTATATCTTTAGGTCTAGGAACCAAGGACCACACTTCATTCCTCTCAAATTGATTAAGTTCATCTTGCATAGCCCTAACCCAATATTCATCAACAATTGCTTCATTAATATTTTTGGGTTCAATTTGAGAAGTGTAGCAAGCATAAGAAATTTGGTTAGCAATTTGATTCTTGTTCTAACCCCTTCATTTAAATCACCTATGATGTCTTCTTGATAGTGTAAGTTTCTAAGTCTTGGGTGAGAATGTTCAACAACTTGGTCATTTTGTTGATTATCATTTAAAGCATTTTCCAACCCTTGACTTTCAACTTCAACATGACTATCATTTTCATCATCTTGACTAGAAACACTACTAGCCACATCAATAGGTGTTTTAGTGTCATTCAACATGTTTTCTTTAGGTTCATTGACACTATTATCATCACACAAATTAAGCATGCTAAGATCATCTATCTTCACATTGATAGACTCCATGATAGTCTTAGTAGTCAAGTTAAAGACTCTATATGCACGACTATTAATAGCATACCCAATAAAGAGACCAACATCACTTTTAGCATCAAACTTTCCTAAGTGATTTCTATCATTCAAAACATAACATTTACTGCCAAAAGTGTGGAAGTAACTCACATTGGGCTTCTTGCCCTTCCATAGCTCATAGGACGTTTGTTTTGTGCCGGGCCTCCTAAAAACACGATTAGACACATAACAAGCGGTATTGACCGCCTCGACCCATAGGTTTCTAGGGACTTTCTTGCTATTGAGCATGACCCTAGCCATCTCTTACAAGACACGATTTTTCCTCTCAACAACACCATTTTGTTGAGGAGTTCTAGGTGTGGAGAACTCATGAGAAATCCCTAAACCATCAAAAAACTCACTAAATTTTGCATTTTCAAATTCCGTCCCATGATCACTCTTAATGCGACATATTTTCTTGATACCAAGACCTTTTTTAATTTTGAACTTGATTACAAAACTTTTTAAAGTAATCAAAAGCTTCGGTTTTGTTTATAAGAAAATAAACCCAAGTAAACCTAGAGAAGTCATCAACGCATACAAAAATGTACTTTTTGCCATTGATGCTCTCGGTTTGAATTGGCCCCATTAGGTCCATGTGCACAAGTTCTAAAGGTCTCTTGGTAGCTATGTAAGAATTTTTCTTATGAGACACTTTGGTTTGCTTACCTAATTGGCAAGGTTCATAAACCACCTCAAGCTTTTTACCAAGATTAGGAAGACCTCTAACAATGCCATGTTTTTCAAGCTTTTTCAAATTTTTAAAATTCATGTGACCCAAACGTTGATGCCACAAATCAAGCTTGTTGCACTCATGTGCCATATTGCAAGTTAGAGGATCTATCTCAAGACAATAGCAATTGTCTATAGACCTTTTGACTCTTATGACAACATTGCCTTTTTATCAATTATAATGCACACATCTTTGTTAAAACTAACTTCTTTAAAAATATCACACAAGTGAGTAATGCTTATCAAGTTAGCTTGTAACCCATCAACATACAAAGTATTGCGAAGTTTAGGCAATCCGGGGATACAAATTGTTCCCTTGCCAAGAACTTACTTTTTGGTACCATCACCAAAAGTAACCCAACCTCCATCCTTTAAAACAAGATTCTTAAAGAACTCTTTGTTCCCGGTCATGTTCCTAGAGCAACCGCTATCTAGGTACCAAGAATAGGAGGAGTTGGCACATAAAGCATATTGTGAAACATGACATTTAGATATGTCTTTTCTAATCCACACATTTTTCACAACATGCCTCTCACTCTTACTTCTAGCATGCTTTGACTCAATGTTAGGCTTTTTAACATGCACCTTGACCTCATTGGTCACATTTTCAAAAATATCAAACAAAGCATTATCAACTTTTTTATGCATAGTAGAGTGAGGCACAACACAAGATTTAGCAAGCAAGTCATCAACAACTTTTTCCACAACATGCTTTTTCAAGGTCTTCCCTGGTCTATTTCTATATCCATACATGGATGATTGCCTAGGTCCATTCAAAGACATATCATGAAAAGCATTATCAAGTTTGCATTTCCGAATATACTCAAAGCATTTAGGTTGAATATGTCCTATCATATTACAATGATGACAAATAGGAATAAATTTGAGAAATTTACCATTTTCATTTGCTTCCAACTCCTTTGGACTTCTCATAATTTTTCCTCTTTGATGTGCAACCCTTGATGCTCCACCTCTTGCATTTGAGGTTGATTCTCCTTGATGTTTATGTTGTTGTGTTCTTCCATTGAACATCCTTGTTGATGAAGAGGCACCTCCAGTAGCTTTCATAGCTTTACCTTGAGTGAGTGTACCTACATTTGTTTCTATGCTTGCTTTGACAAAAGTTGATTTGTTAGATGAAGGAGTCTCCTTCTCATTGATATAACCCAAACCTCTTTTGTCACATGGATGCTTTCCACTTTTAATGAGGGTATCAACTTTGTTAGAGCTAGATGACATCTTGCCAATCATATTATTAGCCTCATCAAGTTTCTCACAAAGCATCCTAATTTTAATGGCATATTTTTCCGCTATGTCATCACTAAACATAACATCTTTACGTGATTCATCTAGCCATTGTTCATACTTTTTCTCTTGAGTTAAGTGCTCACTAATTTTGGCTTTAAGCATATTTTCTAGCCTTTTAGCACTAACAAGAGAAATATCCCTTTGCTCAATTTCTTGCTTCAAGATGCTAAGTCTATCATTGCTATCTTTTAGATTCAATTCTAGACTTAAGATCTTGTCTTTAAGTTCATTGAATTCTTTTGAGCCGCGAGCATGATTCTCTAGCTTCTTGTTGAGGGACATATTGACTTTGGATAAACGTTCATTTTCAAAAGTAAGATCATCGATCTTTTTCTCATCTAAGTCAATATGTTCAAAAAAAGAAGCCACATAGGAACACACTTCCTTAATCATGATAACCACAAACAAAAACACAAAACACTATAAAGAAAGGATCTATCTAAGTGCGTCTAGACACCCGCTCTGATACCAAATGAAATTTCCCTTAAGTAGTAGTGTAAAATATACCTAGAGGGGGGTGAATAGGTATAGGCTCAAATTCTTCCAAAATTAAAAATGATGCGGAATATGACAAAGAAAATGCACACTTAAAGAGATTCAACAAGTTAAATTGATTTAACTAATGCAAGAGTAAATCAATATACAAGATATGCAATTCAATGTAAGATATGGAAGATAAAGCAAAATAAAACAAAAATGAACACAAGTATTTTTACGTGGTAAAACCTCAAAGAGGAAACATCCACGAGTTGATACCACAACAACCGGCAAAGCAATCCACTATGTGAAAAAGGACTTACACACTCAAGCTACCAACTCATGATATCCGCTCAAGCTATCAACTCATAATCTACCCTCGGGCTAGTGAATCACCAAGCCTACTTCCTATCCAAGATGTGTCCTACACCTCTAGAAAGCAACTTCCTATCCAAGACGCTCACGTCTCTAGGAAGATTTCTTGCTTGCCTATCCAGATTCTCCCGACCCTAGACAAGTCTCCTTGCTTGATTATCCAAGTCATCCTGACTCTAATCAAGACTTCCTTGCTCTATCCACAAAGCTTCACTCACTTTGCCAGAGACTTCAACCTAATGCAAGGCTATGATCTAAGTGATGCAAATGATGCAAACACATTCAAATTAAGCTAGATGATCAATCAAGCTAAATGTACATGTTCAATGATAATCTAGAATATGCTTTCAACAAACAATCACAAAAGTATCTAGAAAATCAAGACATGCAAATCAATAAGAACATGGTATGGATACTCAATATATCACACTAAAAACCTAGTTCTAGATCATGAAATTAAACCTAGAAAATAACATGAGGCACATCATATATACATTTTCTAGAATCAATTTCAAGTTGAATCAAGTTTAGCACATATATCTTCAAGAGAAATCACAAAGCTAAAACTCAATTAACAAATGATCAAACACTCCTAGCATATGATCTAACATCCTTCTCAACATATTTTATCAATCAAATAGTAAGAATCAAAGAGATGATCAAAGATGCAATGAAAAAGAAGAAGTTGAACAAAACAACCTTAACCACGTACTGAAAATTAGGCTACTGGGAAGAATGATGAAGTCAACTACCTCTGGGAATGCTTGGGGTTTATAGCTCTCATCAAGACCAACAATGTTGGCTTTTGGATCAATCAATTTTGAGTTCGTATGAGAAAGTTATGATCAAAATACTAAAACTAAAATCTTGAAGATTTCTGCAGAATTTCTTGAAAATCTTCAAATGTTTAGAGGGAAGAAGAAAAGTTTAAAAGGAGGAGATAGAAAAAACAAAACTACCAATCAGGAGTGGCCACGTCACCCCAGCCCGTGGGGGGCGCGTGGGCCACACGGGGCCAGAGAGGCTCTCTGGCCATGTGGCCCATGGCTCCCACACGGCTTGGGCCACACGTGGCCTCTTGGCCACTTTCGCCTCTCGCGCACTCCCTCACGTTCTTCAGCCGTATCTTGGGCCTCTGAACTCCGATTTCGAATCCATTTTCGGATTATGAACCGTGACTACCTCATGCATGACAAAGACTATACAACTTTAAAAAATGGTTGTAAAATCATCTCGGAAAACGATGATGAAATCAACTCAACGAATGAGAACGAAAAGTAGCGCGGCTACATCGTTTGGACTCGAAACTAAATGAATGAGTAACCGAAACAACCGGAACTCAATAAGGAATAATAATAGAGCATACTCAAGTCCAAATATAAAAATATGGAAACATACAAACACAAAGACACACACATATGCTATTTCCTAGACATAGTCCTAGAACATGTAATAAGCAAAGTTTGTCAAGACAGTATAAATGCATGAGCATATATTATCAAGTGTGTGAATGTGTTATACCAAATGTTTGAACAATGATGCAGGGACACAGATGTATGAATTGTGTGTGTGTGCGCTAACGCCTTGTAAGAGGATAGATGATGAGAATCAAGAAGCTTCACCAACGGATCCATTTCATGTTCCAGTTGGGCCAATTACAAGGGGCAAGAGGATCAAAGAAGCATTTAATGGGGGCTGATTCTGAGTTGCTGAAGTCCAAGTTCAGTCCACATGAAGACCAAATTCGGGCTGAACTTCGTGGGCCTCTATAGAGTGCATCTGAAGTCGGATTGTCTATTATAATATGTTTTCGAAAAGCCCAAGACGATCCCTACAGATGTTATGAAGACTCTGTCATCCGTAACAGATCACAACAGGCCCAAATTCAGCCATCTATCTTGTTGCGCGAAGACTTGAGCTGTACGAGAGCTGGACGCCGGGCTGAACTTCGTGGGCCTCTACAGAGTGCATCTGAAGTCGGATTGTCTATTATAATATGTTTTCGAAAAGCCCAAGACAAGCCCTACAGATGTTATGAAGACTCCGTTATCCGTAACAGATTACAACAGGCCCAAATTCGGCCATCTATCTTGTTGCGCGAAGACTTGAGCTGTACGAGAGCTGGACGCCGAGCTGAACTTCGTGGGCCTCTACAGAGAGCAGCTGAAGTCGGATTGTCTATTATAATATGTTTTCGGAAAGCCCAAGACGAGCTCTACAGATGTTATGAAGACTTTGTTCTCCGTAACAGATCACAACAGGCCCAAATTCAGCCATCTAGTTTGTTGCGTGAAGACTTGAGCTGAGGAGTCCGAATTTCAGCATATTTCCTAATAAAGAGCTGATTATGGTGTGAGATACAAGCTAGGGTTGGAGGATTCCGAATTTTAGCATATTTCCTATTTTTAATTATTTCCCAAATAAATAGTTGATTTGTTTCCCAAACAAAGTCAACTAGTTGCTAGTTTTTATTCTTTTACTTTCCTAATTGTAAGGCAATTAATTGCTGAGTAGTTTATTTCCTTTTCTTTTTTCGTCTAGGGTTTAGATCTTTTCTTAGTATTTAAAGGACGCATTGATGTATTATTTTGAAGAGATCAGACTTTGAATAAAATATTTTTTGTGAGAACTTTTTCTCTTGGTTCTTCATTGAACTATGAACTTATCAAGGTTCTATCTTGTGGCGTTCAAACCTTGACTTATCACTCACCTTCTTTCTTGTTCTTGAGTGTGGCGTCTACAACCTTCTTGATACCGTTGGTTCTTATCTCCATATAGATAATGGGTCACGGTCCTTTATTTTCTTTGTTTTTATAAACTTGAATTAGAAAACGATCCTTCGTTACCATATATTGGTTCCAGGTCTCACTATTCTTGGTGAGGTTCATATCAGTTGGTATCAGAGCTTAGGCTTCTAAATCAGGTTTGATCTATCCTTTTTTATTGTTATTATTATTATTATTATTATTTCGTTTGTAAAAAAAAAAAAAAAAAAAAAAAAAGTTGATCAGATTCCAAGTCAAAAAAAAAAAAAAAAAGTTTGTTCAGATCTGTTACCCAAAAAAAAAAAAAAAAAAATGTCTGACGATGTACAACGTGGCAATGTTTTTTACACCCGATGTCATGTTAATGATAAGGTATGTAGCATGATTATTGATGGTGGTAGTTGTACTAACGTTGCAAGCACAACCATGGTTAACAAATTAGGATTGCCAACGATGTTGCATCCTAAGCCGTATAAATTGCAATGGTTGAACGATAGTGGTGAGGTGAGGGTGACTAAACAGGTCTTAGTGGCGTTTCGGATCGGTAAATATGAAGATGAAGTCTTGTGTGATGTGGTACCAATGCATACGACCCATATCCTTTTGGGGCGACCATGGCAGTTTGATAGGCGTGCAACTCATGATGGTTATACAAATAGATACTCTTTTGTACTCAATAAAAAACGAATCACTCTTGTACCCTTAACCCCAATACAAGTATATGAAGATCAAGTGAGGTTAAAAGAACAAAGAGATGTAAAAAAGGAAAGTGAGAGTTCAAAAGAAAGAGAGACAAAAGAAAGAGAGATCGAAACAGCAAAAAAAGAAAAAAAGAGTGAAAAAGAAACAGAAAATTATGCTATTGAGGAAAAAAAGAGCGAAAAGAAACAAGAATTTCTGTGAGTGAGGAAAAAAAGAGTGAAAAAAAAACAGAATTTTTTGCTCATGAGGAAAAAAAGAGTGCAAAGGAAACAGAAATTTTCGCTAGTGAGAAAAAAAAAAGAGAGATCAAAAAGGCATTGTTTTCAAATCAGCCAACTTCTTGGCCTAGTGTTCTTGTTTCTCTTTTGCAGTGTTTTGATGAAATGTCGCAAGCTATCAACAACATTACGGTGAAGATTCGAGGACGAATCCTTTTGAAGAGAGGGGGAATGATGAGAATCAAGAAGCTTCACCAACGGATCCATTTCATGTTCCAGTTGGGCCAATTACAAGGGGCAAGAGGATCAAAGAAGCATTTAATGGGGGCTGATTCTGAGTTGCTGAAGTCCAAGTTCAGTCCACATGAAGACCAAATTCGGGCTGAACTTCGTGGGCCTCTACAGAGTGCATCTGAAGTCGGATTGTCTATTATAATATGTTTTCGAAAAGCCCAAGACGATCCCTACAGATGTTATGAAGACTCCGTCATCCGTAACAGATCACAACAGGCCCAAATTCAGCCATCTATCTTGTTGCGCGAAGACTTGAGCTGTACGAGAGCTGGACGCCGGGCTGAACTTCGTGGGCCTCTACAGAGTGCATCTGAAGTCGGATTGTCTATTATAATATGTTTTCGAAAAGCCCAAGACGAGCCCTACAGATGTTATGAAGACTCCGTCATCCGTAACAGATTACAACAGGCCCAAATTCGGCCATCTATCTTGTTGCGCGAAGACTTGAGCTGTACGAGAGCTGGACGCCGAGCTGAACTTCGTGGGCCTCTACAGAGAGCAGCTGAAGTCGGATTGTCTATTATAATATGTTTTCGGAAAGCCCAAGACGAGCTCTACAGATGTTATGAAGACTTTGTTCTCCGTAACAGATCACAACAGGCCCAAATTCAGCCATCTAGTTTGTTGCGTGAAGACTTGAGCTGAGGAGTCCGAATTTCAGCATATTTCCTAATAAAGAGCTGATTATGGTGTGAGATACAAGCTAGGGTTGGAGGATTCCGAATTTTAGCATATTTCCTATTTTTAATTATTTCCCAAATAAATAGTTGATTTTTTTCCCAGACAAAGTCAACTAGTTGCTAGTTTTTATTCTTTTACTTTCCTAATTGTAAGGCAATTAATTGCTGCGTAGTTTATTTCCTTTTCTTTTTTCGTCTAGGGTTTAGATCTTTTCTTAGTATTTAAAGGACTCATTGATGTATGAATGAGTAACCGAAACAACCGGAACTCAATAAGGAATAATAATAGAGCATACTCAAGTCCAAATATAAAAATATGGAAACATACAAACACAAAGACACACACATATGCTATTTCCTAGATATAGTCCTAGAACATGTAATAAGCAAAGTTTGTCAAGACAGTATAAATGCATGAGCATATATTATCAAGTGTGTGAATGTGTTATACCAAATGTTTGAACAATGATGCAGGGACACAGATGTATGAATTGTGTGTGTGTGCGCTAACGCCTTGTAAGAGGATAGAAGTCAAGATATACCTTTGACGCTTTCACCTTTTGAAGGCGACATTTGCACTAGACGTTGCTCTTCAACTTTTAAGCTTCTTTTCTTCCAAGAACATCCTAAGCAACAACTAATACAAATATAGAGCGTTTTGCAATGGAATCAAGCCAATACAAATTATGAACCTTACAAGGGCTTTGGATAGGATGTTGCTAACTAGAGTTGTAGGACACATGGTGTAGTGGAAGCTTACGAGAAAAACCTGCAAAACAAAATAAGAGACAACCTACTAATATCCTGTTGATCCGCGCACGGATGCCAGAATATCAGGCTACTGATAACATTCAACTTCGCGCACGAAGGATTGTTAAAAGGCTTCAATTATGAATAGTAACTGAAAATTGAGAAACAATTCTCTGGTCTTTTTTTATTAATCAAAAGCTGAATGGCCAATTCGGCCTACATCAATATTTAAAAGACACAAATCCTAAACCTAATCGAATTCCTTGGAAAGCAAGAAAAACGACCTAAAAAGGGAAAATTACCAAAAAAGGCAAAAACGAGATTAAAGCAAAAACTAATTCTGTTGAGACTCCTAAACACTCCGGAATTGACGGAAGTCAATTCGGAATTGGGAAACCCAATTTATTGTAAAAACGAGACTTTCCTAAAACGGTAAAAACGCCCACTTGAAGGCCTAAACGACGGAATTTGGCTAAAAAAGGACGTGCTTACGCAGCAAAGCTGCGTAGTTGTTCCGGAAACACCGAAACGCATCAGCTGTCAAAATTTCAAGTCATTCTGATTCCATCGCCCGGGTTTGGTCTTACTTGGCTTGTTTCAAATCCCACCCCTCCATATATTCCACAGCCAAGGCTGCTGCTGCATCAACACACCTTGGATACGTAGTAGGCTTTTGTGGTTCACTAGCCCGAGGGTAGATTAGGTGTTGATAGCTTGAAGTGGATATCATGTATTGATAACTTTGAGTGTGTAAGTCCTTTTTCATATAGTGGATCGCTTTGCCGATGGTTGTGGTGTCAACCTGTGGATGTTTCCTCTTTAAGGTTTTACCATGTAAAAATCCTTATGTCAATTTTTGTTTTAATATTTCTTTATCTTCCATATCTTATATTGATTGCATATCTTGTATATTGATTTACTCTTGCATTAGTTAAATCAATTCATTTGTTGAATCTTTTCAAGTGTGCATTTTCTTTATTATATTCCGCATTATTTTTAATATTGGAAGAAATTAGGCCTATATCTATTCTGAAAATACCTACAAGGTTATACTAAACAACCTAGAGGGGGGGTGAATAGGTTGACACACTAGTTTTAAAAACTCTTTCGTGACTTATGTCAAAACCTTGGTGAGCATACAAATTAACCTTAAACATGATTGTTATGAGAAAACAATTAACACATGTATGCTCAATTCACCACCCTTAGTCTACAAAACATATACCAACAAACAATGTATCTCATATACAAGATATTCAATTAAGATCAAATTCCACAAGTTGTATTTTGAATATTATAATGTAAGTACACTAAGTAAAACTACTACAACTTGCTAATGAAGGAAATATATTAAAACCAAAACAAAGGAAACATGTATTAATATTAATGCTCAATGAATATACAAATATCAATCTAAAAACATCTATACAAAAGAATAAAAAAAAATAAGAGAATTATATTTACACAAATGAATTGTATATGCAAAAATGATCAAAATGAATATTGATTACAAATCACACTTTACACAATCTTGCTTCCAAATATATCACAAGTGAATATTGTATCACAAGATTAAAACATACACATAAACATATATAAAAGAGAGATAGAAAGAATTGACACATGAGATTTTTTTAACGTGGTAAAACCTCCAAGAAGGAAACATCCACGGGTTGAAATACAACCATTAGGGTACTATATATATTGGATGGTAAAAATAGAGAATCCACAAAGTGACCAATCTTTAGCTCACCCAATCTAGTGGAGTCTAAGTCTACCCAACCCTATTGGAAAGAATGAGATCCCTCAATGATACGAAACCACCATATATTGGACAACACACAAAACCAACATCGATGGAAGGTTAGAAATTCCTCAAGAGTGCATACACCTCCCGTGTACCCCGCTCTTTTGGAGTCTATGTCTAACCATACGCCTAGGCCTACCAATATAATAGCCAACTCCCTATCTAAGGCACTCATGCCTCTAGGGAGCCTTCCATGCATGACTATCTGGACCTTCCCGATCCTAGCCATGACTTCTTGCTTGGTTATCCGGACCTCACGTCCTAACCAAGACTTCCTTGCTTGACTATCCGGACACCTTGTCCTAGTCAAGACTTCATGCCTTTTACAAGGACTTCCTAGTGTGATCATGTGAATGCAAATGATCAAATAATCAATACAACATAGAACATGTGATCAATACATTTCATGGAACAACAAGACCTAAACATGTGAGAACACAAGTAAAGTAGTCTAGATGCCAAAACATGAATTAAACCTAGAGCATGTGAAAAACACCTAACACAAAGGCTCCTAGTTTCATTCATACACATAACACTTGAATAAATCATATACATGAAGCACATATTCAAGATGTCATAAACATACATAAAAATGCTAGAATCACAAGATATATTCAATGAATATTCTAGCCAAAGATTTAGAGCAAGGATATAATGAATAGTTAATTAAATCCTATTAGTCTCTAAATACACAAACACAAGTGCTAATCCTAGATTTGTTCAATAAGAGGATCTAAGCACATGTGAGGATTATTAATCATAAAATACATCAATCAATCCACAAATAATACTAGATATCAATCTAATCACAATACAACTCTCAAGCATGTGAAAAACTTAGAATCTAAGAAACTAGTTCACATATGTCTCTAATTAGACTTTTGATTAAGATTGATTATGAAGCTATCTTTCTCTATAGCATTCATAATACATACACATACATATAGAAGAAGAAACCCCAAGGTAATTGAAGGTTATAAAAGAAGAAATCCCAAAGATATGAACACTACCTTAGATTCTCGAGCTGGTTCGGTTTTCTGTGTTTCAACCACCAGAAACGTAAATCAAACAGCTGCCAAATCACTTGGTAAAGGTAGAGGACTCAATTATGAACAATCTCCAACTTGAATCACTCAATTTCGAGTTCGTATGAGAAAGTTATGATGATTTCAAGATGAGAAAAATTGGAGAGAAATTTTGACGGGATTTCAGTTTTTTCTTCTTGAAAACAAAATGGAGGGAATGGAGGGAATTTAAAAGGAGGAGAGAGAGAGAGAGATTTTTCAGGCCAATCAGAGGTGGCCAAGTCACCCACCCCGTGGGGGGCGCGTGGGCCACACGGGACCAGAGGGGTCCTCTGGCCGTGGGTCCCACGGCTCCCACCCGGCTTAGGCCATGTGGCCTCTTGGCCACACTCTCCTCTCGCGCTCTCCCTCACGTTCTTCAGCCGTATCTTGGGCATCCGAACTCCGATTTTGAATCCGTTTTTGGATTATGAACCGTGATTTCCGCATGCACGACGACTATGACTACAAAACTTTAAAAAATGGTTGAGAAATCATCTCGGAAAATGATGACGAACACAACTCAACAAATGAGAACGAAAAGTAGCGTAGCTACATCGTTTGGACTCGAACATAAGTGAATGAGTAACCGAAATGATCAGAACTCAATAAGGAATTATAATAGAACATATTCAAGTCCAAATACAAAAATACAGAAACATACAAACACAAAGACATACACATATGCTATTTCCTAAACATAGTCCTAGAACATGCAATAAACAAAGTTTGTCAAGATAGTATAAATGCATGAGCATATATTATCAGGTGTGTGAAAGTGATATATAAATGATGTTTAACCATGAAGGAACACACAAGGATGCCATGTGTGTGTGTGCCTAGCCTTGTAAGAGAATTGAGGTCTTATTTACCTTTGTAGACCAATGAAGCACATCTCTCCTTGAAGCCGACATCTTGCATGAATTATGGCCAAGACTTTCTTTGTCTTCTTAAATCTTCAACTTTAGGACCACTAAACATTACAAGATAAACACGTTTTGATATGGAATACATGCCAACACAAATCAAAGACCTAACATATTCACCCCCCCTCTAGGTATATTTTACACTTTTACTTAAGGGAATTTCAGCTATCTTGAGGGACAAACTTGCGTTTGTTTCAAGGGATTGAAAAAGGTGTAAAAACATATTCACCCCCCTCTAGGTACACTTTAGGCAATTTAACTACGCTTGTATATTTCAATTGGTATCAGAGCGGGTCGTCAAACGGCACTTGACGAGATCCAGTTTATACTCTCGTGTGAATTGCGTAGGATTTTGAAGCATGGTTGTACAAGATGATGTTATGACCGAAGGGGCTTCCAACTCTAGGCCTCCTCTTCTCAAGAGTCACAACTACGGGTTTTGGAAATTGAGGATGAAGGCTTACATTCGCTCTATTGATGAGAGAGCCTGGATGACCATGGAAGGAGGTTACCTCTCTCCCAATAAGAGACTTGAGAATGGAACTATCGTTTCCAAGCCTAGGAGTGAGTGGTCTACTAATGAGTTTGAGTTAGCAAAGTGGCATCATCGAGCAGTGAATGCTATTTTTGAAGGTTTGGATAGCAGGCAATTTTCCTACATCCAAAACCTAGAGACCACAAAGGAGGTGTGGGATGCTTTCCAAGTCACCAATGAGGGGACTAAAGTAGTGAAGAAGTCTTGGCTTCAAATGCTCACAACTCAATTTGAGACATTGCAAATGTGTGAGGAAGATAAGTTCGATGACTTTCAATTCAGGCTACTAGACATCGCCAATCAATGTCAAGCCCTTGGGGTTCCTATCTCCGGTAAGAGGCTAAATTAGGAGATTCTAAGATCTCTTCCAAAGAGGTTCAAAGCTAAGGTAACGGCCATTGAAAAGAGTAAGGACGTAGACGTCATGAGCATAGATGAGTTGCTAGGGTCTCTTTAAACCTTTGAGGCGTGCATGAAACCGAAGGCTAAGAACAAGGGTTTAGCTCTCAAGATTATCAAAGAAGCTAGTAGTGATGATGACGAGATGATGACGAGGAGATGTCTTTACTGGTTAGAAGGTTTAGGAAGTTTATGAGGACAGGTGCCAAGCCAAGTGGCAAGTACTTGATTGTGCCAAATATGTTGTATATTTTGGCCCTCATATCCTTACCCTTTGTCTCATTTTTGTGTGTTTTTGCGTCTCTTATGGGCACTTTGATTGTAATTTTAGGCATTCTTGCATTTTTTGTGTTGGATGCGGAATTCGAGACTTTCGTGTAAAAAGGGGATCAAATTGTGCAAAAAGAAGAACAAAATTCATCACAAGCTCCAAGAGTGCGGGTACAGTGTGTTAGGATTTTGGTTTGTCTTGGCATGTATTCCATATCTGAAAATACCTACAAGGTTATATTAAACAACCTAGGGGGGGTGAATAGGTTGACACACTAGTTTTAAAAACTCTTTCGTGACTTATGTCAAAACCTTGGTGAGCATACAAATTATCCTTTAACAAGATTGTTATGAGAAAACAATTTGCACAAGTATGCTCAATTCACCACCCTTAGTCTATAAAACAAATACCAAGAAACAATGTATCTCATATACTAGTATATTCAATGAAGAGCACATTCCAAAAGGTACTATGAATATTACAATGTAAGAACACAACAACTTGCTAGTGAAGAAACTATATTAAAATAAAAAATAAAGAATACTTGTAATTCAATAATGTCCAATATATTACAAGTATCAATGAAAGAATACCTATACACAAAAATCATTAATAAAAGAATTATATTTACAATTGTGATCAAAATGAATATGCTTACAAATCACAATTTACAAAATCTTGTTTCCAAATACATCACAAGTGAAGATTGTACTACAAGATTAAAACATACACATATACAAATATAAGAGAGAGAGAGATAGAAAGAATTAATACAAGAGATTTTTTAACGAGGTAAAATCTCTAAGGAGGAAACATCCACGGTGTTTATCAAATTACAATGTTTATCAAATTTAATCTAATATAATGTGCATACATTACCAAGTGTGTGAAAGTGTTATATAAATGTTGTTCAACCATGCATGGACACATATGAATGCCATGTGTGTGTGTGCCTAAGTTTTGTAAGAGGAATGAGGCTAATTATACCTTTTATGAGCAATGCATCTAATTCCCCTTAACAAGCCACCACCTTGCATGAACCGTAGCCGAGTCTTTCTTTGAAGCTTTGAATCATCATGATAATGACCACTAATCAATATAAGATAAATATCGTTTTGATATGGAATACATGCCAAAACAAACCAAAAACCTAACAATATCAAAGATGTTTTTCTTATATTGATTAGCGTTATTAGAAATGATGATTCAAAGTTTTAAAGAAAGACTTGGCCACAATTCTTGCCAGATGGTGTCTTCAAAGTGAATGTGCTACATTGCACAATAACGGTATAGTAGACCTCATTTCTCTTACAAGGCATAAGCACACACACACGATTCATTCATGGGTGTCCCTGCATTGTTGTGCACCATTTATATAACACATTCACATGTTTTAGTATGCTCATGCATTGAACTCAAATTGTCATACATTGTAGAATTGCATGCTCTAAGACTATGTCTAGGAAATGGCATACTTGTGTGATCTTGTGTTTATTTGTTTGTGTTTTACTATATTTGGACTTGAACATGATCTCATTTGATTCCTTATTGAGTCCCAGCCATTTCAGTTACTCATTCATTTAGTTTCGAGTCCAAACGATGTAGCTACTATACTTTGTGTTCTCATTCGTTGAATTGTATTTGTCATCGTATTCCGAGATGAATTCTCAACCTTTTGTTATAGTTTTATAGTTATCGTTGTGTTTGAGGAAGTCATGATTCGTAATCTGAAGACAGATTCGAAATCGGATTTCTAAGGCCCGAATACTGTCGAAGAACGCGAGCGGAGCACGAGAGGAGCAAGCTTGGCCAATGGCCAAGCCTTGTAGGCGTGTGATGGAGGCCGTGAGGCTCACAGCCAGGGCAACCTTTTGCCCCCGTGTGCCTCACGCGCTCCTCACAGCCATGGTGATGTGGCAGCTGCTGATTGATTCATCTCTTCCCTATCTTTCATCTCTTTGAAGTTCTTCTTTTCCCTCCCATTCATTCAAATGAAAAAAAATTAGAAATCCTAAGTGCAAAATTTTCTTTCAACTTTTTCTCACTTTCTGAACACCATAACTTTCAAATATGAAGTCAAAATTGGGTGATTCAAGTTGGAGATTGTTCATAATCGAGTCCTCTACCTTTTCCAAGTGGTCTTCCAGCTGTTTGATCAACTTTTGTGGTGGTTATACCCATAAATACGAATCGGCTCGTGATCTTGAGGTATTGGTCATATCTTTGTGATTTCCTCTTTTATAACCATCAATTTGCTTGGGGTTTCTTCTTCTATATGTATGTGTTTGTATGGTGAATGCTATTGAGAAATATAGCTTTATAATCAAACTTAATCAAAAGTCTATTTAGAGACATATGTGAACTAGTTTTTTGGATTCTAGGTTTTTCACATGATTGAGAGTTGTATTGTGATTAGTTTGATATCTAGGATTATTTCTAACTTGATTGAATTATTTTATGATTAATAATCCTTGAAATGTGTTTTGATTCTTTGATTGATAAATCTAGGATTAATACATGTGTATGTGTTTTTAGTGCTGTCTAGGATTTAATTGATTTATCATTATATCCTTGCTCTAAATCTTTGGCTAGAATATTCATAAAATATATTTTGTGATTCTAGCATTTTTGTGTATGTTTGTAACATTTTGAATTTATGCTTCATGTATATGAATTATTCAAGTGTTATTTGTTTGAATGAAACTAGGAGCTATTTGTGTTAGGTGTTTTTCACATGCTCTAGGTTGAATTCAAGTTTTGCATCTAGAATATTATAACTTGTGTTCTCACGTGTTTAGGTCTAGTTGTTCCATGGAAACTATTGATCACATGTTCTATGTTGAATTGCTTGTTTGCATAATTTGGATTCACATGATCACACTAGGAAGTCCTTGTAAAGGGCATGAAGTCTTGACTAGGACAAGGTGTCAAGATAGTCAAGCAAGGAAGACTTGGTTAGGACAAGAGGTCCGAATAACCAAGCAAGAAGTCATGACTAGGATTGGGAAGGTTCAAATAGCTAGTGCCTCGATAGGGAGTTGGCTATATTATTGGTAGGCTCGGGCGTTTGGTTAGACATAGACTCCAATAGAGAGTGTTGCATGGGATGTGCATTGGCTCTTGAGGAAATTCTAATCTTCCAACGATGTTGGTTTGGTATGGACTCCAATATACGGTGGCTTCGCATTATTGAGGGGTTTTGTATCTTCCAATAGGGATTGGGTAGACATAAACTCCAATAGGAAGTAGATCAAGGTTGGTAACTTTTGAGGAATTTCTAATCTATCATCCAATATATATAGTACCCAATGGTTGTAGTTTAACTCATGGATGTTTCCTCCTTGGAGGTTTTACCACGTTAAAAAATCTCATGTGTCAATTCTTTCTATCTCTCTCTTTCTTATTTGTTTTAGTGTATGTTTTAATCTTGTTGAATATTATTCACTTATGATGTATATTGGAACAAGATTTCATAATGTATGATTTATAAGCTAATTTATTTTGATCATAATTGTAAATATAATTCTTTTGTATATTGGTATATTTGTGTATAGTTATAGTGAGTGATACTTGTACATATTGGACATTATTATTGATACGAACCTCGTCGATTGTATCAAGATTGATGCCTAGGATCGTTCTAACCTTTGGTTCGGATGGAAACCGTGACCCAACACCTATAATGAGATGTGAATCTTGGTATGAAGGAAGACGCCACAATCAAGGATGGAATACTCGATTGATAAGTCAAGGAGGAACGCCACAGAGAATTCTGATAAGTTCCAATCAGTTTTCAAAGAACAATAGAGAAAAAATCTCTCAATTTTCATTCAAATTCAAGTCTACCGAAAAATACATCAAAATGACCCTTAAATACTGAAACCCTAAAACCAAAAAGGGAAATAAATATTTGGCAATTATTGCCTTACAAATGGGAAAGGAAATAAACTAAAACAAGCAACTAATTGACTTGCTCCCTATTTGGAAGGCTAAATTTGGAAACAAATCAGCCCTTAATATATGGAAATAAATCAAATCATTATTCATTGCAAATTGAAACTCCTCCACATGCCATAGCTTGTGCTTCACGCCCAAGCTTTCTGCCACACGCCCAAATCACTCTTATTCAGCCCAATCGATTGCTTTGATGATGTTAATTAAGCCTTGGTCTTCATGTGGGCTCATCTTGGACTTTAATAATTCGGAATCAGCCCAAGTGTCTTGAATCAGGCCATTTAGTGCTTCCTTGAATCTCTTAGCCCTTGCCCTTATTATTGGCCCAACCGGAATGTGCAATGGATCTCTTGATGTGGCCCCCTTATTCTCATCAATTATGAATACATGTATTCTTTGTTTTGGTTTTAATATATTTCCTTCATTAGCAAGTTGTAGTATTTCTACGTAGATATACTTATATTGTAATATTCAAAGTACAACTTGTGGAATTTGATCTTGATTGAATATCTTGTGTATGAGATACATTGGTTGTTGGTATATGTTTTGTAGACTAAGGGTGGGGAATTGAGTATAAGTAAAACAAATCAACTATTTATTTAATGATGAGAATCAAGAAGCTTCACCAATGGATCCATTTCATGTTCTAGTTGGGCCAATTACAAGGGGCAAGAGGATCAAAGAAGCATTTAATGGGGGCTGATTCTGAGTTGCTGAAGTCCAAGTTCAGTCCACATGAAGACCAAATCCGGGCTGAACTTCGTGGGCCTCTACAGAGTGCATCTGAAGTCCAATTGTCTATTATAATATGTTTTTGGAAAGCCCAGACAAGCTCTACAGATGTTATGAAGACTTCATCCTCCGTAACAGATCACAACAGGCCCAAATTTGGCCATCTAGTTTGTTGCGCGAAGACTTGAGCTGAGGAGTCCGAATTTCAGCATATTTCCTAATAAAGAGCTGATTATGGTGTGAGATACAAGCTACGGTTGGAGGATTCCGAATTTTAGCATATTTCCTTTTTTTTTTTTTTTTTTTTTTTTTTTTTTCAACGGAATCAAAGAAATAAAATTAGAAAGAAGAACAAGGATAGATCAAACCTGATTTAGAAGCCTAAGCTCTGATACCAACTGATATGAACCTCACCAAGAGCAGTGCTAGCCACATTAGTACAACTCTGGTATATTATGGTATTAGAAATGATGATTCAAAGCTTCAAAGAAAGAATCGGCCACAATTCTTGCAAGATGGTGTCTTCAAAGAGGAATGTGCTACATTGCACAATAAAGGTATAGTAGACCTCATTTCTCTTACAAGACATAGGCACACACACACAATTCATTCATAATTGTAACTGCATTGTTGTACACCATTTATATAATACATTCACATATTTTAGTATACTCATGCATTGAACTCAAATTGTCACACATTGTAGAATTGCATGCTCTAAGACTATGTCTAGGAAATGGCATACTTGTGTGATCTTCTATTTATTTGTTTGTGTTTTACTATATTTGGACTTGAACATGATCTCATTTGATTCCTTATTGAGTCCCGGTTATTTCGGTTACTCATTCATTTAGTTTCTGTCCAAACGATGTAGCCACGCTACTTTACGTTCTCATTCATTGAGTTGTCTTCGTCATCATATTCTGAGATGAATTCTCAACCTTTTGTCAAAGTATCATAGTCTCCGTTGTGTTTGAGGGAGTCATGATTCATAATCTGAAGATAGATTCAAAATTAGATTTTGGAGGCCCAAATACGGTCGAAGAACGCGAGCAGAGCGCGAGAGGTTCAAGCTTGGCCAACGGCCAAGCCTTGTAGGCGCGTGAGGGAGGCCATGAGGCTCACGGCTAGGGCAGCCCTCTGCCCCCATGTGCCTCACGCGCTCCTCACGGCCATGGTGACATGGCAGCTACTGATTAGTTTGTCTCTTCCCTCTCTTTCATCTGTTTTAAGTTTTGCTTCTCCCTCCCGTTCATTCAAATGAAAAAAAAAAAATTAGAAATCCTAAGTGCAGAATCTTCTTTCAACTTTTTCTCACCTTCCAAACACTATAACTTTCTCATACGAAGTTAGAATTGGGTGATTCAAGTTGGAGATTGTTCGTAATCGAGTTCTCTACCTTTTCCAAGTGGTATTGTAGCTGTTTTATTGTCTTTTGTGGTGGTTCTACCTAGAAATACTAACCAGCTCGTGATCATGAGGTATTGGTCATATCTTTGTGATTTCTTCTTTTATAACCATCAATTTGCTTGGAGTTTCTTCTTCTATATATATGTGTATATATGGTGAATGCTATTGAGAAAGATAGCTTCATAATCAAACATAATCAAAAGTTTAATTAGAGACATATGTGAACTAGTTTCTTGGATTCTAGGTTTTTCACATGATTGAGAGTTGTAGTATGATTAGTTTGATATCTAGGATTATTTGTTACTTGATTGAATCATTTTATGATTAATAATCCTTGAAATGTGTTTTGATTCTTTGATTTATAAAATCTAGGATTAATACATGTGTATGTGTTTTTAGAGCTATCTAGGTTTTAATTGATTTATCATTATATCCTTGCTCTAAATCTTTTGCTAGAATATTCATAAAATATATTTTGTGATTCTAGCATTTTTGTGTATGTTTGTAACATCTTGAATTTGTGATTCATGTATATGATTTATTCAAGTGTATTTGTTTGAATGAAACTAGGAGCTATTGGTGTTAGGTGTTTTTCACATGCTCTAGGTTTAATTCAAGTTTTGCATCTAGACTATTATAACTTGTGTTCTCACATGTTTAGGTCTAGTTGTTCCATGGAATGTATTGATCACATGTTCTATGTTAAATTGCTTGTTTGCATTCACATGATCACACTGGGAAGTCCTTGTAAAAGGCTTGAAGTCTTGACTAGGATAAGGTGTCCGGATAGTTAAGCAAGGAAGACTTGGTTAGGACAAGAGGTCCAGATAACCAAGCGAGAAGTTCTGGCTAGGATCGGGAAGGTCCAGATAGCTGTGCATGGGTGGCTCTCTAGAGGCAAGAGTGAGTAATGCTTATCAAGTTAGCTTGTAACCCATCAACATACAAAGTATTGCGAAGTTTAGGCATTCTGGTGATACAAATTGTTTCCTTGCTGAAAACTTGCTTTTTGGTACCATCACCAAAAGTAACCCAACCTTTGTCCTTTAAAATAAGATTCTTAAAGAACTCTTTGTTCCTGGTCATGTTCCTAAAGCAACCGCTATCTAGGTACCAAGAATATAAGGAGTTGGCACGAAGAGCATATTGTGCGACTAGACAATTAGATGTGTCTTTTCTAACCTACACACTTTTCACAATATGCCTCTCACTCTTACCACTAACATGCTTTGACTCAATGTTAGGCTTTTTAACATGCACCTTGACCTCATTGGTCACATTTTTAAAAATATCAAACAAAGCATTATCAACTTTCTTATGTATAGTAGAGTAAGGCACAACACAAGATTTAGCAAGCAAGTCATCAACAAGTTTCCTCATAACATGCTTTTCCAAGGTCTTCCTAGGTCTAGTACTAAATCCATGCATGGCTGATTGCCTAGGTCCATTCAAAGACATTTCATGAAAAGCATTATCAAGTTCACATTTCCGAATATACTCAAAACACCTAGGTTGAATATGTCCTACCATATTACAATGATAACAAATAGGTATGAATTTGAGAAATTTACCATTTACATTTGCATCCAAAGCATTTGGTCTTCTCACAATTTTACCTCTTTGAAGTGCAACCCTTAATACTCTACCTCTTACATTTGAGGATGATGATGAGAATAAGGGGGCCACATCAAGAGATCCATTGCATGTTCCGGTTGGGCCAATAACTAGGGCAAGAGCTAAGAGATTCAAGGAAGCACTAAATGGCCTGATTCAAGACACTTGGGCTGATTCCGAATTATTAAAGTCCAAGATGAGCCCACATGAAGACCAAGGCTTAACTAACGCCATCAAGGCAATTGATTGGGCCGAATAAGAGAAGACTTGGGTGTGAAGTAGAGAGCTTGGGCGTGAAGCACAAGCTATGGCGTGTGGAGGAGTTTCAATTTGCAATGAATAATGAATTGATTTATTTCCAAATATTAAGGGCTGATTTGTTTCCAAAATTTAGCCTTCCAAATAGGGAGCAAGTCAATTAGTTGCTTGTTTTAGTTTATTTCCTTTCCCGTTTGTAAGGTATTAATTGCCAAATATTTATTTCCTTTTTGGTTTTAGGGTTTCAGTATATAAGGGTCATTTTGATGTAATTTTTGGCAGACTTGAATTTGAATGCAAATTGAGAGAATTTTCTCTATTGTTCTTTGAGAACTGATTGGAACTTATCAGAATTCTCTGTGGCGTTCCTCCTTGACTTATCAATCGAGTATTCCATCCTTGATTGTGGCATCTTCCTTCATACCAAGGTTCACATCTCATTATAGGTGTTGGGTCGCGGTTTCCATCCGAACCAAAGGTTAGAACGATCCTAGGCATCAATCTTGATACAATCGATGAGGTTCGTATCATTTGGTATCAGAGCTTCGGTTTCTAACATCAGGTTTTATCTATCTTAGTTCTTCTTCTTCTTTGATTTCGTTGAAAAAAAAAAAAAAAAAAAACTTGATTCCGTTCATCAAGTCCAGTACAAAAAAAATTACCAAAGGTCTTACTTGTTGATCAAGGTAAAAAATAAAAAATAAAAAATAAAAATAAAAAATTTAGGACGATCCTGTAGTAGTTGAATATATCAACTATTGTTAGTCCCCTTCTTCGGTTTCGTGCAGTATTATTCAAAAAAAAAAAAAAAAAAATTCTGGTATTAGTTTGTTATTTCAGTTTCGTTGTGATTCGTTTTGTGTGAACCTATGAGATCTTTGTTTCGTGTGAACGTGGCTAAGAAATTTTGATTATTGTTCGATTAGTTTGATAAGAACTTTTGAGAAATTACGAGTGGAAAAAGGCAAGAGTGGTGAGTATATACTAAGGGTAAAAGCCAAAAGATTTGAGTAAAACACGAGTGTGAGTGTCATCATCTTTGAGGGTAAACACGTGAAGGAGTGTTTGTGAGGCTTACAAATTCTTGTTTGTTTTGCAGGGTCTAAATATGTCACACGATAATAGTAAGGAATTGTCCAACGAAGCACCAAAAACGGTAGATTTCGATCGTTTGTTTACAGCCATGCAACAACACATGGCGCGGATGGAGATTCAGTTTGGTGAGGTGAATGATAGGTTTGGCGAGATGAATGATAGGTTACACAAAGTGGAGTCTAGTTCACAAAGGGAGCAGCCATTCAGGGCTCCTAATGTGGAATGAAGAGAAAGGAACCTACCTAGGAATGACTATGAAGATGATTATGGGAATGACCTAGAGGAGGAGAATCGCATGTCTAATGTGGGTGTTGGCAGATTTAGGCGTGGAATGGGAGGTAGAGGAGTTAGGTATGAGAATAGAGAAGATAGGTACGGGAATAGAGGAGATAGGTATGGAGAGAGGGTTGATAATAATTTGGGTAGTATAAAGGTGAAGATTCCAACATTCCAAGGTAAAACTGATCCTGAAGCTTATTTGGAGTGGGAGAAAAGAATAGAGTTGGTATTTGATTGCCATGAATATTCCGAATTGAAGAAGGTGAAATTGGCAGCCATAGAGTTCACTGATTATGCTATTGTTTGGTGGGATCAACTGATTGTGAGTAGGAGACGTAATGGAGAAAGACCTATTGAGACATGGGAGGAGATGAAAACTGTTATGAGGAGGAGATTCATTCCAAGTCACTATTATAGGGGTTTGTTTCAAAAATTGCAAACTCTTACTCAAGGGTCTAAGTGTGTTGAAGATTACTACAAGGAGATGGAGATAGCCATGATTCGAGCTGATGTAGAGGAGGACCGAGAGGCGACTATGGCCAGGTTTCTAAATGGGCTAAACCGAGACATTGCAAATGTAGTGGAGATGCAACATTATGTTGAATTGACTGACATGGTACACATGGCCATTAAAGTGGAACAACAATTGAAGAGGAGGGGTTCCACACGGGTTGGGCAAAATTCGGGTTCTTCATCATCATAGAAACCGAATTGGAGCAAGAGAGAGGACCAGCCTAGTTTCAAGGCCAAGGCTAACACCGAACCTTCCAAAGATCACAAGGCTAGAGGCACATTAAATCAAGGTAAATCAGATTCTCAACCTTCTAGAAACCGTGACATTAAGTGCTTTAAGTGTTTGGGAGCAGGACATATTGCATCACAATGCCCAAACAAGAGAGTAATGGTTTTGAAGGATGATGGCGGTATCGAATCCAAGGATGAATCTGATGATGAGTCCATGCCACCTTTGGAGGATGCAAGTGACTTTGAATATCCGGTAGGTGGAGAGCTTTTGGTTGCAAGAAGAGCTCTTAGTACTCAAGCCAAGGACGATGATGAGGTTCAACGTGATAACATTTTTCACACCTGCTGCCATGTTAATGATAAGGTATGTAGTATGATTATTGATGGGGGGAGTTGTACTAATGTGGCTAGCACTACTTTGGTGGAAAAATTGAATTTGACAACTTTTAAGCACCCAAAACCTTATAAGCTACAATGGTTGAATGATAGTGGGGAAGTTAGGGTGAATAAACAGGTGTTGGTGTCATTTTCAATTGGAAAATACAAAGATGAAGTTATTTGTGACGTGGTACCAATGAATGCGGGTCATATCCTTTTGGGAAGACCATGGCAATTTGATAGGCATGTGACACATGATGGATATACCAATAGATACTCCTTTGTACTCAATAAAAGGCCAATCACTCTTGTACCTTTAACCCCAAGACAAGTATATGAAGATCAAGTGAGGTTAAAAAAAGAGAGAGATGTTAAAAAGGAGAGTGAGAGTGAGAGTTCAAAAGAAAGAGAGACAAAAGAGAGAGAGTCCAAAACAGCAAAAAAAGAAAAAAAAGTTGAAAATGAAAAAGAGGTTGATGAGAAAAATAGAGTGAGAAAACAAGTGAGCTTTTATGCAAGAGGGAGTGAGATCAAAAAGGCTTTGTTTTCAAATCAGCCAATGATTGTACTTTTGTACAAAAAGGCTTGTTTTAGTACTAACGAAATTGACTCTTCTTTGCCTAGTGTTGTTGTTTCACTTTTTCAGGACTTTGATGAAGTGTTTACCGAAGAGATGCCTATTGGTTTACCACCAATAAGGGGGATTGAGCACCAAATTGATTTTGTACCCGGAGCACCAATTCCAAATAGACCCGCATATAGAAGTAATCCCGAGGAGACAAAGGAACTTCAAAGGCAGGTTGATGAGCTCATGGAAAAGGGGTATGTTCGTGAGAGTATGAGTCCTTGTGCGGTTCCCGTATTGCTTGTGCCTAAGAAGGACGGAACATGGAGGATGTGTGTTGATTGTCGTGCCATCAACAATATCACTGTAAAGTATCGACATCCTATTCCTAGATTAGATGATATGCTTGATGAATTGCATGGTTCTATTGTTTTCACTAAAATTGATCTTAAAAGTGGATATCATCAAATTAGGATGAAAGAAGGTGATGAGTGGAAAACTGCTTTCAAAACAAAATATGGTTTATATGAGTGGTTAGTTATGCCTTTTGGGTTAACTAATGCACCAAGTACTTTCATGAGATTAATGAACCATGTTTTGCGTGCTTTTATTGGAAAATTTGTGGTTGTTTACTTTGATGACATTTTGATTTATAGCAAGAACTTGGATGAGCATGTTGAACATTTAAAACTTGTTTTAGGTGTTTTAAGAACAGAAAAGTTGTTTGCTAATTTAAAAAAGTGTACCTTTTGCACGGATAAGCTTGTATTTCTGGGTTTTGTTGTTAGTGCTAAGGGAATTGGGGTTGATGAAGAAAAGGTTAAGGCAATTAAGGAGTGGCCAAAACCTACAAATGTGGGACAAGTGAGAAGTTTTCATGGGTTGGCTAGTTTCTATAGGAGGTTTGTGAAAGACTTTAGTAGTCTAGCTGCACCTTTAACTGAAGTTATCAAAAAGAATGTTGGTTTTAAGTGGGGTAATGAACAAGAAAAGGCGTTTAACTTGATTAAGGAGAAATTAACTAACGCACCTTTGCTTGCCTTGCCTGACTTTGCTAAAGCTTTTGAGATTGAGTGTGATGCTTCAGGAATAGGTATTAGAGCTGTTCTAATGCAAGAAGGATGTCCCATTGCATATTTTAGTGAGAAAATAAGTGGAGCAGCCTTGAATTATCCTACCTATGAGAAAGAGATGTATGCTTTGGTTAGGGTGTTGGAAACTTGGCAACATTACCTTTGGCCGAAAAAATTTGTGATTCACACGGATCAGGAGTCCTTAAAGCATTTAAAGGGGCAGCACAAGCTAAATAAGCGGCATGCCAAGTGGGTAGAGTTCATAGAGACATTTCCTTATGTGATCAAATACAAAAAAGGTAAGGAAAATGTGGTCGCTGATGCGTTGTCTAGAAGGTATGTTTTACTTTCTACTTTGGATGCTAGGTTACTTGGTTTTGACTACATTAAAGAATTATATGTGGAAGATTCTAATTTTGGCAATGTATTCAATGCATGTGAAAAGGTTGCATTTGGCAAGTTTTATAGGCATGATGGTTTTTTGTTTAGAGAAACTAAATTATGTGTGCCTAAGAGTTCTTTGCGTGAATTGCTTGTTAAAGAAGCTCATGGGGGAGGTTTGATGGGGCATTTTGGTATAGCCAAGACACTAGATGTTTTGCATGAACACTTCTTTTGTCCTCATATGAAACGTGATGTAGAAAGGGTTTGTGAGAAATGCATTACATGTAGACAAGCTAAGTCTAGGGTTAAGCCTCATGGTTTGTATACTCCTTTGCCTATACCTAGTGGACCTTGGATTGATATTTCTATGGATTTTGTGTTGGGTTTGCCTAGGTCAAAGAGGGGTAGGGATTCTATATATGTGGTTGTTGATAGGTTTTCTAAAATGGCACATTTCATTCCTTGTCATAAAACTGATGATGCATCACATATTGCTGATTTGTTTTTCAAAGAAATTGTTCGATTGCACGGCATGCCTAAGACCATTGTTTCAGATAGAGATGCTAAGTTCTTAAGCTACTTTTGGAAGACTTTGTGGGGTAAGCTAGGAACTAAACTTTTGTTTTCTACTACTTGTCATCCACAAACTGATGGTCAAACTGAAGTAGTTAATAGGACTTTATCTGCCTTGTTGCGTGCTATAATACAAAAGAACTTGAAAACATGGGAGGATTGTTTGCCGCATGTAGAGTTTGCTTATAATAGGAGTGTGCATTCTGCAACTCATTATTCGCCTTTTGAAATTGTATGTGGTTTTAACCCGTTGACTTCCTTTGGATTTAATTCCTTTACCTGTGAATGAGCATGTTAACTTGGATGTGAAGAAAAAGGCAGATTTTGTTAAGCAACTCCATGAAACAACTCGACAAAACATAGAGAGGAGAACTGAGCAATATGCCACGCAAGCTAATAAAGGGCGCAAGAAAGTTGTGTTTGAACCCGGTGATTGGGTATGGTTGCATATGAGGAAGGAACGGTTTCCAGTCTAGCGGCGTTCTAAATTACTTCCTAGGGGAGATGGTCCATTTCAAGTGCTTGAAAGGATCAATGACAACGCTTACAAGTTAGATCTTCCAGGTGAGTATAATGTTAGTGCAAGCTTCAATGTTTCTGATTTGTCTCCTTTTGATGTAGGTGACTATTTGAGGACAAATCCTTTTCAAGAGAGAGGGAATGATGAGAATAAAGGGGCCACATCAAGAGATCCATTGCACGTTCCGGTTGGGCCAATAACTAGGGCAAGGGCTAAGAGATTCAAGGAAGCACTAAATGGCCTGATTCAAGACACTTGGACTGATTCCAAATTATTAAAGTCCAAGATGAGCCCACATGAAGACCAAGGCTTAACTAACGTCATCAAGGCAATTGATTGGGCCGAATAAGAGAAGACTTGGGCGTGAAGTAGAGAGCTTGGGCTTGAAGCACAAGCTATGGTGTGTGGAGGAGTTTCAATTTGCAATGAATAATGAATTGATTTATTTCCAAATATTAATGGCTGATTTGTTTCCAAAATTTAGCCTTCCAAATAGGGAGCAAGTCAATTAGTTGCTTGTTTTAGTTTATTTCCTTTCCCGTTTGTAAGGCATTAATTGCCAAATATTTATTTCCTTTTGGGTTTTAGGGTTTCAGTATTTAAGGGTCATTTTGATGTAATTTTCGGCAGACTTGAATTTGAATGCAAATTGAGAGAATTTTCTCTATTGTTCTTTGAGAACTGATTGGAACTTATCAGAATTCTCTGTGGCTTTCCTCCTTGACTTATCAATCGAGTATTCCATCCTTGATTGTGGCGTCTTCCTTCATACCATGGTTCACATCTCATTATAGGTGTTGGGTAGCGGTTTCCATCCGAACTAGAGGTTAGAACGATCCTAGGCATCAATCGACGAGGTTCGTATCAGATGATGCTTTTTGACTTTGATTTTGTTGTGATCTTCCATTTGAGATCCTTGTTGATGTAGAGGCACCTCCGGTAGCTTTCATTACTTTACCTTGAGAGAGAGTACGTACATTTGATTCAACACTTACTTTGACAAAAGTAGATTTGTTAGAAGAAGGGGTTTCCTTCTCATTGATATAACCCAAACCTATTTTGTAACTAGGATGCTTTCCACTTTTAATGAGGTTTTCAACCTTGTTAGAACTAGATGACATATTATGAATCATAATACTAGCCTCATCAAGTTTATCACTAAGCATCCTATTTTTAATGGCATATTTATCTAAGATGTCATCACTTTTCCTAACATCTTCACGTGATTTATTTAGCCATTGTTCATGATATGAACCTCACAAAGAATAGTGAGACCCGGAACCAATATATGGTAACGAAGGATCATTTTCTAATTCAAGTTTATAAAAACAAAGAAAATAAAGGACCGTGACCCATTATCTATATGGAGATAAGAACCAACGGTATCAAGAAGGTTGTAGACGCCACACTCAAGAAAGAGAAAGAAGGTAAGTGATAAGTCAAGGTTTGAATGCCACAAGGTAGAACCTTGATAAGTTCATAGTTCAATGAAGAACCAAGAGAAAAAAGTTCTCACAAATAATATTTTATTCAAAGTCTAATCTCCTCAAATAATACATCAATGTGTCCTTTAAATACTAAGAAAAGATCTAAACCCTAGACGAAAAAAGAAAAGGAAATAAACTACTCAGCAATTAATTGCCTTACAATTAGGAAAGTAAAAGAATAAAAACTAGCAACTAGTTGACTTTGTTTGGGAAACAAATCAACTATTTATTTGGGAAATAATTAAAAATAGGAAATATGCTAAAATTCGGAATCCTCCAACCCTAGCTTGTATCTCACACCATAATCAGCTCTTTATTAGGAAATATGCTGAAATTCGGACTCCTCAGCTCAAGTCTTCGCGCAACAAACTAGATGGCCGATTTTGGGCCTATTGTGATCTTTTACGGATGCCAGAGTCTTCATAACATCTGTAGGGTTCATCTTGGGCTTTCCGAAAACATATTATAATAGATAATCCGACTTCAAATGCTCTCTGTAGAGGACCACGAAAGTTCAGCTCAGATTTGGGCCAAACTTGAACTTCAGCGACTCAGAATTAGCCCATCATTAAATGCTTCTTTGATCCTCTTGGCCCCTTGTAATTGGCCCAACCGGAACATGCAATTGATCCTTTGATGATGCTTATTGATTCTCATCATTCCCCCTCTCTTCAAAAGGATTCGTCCTCGAATCTTCACCGTAATGTTGTTGATAGCCTTCGACACTTCATCAAAGTCCTGAAAAAGAGAAACAAGAACACCTGGCCGAGAAGTTGGCTGATTTGAAAATAATGCCTTTTTGATCTCACTCTTTTTTGCATAGAAGTTCATTTGTTTTCTCTCTTTTTTTCCCTCATCGGCCGAGATTTCGTTTTTTGCTGTTTCAATCTCTTTTTCTTTTGTCTCTCTTTCTTTTGAACTCTCACTCTCCTTTTTTACATCTCTCTTTTCTTTTAACCTCACTTGATCTTCATATACTTGTATTGGGGTTAAGGGTACAAGAGTGATTCGTTTTTTATTGAGTACAAAGGAGTATCTATTTGTATAACCATCATGAGTTACACGCCTATCAAACTGCCATGGTCGCCCCGAAAGGATATGACTTGCATGCATTGGTACCACATCACACAAGACTTCATCTTTGTACTTCCCAATGGAAAAAGACACCAACACCTGTTTAGTCACCTTGATTTCTTCACTATCATTTAACCATTGTAACCTATAAGGTTTTGGGTGCCTTAAAGTGGCCAAATTCAGTTTTTCCACCAAAATAGTGCTAGCCAAATTAGTACAACTCCCCCCATCAATTATCATGCTACATACCTTATCATTAACATGGCATCGGGTGTGAAAGACATTGTCACGTTGTACCTCATCATCTTCCTTTGCTTGAGCACTAAGAGCTCTTCTTGCGACCAAAAGCTCTCCATCTTTGTGATCTTCGGAAGGATCGGCCTTGGCCTTGAAACTAGGCTGGTCATCTCTCTTGTTCCAATTCGGTTCCCATGATGAAGAAGAAGACGAATGTTGCCCAATTCGTGTGGAACCGTTCCTCTTCATTCGTTGATCCAACATCTCTGATAATAACTGATCAAACTTTTGTACCATGGCTTTGTAAAAAAGATTGATATCAATCGTTTTCGGTACATCGTCAGACATATATATATATATTTTTTAATCGATATCTAATCAAGTTTTTTTTTTTTTTTTTTTTTTTTGGTAACGGATCTGATCAACTTTTTTTTTTTTTTTGATCAAACGAAATAAAAGAAATACAAAAAATAAAAAAAGGGATAGATCAAACCTGATTTAGAAGCCAAAGCTCTGATACCAACTGATATGAACCTCACAAAGAATAGTGAGACCCGGAACCAATATATGGTAACGAAGGATCGTTTTCTAATTCAAGTTTATAAAAACAAAGAAAATAAAGGACCGTGACCCATTATCTATATGGAGATAAGAACCAACGGTATCAAGAAGGTTGTAGACGCCACACTCAAGAAAGAGAAAGAAGGTAAGTGATAAGTCAAGGTTTGAACGCCACAAGGTAGAACCTTGATAAGTTCATAGTTCAATGAAGAACCAAGAGAAAAAAGTTCTCACAAATAATATTTTATTCAAAGTCTAATCTCCTCAAATAATACATCAATGTGTCCTTTAAATACTAAGAAAAGATCTAAACCCTAGACGAAAAAAGAAAAGGAAATAAACTACTCAGCAATTAATTGCCTTACAATTAGGAAAGTAAAAGAATAAAAACTAGCAACTAGTTGACTTTGTTTGGGAAACAAATCAACTATTTATTTGGGAAATAATTAAAATAGGAAATATGCTAAAATTCGGAATCCTCCAACCCTAGCTTGTATCTCACACCATAATCAGCTCTTTATTAGGAAATATGCTGAAATTCGGACTACTCAGCTCAAGTCTTCGCGCAACAAACTAGATGGCCGATTTTGGGCCTATTGTGATCTTTTACGGATGCCAGAGTCTTCATAACATCTGTAGGGTTCATCTTGGGCTTTCCGAAAACATATTATAATAGATAATCCGACTTCAGATGCTCTCTGTAGAGGCCCACGAAGTTCAGCTCAGATTTGGGCCGAACTTGAACTTCAGCAACTCAGAATTAGCCCATCATTAAATGCTTCTTTGATCCTCTTGGCCCCTTGTAATTGGCCCAACCGGAACATGCAATTGATCCTTTGATGATGCTTATTGATTCTCATCAGTTCATACTTTTTCTCTTGATTTAAGTGCTCACTAAGTTTGGCTTTAAGCATGTTTTCTAGCCTTTTAGCACTAACAAGAGAACTATCCCTTTGCTCAATTTCTTGCTTCAAGATGTTAAGTCTATCATTGCTATCTTTTAGACTCAATTCTAGACTTAGGATCTTATCTTTAAGATCTTTGAAATCTTTTAAGCCTAGTCCATGATTATCTAGCTTCTTATTGAGGGACACATTGACTTTGGACAAACGTTCATTTTCAAGAATAAGATCATTGATCTTTTTCTCATCCAAGTCAATAGGTTCAACAAAAGAAACCACATAGGAACACACTTTCTTAATCATGACTATCACAAATAAAACAAAAACACTACAAATAAAGGATCAATCTAAGTGCGTCTAGACACCTGCTTTGATACCAAATGAAATTCCCTTAAATAATAGTGTAGAATATACTTAGAGGGGTGAATAGGTAAAGGCCCAAATTCTTCCAATATTAAAAATTATGCGGAATATAACAAATAAAATGCACACTTAAAGAGATTCAACAAATGAATTGATTTAATTAATGCCAAAGTAAATCAATATATAAGATATGCAATCAATGTAAAATATGGAAGATAAAGAAATGTAAAAGCAAAAATAGACATAAATGATTTTACGTGGTAAAACCTCAAAGAGGAAACATCCACGGGTTGATACCATAACCATCGGCAAAGCAATTCACTATGAAAGAAAGAGATACACACTCAATGAAATCAACTCCTTATCTATTCACAAGGACCTAGTGAATCACTATCCTACTTCCTATCCAAGGTGAGTCCTTCACCTCTAGGAAGCAACTTCCTATCCAAGACTCTCAAGTCTCTAGGAAGGTTTCATGCTTAGCTATCTGGATCACAAAGATCCTAGTCAAGCTACCCTAGCTTAACCATCCAGAGTCCCACACTCATAACTAAGACTTTTGCTTAGTTATCCAGATCCTCTTGATCCTAACTAAGACTCCTTGCTTGGCTATCCAGAATCCTATCCTAGCCAAGTCTTCTTGCTCAAGACAAAGTATCACACAGTTCAATCAAGAGGCTTCCACCTTATGCAAGGCAATGATCTAAATGATGCAAATGATGCAAATCATAATTAAATAAAGCAAGATGATCAATCAAGCTATATGCACATGCTTAGAGATATTCTAGGATATGCTATCAACAACCAATCACAAATGTACCTAGAAATCAATGCATGTATATCAATAAGAACAAGTCAAGAATATTCAATATATCACACAAAAATTCTTTGTTCTTAGATCATGAAATTAAACCTAGAAATTATCAAGAGATACATCATACAAGATATTTCTAGAATCCATTTCAAGTTTAATCAAGTTTAGCAAAATATGTTCAAATATGATCACAAGGCTAAAACTCAAACAATCAATCAATTAATCAATCATACAAACCTAGAATGTGAACTAATATCATTCTTAACACATTTCATCAACCAAATAAGAAGATTACAAGAGATGATCAAAAATGAAAGTAAGAAGAAGATGTTTCACATACAAGTATGAACCTCGGACTGAAATCTGCTCACATCGAATAATCACGAAGTCACTCGCTCTGAAAATGATTGGGGTTTGTAGCTCTCATCAAGACCAACATTTTTGGCTTTTGAATCAAGTGATTCAAAGTTAAAATGAGAAAGTTATGATTGAAACAAGATACCAAAAATTCAAGAAGAAATTCTGCACTTTCTTTCTTTTTGAATTTTCTTCAAGCTATATTTGGAGGGAAGAAAAATGTTTTTAAAAGAGAGAGAGAGAGGGAAAATGGGCAGCCAATCAAGACATGCCACATCACCTCCACGTGTGGCACACGTGGGCAGAAGGCTGTGCTGGCCGTGTGTCACACGTGGCTCACATGTAGACACCATTGCTTGGCCTTTGGCCGAGCAAACTCCTCTCGTGCTCCTCTCACATTCTTCGACCGTATTCAGGCCTCTGAACTCCGATTTTGAATCCATTTTTAGATTACAAATCATGCCTCCCTCACGCACAACAAAGACTATGAAACTTTGACAAAAGGTTGAGAATTCATCTTGAAAAATGACAATGAAGACAACTCAATGAATGAGAACGCAAAGTAGCGTAGCTACATCGTTTGGACTCGAAACCTAATGAATAAGTAACCGAAATGACCGGAACTCAATAAGGCATCATAAGAGATCATGTTAAAGTCCAAAATACAAGAAACACAAAAAAATAAACATAATGTCACACAAGCATGCCATATCCAAGCGATAGTCATAAAACATGCAAATCTACAATGTTTGTCAATATGAGAATAATGCATGTGCATACTTAAATGAGTCTGAATGTGTCATACCAAATGTTTGCACAACAATGTAGGGACACATATATATGAATTGTATGTGTGTGTGCCTAGGCCTTGCAAAAAGAAGAAAGATCTTGATACCTTAGAATCCAAGAACGAGCATTCCCTTTTGAAGACGACATTTGCATGAGAAATTTCTTTCCACTTTTGAAGCTTCTTTTCTTTAAGAATCACCTAAGCAACTAATCAATATAAATAAAGAGAGTTTTGAAATAGAATCAAGACAATAAAGATCTAGGATCTTACATAGACTCCAATAGAGAGTGTTGCATGGGATGTGCATTGGCTCTTGAGGAATTTCTAATCTTTTAATGATGTTGGTTTGGTATGGACTCTAATATATGGTGGCTTTGCATCATTGAGGGATTTTGTATCTTCTAATAGGGATTGGGTAGACATAGACTCCAATATGAAGTAGATCAAGGTTGGTCACTTTTGAGGAATTTATAATCTATCATCCAATATATATAGTACCCAATGGTTGTAGTTTAACCCGTGGATGTTTCCTCCTTGGAGGTTGATGAAAATGTCAGGGTTGGAGAAGCACAAATGGGAGTTTCAATGGGTACCTTGTTCTTCAATTTGTTCTTGGTCTTGGAACGTGATATGAACCTCACCAAGAGTAGTGAGACCCGGAACCAATATATGGTAACGAAGGATCGTTTTCTAATTCAAGTTTATAACAAAGATCAATATAAGGACCGCGACCCGTTATCTATATGGAGATAAGAACCAACGGTATCAAGAAAGTTGTAGACGCCACACTCAAGAACGAGAGAGAATTGTGAGTGATAAGTCAGAGATCAAAGAACCAAAGAGAAAACGCTCTCAATATTAATTTTATCAAAAAGTTGCGAAATAATACATCCAAGCGGCTCTTAAATACTAAAAGAAATCTAAACCCTAAACGGAAAAGAAAGTCTAAAACTCTAAGGAAATAAACTGATATGTTGCAATTCGGAAATAATTAAAAAAACAGAAATATGTTGCAATTCGGATTCCTCCAATCCTAGCTTGTTCCACACGCCCAAGCCTCTTGTTCACACGCCCAAGTATCTTTATTCAGCCCAATTAGTTGTCTTGATAATGTTAACTAAGCCTTGGTCTTCATATGGGCCCATCTTGGACTTCAATATTTCAGAATTAGTCCACGTTTCTTGAATCAAGCCATTGAGTGCTTCTTTGAATCTCTTAGCCCTTGCCCTTGTTATTGGCCCAACTGGTACATGCAATGGATCTTTTGATGCAGCCCCTTTATTCTCATCAGAACGTCTCTTCTTAGGAGCTTTCTTGTCAACAATGACATTTTCCTCACTTGTAAGAAGTGATGCTTCTATGAGCTTCTCCTCAACTACCAAGTCGATTGAGCTTCCTAGAGTCAAACTAGAGATGATCCTATCCCTTTCATGAATGATCCTTTCAACTTCTCTAAGCTTCTTGGCAAGAGCATTCTTTTTACCCAAGAGCCTTCGAGTTGTTGATACAAACTCATCCACTTGTAACTTGATCAAATCATCCTTCTCATCAACCTCCCTTAAAGCTATCTTCAAATTTTCTTCAAGAAACTTCACCTTAGCCAATAGATCAATATAGGTTGGATTGTCACTTAAGCACTCTTGACGATTTGGATCAACTTCCTTGTCCAAAGAATCTTGACATACATCCTCTAGAGTAGAGTGAGAGGCCGTGAAGGCAACAAAGTTGCTCATCAATTCTTCTCCATTAGAAGAAACATCACTTGAGCTCTCCTCTTCACTAGAGTTATCATCATCACTCCATGTGGCCGCCATTGCTTTTCCCTTCTTGTCCTTCTTAGTCTTATCATTAGGACATTCTGAAGCATAATGTCCAAGCTTTTTACACTTAAAGCATTGAACCTTACGATTGCTCTTAACATGACCACTCCTCTCATGAGTAGGAGTAAATGACTTCTTGACTTCCACTTCCTTTGAGTACTGACGAGCACGTTTTTCATTGTTGAAAAGATCCGTAAAAAATATTTATAAACCTAGCAATGCCTCAGAAGGTTTGGAAAAACACAAGTACGGTGGCAAGCAAGGGTCGTTCACAAAGATCGGAGGTCGCTATGATTAGATTAGGATTAATAAAACCAATATGCATAAAATTAAAGTAAATGGTAGGTGTTGTGAAGCGTGAATGAAAATGCAATAAAAACTAAACTAGGAATGCAAACTAAATGGAATACGAATGGAGTGAAAGATATGATATGGGTACTAAGGAGTTAACGGACTCGTAAGAAAACATTTGGGCAAATGCAATAAACTCGTAAATAAGCACATTTTATCAAATGTAACCAACCTAGGGTGTATAGAGTTGATTATCTATCTCTAGCAAGGGGCCAACCTAGGGTGTATAGCGAAGGCCTCCTACTAGCGATGAATCCCTCCTAAACAACCAACCTAGGGTGTATATTGTTAGTTGCTAATTTATGTTAGGTTTTTGGTTTGTCTTGGCATGTATTCTATATCAAAACGATGTTTATCTTGTATTGATTAGTGGTCATTGACATGATGATTCAAAGCTTCAAAGAAAGTGTAAGGTTCCCAATTGTTGATTGGCTCATTTCGTGGACAAACCACATGTTGGGGATTCTTGTAAGGGTAGCTTAAGTGTAGGTGTTATTGCTAAGGCCCTTTGAAGACCTCATTCTTGATAAGCACCGAAGGTAAATCTCTATGTGCTTACTTGTCTTGAAGAGATAGTTGCACACACTCACAACTCATGCATATGTTTAATCCTTATATGTTGTGTGTCTTATTTGTGTGCTTTAATGTTCATTAACATCTCTTCTTGCATGTTAGTTTGATTGCATCTTGCATATCCAATTGCCTTGTCATGCTTAGACTTAGGATTGCATTTTTGCATTAGGCGCTCCCAAAAGCGCTCTACAGAAGCGCTGTACGAACAGCCCCCGTTGGGCGCTGTACAGACCTGATCGATTTAATTCGGTAGCTGTACGAGCTGTACGAGCGCTGTTTAAAACTAGTTGACTTTGTTTGGGAAACAAATCAACTATTTATTTGGGAAATAATTAAAAATAGGAAATATGCTAAAATTCGGAATCCTCCAACCCTAGCTTGTATCTCACACCATAATCAGCTCTTTATTAGGAAATATGCTGAAATTCGGACTCCTCAGCTCAAGTCTTCGCGCAACAAACTAGATGGCCGATTTTGGGCCTGTTGTGATCTTTTACGGATGCCAGAGTCTTCATAACATCTGTAGGGCTCGTCTTGGGCTTTCCGAAAACATATTATAATAGACAATCCGACTTCAGATGCTCTCTGTAGAGGCCCACGAAGTTCAGCTTAGATTTGGGCCGAACTTGAACTTCAGCAACTCAGAATTAGCCCATCATTAAATGCTTCTTTGATCCTCTTGGCCCCTTGTAATTGGCCCAACCGGAACATGCAATTGATCCTTTGATGATGCTTATTGATTCTCATCAAAATTGATGGACATAGTAAATCAAAGCCATCAACTCGGAGACCCGTATTCGGATAGGAGAGTCAAGCAAAAAATTATGAGATCTCTCCCCGATAGGTTTGAATCAAAGGTGACGGCCATAGAAGAAAATAGTGGCTACATGGATATGAAGCCAAGTGAGGTGATTGGACGTCTCCTTGCATATGAGTCTAGGAAGGCTCCTAGCACCACTACTCCTCCTAAGAAGTCTAAAGGAATAGCTTTGAAAGCATCTAATGATGCAAAAGAGGCAAAGCATGAATCGGATGAAGACCTTGTCTTATTCGTGAAAAGGTTTAATAAGTTATGGGGTTCAAGAAGAAGAAGGGATTTGGGTCAAAAGGACAAGACTTGAAGAAAAAAGGTTCCTTCAAGAAGTTTGAGCCTAGACAAGAGAAGACCGAAAGGAAAAGGGTCCGATGCTTTGAATGTGGAGGGATTGGTCACTTTGCCCCCGAATGTGCTAATCACAATGAAAAGAAGAAGGACAAAGTGATGGCCGCCACTTGGAGTGGGAGTAGTGATGACTCCAATGAGGAAGATGAGTCTTCAAGTGAAGAAGAGCTCATGGCTAACTTCCTAACTTTTGCCTCATCTCACAAGAGCAAAAGTGCTAGTGAAAAAGAGGAGTTAAGTCAAGAGGAAATTGACTCTAGTGAAGAAGAAAGTGACTCCTCTTCTATTTCCATAAAGAAATTTGTGGAGCAAAAGGTGCTTGCTAAAGACCATGCCGAGTTCAATGATTTAGCATTTAAAAGCACAAGAAAGATTGAGAGGTTGAGAAAAGAGAACCTTGAACTTTCGACTCACATTGACCACTTAAGTGAACAAGTGGAAAGATTGAAGAGGAGGGAGGATAAGTTAATTGAGGAGTTAGACTTATCCAAGAGAAGTGAAGAAGGCTTGAAGAGGGAACTTGTAGAAGTTAAAGGGTCCTTGGCTAGGATAGATTCAAGCACCAAGAAGCTTGATCATTTACTTGGTGTTGGAAAGAGTCCAAGTGACAAGAGAGGTCTCGGGTTTGAAGATGATATGGAGACTTGCACTTCCAAGAAGACTTTTTTTGTTAAGAGTTTGGGGAGTAAAGAAGCTTCATTGGTGCAAGCTCCTAGGAAGAAGTTAGACGTATGACAGTGTTCAAATGCACAAGTGAAGATGGGGCCAAGAAGGCAACCTCAAGCTCAACCCCTAGGGTCCCTCAAGCCAACATTCCTTAACAAGTGGCTCACAAAGGAAAAAAACCAATCATGCAACCTCTAGCTTGGAAGCAACCTAGACCGGTTCAACAACAAAGATGGATTGAACCCACTTATCCACAAAGACATGGACGAGCTCCCATATGTGCACAAAGACAAGGTATGATTCCTTTTTTCATCCCTATTTGTCACTTTTGTGGTTGTGATGGTCATATTAGACCAAATTGCTTTCAATATATTAAAATGTGTAGAACACGAAGCATGATTGAAAAGAGAAAGAATAGAGCCAAGATGCATGTTCCTAGGAATGAAAATATTGATTTGCATGATCCTAGGAATAGTAGAGCACATGTACCAAAGACCACTAAGAAAGCTAAAATTGTTGCTAAGTGGATTAGAAAGAATGAAAATGTTTGCCATGTTGCACAAATAGCCTTGAAGGCAAATTCTTCTAATTTTTGGTATTTGGATAGTGGGTGCTCTAGGCACATGACGGGAAACAAGAGTTTCTTCGAGACTCTTGTTATGGATGAAGGTGGAAATGTCACTTTTGGTGATGGATCCAAAAGAAATGTTGTAGGGAAAGGAACCATTTCCGTTCCCAGATTACCTTCCTTATCCAATGCTCTATTTGTTGATGGCTTGAAAGCCAATTTAATAAGCATTTCACATCTTAATGATGAAGGATATTCCGTCTTGTTTTCTAAAGATTATTGCTCTATCCTAAAACCCGATGGACAAACCTTGTTGAAGGGCATGAGATCTAGCGACAATTGTTATTGTCTTGAAGCTAGTATTGTGTCTAATCATGTGTCCATGGATGAGCAAATTGAGTTGTGGCATGAAAGACTTGGCCACATGAACTTTAGGGATCTACAGACCCTTGGAATGTTCAATTGTGTGCGTGGCCTCCCTAAGCTTGGGAAGAAAGCCAATGGTGTTTGTGGACCTTGCCAACAAGGAAACCAAACTAAAAGCATGCACAAAAAGGGTAAGTATCTCACCACCAAGGAGCCTCTTGAGCTTCTCCACATGGACCTCATGGGTCCCATGCAAACCGAAAGTTTGGGTGGAAAGAGATACATTTTTGTTTCTGTTGATGATTTCTCTAAGTTCACATGGACATATTTTCTTAGAGAAAAATCTGAAACTTTTGATAAGTTTAAAATGCTTTGTAATAAAATATAAAATGAAATGAACTCTAATATTAAAAGCATAAAACAGATTAGAAGTGACCAAATTTTAGAATGCTACTTTTGAAACCTTTTGTAATGGTTTAGGCATCTCCTATGAGTTTTCGGCTCCTAAGACACCTCAACAAAATGGAGTTGTTGAGAGGAAAAATAGGGTCCTTCAAGAGATGGCCCGTGTGATGTTGCTTAGCAACAATGTCCCTAGGAACCTATGGGCCGAATCCATCAATACGGCTTGCTATATAGGAAATAGAGTTTTCCTAAGGCCCGGTACTAGAAACACCTCCTATGAGTTATGGAAAGGCAAGAGGCCAAATGTTAGCTACTTCCACACTTTTGGAAGCAAATGCTACATTTTGAATGACTGTGATCAACTTGGCAAATTCGATGCTAAGAGTGATGAGGGTATTTTTATTGGCTATGCCCTGAATAGTAGAGCCTATAGAGTTTTTAATTTAAAGACTCTAAGTGTCATGGAATCATCCAATGTCGTATTTGATGATACTAGGCTCAAGTCAAATGATCATGAGGAGGAGGTTATTTTTAGTGATGTTTCTCCTTTGGAGAAGGTTGTGGTATCTCCTAATGTTGGGACATCTAATGTCAACAATGATGACACACAACCTATTGATAGAGTTCCTCTCTTGGACTCTAAAGAACCCGCTTAATGGGTTAGGAAACTCCATGATAAAGAAGATATCATTAGAGAGGATAATGAGGGTGTTAGGACTAGACGTCAACTTGCTAATCTTATTAGCTACACATGCTACACCTCTCAAATTGAACCCAAAAAGGTTGAAGAAGCCTTAAATGATGAATTTTGGGTTCTTGCCATGCAAGAAGAGCTAAACCAATTCGAAAGGAATGAGGTTTGGACTCTAGTTCCTAGGCCTAAGACCACTAATGTCATAGGCACTAAATAGATATTTAGGAACAAATCCGATGAGGATGGCAACATAGTGCGGAACAAGGCTAGACTTGTAGCACAAGGGTACTCTCAAATTGAGGGTATCGACTTTGAGGAGACATTTGCTCCCGTTGCCCGTTTATAGTCTATTAGGCTTCTCTTGTCCATTTCTTGTGTGCACAAGTTCAAATTGCACCAAATGGATGTCAAGAGTGCCTTCCTCAATGGCTTCTTGCAAGAGGAAGTGTTTGTTGAACAACCTAAAGGGTTTGTGGATGCACACCACCCCAACCATGTCTATCACCTTAAGAAGGCACTTTATGGGTTGAAACAAGCACCGAGGGCTTGGTATGAGCTCCTCACTCAATTTCTTGTTGACAATAACTACACAAGAGGTAGTGTTGACAAGACACTATTCATCAAGAGAGACAATGATGAGCTTTTCATAGCTCAAATATATGTTGATGATATAGTGTTTGGCTCCACCAACAACACCAAGGTCCAACAATTTGTTGATGTTATGTCTCATGAATTTGAGATGAGTCTTGTTGGTGAGCTTAGTTACTTCCTAGGTTTGCAAATTAGGCAACTAGATGATGGGATTTTCATAACCCAAGCCAAATATGCCAAAAACCTAGTGAAGAAGTTTGGTCTTGAAAAAGCCAAACATTGTGACACTCCTATGAGCACCACCTTGAAGCTAAGCAAGGATGCTAGCGGTAAAAGTGTGGACCAAACCTTATATCGTGGCATGATAGGGAGCTTGCTCTATTTGACCGCAAGTAGGCCCGATATATCATTTAGTGTAGGAGTTTGTGCTAGGTACCAATCCGATCCCAGGGAGTCCCATCTCTCTTCGGTTAAGAGAGTCATTCGCTTTGTGAATGGGACTTCTAATCATGGGATTTGGTACTCATTTGACACTGATCCTCGTCTTGTAGGATATAGTGATGAGGATTGGGCAGGAAATTGTGATGATAGGAAGAGCACATCGGGCGGTTGCTTCTTTCTAGGCAACAACTTGGTGTCTTGGTTTTGCAAGAAGTAAAACTCGATTTCCTTGTCCACGGCCGAGGCCGAGTACATAGCCGCGGGGAGTGGATGCACTCAACTTATATGGATGAAGCAAATGCTAGTAGACTACGGATTCAACCAAGGTACTCTCACTCTCTTTTATGATAACATGAGTGCTATTAATATTTCCAAGAATCCGGTTCAACATTCTAGAACTAAGCATATTGACATCCGCCATCACTTCATTAGAGAGCTTGTTGAAAATAAATGCATAGTACTTGAACATGTAGGTACTAATGATCAACTTACGGACCTATTTACTAAACCCTTAGATGCTACTCGATTTAAAACTCTTAGTAGATCTATTGGGATATGTCTTGTGGAGTGATGTGATTTGTGATTGACCCCATATGGGGAACTCAAGCAAAGAGAGCTATTTTGCATTCTTGTCACTTGCAAAAATTTGAAATATCTTATGCCTCTTCTTTTAATTGCTTGAGTAAGCTTGGTTGTACATATGTATATATGTTTTCAATTCAATAAGTGTGAACCTTGCTTGTTTACAATCCATGTCATATTTATGTTCAAACATGCATTTTTGGACTAGGAGATTTACATAGGAAGTATGATGTGAATGAACTATAGTTATCTCCATGACATGATGATTCTTATATAACATGCTAATGACAAATGAAAAAGCATGAAATTCATATAACATGCTCACATGAAAAGCATGAATTGATGATTGCATACTCTTAAAATGCAAAACTTGTGTGAAAGCTTATGAGACTTAAAATGAATAAAGGATCTTGTATCCGTTCAAAGGAATTTATATTCCAAATGTCTCTCTTTCTTTATTAGTTGAACATGGCTACTATCATACGGATATCTTATCCGGAAAAATCAAATAGGGTGAAAAGTCGCTCATGCCATGTTTCGCTTATAAAGTTGGATATAGTTGCTCTTAAATTGAAATCAATAATCTCTATATCCTTGCGTTTCCCATGACATTGGTGAAATTGATTTGAATTCTAATTAGAAACCTTTGTCATTTGCTTTGCCAAATACCATTGTATTTTGGACTTGAATGCTATATGTCTTGTATGCAAAGCATGTTGGATTCACACATTTTCATAAATAAATCTCCTTGTTTCTCTTCAATTAATTGAGATGCATAAAGTGACTTATATGAATATGCAAATATCTTGCATGCTTCTATTTCTCGTTGCTATGAGTGACCCGGTTGGGGACTACTCATTTGCCTATATCATGACAAAAAGGGGGAGTAGGATATGGTAAGGGGAGTTGCAAAATATAGTAGCAATTGTGCACTTTGGGGAGAACATACATTGAGGGGGAGTAACCCGTTGAGGGGGAGTATTGCATACACATACATTGCATAATGTTGTGCCTATTTTTTTTTAAATGCAAATGCTTGTTATTGTTTTCACTTGACTAATCTCACACTTTACTTGTTTTGGAAATGTTAGAAACTTATTTCAGGGGTTGATTGTTCTACAAGAGATTGAAGACATGAAGTTTTATTTTCTTATCTCTTTGTAATGTAGATAATCATTGTAGTCCCGTAGTTTCTATTTTTTTTTATGAGGAATCAATGTGAGTGGTGGTTTTGTCACGAAATAGCCAAAGGGGGAGATTGTAAGGTTCCCAATTGTTGATTGGCTCATTTTGTGGACAAACCACATGTTGGGGATTCTTGTAAGGGTAGCTTAAGTGTAGGTGTTATTGCTAAGGCCCTTTGAAGACCTCATTCTTGATAAGCACCGAAGGTAAATCTCTATGTGCTTACTTGTCTTGAAGAGATAGTTGCACACACTCACAACTCATGCATATGTTTAATCCTTATATGTTGTGTGTCTTATTTGTGTGCTTTAATGTTCATTAACATCTCTTCTTGCATGTTAGTTTGATTGCATCTTGCTTATCCAATTGCCTTGTCATGCTTAGACTTAGGATTGCATTTTTGCATTGGGCGCTCCCAAAAGCGCTCTACAGAAACGCTGTACGAACAGCCCCCGTTGAGCGCTGTACAGACCTGATCAATTTAATTCGGTCACTGTATGAGCGCTATACAAGCGCTGTACAGGGCGCTCTACGTAGAGCGCCCCTCTGTTTTTCCGTGAAAACAGAGCAGGGGCGCTGTACAGGCGCTGTACAGAAGCGCCCTACGTACAGCGCCCAAGGCAAATATGAGGCCAACTTATCAAAACGACCACACTTTGATTTGGACCCCTATATATATGCCACTTTGACTTTAGGTCAATAACAAGAGTTCATATTCAGATTTCATACTTAGGATATTTTTCAAAGAGAAGAAAAATTCCAAGAACTCATTTTTGTTAACTCAAACACTTTTTCATGATCATCAATCATCATCTAGCATCATCCTTGATCATCTAGATGTCATCTTGCATGGATTCTTCATCATACTTTGCTTGGTAAGCTTTTCCCTAATATCTTACATATTTTGTGTTTCTCTCAACAAGCAATCTCAATTAATTGCTTGTATGTTATTTTATATACTTTGAATACAAGTTTGAGATTAGTATGATGTATGTTTGAAAAGTTGTATTGTGATAGCTAATTAGGTTTTGTGCTTTATCTTGATTAGTTAAACTATTTGACATGTCATTTAGTTTGTGATATCTAGGATTGTTCTAATTGCATATTAATCATCTTAGATAAGCATATAGGGTTTCCCTTGCTCTATGTTGCATTTGGATATCCATATATTCACTTAGGGTGTTATTCTCTTCATAGAGAAAGTAAGTCTTGTGTGTAGCATCCGGGATTAGGTTGCTTAGATCGCAAGCAAATTGGACTAGGTTCACTCATACCGGGATTAGATAGGTGTGTGATTACTTCCGGGATTAGGTTGTAATCGTTTTAAACATTTAGTGGATTTGAGGTTCGAGTGTGGCTTACTTACTAGCCCGTGGTTTTTCCCGTCAGGGTTTCCACGTAAAAATCAATCTTATTTAATTTCCGCATTTTATACTTGATTTGTTGCTCTATCTAGTTAGGGGTAAATTCGTAATTTTGACTTAATACGAAAAATTGGGTAATAAGCTTAAAATCTATTCACCCCCCCCCCCCCCCCCCCCCCTCTAGATAGTTTTATACACACCGTGCTATTATTAATTTCAGAAAGACTTGGCTACGGTTCATGCAAGGTGGTGGCTTGATAAGGGGAATTAGCTTCATTGCTCATCAAATGTATAATTGACCTCATTCCTTTTACAAGGCATAGGCACACACACACAATTCATTCATAAGTGTCCATGCATCGTTGTACACCATTTGTATAACACATTCACATATTTTAGTATGCTCGTGCATTGAACTCAAATTGTCATACATTGTAGAATTGCATGCTCTAAGACTATGTCTAGGAAATGGCATACTTGTGTGATCTTTATGTTTTTTTGTTTCCATTTTATTGTATTTGGACTTGAATATGTTCTCAAATGATTCCTTGTTGAGTTCTGGTCATTTCGGTTACTCACTCATTTGTTTTCGAGTTCCGAGTTGGAAGTTATGAAACTTTCCGTAATTTTATCGTACATGGCTTTCGTCCTTTCGATTTCCATATTTCTTTCATAAAAGTTTTATTGATGTTCTTATCCGTGAGAGAGTCCCGGTTCATAATCCGAAGACGGATTTGAATTCGGAGTTCGGAGATTGAAGAATGGTCGAAGAACACAAGAGGTGGGCAAAAGGGCAAAGAGATGGCAAATTGCCATTTGCACCCCTTGGCCTTGGAGGGCGCGTGAGACTCACGCCAAAGAAGGCTCTCTGGTCCCGTGAGCTTCACAGCAAACAAAAGCCACAATTCATTTCACGAGCTGCTTGCATTTTTCATTTCAAAATTTAAAAGAGATTGTATTGTGTGAATTGCTTACACATAGTCTTCGGTGTGCATGCTCAATTAAATGCATGTGTTGACTTGGCCTTATTTCCTATTGGTCATTTAAGTGTTTTCTTGTATGAGCTCAGTACACTTGATAACAGTTTATCTCTTTAAATTTCTCCCTCCACCGAAAATTCAAGGTGAGCTTGGTGTGATGAAAAATTAATGTGCAGTATTTTTTTATTTTTCTCCGAACTTGAAAACACCATATCTCTCTCATCTCTCATCCAATTTGAGTGATTTAAGTTGGAGAATCTTCATATTAGAGTACTCTACAAACCCTAGGCCACCTTCAGGTCATTTGATCAAGCTTTCATTTGGTTCATCACCATTTTCGGACTGCACCTACTTGTTCTAGGTAATTGTTCAAACTTTTGTCTTCTTGAGCTTAATTGATTTTCAATTACCTTGGGCTTTCTTCCTATATATTTGTATTTTCTTGATCAAGTGTTATTAGGTTTGTAGATTTCAAATTGAAAGCTAATTTTATCATAATTAGATTCTCAAATGTGAGTTAGGTTTTCTAAACCTATGTTTTCACATGATTGTGAGTTGTATTGTGATTAGCTTTATATCTAGGATTATTTATGACTTGATTGAATCATTTTATGATTAATAATCCTTGAAATATGTTTTGATCCTTTGATTGATAAAATCTAGGATTAATACATTTGTATGTGTTTTTAGAGCTATCTGGGATTTAATTGATTTATCATTATATCCTTGCTCTAAATCTTTGGCTAGAATATTCATTGAATACATTTTGTGATTCTATCATTTTATATGTATGTTTCTAACATCTTGAATATGTGCTTCATGTATATGATTTATTCAAGTGTTAGCTTTTGTATGAAACTAGGAATCACATGTGTTATGTGTTTCACATACTCTAGGTTTCAATTCATGTTTTGTAACTAGACAGTTTTTGACTTGTGTGCTCACATGACTAAGTCTAGTTTCCATGGGATGTATTGATCATATGTTCTATGTTGCATGTGTTTGCATCATTTGCATCACCTAGATCATTTGCCTTGCAAAAGGTGGAAGTCTCATATTGGAGTGAGTGAAGCTTCAACTTGAGCATTAAGTCTTAGCTATGAGTGTGATACTCCGGATGGTTGAGCTAGGGAAGCTTAACTAGGATCTTTGTGATCCGGATGGCTAAGTAAGAAGTCTTGACTAGAGTCGGGAGGACTCGGATGGTTAAGCTAGGGAGGCTTAACTAGGATCTTTGTGATCCAGATAGTCAAGAAAGAAATCTTCCTAGAGATGTGAGCGTCTTGGATAAGAAGTTGCTTCCTAGAGGTGTAAGACACATCTCGGATAGGAAGTAGGCTAGGTGATTCACTAGGCCCAAGGGTAGACTAGGAGTTGATAGCTTAGGGTGGATATCAATATCATACGTTGATAGCCTTGAGTGTGTAAGTCATTTTCATCATAGTGAATTGCTTTGCTGGTGGTTGTGGATTCAACTCGTGGATGTTTCCTCTTTGGAGGTTTACCACGTAAGAAATCAATGTGTCATATGTCTCTATCTCTATCTCCTTATATTTGTATGTATGATCAATATAACTTGTTCAAGCTCTTCATTTCCTCACATCCTTGTAAACGAGTTATTGATAAAGAAAGAGATTGATCGGTCCATTTCTATACATGCTTTAGGCCCCTATTTCCTATTAATTATGCTTTGTTCTGGAGTAAATTAGAGTGTTTAATGTGTTTGTTAAGCATGTGTAGGTCCATTCCATTCAAGTGGTGTTAAATCTTATTTTGGAAGAAAAGAAATCAAAAGATGGAGAAAAAGAGCAAATTGGAAGAAACCATGAAAAGATGAATTTTGGCTAGTGCAGGACTGCAAAGTTGCAGGGCCCATATCTCTCAGCTCCGATTGAATTGTGTGTCCTACCACCCATGGATTGAAATCCCCGGAAGTCTAATTTTCGAAAAAAATTTTGGATCGCAATTCCCATATTCTTAAAAGAAGTTATGACTAATTTAGTAACCAAAGGTCGGAGCTGGAAAGTTTACCAAGGCCCAAGACCGCCCCCGTGCACACGTGCCTACGGAGTGACCTGGGCTAAGGTAAATAGCAGAAAAATTCCGCTGCCTATGCAGCTACAGAGGCAATTTGTCTAAGGAGCGACCTAGGGAGTGATAACTCGTAAACCTGGTTCATTTGGGACAGCAAGTGACCTATCTTATTTTGAGGGAGAGCCACCACAAGGTGATTAGACCCAAAAACACCATTCTTTCACATTCATTCATTCCATTGATTCTTTCATTCAATTCCATCCATCATTGGAGGATTCTTGGAAGCAAGAAGAAGGAGATTTTTAGCCAAGAAGCTATCAAGATCAATATGGGTTCTCTCTACATCTCTTCTATGTTTTTATCTTCTCCATTGATATGTAACTAAATCTTTATCTAGGGGATTGATGTAACCGATTTTGGACAACTCTATGTGAACAATTAGTCTATATTTTGTTAATCAATTGTGTTTTAGTTTTATTTATTGAATTAATTGCTCTATTGTTCTTGCTTTTATTATGTTGTGACCGCAAGTGATTTGAGTTTGTGGCTTAGTTTATCCATGAGATTAGGGTTTAGATGTTGATGACCATTCCATTTTAGTCTTAATCACAAGCTTAATAAACAAGAAAATTGATCTATGCATGACCGTGCTATATTAATTTGGCTTAGAGTTTTGTGTAAAATATGGGTTTTGACAATTGCTCATTACATGACCGTGTGTGAGTAATAGGAAGAACCCTAGATCATTATTCTGTATTCGTTGCATGACCGTGTGCGAGTATTGGAAAGGATCTTCGAACCTAATTGAATTATCTTGAAACAAGCCCGTAAACTAGATTGAAGTGTTTAACTAGACTGATTGTGAGCATTGAGTGTCTAAGAAAGGTGTAAGGTTCCCATTTGTTGATTGGCTTATTTCGTAGACAAACCATATGATGGGGGTTCTGTGTAAGGGTAGCTTAGGTGTTGTTGTTATTGCTCAAGCCCTTTGAAGACCTCACTTTTGATAAGCACCAAAGGTAAAACTCTATGTGCTTACTTGTCTTGAAGAGATAGTTGCACACACTCACAACTTATGCATATGTTAATCCTTGTATGTTGTGTGTCTTATTTTTGTGCATTAATGTTCATTAACATCTCTTCTTGCATGTTATGTTGATTGCATCTTGCATATCCAATTGCCTTGTCATGCTTAGACTTAGGATTGCATTTTTGCAATGGGCGCTCTCAAAAGCGCTCTACAGAAGCACTGTACGAACAGCGCCCATCGAGCGCTGTACAGACCTGATCGATTTAATTCGGTCACTGTTGGGTCACTGTACAGGCGCTGTACAAAGCGCTGTACATACAGCGCCCATCTCAGTCCCGAGAGTCCAGAGTTGGGGCGCTGTACAGAAGTGCTTTACGTACAGCACCCAAGGCAAAATAGTGGTGTCACTTATCAAAACGACCACACTTCATCTTGACATCCTATATATATGCCACTTTGACTTTAGGTCAATCAAGAGAGTTCATATTCAGATTTCATACTTGGGATATTTTTAAAGACAAGAAAAATTCCAAGAACTCATTTTTAATTACTCAAACTCCTTTTTCATGATCATCAATCATCATCTAGCATCATCCTTGATCATCTAGATGTCATCTTGCATGGATTCTTCATCATACTTTGCTTGGTAAGCTTTTCACTAATATCTTACATATTTTGTGTTTCTCTTAACAAGCAATCTCAATTAATTACTTGTATGTTATTTTATATACTTTGAATACAAGTTTGAGATTAGTATGATGTATGTTTGAGAAGTTGTATTGTGATAGCTAATTAGGTTTTGTGCTTAATCTTGATTAGTTAAACTATTTGACATGTCATTTAGTTTGTGATATCTAGGATTGTTCTAATTGCATATTAATCATCTTAGATAAGCATATAGGGTTTCCCTTGCTCTATGTTGCATTTGGATATTCATATATTCACTTAGGGTGTTATTCTCTTCATAGAGAAAGTAAGTCTTGTGTGTAGCATCCGGGATTAGGTTGCTTAGATCGCAAGCAAATTGGATTAGGTTCACTCATACCGGGATTAGATAGGTGTGTGATTACTTCCGGGATTAGGTTGTAATCGTTTTACACATTTAGTGGATTCGAGGTTCTAGTGTGGTTTACTTACTAGCCTGTGGTTTTTCCCGTGCGGGTTTCCAAGTAAAAATCAAGCGTTATTTAATTTCCGCATTTTATACTTGATTTATTGCTTTATCTAGTTAGGGGTAATTTCATAATATTGACTTCACACGAAAAATTGGGTAATAAGTTTAATATCTATTCACCCCCCCCCTCTAGATAGTATTATGCACACCGGGCTATAATTTGTTTCAAAAGGTGCATCGATTCCCTAGTATTTCTCTCCATATATTCATCCCTTGTGTGTTATTTGATTAATTTTAGTCTTTAGTTCAAGTTTTCATAATTTAGGATAATATTAGAATTCAACATATTTCCAAAGCAATATACAATTTAGTCTTTTCACACTTAGAGTAAATCCTTACTAAATTAATTAGCTTTTGACTGATAGACTCGTTGATCCCAGTGAACGAACTTTCTTAGTAAATTGAACAGATTTTACTGCATCAGAGATGCACACATTATTTGTTGAATCAACATTTGTTTCTTGTATCTTGTAAGTGTTTGAACATTGTATCTTTTGATATTCTATATCAAATTGTTAAGCTCTACTTAGTGAACTTGCATTGTAATATTCAAAGTACAACTTGTGGAATTTGCTCTTTATTGAATATACTTGTATATGAGATACATTGTTTATTAGTATATATTTTGTAGACTAAAGGTGTTGAATTGAGTATACTTGTGCTAATTGTTTTCTCATAACAATAATGTTAAGGTTAATTTGTATACTCAACAAGGTTTTGACATAATTCACGAAAGAGGTTTTAAAACTAGTGTGTCAACCTATTCACCCCCCTCTAGGTTGTTTAGTATAACTTTGTAGGTATTTTCAATTTAGGATTCTAACAATGAATGCTCGTTCATCTATCAAGGGCTCAACCTATTACTAATGTAGCCAACCTAGGGTGTATAACAAAGGCTTCTAATCCCCTCACAAATGCCGACCTAGGGTGTATAGTGATGAACACCCGTTCAATGTTAGATTAAGAACAAGGTTTTTCAGCTGGAATTTCAGATATCCTTTCCATTCAGTAAAGTAAAAGAAAAAAAAAGGGTGTATACCTAGTTGTCTACACAAATAGAATCCAAAGAATACTTGCAAATATAGTGTATCCAAGACAAGCAAATCAAAAGAAAACCATTCATACTATTAAATAGAACAATGAAAGATAGAAATATATATGAAATAGAGTTTATATACAAAAGCCCAACATTCAACAAATTAATCCATCAACCCCTTAGTGGGGATTTAACTACTCATGTTCATTACAACAATAAAACTAAGATAAAGTGTAGAGAGAAAACCCTTGAAGATCATCTCCTTCGTTGAAGCTTTAATTCAATCCTCCTAGTTGCCTTTGGTGAGTAGATATTGGGTTTGGATGAGAGGGAAAGTGATTTTAGACCTAAAACTAGTAAGTTTCTGAAATTCTAAGTGTTGGAGGAGGTTTCATTCGATCTAATTGCTTTCTATATATGGAGGTTACAAAAATAGGTCACAAATTCTTAAAAACTGAGTATGATGCACGCAGAGTGCGGGTGGAGTGTGGTTTAGGGACCCGTGCTTTATCAATTTTTCACAATTTCAACTCCCGGTCCAACGTGTCCCACGTTGGAAAGTGTAGAGTGCGGGTAAGGGACCCGCACTAACCCGCACTTTATCAATTTTTTACAATTTTAGCTCTCGGGTTTCCCATATAGTGTGGGTGGAGTGTGAGTGCAATGCGGGAATTCCCACACTGGAAAGTGTAGAGTGCAGGTAAGGGACCCACACTATACCCGCACTTTATGGCGTCCTGTTGACTTCTTTGATCCTTTGGTGTGCAGGTTGTGCGTGGGTCCTGCATGGGATTTCCTACGCTTGAAGTGTGCGGGTTGAGTGCGATTGGATGACCCGCACTGTGAAAATACCTACAAGATTATACTAAAGAACCTAGGAGGAGGGGGGGGGGGGGGGGGGGGGGGGGGTGAATAGGTTTACACTCTAATTTCAAATACTCTTTCGTGACTTATGTCAAAACCTTAGTGAGCTTACAAATTAACCTTTAACAAGATTGTTATGAGAAAACAACCAACACATGTATACTCAATTCACCACCCTTAGTCTACAAAACATATACCAACAAGCAATGTATCTAATATACAAGATATTCAATCAAGATCAAATTCCACAAGTTGTACTTCGAATATTACAATATAAGTACACTAAGTAGAAATACTACAACTTGCTAATGAAAGAAATATATTTAAACCAAAACAAAGGATACATGTATTCATAATAATGTCCAATATGTACAACTATCAATCACTATAACTATAAACAAATATAATAATATACAAAAGAATTATATTTACAATTATGATCAAAATGAATTAGCTTATAAATCACACTTTACAAAATCTTGTTCCAATATATATCACAAGTGAATAATATTCAACAAGATAAGGGTAGCTTAGGTGATTGATGATCAAGCTCAAGGCCTTTGACACGCCCGAAACGGGTCTATCTACAGTGGCGCCAAAAACTTGGTCGGTGCACACGGGACACGACAATTTTATAATTGTCGGTAAATGATGGGGCATGTGAATTTATCCGCAAGCGCACGGATCGTTACAATCGCATAGCGGTAAGTACGGTTCGTTCCACAGGGAATGTGAGGTACCTTTTATTGGTTCTAGTCTTATATATATTATATACTAATTACACTAATTACAACATATTTACATGCAAGAAAAGTAAATGGTGGAGGATGGTATGTAAGCAATTAAACTAAAATTATACTAACATGGCATAAATTACAACTAAATTGCACTACATCAATTATAACTAACTAAACTACAATTACACTAAGATTGCTTTTAATCTAAATTACACTAACTAACTAAACTAATTAACTAATTACCATCTAATGCAATGGTCTTGCAAAAGTGGTAATGAGACTTGGGATGTTGGGATATTGGTGTACAAGTGCAATCACCCAATCAATTAGTTGATTTCTATGGATTACCTAGGATAGTCTAAAACCTTTAATCAAGACACATACATCAAGAGTTATTCATGCATGGTCTAAATTGTATTACATGTTAATCAATTATTCAATTCAATCAACACATATATGAATTAAAGCTCAACATATAAAATCAACAAATAGAATAGATAATATACAAAGTACACCAAATTCCCAACATCAATATTTAGTTACATAAAATAACTAAGGTGGTGGGGTGTGGTGAGAATTAAGTTACGCTAAGCTAAACTAAGCTATTGAGAGCTTTGGGTGCCTTTTGGATATTTGGGAGGTGTGTTTTAGGTTTACAAAGGATGAATATATATATAGGAAAATGATTTGGGCAAGCTTTGGATGAAATATCCTCTAAGTCGGTTGTCCCGGCGAGCTTGGATCAACTAGCCGGCGGGTTTGTGCCCGCCGTCGAAGCTCGCGGTGGAGAAAATGAAGTCGGCAGTGAGTTTCTTCCTTCTGGACTGCGGTACTTTCCCACTGCATGAAACTGCGGAGTTTTGGCAAGATTAGACATTCTGGTTCGCGGGAAGGAAGCCGCTGGGATGAGCTTGGAAGCTTGGACTTCCATGGAGACTTGGAGGATTTGAAGGAGATGGAAACCTTTGCATGGGAGCTTGAAAGTGGGTGCATCATGACCGCCGTGGAGTGGGCTTCCGATCTGGGCAGAGAACCGCCAGAAAAGTGGCCGAAAAATCATTGGAAATGGCCTGAGAAGTTGTCGAGTCGAGACCGGTTCGGGTCGAGTCTACCGGGTCATGGGTCGACCTGGTTTACTGAAGAAGACGACCTAACGTTAGCATGACGCGCACTAGGCCAAAACATTGTCGTTTTCCAGCACCGACGTGGCTGTGCTGCGCTGCTTGGCTGGCAAATTACAATCAGCACCCCTGAGCTTTCCCTTATTCATAAAATCTACAATAAAGTCCTAAATTTTGCACTTTTGCCCCTGAATTGTCAAAAAATGACAATTATGCCCCTGAACTTCCCTATTTACCTAAAACACTTATTTATCCGTTAAATACCCGATTTTATCCGAGAAACAAGCATAAAAAGATAGGAAAACGAAGCGCTAAATGTGAACATTTGGAGCGCGATCAGCCCTCTCAAGACCTCAAGGTGATAAACACTCCAAAGGTATATCTCTAGTGCTTAGTTTTCTTTGAAGAGATTTAGTTACACACACTCACTTGCCATGATTGCATACATGTTCATTGCTTTTGTGCATTCTCTCCACTTCCACACTTGCACTTCTTTGTTGTAAGGATTCCCATATCTTGATTGGCTTATTTCATGGACAAACCATGTGTTGGGGATTGTATGTAAGGGTAGCTTAATTGATTCATAATCAAGCTCAAGACCCTCTCATGTCCTCAAGGTTGATAAGCACCAAAGGTAAACTTCTATGTGCTTAATTTGCTTTGAAGAGATTAGTTGCACACACACTCACATCTCATGCTTAATTCATTTTCTTGTATGTTGTGTATGTGTTGTTAGTACGTGCTCATTAATGTTCATTAACATCTCTTCTTGCTTGTTATTTTGATTGCATCTTGTGATTATAATGTCATATCATGTTAGGCTTTTAGGATGCATCTAGCTTTACCTTTTTACCCCTTGCATGTTGTTTGTGGGGTTCAAAGGAGTGGGTTGTGCGCTGGTCGTCATGCGCCAGACTAGCGCAGCTCACCAGTGCAGATCGCCCAGTGGTCTGTCGCTGGTCCTGCGCTGGTCCACACCAGCGTAAATCGCCCAGTGGTGTGCCGCTGGTCGTGCGCCCTTCTGTGCGCTGGTCGTCAAGCGCCTGTGCATTTTTTGCCTATGCGCTGGTCGTGCGCTTGTCGTCCAGCGCAAGATCACCAGCGCACAGTGAAATTTTTGGTGCGTTTTTCAAAATGACCTCACTTCACTTATGGCCCCTATATATATGCCACTTTGACTTTAGGTCAATTAAGTGAGTTGATTTTCAGATTTCATACTTAGAATATTTTTCAAGCAAAGAAAAATATTAAAGAATTCACCTTTAACCACTCAAATCAAATCAAATCCTTTGTGCATCAAATTTCATATTGCATCTTCTATGTCTAGATAGAAAGCATCCATGATTGGGTTTGCATCATCACAACTTGCTTGGTAAGATTTTGATTAAGTTCATCTTATTTTAGTATTTTTACTATCAAGCTATTCTCTTTTAATTTACTTGTATGTTTTTGATCATAAGATAAGTACAAGAATAAAGAATTAATTGTGATGAATTGATTGAGTGTTGTATTGTGATAGCTAATTAAGTTTTTGATTAATCTTGATTAGCTAAGTTATTTGACATGTTATCTAGCTCTTGATATCTAGGGTTGATTTAATTGAATATATCATCATCCTAGATAAGCATCTAAGGTTCCCTAGCCTTGTTTGTTATTTGAATATTCATACATATTCACATAGGTTGCATAATCTCTTCATAGAGAATTAAGTCTTGAGGCTAAGATTGCTTAAGCCTCAAGCAATTGGACTAGAGCCACTTTTATAGGCCCGCATGATAGAAGTGGGGGTTATTAACCGGAGTGTTAGACGAGGTCTACATAGGTTGTAAACTCCATTTCAATTAGTGGATTTCAAGGTTCGAGTGTGGCGCACTATACAGCCCGTGGTTTTTCCCAGTGATTGGGTTTCCACGTATACATCAAGTGTTATTTAAATTCCGCACTATATTACACTTGCTTGTATTTTTGACTAGTAGGGGCATTTTCGTAAAATTGACTTGCATGCGAAAATTGGGTAATAATAGTCCCCCCCCCCCCCCCCCCCCCCCCCTCTAGATATATTTATCATACACACCGAGCGTTATTGTATTACTTTCAATTGGTATCAAAGCGGGTTCCTAGATATACTTAGGTTATCCTTTGTTCGTTTTAGGTGTGTTGTGCATTTGTGTGTTTTTTTGCTCATTCATACATTTTGCATACATTTCATTCATTTGATACAATGAGTGGATACGGTGGCAACCATGAGGGTGCGTCAAGTACACGATCTTCTCTCCTTACCGGTGTGAATTATGCCTCATGGAAAGGCAAGATGGAAGCGTACGTGTGCCAAATCCATGATAGGGCATGGATGGCTATTGAAGATGGGTATGCACCTCCTATGATGACTCCCACAGGTGGTGGAGAAGAAGTACTCAAGCCTAAGGCTCAGTGGTCACCTAAAGAGTTTAAGACTTCAAAACGGAATAGGAAGGCATGGCATGCTCTTCTATGTGCAGTGGATAAAAATCAGTACAAACTGATTCAGAACACTAGGATAGCCAAGGAGGCATGGGATATCCTAGAGGTTGCACACGAAGGAACCGATGTTGTTAAGGATTCCAAGCTACAAGTCCTTCAAACGCAATTTGAGTTGCTTAAGATGGAGGAGGACGAGTGCTTCAATGACTTTGAAGTCAAGTTGATGGATATTGTGAATCAAAGCCATCTACTCGGTGATCCTTATTCGGATAGGAGAGTTAAGCAGAAAATTATGAGGTCTCTCCCCGCTAGGTTTGAATCAATGGTGACGGCTTTAGAGGAAAATAGCACTTACAAGGATATGAAGCTGAGCGAGGTAATTGGAAGACTCCTCACCTATGAATCTAGGAAGGCTCCTAGTATTTCACCTCCTAAAAAGCAAAAAGGAATTGCTTTGAAAACTTACAAGGTTGAGAAGGAGGAAAAATGTGACTCGGACGAAGACACGGCATTGTTGCTTAGAAGATTCAAGAAATTCGTCAAGTTCGAGAAGAAAGGCTTTGGATCAAAAGGCCAAGACTTGAAGAAAAAGGCTCCCTTCAAGAATTTTCAGCCTAGGCAAAAGAAGAGCGAAAAGAAAGGGGTCCAATGCTATGAGTGTGGCGGTATAGGACACATCTCACCCGATTGTGGGAATTTGAAGAACAAAATGGCAAAAGTAATGGCCGCCACGTGGAGTGAAAGTGATGAATCCGGAAAGGGAGATAAGTCATCAAGTGATGATGAGCTTACCATCGACTACACGTCATTTGGGGCCACTTATGTAGAAGATAAAGTTGTTGGTAAGCAAGCCTTGACTAGTGATCCCATAGAAGAAAAAGATGAAGAAGTAGCTCTAGGGGAGATAAGTGTAGCTACTCATTGGGGTATGGCTCTCATTGACTTAAGAGACCAAGGTGAAGGTCTTAATGAGAGAAATGACTCCATTAGTGAGAAGGAGAGTGGAGGAGATAACTCAAGTGAAGATGACTCCTCATCTAACTCTACAAATGGAAGTGTAGAGAAAATGGATGTTAATGACTTTATAGTCAAGTGTGAAAGCTCATTGAAGAAGAACAATAGAAAGTTGAAGATTTTAGAGGATGAAAATCTAGAGCTTTCAACACACAATGACCACTTAAGTAAACAAGTGGAGGCATCCAATAAGATTGAAGACAAGCTAAGGGATGAGCTAGCTATGTCTAAGAGGAATGAAGAAGGGTTGAAGAGAGAGCTTGATGAAGCTATAGAGTCATTGACTAGGATGACTACAAGCACCAAGAAACTTGACCATATTCTTGGTAGTGGAAAGAACCCTTGTGACAAGAGAGGTATTGGGTATGAAGAAAGCAAGGAGATCACTACTCCAACCAAGATCGTCTTTGTCAAGAGTTTGGGGAAGATAGAAGCCTCGCCGGTGCACACTCCTAGGAAGAAAATTGATCTAGGACAATGTTCAAGAAGTGCACAAGTGAAGGAAGCTCCAAGGAGACAACCTCAAGCTCAAAAAATTCCACAACCTAACTTTCCTCAAGCTCAAATTCATCAAGGGAAGAGGCCAATCATGCAAAATGGATCAAGGAAGCAAGCTAGACCGATTCAACAACAAAGAAAGTTTGAACCCGCTTAACCACAAAGTCATGGGAAGGCTCCTATGCATGCACAAGGACATGGTATGAATTCTAAATTTATCCCTACATGTCACTTTTGTGGTATTGATGGTCACATTAGACTAAATAGCTTTCATTTAATTAAATTATGTAGAATCAAAAGCATGATTGAAAAGAGAATGACAAGAGCTAGAATGCATGCTAATAGGAAGGAAAATATTCGTATTCATGATCCTATTTTTTCTAGAACTCTTGAACCATTGTCCACTAAGAAGAAAAATGTCATATCTATATGGATAAAGAAAAATGAACCCGCTTGTTATGAGACTAATAAGTCTCAAATAGGTTCAACCAAGTCAAATGGACTTGGGAGGTCTATAAGACCTCATGACCTTCATTGATGAAGGATGATGATGACCCCATATGGGGAACTCAAGTAAAGAGAGCTATATTGCATACTTGTTGCATGGAAATAATTGAAAAATCTTATGCTTCTTTGTTGATTGCTTGAGTAAGCTTGGTTGCACATATGTATATATGTTTTCTATTCAATAAGTGTGAACCATGCTTGTTTACAATCCATGTCATATTTATGTTCAAACATGCATTTTTGGACTAGGAGATTTACATAGGAAATATGATTTGAATGACTTATAGTTATCTCCATGACATGATGATTCTTAATGACATGCTTAAAAATTGAAAAAGCATGAAATTCATATAACATGCTCAAATGAAAAAGCATGAATTGATGATTGCATATTCTTAAATTGAAAAACTTGTGTGAAAGCTTATGAGACTCAAAATGAATAAAGGATCTTGTATCCGTTCAAAAGAACTTAGATTCAAAATGTCTCTCTTTCTTTATTGGTTGAACATGGCTACTATCATACGGATATCTTATCCAGAAAAATCAAATAGGGTGCAAAGTCGCTCATGCCATGTTTCGCTTATAAAGTTGGATATAGTTGCTCATAAATTAAAATCAATGAAAACTCTATATCCTTGCTTTTCTCATGACATTGGTGAAATTGGTTTGAATTCTTATTAGAAACCTTTGTCATTTGCTTTGCCAAATACCATTGTATTTTGGACTTGAATGCTACATGTCTTGTATGCAAAGCATTTTTGATTCACACATTTTATCAAAATAAATCTCCTTGTTTCTCTCCAATTGATAGAGTTGCATAAAGTGCATTTTATGATTATGCAAATGACTTGAATGCTATCATCTCTATTTGCTAAGTGACCCGGTTGGGGACTACTCATTTGCCTGTATCATGACAAAAAGGGGGAGTAGAATGGTGGTAAGGGAGCTGCAAATTGTGGTAGCAATTATGCAAGTTAGGGAGACAATACATTGAAGGGGAGTAACCCATTGAGGGGGAGCATTGCATTCACAATTATTGCATGATGTTGTAGTTGTACTTAAATTCTTAGAATGCAAATGCTTGTTTTATTCTCACTTGATTCATCTCACTTTTTACTTGAATTGGAAAGTATAGAAACTTTGCTTACAAGGACTGATTGTTCTACAAGAGATTGAAGACTTCAAGATTTTTTTTTTTAAATACCTCTTTGTAATGTAGATAATCATTGTTGACCTGTAGTTTCTATTATGTTGTAAGGAATCAATGTGAGTGGTGGTTTTGTCACGAAATAGCCAAAGGGGGAGATTGTAAGGATTCCCATATCTTGATTGGCTTATTTCATGGACAAACCATGTGTTGGGGATTGTATGTAAGGGTAGCTGAAGTGGTTCATAATCAAGCTCAAGACCCTCTCATGTCCTCAAGGTTGATAAGCACCAAAGGTAAATTTCTATGTGCTTAATTTGCTTTGAAGAGATTAGTTGCACACATACACTCACATCTCATGCTTAATTCATTTTCTTGTATGTTGTTTATGTGTTGTTATTATGTGCTCATTAATGTTCATTAACATCTCTTCTTGCTTGTTATTTTGATTGCATCTTGTGATTATAATGTCATATCATGTTAGGCTTTTAGGATGCATCTAGCTTTACCTTTTTACCCCTTGCATGTTGTTTGTGGGGTTCAAAGGAGTGGGCTGTGCGCTGGTCGTCATGCGCCAGACCTGCGCAGCTCACCAGCGCAGATCGCCCAGTGGTCTATCGCTGGTCGTGCAATGGTCCACACTAGCGCAAATCTCCCAGTGGTGTGCCGCTGGTCGTGCACCCTTCTGTGTGCTGGTCGTCAAGCGCCTGTGCATTTTTTACCTATGCACTGGTCGTGCGCTTGTCGTCCAGCGCAAGTCACCAGCGCACAGTGAAATTTTTGGTGCGTTTTTCAAAACGACCTCACTTCACTTATGGCCCCTATATATATGCCACTTTGACTTTAGGTCAATTAAGTGAGTTGAATTTCAGATTTCATACTTAGAATATTTTTCAAGCAAATAAAAATACAAAAGAAGTCACCTTTAACCACTCAAATCAAATCATTTGTGCATCAAATTTCATATTGCATCTTCTATGTCTAGATAGAAAGCATCCATGATTGGGTTTGCATCATCACAACTTGCTTGGTAAGATTTTGATTAAGTTCATCTTATTTTAGTATTTTTACTATCAAGCTATTCTCTTTTAATTTACTTGTATGTTTTTGATCATATGATAAATACAAGAATAAAGAATTAATTGTGATGAATTGATTGAGTGTTGCATTGTGATAGCTAATTAGGTTTTTGATTAATCTTGATTAGCTAAGCTATTTAACATGTCATCTAGCTCTTGATATATACGATTGATTTAATTGAATATATCATCATCCTAGATAAGCATCTAAGGTTCCCTAACCTTGTTTGTTATTTGAATATTCATACATATTCACATAGGTTGCATAATCTCTTCATAGAGAATTAAGTCTTGAGGCTAAGATTGCTTAGGCCTCAAGCAATTGGACTAGAGCCACTTTTAAAGGCCTGCGTGGTAGAAGTGGGGGGTTATTGACCGGAGTGTTAGACGAGGTCTACATAGGTTGTAAACTCCATTTCAATTAGTGGATTACGAGGTTCGAGTGTGGCGCACTATACAGCCCGTGGTTTTTCCCAGTGGTTGGGTTTCCACGTATACATCAAGTGTTATTTAAATTCCGCACTATATTACACTTGCTTAAAAAAGGGGCATTTTCATAAAATTGACTTGCATGCGAAAATTGGGTAATAATAGTTAAAATCTATTCACCCCCCCCCCCTTCTAGATATATTTATCATACACACCGAGCGTTATTGTATTACTTTCATTTGTTATATTTTATGTGTGTGTTTGTTTGTTTAAATCCTCCTTGCTCATCCTTATTGAGCTTGTTTTGGAAGTTGTCTTCCAGGAGGATTTGGCACCCTGGTTATGAAGCTAAGGACTGCTGTTTAGGGCCGTATTTTGTGACCAAAATCTGGTAAAAAATGTGCCCTTGTTCTGCTGCCACAAGTTACCGAACAAGGCTGTAGAATTTGGACCACCGGACCTGGTCGATTATGCGCCCTTGGCTTCTGCGATTAGGGACCGCTGAATAGGGGCGCAAAATTGGGACCAAAACATCAGGTCCAATTTGGAGCCCTCAATTCAGCTGCCCCTAACCGCAGATTTAGCCTGTGAATGTTTGGGCAATTTTGTCATTTCACTCAACCTTTCTTACTCTCTATAAATATACCACTATCTTTTGTTCTTTAATTGAGCTCTTCAACATCAAGAACCCTAAACAGATGTTGAGAGATACTTGAGAGAAAAATCATAAAGATTCCATCTTTAATTCTCTAAACACATGTCCACATGCATAAATCAACATCTAAGCATCATCTAGGATCATCTAGTATGTGCTAGAGCATGGGTCCTCTTCAACACACATATTATGGTAAGTTGTTGACTATTATCTTATAAAATTAGTGTTCTTACTTAGCAATTTATCTCTTTTATTATTTGTATGTTCTTGGAGTAATTTCTACATACAAAATTGAGATTATGTGTTGAATGTTTGAATGTTGTATTTTGATAGCTATACCTAGGATTGTCATATCTCACATAACTATGCTTTATGCCATGTCATATAGCAATTAATATCTAGGATTGATTTAATTGACATTTTATAATCCTAGATAAGCATTTAGTGTAGTCTAGCATTAATTGCACATTTGGATATTTTTGCATATTCACTTAGGTTGTTTAATCTCTTCATTGAGAATTAAGTCTTGTGGCTAAGGTTGCTTAGGCTATAAGCAACTGGACTAGGTCCACTTTTAAAAGCCTACGAGTAGTGGTAGCGGGTTATTGACCGTTAAAGGTTGAGGTCAACTGATGTTGTAATCGTTATTGCAATTAGTGGATTCGAAGTTCGTATGTGGCACACATAACAACCCATGGTTTTTCCTTGTTGAAGGTTTCCACGTAAAAATCAAGTGTCATTTATAATTCCACACTTATTTCACTTGATTTATTGCTTTGACTAGATTGGGGTTTTTTTGTAATATTGACTAATCGTGAAAATTGGTAATAATCGTTTAATATTTATTCACCCCCGCCCCCCCCCCCCCCCCCCCCCCTCTATATATTTTTATACACACCGTGCATTATTAGTTTCATTTGGTATCAAAGCGGGTTCCTAGATATAGAGGTGGCACGGTTTCGGTCCGGTTCCGGTTCCAGTTCGGAACCGATGGTTCCGGTTCTGATTCTACAGGAACCGGCGGTTTTGAACCGGATTTTTTTTTTTTTTTTTTGTAACAAATGATAAATAAAATAAAATTAAAATAAAAAATATATATATATGAAATATATAAATGACAAATTACAAAATTAAATTAAATTATAAAATAAAATTACAAATGACAAAAGAAAAAGAAAAATGGGTTCTTATGGGTTCTTGAACCATGGTTGCAAAAGAACCATGATAACACCCTAACCAATGAAGCCACATTCAATTCTAGTATAATAATTGAAACAAAAACTATAAGTAGTATAAAGATTTATTTTAAAACGTGTCCATTTACACGAGGCCTAACTTTAAAGTAATTCTTCAGACTAAGACAGGCACGGGTGTGGTGTCGGATCGAGAGGAAAAGGTTTCTTACTAGGTTTAAACGAGGTTCGAAATAGACACAACACTTAAAAACACCTTTTTTTGATGAAAAAGGGGTTTTGGGGGCTCGAAAAGTGGGCACAAGCCCTCCGGACATCCGATTCGGACATCATTCTATGCGATTTCAAAAAAAAAATCGCCCAATTCGGACATCCGAGCACAAAGTTATGGCCTTTCAAAGTTTAAGGCATACAAATTTTTTTACCGCAATTTTTTTTTTTTTGAGGCAAATTTTTTCTATTCTCTCGTTGTCAACGGCAATTTTTCTACTAAGAGTTTGACACTTTGTGTTCTCTATTCCGTTCAATACTCATTGTTTACCAAAGCTGAATACCGTCTTCAAAACAATTACAAAATGAAATAAATATTAAAAACCTTGGAAATTTGGAGACTTGAGAGTGTTGGAGAGAAATTAGAATTAGAGAATTGAGAAGAAATTGGTGTGAGGAAAAATGAAAGGGGGGGGTGGTATTTATAGAAAAAAAAAAAAAATTGTGCAAACCAGCGGTTCGAACTGGAACCGGAACCGGAACCGGCGGTTCCAATCCGGTTCGAACCGCCGATTCGACCAAATCATAGAACCGGAACCGGAACCGGCCTCCCCGGTTCAGGTTTCGGTTCTTGAACCAGAACCGGAACCGGAAATCCAGTTCTGGTTCTGGTTTTTTCCGGTTTCGGTTTCGGTTCCGGTCGGTTTCGACGGTTCCAACCGGAACCGTGCCGGGTCTACCTAGATATACTTAGGTGATCATTTGCTCATTTTGGTGTGTTTTGTATTTTGTGTGATTTTTGATCATTCATACATTTGCATTCATTTCATTATTCATAAACACTATGAGTGGAAACGGTGGAAATGGTGGTGGCAACGAAGGTACTTTTAGCACAAGGCCTCCCCTTTTTACCGGGTTGAATTATGCCTCTTGGAAAGGCAAGATGGAGTCATATATTTTGCAAATCCATGATAGGGCATGGATGGTGGTTGAAGACGGCTACACATCACCGATGATGACTCCTACGGGTGGAGGAGAGGATGTTCTCAAGCCTAAGGCACAATAGAACGCGCAAGAGTTTGAGGCATCGAAATGGAATAGGAAGGCGATGCATGCCATCCTATGTGCAATGGACGAAAATCAATATAAATTGATTCAAAACACTAGGATTGCTAAGGAGGCATGAGACATCCTAGAGGTTGCACATGAGGGAACCAAAGTAGTGAAGGACTCCAAGCTTCAAGTCCTTCAAACTCAATTCGAGATGCTTAGGATAGAGGAGAATGAGTGCTTCAACGACTTTAAGATCAAGTTGATGGACATAGTCAACCAAAGTCATCAACATGGTGACCCTTACGCTAATAGAAGTATCAAGCAAAAGATTATGAGATCGCTTCTCAATAGATTTGAGTCCAAGGTAACGGCTTTAGAGGAGAATAGTAGTTATAAAGATATGAAATCAAGTAAGGTGATTGGGAGGCTACTCGCCTATGAGTCTAGGAAGGCTCCTACCTCCACACCTTCGAAAAAGCAAAAGGGGATTGCTTTAAAGGCCTCCAAGGATGAAAAGCAGGAAAAGTATGACTTGGACGAAGACCTTGCCTTATTTGCAAAAAGGTTCAAGAAGTTTGTCAAGTTTGAGAAGAAGGACTTTGGATCCAAATGCCAAGACTTGAAGAAAAAGGGTCCCTTCAACAAGTTTGAGCCTAGGTAGGAGAAAACCGAAAGGAAGGGGGTCAAATGTTATGAGTGTGGTGGCATCGGACACTTCACCCCTGATTGTGCTAATCACAAGAACAAGAAGAAGGGAAAAGTGATGGCCACCACATGGGGTGGAAGTGATGACTCCAATGAGGGAGATGTGTCTTTGGATGATGAAGAACTCATGGTTAACTTCATAACCTTTGCCTCCTCCCACAGAGCAAAAGTGCTAGTGAAGAAGAGGAAGAGAGTTAAGAGGAAAAAGACTCAAGTGAAGATGACTCTCGTCTAACTCCACAAATGGATATATGGAGAAAATGGATCTTGATGACTACATCGCTGAGTTTGATAGCTTAAGGATGAAGACCAAGAGAAAGATTCGAAGGTTGAAATAAAAAAAAGCTAGAGCTTTCAACACAAGTTGACCAATTAAGTGAAGAAGTGGTGAGATCCATGAAGAATGAAGATAAGCTAAAAGAGGAGTTAGCCTTATCTAAGAGGAATGAAGATGGTTTGAAGAGGGAGCTTGAAGAAGCTAAAGGGTCATTGACTAGGATGGCTTCTAGCATAAAGAAGCTTGACCACATGCTTGGTGTTGAAAAGAGTCCTTGTGACAAGAGAGGTCTCGGGTTTGAAGATGGCAAGGAGACCTCCACTCCCAACAAGACCGTGTTTGTCAAGAGCTTGAGCTACAAAGAAGCTTCACCGGTGCAAACTCCTAGGAAGAAGATTGATCTAGGAAAATGCTCAGATAGTGCATAAGTGAAGGTGGCACCAAGAAGGCAACCTCAAGCTCAACCTACAAGAGTTTCCCAAGCCAACATTCCTCAACAATTGGTTCATCAAGGAATGAGACCAATCATGCAAGCTCAACCAAGGAAGCAAGCTAGACCGGTTCAACAACGAAGAAGAAATGAACCGATGCAACCATAAAGACATAGGAAGGCTCCTATGCATGCACAAGGACATGGTATCATTATTGTGGTATTGATAGTCATATTAGACCAAATTGCTTTCAATATATCAAAATGTGTAGAGTTAAAAGCATGATTGAAAAGAAAAAGAATAGAGCCAAGATGCATGTTCCTAGAAATGATAGAACTACTTTGCATGATCCTAGGACATCCAGAGCCCAAGTACCTATGACCACTAGGAAAGATAGTGTTTCACCTAAGTGGATTAGAAGAGATGTTTATTTTTGCCATGTTGTTGAGTTGTAGGGAAAGGAACTATCTCTATTCCTGGATTACCCTCTTTATCCAATGCTTTATTTGTTGATGGCTTGAAGACTAATTTGATAAGCATTTCAAATCTTAGTGATGAAGGATTTTTCGTCTTGCTTTGTAAAGATGATTGCTCTATCCTAAAGCCCGATGGACAAACCTTATTGAAAGGTATGAGATCTAGCGACAATTGCTATTGTCTTGAGGCTAGAGTTGTCTCTTGTAATATGTCCAAGGAAGAGCAAATAGAGTTGTGGCATGAAAGACTTGGCCACATGAACTATCAAAATTTACGAATCTTAGATAAGTTTAATATTGTGCGTGGCCTTCCTAAGCTTGGGAAGAAAGTGAATGGTGTTTGTGGACCTTGCCAACAAGGAAAACAAACAAAAAACATGCATAAAAAAGGGAAGTATCTCTCCACTAAGGAGCCCCTAGAGCTTGTCCATATGGATCTTATGGGTCCAATGCAAACCGATAGTTTAGGTGGAAAGAGATACATTTTTGTTTGTGTAAATGATTTCTCTAGGTTCACATTGACATATTTTCTTAGAGAAAAATCCGAAACTTTTGATAAGTTTAAAATGCTTTGTAATAAACTTGAAAATGAAAAAGACTCTAACATTAAAAGCATTAAACGGATTAGAAGTGACCATGGGAGAGAGTTTAAGAATGCCTATTTTGAAAGCTATTGTAATAGCTTATGCATCTCCCATGAGTTTTCGGCTCCTAGGACACCTCAACAAAATGGAGTTGTTGAGAGAAAGAATAGGGTCCTTCAAGAGATGACCCGAGTGATGTTGCTTAGCAACAAAGTCCCTATGAACCTTTGGGCCGAAGCCATCAATACGGCTTGCTATATATGAAATAGATCTTCCTAAGGCCCGGCATTAGGCAAACCTCCTATGAGTTATGGAGAGGTAGAAAGCCAAATGTTAGCTACTTCCACTCTTTTGGAAGCAGGTGCTACATTTTAAATGACCGTGATCAACTTGGCAAGTTTGATGCTAAGAGTGATGAGGGTATATTTATTGGCTATGCCTTGAATAGTAGAGCCTATAGAGTTTTCAACTTGAAGACTCGAACCATCATGGAATCATCTAATGTTATCATTGATGATACTAGGCTTAGGACTATTGACCATGAGGAGGAGGTTGCTACAGATGATGACTTTCCCTTGGAGAAGGTTGTGGAGACTCTTATTGTTAGGACGTCTAACCTAGATGAAGAGGACACACAACCTCTTAATAGAGTTCCTCTCTCAAACTCTAATGAACTTGCTCCATGGGTTAGGAAACTCCATGATAAAGATGACATCATTGGAGAAGTAAATGAGGGTGTTAGGACTAGGCGTCAAATATCTAATCTAGTTAGCTACACTTGCTACACCTCTAAAATTGAACCCAAAAAGGTTGATGAAGCCTTAAATGATGAATTTTAGGTTCATGCCATGCAAGAAGAGCTAAACCAATTTGAAAGAAATGAGGTTTGGACTCTAGTTCCTAGGTTTAAGACCACTAATGTCATAGGCACCAAATGGATATATAGGAACAAATCCGATGAGGATGGCAACATAGTGCGTAACAAGGCTAGACTTATTGCACAAGGGAACTCTCAAATTGAGGGTATTGACTTTGAGGAGACATTTGCTCCTGTTGCCCGTTTAGATTCCATTAGGCTTCTCTTGTCCATTTCTTGTGTGCACAAGTTCAAATTGCACCAAATGGATGTGAAGAGTGCCTTCCTCAATGGCTTCTTGCAAGAGGAAGTGTTTATTGAACAATCCAAGGGGTTTGTGGATGCACACCACCCCAACCATGTCTATCGCCTCAAGAAGACTCTATATGGGGTGAAACAAGCACCGAGGGCTTAGTATGAGCATCTCACTCAATTTCTTGTTGACAATAACTACTCAAGGGGTACCGTTGACAAGACTCTATTCATCAAGAAAGACAATGATAAGGTCTTTATAGCCCAAATATATGTTAATGATATAGTGTTTGGCTCTACCAACAACACCATGGTCCAACAATTTATTGATGTTATGTCTCATGAGTTTGAGATGAGTCTTATTGGTGAGTTAAGTTACTTCCTAGGTTTACAAATTAGGCAATTGAATGATGGGATTTTTATAACCCAAACTAAATATGCTAAAAACCTAGTGATGAGGTCGTTTTGGTACTCAACAAAATACAGTATATATATATATATATATATATATATTGTAAGGTTCATGATTTGTATTGGCTTGATTCCATTGCAAAACACTCCATATTTGTATTAGTTGTTGCTTAGGATATTCTTTGAAGAAAGGAAGCTTAAAAAGTGATGAGCAACGTCTAGTGCAAAAGTCATCTTCAAGAGGTGAAAAGCGTCAAAGGTATATCTTGACTCCTATCCTCTTGCAAGGCTTTAGCGCACACACACACAATTCATACATGTGTGTCCCTGCATCGTGGTTCAAACATTTGGTATAACACATTGACACACTTCATAGTATGCTCATGCATTGATCTTGTATAGACAAACATTGTGAAATTGCATGCTTTGTGACTATCTCTTTGATATGGCATGCTTGTGTGAATATGTGTTTATTTGTTTGTGTATTTTGTGTTTAGGACTTGAACATGTTCTTATTTAATAGCTTATTGAGTTTCGGTTGTTTCGGTTACTCATTCATAAGGTTTCGAGTCCAAACAATGTGACTATGCTACTTTTCGTTCTCATTCATTGAGTTGACTTCATCGTCGTTTTCTGAGATGATTTCTCAACCATTTTTCAAAGTTTTATAGTTGTAGTCATGCGTGAGGGAGTCACGATTTGTGATCCAGAAATGGATTCAAAATCGGAGTTCGGATGCCCAAGATACGGCTGAAGAACGTGAGAGTGCGCGAGAGAGGCTAGAGTGGCCATGAGACCACGTGTGCCCCTCCCCGTGAGGGAGGTCGTGGGGCCCACGGCCAGGGACCCTCTCTGGTCCCGTGAGGCCCACGCGCCCCCCACGGGGTGGGTGACGTGGCCTCTTCGTATTGGCCCTGAAAACTTACTCTCTCCTCCTTTTAATCACTTCTCCTTCCCTCCAAAACACTAGTGGATTTTCAAGAACATTTTTTTCACGAAAATTCTGCAGTTTTCTTCATTTTTTCATTTTCTTATTTTGATCATAACCTTTTCATACCAACTCGAAATCAATCGATTCAAAAGCCAATATTGTTGGTCTTGAAGAGAGCTACAAACTCCAAGCATTTCCAGAGGCAGCTAACTTTCCCATTTTTCTCAGTTGATCGATTTTCAGTCCGAGGTCAAGGTTGTTTGTTCAACTTCTTCTTTTTCAATTTCATCTTTGATCTTCTTTTGATTCTTAATATTTGATTGATGAAATTTGTTAAGAAGCATGTTAGATCATATGCTAGGGGTGTTTGATCATTAGTTAATTGAGTTTTAGCTTTGTGATTTGTTTTGAACATTTATGTGCTAAACTTGATTTATCATGAAATTGATTCTAGAAAATGTATGTGTGATGTGCTTCATGTTATTTTCTATGTTTAATTTCATGATCTAAAAACTAGGTTTTTAGTGTGATATATTGAATATTCATACCTTGTTCTTATTGATTTACATGTCTTGATTTCTAGATAATCTTTGTGATTGTGTGTTGGAAGTATATTCTAGATTGTCATTGAACATGTACATTTTGCTTGATTGATCATCTAGCTTAATTTGTTTGTGTTTGCATCACTTGCATCACTTAGATCATAGCCTTGCATTAGGTTGAAGTCTCTAGCAAAGTGAGTGAAGCTTTGTGGATAGAGCAATGGAGTCTTGATTAGAGTCGGGAGGACTCGGATAATCAAGCAAGGGAGACTTGTCTAGGGTCGGGAGGATCCGGATAGGCAAGCAAGAAATCTTCCTAGAGACGTGAGCGTCTTGGATAGGAAGTTGCTTTCTAGAGGTGTAGGATACATCTCGGATAGGAAGTAGGCTTGGTGATTCACTTGCCCGAGGGTAGATTAGGAGGTGATAGCTTGAGCGGATATCATGTGTTGATAGCTTGAGTGTGTAAGTCATTTTCATATAGTGGATTGCTTTGCCGGTGGTTGTGGTATCAACCCGTGGATGTTTCCTCTTTGAGGTTTTACCACGTAAAAAATACTTGTGTTCATTTTTGTTTTTACTTTTCTTTATCTTCCTTATCTTACATTGAATGCATATCTTATAAATTGATTATCTCTTGTATTAGTGAAATCAATTCATTTGCTAAATCTAATAAAGTGTGCATTTTCTTTGTTATATTCCGCATCATTTTTAAGATTGGAAGAATTTGAGTAAATACCTATTCACCCCCCTCTAGGTATATTTTACACTATATTGCTTAAGCGAATTTCAATTGGTATCAGAGCGGGTGTCTAGAAGTAATTAGATAGATCCATATTATAGTGTTTGTGTTTTGTTTTGTTTTGTTTTGTTTTGTTGTGTTTGTTCATTTTTGTAGCTATGGGTGATTCAATACCGGAAGGTGCTTCTAGTGGTATACCTCCACTCTTAGATAGTGGTAACTACACCTTTTGGAGAAATACAACGAAAGCCTACATTAAAGCATTCAATGATAAATCATGGATAAGTGTGAGTGATGTAGTAGAAGAAGAGGAGTCCTTGGATGATTGCGAATCTACTAGCAATTACATTGCTCATGTGGCTATATATGAAGGAAGATTTGAGGATAGTAGTGAAGAGTCCTCAAGTAATGAGGAAAGTGATAACTCTTCAAGTAGTGAAGATAGTGAAATCTCCTTCAATCAAGAAGAGTTCGAAGCCTCCTCAAATCAAGATTATATAAGCTTCAATGACAAGATCCTTCTACAAAAGAATGAAGAGAACAACAAGTTGAAGTTGATCAATGCCAATTTAGTGGTGATCTTTAAAGCTCTTGTCAATGAAAAGAAGATGTCTTTGGAGAAGATGAACAAGCAAAGTGAAGTCATTAAGGAGCATGAAAAGACCATTGAAAATTATTTTTCAAAGGTGGAAGAAAGTGCTCAAGAGCTAGATGATCTAAGAGAAGATTTTACAATGAAGTTGTTTGCCATGGAAGGAGAGATTAAGCAAAAAGAGAACTCTTTGTCTATCATGAAGATAAAGGAGTGTGACCTTATAGATGAAGTCAAATCTCTCAAAGAGTCTATTAATGGCATGAAAATTGGAGCCATTAAGCTTGATGAAGTGACAAAACTTGGAAAGCATCATGGAGATATGAGTGGCTTGGGTTTTGTAGAAGAAGTTAAGAAGACTCCTACAACCAAGAACAAGTCAAGAATTTCCAAGGAGAAGAAAGATTCAACTACTATTCCTTCCAACATCAAAGACAAAGGCAAGAAGAGCAATGGAACTTCTTAACCGACTTCTCAACCAAAGCATGCACACCCAAGAGGTAATTTTTCTAAATTCATTCCAGTTTGTCATTATTGCAATGTGGTTGGTCACATTAGGCCTAAGTGTTATGAATATGCTAGGCAATGCAAACTAGGAAATGTGGAACGTGATAAAAATGTGAAAAAGTTACCTATTCATACTCCTAAGCATGAGTTTAAGTCTAGAGCTAGACGTAACATCTCTAAGTTTATCCCGGTTTGTCATTTTTGCAATGTTGTTGGACATATCAAACCTAAATGCTATGAGTATATTAGACAATGCAAACTAGGGAATGAGATGCATACTAGTGAGATGAAAAGACTTCCTTTGGTTGTTTCTAAACATGTTAGAGCATTAGAGACTATGCATGATGAACATGTTAATGAAAAGAAATCAACAAGGAAAGTTTGGGTTAAGAAAAATAATGTGCATATTTGTGAAATGGATAAATCTTCTTTGAAAGTTTCTAAACATGACAATAGCTTTGATGCTTTGAGAAATGTGCATATTGATCATATTCATGTGAAGAAACCTATCAAGAAAATTTGGATTGAAAAGAATAACATGCATGTTAATGATAATCATGTTAAGAAAAATGGTGAGAAGAAGTTGGTTAAGAAGAGTGTTAATCATGATCATTTAAAGAGTCTTGATGAAATATTTGTGCGTGGCAAAAATGTTAACTTTAATATGAGTGATGATTTATCTTCTAGACTTCATATTACCATGCGTAATGATCATGATGTTGTTTGTATTGGTTCACCTAAGACCAATATGGTCAAAGGTGAGTGCTCTTGACATGGGAGTGTCTATTTACATGACTCATGATCAAGGTGCAAAAGGTTCCAAATTATTACTTTAATTTATTGAGCAGCAGATCATGTCAAAAGGGCAGTTTTGTGACTTTATAACTTTTGATTCTAGATGAATTAGCTGACATACTTGATGTCATCGGAAAGATCAGCCTCTTAACTTCAATTTCGTATTTTGAAGCAAGTCATTTGAAGGTCCCAAGAGAGAGTTATGACTGAATTCGTTTTGGTGCTCAGATTCAACTGATCTCGGGATTTGAAGAGTCCAGCTTTAATATCTTTAATTTCTTTGTTTAAAATGCTTTGAAATGTGTTGTTATCTGTTATTTTCATTCCTTTCCTATGCATGGAGGGTTGTTCCATGATTAGGCTATATAACGAGCCTTTATCCTTATAAAAAGGAAGTTAATGGATATTACATTTCAGAATATTATCTCTTTGAGATTTTATCTTTCAACTCTGTATCTCTTGGGTGGATTCCTTTAGAGTGGTGAGTTTATCATTGGTTCTGTATCCTTGGTTAGTTAAGAGGGTGGTGTTTCTGTATCCCTTTAGATTAATCTTGGTGGTGAGCCGTTTCTACTAGTTTACTAAGGGTGGTGATATCTGTATCCCTTGGAAAATTAGTTAATCTATTTTTATTTGTTCTTGTGTGTTTTATTTGTGTGAGGGCTGTCCGGCATCAGCTCTCATACTTGATTGAGTAGCACATATGAGAATATTTTTGTTCTTGTTTGATAAGAGTTCTAAGTTTGATGCTTGACTATGCCATTTTTAATGTGCTAGGTCTAGTATTCAAACTTGGTGTCTCTAGTCAATACATGAACTTAATATTCTCATAATCACTATGATAGTCAAAATTTGTTGATTAACTTTAAAGAAGTTGAATTTTGAAAACTATTTTGTGAAAATTTTTGTTAAGACTTTTAGAGAAAGTCATTTTCATGTGTTTGTTTGAGTTGAAAGTGTTTGGTCTTTATTTTCTTGGGATGACACACCAACAACTTGTTGTCATGAGGACAAACAAGCCAAGAAAGCTCATAAAAAGAGCAGCGACCTTTCATTGGTGAAAAAACTTGCTAAGGTATTTCTCTACTCTAAAAGCTTGCTTTCTATTTCATTTTTTCAACTCTATGTATGCATGATATCATTGCACATAGATATTAGGCATCATTTCATTAGAGAAAATGTTGAACATTCTATTGTTTCTCTAAAGCATATGCCTACTAAAAATCAACTTGCGGATTTGTTTACTAAGTCCTTGGACAAAAAGAGGTTTAAAACTCTTCTAAGATCCATTGACATGATTTGTGTTGATTATTGTCTATGTGTGATTGTGAGTGGCTTGATGAGCAAAACTTTATTTGAATATTAATATCTTTGAGAGCTACTCACTTGAGAAGTAATGATCTTAAAATTTTATTTTTTGAAAAGTGCACTAATGCTTCTCTTGTATGTTTTAGTTTTGAGTATATGTGGTTGAAAATGTGTAGATAATGGATGCATCTAGAAGTTTATTGCTAAGTACATGATAGATGACCTATGGTATATATCCATTTTGCTTCGGCACTACATAGTAATCAACGAGCACCCTCATGGAAAGGGCTACACACCTTGGTTGTGCAGCCGCCCAATGTAGGAAAGGGCTACACCATTGTGATGAGTGAAAGCCGCCATGAGGTGTATATGTTTATGTTAGAAAAATCAAAGAAGTGTTGAAAAGAATCATTTAAAAAAAAATCTTTGATTCTAAGCCTAAAAGTAATGAAAAAATAAAAGGCTTATTGGTGTATAGTTGAGAATTGTGAAAAAAAGTTCGGGTTGACAAATAGAAACGGGAAAACGAGCCACATGCACACACACGCTCATATGTTGATATCTATTCTTTTTAAAAGCAAAAATCCGGATGAATATCGGTTTGACCTATTTTTGGAAATGCTTTAGATGGATAGGTGTGGACAGAGTTTGCATGTTGATATCACAATTACTCCTTTAATATATGTGAGAAGTATTCACACACACACATTTTGCTTATGTGCTTGATTCATTAGCAATGTGAGAATATTTTTGAGAGATTAATGAAAATTTATGATTCTCTCTTGGACTTTGACAAGTTATGAAATATTTTCTCTTATTGCTTGATTGTGTGATTGTGTGATGTCCCTTGTGAACAAATCTACTTGATGATAATATGTGAAGCATATTTTAAGGGGGAGCTTTAGTTTATTCAACTTAGCTTTCTATACGATTTGTTTGCTTAATATCTCATTCTTTATCTCTTGTGTCCTTTGTCTATTCATTGACAAAAAGGGGGAGAAAATGTATACCTCACCATGTTTGATATGGAGGAATCCATTTTCGATATAGGGGAGAAAATTGTATACCTCACACCATGTGTGGAAAAATGTTTCAATTGTGTGAGTCTTGTACCTCTTTGTGCTTTTATGGAGACTTTGTCTTAAGGGGGAGAAAAGAATTCTTGCTTAATTGGGTTAAGGATTTTAGGGAGAGCTTTTATGTGAAAACATTCATACACTTGAGATAATGCATTTTTGTATGAGATAAGGGAAGCCTTGTTATTTGTTTATGTGAATATATCTCACCATTCTTCTTTAGAGAAGATCTCTTGTTTGGTTGTTTTTTTCTCTCATAGGTACTTTGAAGACCAAAACAGGAGTTCTTGAAGACTTGAAGACTTTTAGTCTAGGAATTTCTTTGTAATGTGAGATTGAGAGTATGCTATCATCTTGAGTTTATTTGAGTGAAACATTGTAGGATGAGGTTGAGGTTTTGCCATGGAATAGCCAAAGGGGGAGATTGTAAGGTTCATGATTTGTATTGGCTTGATTCCATTGCAAAACACTCCATATTTGTATTAGTTGTTGCTTAGGATATTCTTTGAAGAAAGGAAGCTTAAAAAGTGATGAGCAACATCTAGTGCAAAAGTCGTCTTCAAGAGGTGAAAAGCGTCAAAGGTATATCTTGACTCCTATCCTCTTGCAAGGCTTTAGCGCACACACACACAATTCATACATGTGTGTCCCTGCATCGTGGTTCAAACATTTGGTATAACACATTGACACACTTCATAGTATGCTCATGCATTGATCTTGTATAGACAAACATTGTGAAATTGCATGCTTTGTGACTATCTCTTTGATATGGCATGCTTGTGTGAATATGTGTTTATTTGTTTGTGTATTTTGTGTTAAGGACTTGAACATGTTCTTATTTAATGCCTTATTGAGTTCCGGTTGTTTCGGTTACTCATTCATAAGGTTTCGAGTCCAAACAATGTGATTATGCTACTTTTCGTTCTCATTCGTTGAGTTGACTTCATCGTCGTTTTTCGAGATGATTTCTCAACCATTTTTCAAAGTTTTATAGTCGTAGTTGTGCGTGAGGGAGTCACGATTCGTAATCCATAAACGGATTCAAAATCGGAGTTTGGATGCCCAAGATACGGCTGAAGAACGTGAGAGTGCGCGAGAGAGGCTAGAATGGCCATGAGACCACGTGTGCCCCTCCCCGTGAGGGAGGCCGTGGGGCCCACGGCCAGGGACCCTCTCTGGTTCCGTGAGGCCCACGCCCCCCCCATGGGGTGGGTGACATGGCCTCTTCGTATTGGCCCTGAAAACCTTCTCTCTCCTCCTTTTAATCACTTCTTCTTCCCTCCAAAACACTAGTGGATTTTCAAGAACATTTTTTTCTTGAAAATTCTGCAGTTTTCTTCATTTTTTCATTTTCTTATTTTGATCATAACTTTCTCATACGAACTCGAAATCAATCGATTCAAAAGCCACAATTGTTGTTCTTGAAGAGAGCTACAAACCTCAAGTATTTCCAAAGGCAGCTGACTTCGTCATTTTTCTCAGTTGATCGATTTTCAGTCCGAGGTCAAGGTTGTTTGTTCAACTTCTTCTTTTTCAATTTCATCTTTGATCTTATTTTGATTCTTACTATTTGATTGATGAAATTTGTTGAGAAGCATGTTAGATCTTATGCTAGGGGTGTTTGATCATTAGTTAATTGAGTTTTAGCTTTGTGATTTGTTTTGAACATTTATGTGCTAAACTTGATTTATCATGAAATTGATTCTAGAAAATGTATGTGTGATGTGCTTCATGTTATTTTTTATGTTTAATTTCATGATCTAAGAACTAGGTTTTTAGTGTGATATATTGAATATTCATACCTTGTTCTTATTGATTTACATGTCTTGATTTCTAGATAATCTTTGTGGTTGTGTGTTGGAAGTATATTCTAGATTGTCATTGAACATGTACATTTTGCTTGATTGATCATCTAGCTTAATTTGTTTGTGTTTGCATCACTTGCATCACTTAGATCATAGCCTTGCATTAAGTTGAAGTCTCTAGCAAAGTGAGTGAAGCTTTGTGGATAGAGCAATGGAGTCTTGATTAGAGTCGGGAGGACTCAGATAATCAAGCAAGGGAGACTTGTCTAGGGTCGGGAGGATCCGGATAGGTAAGCAAGAAATCTTCCTAGAGACGTGAGCGTCTTGGATAGGAAGTTGCTTTCTAGAGGTGTAGGATACATCTCGGATAGGAAGTAGGTTTGGTGATTCACTTGCCCGAGGGTCGATTAGGAGGTGATAGCTTGAGCGGATATCATGTGTTGATAGCTTGAGTGTGTAAGCCCTTTTCATATAGTGGATTGCTTTGCCGGTGGTTGTGGTATCAACCCGTGGATGTTTTCTCTTTGAGGTTTTACCACGTAAAAAATACTTGTGTTCATTTTTGTTTTTACTTTTATTTATCTTCCTTATCTTACATTGATTGCATATCTTGTAAATTGATTATCTCTTATATTAGTGAAATCAATTCATTTACTAAATCTAATCAAGTGTGCATTTTTGTTGTTATATTCCGCATCATTTTTAAGATTGGAAGAATTTGAGTAAATACCTATTCACCACCCCCCCCCCCCCCCCCCCCCCCCCCCCTCTAGGTATATTTTACACTATATTGCTTAAGAGAATTTCATATATATATATATATATATATATATATATATATTGTAGGGAAAAATACGGTCACGCAACAGAAGCGAGACTAATGTAGAGTTTAGTATAGTTTAAAATTTTTCCATAATTTGAACCTTAACCCTCTAATTAATTAAACATTATACTAAAAAGTAGAATACCTTTTGTCGCGTGATCCGATTGACTTTGCGTCGATGGTAATCCGCAAGATCTTCCAATCCTATCACGAACGTGAATCACCTAGGAGCGTGGCCTCCCTTTCTTTGAATTGCGTACTTGAGGATGGATTAACAAAACTTTTCCTTCTGATCGTTAGTCACAATAAAATCCAAGAAAATTAGAAAGTATGTTCCGGTCACTTTTGAATTTAACAACCGTTAAGATTGAAACTTGCGTGAATCTAATTCGAAGTTGTGCACAAAGCCTTTTGATATTCAAGCTTACAAGTGCACTATCGAAATTAGAACTCTCTTTCTTTATTTCTCTCTTGGCCGAATTTTAACACTTGTCTAGAGTGAATTATTTTTCAGTATGAATTATTTTTCTAAGTGAAAAGAAATAATTCACTCAAGCTAGAAGAAGAAGAAGAAGAAGTGGGTGGCCGAAATCTATCCTATGTAATATATAGGGTGGCCGAATTCTTCTTATGTAAGGATTAGGGTTGGCCAAATTCTCTCCCAAAAAGGATTTGTGCTTTACCCTAATTCCTATCAACCTTAGAATCCTAACCCTAATACAACTCATAAGTGTTTAATCCTATTATGACTTATTAAAAGACTTCCTCATTTGATTAAATAAATAAACCTTATTATTTATCTTCTTACCAAATAAGTCTTTTATCTTCAATATACTACTACCAATAGTATAACTCTAGGAAACATATTTCCTGATCAGAAAAAGATTTTGATTCTTAATTAAATGATTAACTAATAAATTGATTAATTTCCATTTAATCAATCAATAAAATAAAATAATATTTTAGACTATAATTTTAGTCTTGCCACCCACACCATATAAATGGGCTTAATATTATTTTCTTATTTTATTTAATCCATTAGACTTTAATTAAAAAGCCCACATGTGAACCAGACCCATTCTTACTAAAAGAAACAAGCCCACATGCCTTTCATTAATACATTAATATAATTGATCAGCCCATTAAATAAATAATGTGCAAATTATATTCTTAATATATTAAATACAATTCTAGATGGACCCATAAATTGGTCCGGTAGAATATATCAAGTGATCCATGCAAGTCCATGTGGATTGGGGATCTTGGCGGGCTATCTAAATTTAAGCTTCAATAGACATAACCTAATCACAATCAACAAATGATTCACTTAGGTCCGATCCATTAATTTTAACTCATTCCACTAAAGAGCTAAAATTGAACTCTTAAATAAAGATAGAATAAGTAAATATTTCTCATTCATACCCTAGACAATCTTATTAGAGATGGTGTATCCTCGTGAAGAATATCAGTAATCGCCAAGAGCTCATAGACCGCCTATAGCTCTCCAAGTTACCATATTTACTCATATGACCACATTTTGAACTTGGATATTTTGACTTGTCCAGAAGCCATGTTTCAATAGACTCTATCGAAAACTTAACGTTAAGATTCAATATCCAATACCTCAAAACATCGATATGATGATATTCTACTCTCATTTAATAAATGGAGCCACGATGTCCATATCTATAAATGAAGTCCTCTATAGATTAACAAATGAATATCATGAAACTATCGAGGATACACTATGCTATATAATCGTACTCATTGATAACTCAAATGATACCACTTGCAACCATAAGTCCATCATTTATCTTAGGATTAAGATAGACTCTCCGATTGTCCTAATAATGAAAAGACTATTATCTATTGACGGTTCTAGATAAAGTATTTCATTGTGATCCAGTTCAATGCACCCAGTGCACTAGATTCTTTTACTCGAAAACCCTCTGATGATTTCAGACTCATCATAACTCATTTGATCCCACTCAAATGCTAGCAAAAGAATTCTACAACTTTAACAAGATAAAGGTGCCCAACCTTTAACTTAAGTTGTGAACATTATTCAAGACTAACTAAAAAATTGTGTCTACCTCATACATATCCAGATGTACAAACAATTCTTCTTTTCTCATAGTCTTTAGACTTTATGATTATTTACTTTGACAATTATAATATTAAACTGTAAATGCTATAAGATTTGTTAAACCAGAAATCACTTTATTAATATGAAAAGATTGTCAATTACAATATTACACTCTTACTATTGAGCATAATCCTAACATATATATATATATATATGAATGTGATCTTTAGAAAGCCATGTTTTTACCACTAGAAAATCCTTTTAGGATGTTAAGATTAGTATAACGGTTAGTAAGGATTCGTTCCACAGGGAATTGGAGTAATGAGTTGAATAACTTAACTAATCCTAAATGCAATTAAGCAAATCATAGTAGGTGGAAAGTGTGTGGTTTGAGAAACCACCAAATGTGCATAAAAAGTAAATGTAACTAAAAGTGGTAGGACAAATAGAATACTCAACAATCTATGATAAGAAGAGTGGGTGTAAACAATTAAGAGATACGCTAGGGGATTGATGAAGTTGCAAGTGGATTAGAGGTGCTTTTCGACTATCCTAAAGAACCAATCTCATATAAATTAACCTCTTGTATTCTTTAGTGTGTTTAGGTCATAACTATAAACCATAAACATCTTTCCACCTCAATGCCTAACCGATTAAGGAAAGGGGGTCAAGGTGGGATTGGTTGTTTACAAGACAAGGTTTAGATTAATGTGGTTGATATACCCTCCACTAATCCATCCCATTCATTGGATTCTTTAATCACACTAGGGTGTCAATCAAAGGTGATTATATAATATATTATTCTAACAAGATTACGATTAACAAGTTGATATACCAAATTAATCACATAATGAAAAGAATCTAATGATAGAATAAATAGAAAACATATAGAGATTCAATTACAATATAGTCAAGCAAACCCCAAATCCAAATGTTCCTTACACCAACCCCCTAGATTGGGGGTTTTAGCTACACATAATTACAAATAAAAAAAGAGACTAATAAATAAGGAAATTACCCTTAGGTCTCCTTCTTTAATGCTTGTTCCTTTCCTTCCCTAGATGCTTTTTAGTGAAAAGAGTGATAGAAGGGGATGTGTCTAGATAGGTGGGTGTCTAATGGTGAGTGACAAAGGGATTGGGATGTAGAGAATGGGAAGAGAGGAATGGTTGGGTGAAGTAGTCAAGATTTGGTGTTGAGGTTTGGATGGAAAAGGTGAGTTCAAGTATAGAAAATGGAGGAATTTAAGAGGGGAAATATGGTGATCCTAGGTTGAAGAAGAGATAGGTAGGAGAGAACATGGTAGGTTTTCAAATTGAAAATAGGGATGAATTTATAGTGTTTTTGAATTAGGTCATGAATGGCTAATTACCAAAAGATCCCCCTAACTTTGCAATATTGCCATTTTAGCCCCTCAAGGGGGCTTTTAGTAATTTTTTGACAAATCACAAGTGAACACAGAGATGGTCACTATTTGGTTATGGCGATAAGCATTTGGCGACGCAAGTGGAGACCTAATTAGGTTTAGAAAATACTTTCTGTCGCCATGGGGACATTGAGATACAAACAGCGACAATTGATGTCGCTAAGTGGTCGCCGTTTAGGGAGGAGGTGACAAGAGAGGCATGACAATGGGAGGTTGTGGCTTGGTGGATCCTGACGGTTGGAGGACCGAGAAGGGGGACGACCAAGCTTGCGTCAGCACCGCAGTCTTTTTACGCTAAAAGCCAACCGAAATAGGCGAGGGAATCACCGAAAATGGTGACTGAAAGCTAGGGTTTTGGTCAGCTGAAATGGAGGTAGGCGAGAGGTTGAAGAAGATGAAGACAGGTGGGTGTATTCAGTAAAGGCAGGGGTGCGATCAGACTTGGGTCTATTTCCCTCTGTTGGGGTGTACTTAGAAGCAGGTGGGGTACGTTTAGAGGCCAAGCCTACCTCAAAATGCATCGCTTCACTTATGTTTGCTGGCGTGGGCTGCTGAGGTGTGCACATAAGTGGGCTGGGGTTCATTCAACGGCCCATTCCCCCTCCAAAATGCACCGCATTTGCATAGATGACGAGGCGCGTTTGCTTACATAGCCTGGCAAATTATGGATAGCACCCCTGAACTCCTCCAATATTACGAAAACTTTAATCTTCTCCTTATATTTTACACTTTTGTCCCCCATTCTCCAAAATTACTATAATGCCCTTTAACTTCATAAATACCTGAAAATACTCAATTAACAATATTAAAACACGGGGAGGTGCCTGAGAATCAAGCATAAATGGACGGGAGTGAGTGCCAAAACCGTACCAATTTTAGTTTAATCACCTAGTGAAGAAGTTTCGTCTAGAAAATGTCAAACATTGTGATACACCCATGAGTACCACTTTCGTCTAGAAGCTAAGCAAGGATACTAGTGGTAAAAGTGTGGAACAAACTCTATATCGAGGCATGATTGGTAGCTTGCTTTTTTTGACCACAAATAGGCCCGATATATCTTTTAGTGATGAGAATAAGGGGGCCACATCAAGAGATCCATTGCACATTCCGGTTGGGCCAATAATGAGGACAAGGGCTAAGAGATTCAAGGAAGCACTAAATGGCCTGATTCAAGACACCTGGGCTGATTCCGAATTATTAAAGTCCAAGATGAGCCCACATGAAGACCAAGGCTTAATTAACATCATCAAGGCAATCGATTGGGCTGAATAAGAGTAATTTGGGCGTGTGGCAGAAAGCTTGGGCGTGAAGCACAAGCTATGGCGTGTGGAGGAGTTTCAATTTGCAATGAATAATGAATTGATTTATTTCCAAATATTAAGGGCTGATTTGTTTCCAAATTTAGCCTTCCAATTAGGGAGCAAGTAAATTAGTTACTTGTTTTAGTTTATTTCCTTTCCCATTTGTAAGGCATTAATTGCCAAATATTTATTTTCCTTTTTGGTTTTAGGGTTTCAGTATTTAAGGGTCATTTTGATGTATTTTTCGTTAGACTTGAATTTGAATGAAAATTGAGAGAGTTTTCTCTATTGTTCTTTGAAAACTGATTGGAACTTATCAGAATTCTCTGTGGCGTTCCTCCTTGACTTATCAATCGAGTATTCCATCCTTGATTGTGGCGTCTTCCTTCATACCAAGGTTCACATCTCATTATAGGTGTTGGGTCGCGGTTTCTATCCGAACCAAAGGTTAGAACGATCCTAGGCATCAATCTTGATACAATCGACGAGGTTCGTATCATTTGGTATCAGAGCTTCGGTTTCTAACATCAGGTTTTATCTATCTTAGTTCTTCTTCTTTGATTTCGTTGAAAAAAAAAAAAAAAAAAAAACTTGATTCCGTTCATCAAGTCCAGTACAAAAAAAAAAAAAAAAAAAAAAAAAATTACCAAAGGTCTTATTTGTTGATCAAGGTAAAAAAAAAAAAAAAAAAAAAAAAAAAAAAAAAAAAAACGTGAGGGAGTGTTTGTGAGGCTTACTAATTCTTATTTGTTTTGCAGGGTCTAAATATGTCACACGATAATAGTAAGGAATTGTCCAATGAAGCACCAAAAACGGTAGATCTCGATCGTTTGTTTACAGCCATGCAACAACACATGGCGCGGATGGAGATTCAGTTTGGTGAGATGAATGATAGGTTTGGCGAGATGAATGATAGGTTACACAAAGTGGAGTCTAGTTCACAAAGGGAGCGGCCATTCAGGGCTCCTAATGTGGAACGAAGAGAAAGGAACCTACCTAGGAATGACTATGAAGATGATTATGGGAATGACCTAGAGGAGGAGGATCGCATGTCTAATGTGGGTGTTGGCAGATTTAGGCGTGGAATGGGAGGTAGAGGAGTTAGGTATGGGAATAGAGAAGATAGGTATGGGAATAGAGGAGATAGGTATGGAGAGAGGGTTGATAATAATTTGGGTAGTATAAAGGTGAAGATTCCAACATTCCAAGGTAAAACTGATCCTGAAGCTTATTTGGAGTGGGAGAAAAGAATAGAGTTGGTATTTGATTGCCATGAATATTCCGAATTGAAGAAGGTGAAATTGGCAGCCATAGAGTTCACTGATTATGCTATTGTTTGGTGGGATCAACTGATTGTGAGTAGAAGACGTAATGGAGAAAGACCTATTGAGACATGGGAGGAGATGAAAACTGTTATGAGGAGGAGATTCATTCCAAGTCACTATTATAGGGGCTTGTTTCAAAAATTGCAAACTCTTACTCAAGGGTCTAAGTGTGTTGAAGATTACTACAAGGAGATGGAGATAGCCATGATTCGAGCTGATGTAGAGGAGGACCGAGAGGCGACTATGGCCAGGTTTCTAAATGGGCTAAATCGAGACATTGCAAATGTAGTGGAGATGCAACATTATGTTGAATTGACTGACATGGTACACATGGCCATTAAAGTGGAACAACAATTGAAGAGGAGGGGTTCCACACGGGTTGGGCAAAATTCCGGTTCTTCATCATCATGGAAACCGAATTGGAGCAAGAGAGAGGACCAGCCTAGTTTCAAGGCCAAGGCTAAAACCGAACCTTCCAAAGATCACAAGGCTGGAGGCACATTAAATCAAGGTAAATCAGATTCTCAACCTTCTAGAAACCGTGACATTAAGTGCTTTAAGTGTTTGGGAGCAGGTCATATTGCATCACAATGCCCAAACAAGAGAGTAATGGTTTTGAAGGATGATGGCGGTATCGAATCCGAGGATGAATCTGATGATGAGTCCATGCCACCTTTGGAGGATGCAAGTGACTTTGAATATCCGGTCGGTGGAGAGCTTTTGGTTGCAAGAAGAGCTCTTAGTGTTCAAGCCAAGGAAGATGATGAGGTTCAACGTGATAACATTTTTCACACTCGCTGCCATGTTAATGATAAGGTATGTAGTATGATTATTGATGGGGGGAGTTGTACTAATGTGGCTAGCACTACTTTGGTGGAAAAATTGAATTTGACAACTTTTAAGCACCCAAAACCTTATAAGCTACAATGGTTGAATGATAGTGGGGAAGTTAGGGTGAATAAACAGGTGTTGGTGTCATTTTCAATTGGAAAATACAAAGATGAAGTTATTTGTGACGTGGTACCAATGAATGCGGGTCATATCCTTTTGGGAAGACCATGGCAATTTGATATGCATGTGACACATAATGGATATACCAATAGATACTCCTTTGTACTCAATAAAAGGCCAATCACTCTTGTACCTTTAACCCCAAGACAAGTATATGAAGATCAAGTGAGGTTAAAAAAAGAGAGAGATGTTAAAAAGGAGAGTGAGAGTGAGAGTTCAAAAGAAAGAGAGACAAAAGAGAGAGAGTCTGAAACAGCAAAAAAAGAAAAAAAAGTTGAAAAAGAAAAAGAGGTTGATGAGAAAAAAAGAGTGAGAAAACAAGTGAGCTTTTATGCAAAAGGGAGTGAGATAAAAAAGGCTTTGTTTTCAAATCAGCCAATGATTGTACTTTTGTACAAAGAGGCTTGTTTTAGTACTAACGAAATTGACTCTTCTTTGCCTAGTGTTGTTGTTTCACTTTTGCAGGATTTTGATGAAGTGTTTCCCGAAGAGATGCCTATTGGTTTACCACCAATAAGGGGGATTGAGCACCAAATTGATTTTGTACCTGGAGCACCAATTCCAAATAGACCCGCATATAGAAGTAATCCCGAGGAGACAAAGGAACTTCAAAGGCAGGTTGATGAGCTCATGGAAAAGGGGTACGTTCGTGAGAGTATGAGTCCTTGTGCGGTTCCCATATTGCTTGTGCCTAAGAAGGACGGAACATGGAGGATGTGTGTTGATTGTCGTGCCATCAACAATATCACTGTAAAGTATCGACATCCTATTCCTAGATTAGATGATATGCTTGATGAATTGCATGGTTCTATTGTTTTCACTAAAATTGATCTTAAAAGTGGATATCATCAAATTAGGATGAAAGAAGGTGATGAGTGGAAAACTGCTTTCAAAACAAAATATGGTTTATATGAGTGGTTAGTTATGCCTTTTGGGTTAACTAATGCACCAAGTACTTTCATGAGATTAATGAACCATGTTTTGCGTGCTTTTATTGGAAAATTTGTGGTTGTTTACTTTGATGACATTCTGATTTATAGCAAGAACTTGGATGAGCATGTTGAACATTTAAAACTTGTTTTAGGTGTTTTAAGAATAGAAAAGTTGTTTGCTAATTTAAAAAAGTGTATCTTTTGCACGGATAAGCTTGTATTTCTGGGTTCTGTTGTTAGTGCTAAGGGAATTGGGGTTGATGAAGAAAAGGTTAAGGCAATTAAGGAGTGGCCAATACCTACAAATGTGGGACAAGTGAGAAGTTTTCATGGGTTGGCTAGTTTCTATAGGAGGTTTGTGAAAGACTTTAGTAGTATAGCTGCACCTTTAACTGAAGTTATCAAAAAGAATGTGGGTTTTAAGTGGGGTAATGAACAAGAAAAGGCATTTAACTTGATTAAGGAAAAATTAACTAATGCACCTTTGCTTGCTTTGCCTGACTTTGCTAAAGCTTTTGAGATTGAGTGTGATGCTTCAGGAATAGGTATTGGAGCTGTTCTAATGCAAGAAGGACGTCCCATTGCATTTTTTAGTGAGAAAATAAGTGGAGCAGCCTTGAATTATCCTACCTATGACAAGGAGATGTATGCTTTGGTTAGGGCATTGGAAACTTGGCAACACTACCTTTGGCCGAAAGAATTTGTGATTCACACGGATCATGAGTCCTTGAAGCATTTAAAGGGATAGCACAAGCTAAATAAGCGGCATGCCAAGTGGGTGGAGTTCATAGAAACATTTCCATATGTGATCAAGTACAAAAAAGGTAAGGAAAATGTGGTCGCTGATGCGTTGTCTAGAAGGTACGTTTTACTTTCTACTTTGAATGCTAGATTGCTTGGTTTTGACTACATTAAAGACTTGTATGTGGAAGATTCTGACTTTGGTAATGTATTCAATGCATGTGAAAAGGTAGCATTTGGCAAGTTTTATAGGCATAATGGATTTTTGTTTAGAGAAACTAAATTATGTGTGCCTAAGAGTTCTTTGCGTGAATTGCTTGTTAGAGAAGCTCATGGGGGAGGTTTGATGGGGCATTTTGGTATAGCCAAGACACTAGATGTTTTGCATGAACACTTCTTTTGGCCTCATATGAAACGTGACGTAGAAAGAATCTGTGGAAAATGCATTACATGTAGACAAGCTAAGTCTAGGATTCAGCCCCATGGATTGTATACTCCTTTGCCTATACCTAGTGGACCTTGGATTGATATTTCTATGGATTTTGTGTTGGGTTTGCCTAGGTCAAAAAGGGGTAGGGATTCTATATATGTGGTTGTTGATAGGTTTTCTAAAATGGCACATTTCATTCCTTGTCATAAAACTGATGATGCATCACATATTGCTGATTTGTTTTTCAAAGAAATTGTTCGATTGCATGGCATGCCTAAGACCATTGTTTCAGATAGAGATGCTAAGTTCTTAAGCTACTTTTGGAAGACTTTGTGGGGTAAGTTAGGAACTAAACTTTTGTTTTCTACTACTTGCCATCCACAAACTGATGGTCAAACTGAAGTAGTTAATAGGACTTTATCTGCCTTGTTGCGTGCTATAATACAAAAGAACTTGAAAACATGGGAGGATTGTTTGCCACATGTAGAGTTTGCTTATAATAGGAGTGTGCATTCTGCAACTCATTATTCGCCTTTTGAAATTGTATATGGTTTTAACCCGTTGACTCCTTTGGATTTAACTCCTTTACCTGTGAATGAGCATGTTAACTAGGATGGGAAGAAAAAGGCAGATTTCGTTAAGCAACTCCATGAAAAGACTCGACAAAACATAGAGAGGAGAACTGAGCAATATGCCACGCAAGCAAATAAAGGGCGCAAGAAAGTTGTGTTTGAACCCGGAGATTGGGTGTGGTTGCATATGAGGAAGGAACGGTTTCCAGTCCAGCGGCGTTCTAAACTACTTCCAAGGGGAGATGGCCCATTTCAAGTGATTGAAAGGATCAATGACAACGCCTACAAGTTAGATCTTCCAGGTGAGTATAATGTTAGTGCAAGCTTCAATGTTTCTGATTTGTCTCCTTTTGATGTTGGTGACGATTTGAGGACAAATCCTTTTCAAGAGGGAGGGAATGATGAGAATAAGGGGGCCACATCAAGAGATCCATTGCACATTCCGGTTGGGCCAATAACGAGGGCAAGGGCTAAGAGATTCAAGGAAGCACTAAATGGCCTGATTCAAGACACCTGGGCTGATTCCGAATTATTAAAGTCCAAGATGAGCCCACATGAAGACCAAGGCTTAATTAACATCATCAAGGCAATCGATTGGGCTAAATAAGAGTAATTTGTGCGTGAAGCACAAGTTATGGCGTGTGGAGGAGTTTCAATTTGCAATGAATAATGAATTGATTTATTTCCAAATATTAAGGGCTGATTTGTTTCCAAATTTAGCCTTCCAATTAGGGAGCAAGTAAATTAGTTGCTTGTTTTAGTTTATTTCCTTTCCCATTTGTAAGGCATTAATTGCCAAATATTTATTTTCCTTTTTGGTTTTAGGGTTTCAGTATTTAAGGGTCATTTTGATGTATTTTTCGTTAGACTTGAATTTGAATGAAAATTGAGAGAGTTTTCTCTATTGTTCTTTGAAAACTGATTGGAACTTATCAGAATTCTCTGTGGCGTTCCTCCTTGACTTATCAATCGAGTATTCCATCCTTGATTGTGGCGTCTTCCTTCATACCAAGGTTCATATCTCATTATAGGTGTTGGGTCGCGGTTTCCATCCGAACCAAAGGTTAGAACGATCCTAGGCATCAATCTTGATACAATCGACGAGGTTTGTATCATTTAGTGTGGGTGTGTGTGCTAGGTACCAATCGAATCCTAGGAGTCCTATCTCTCTTCCGTTAAGAGAATCATTCGCTATGTGAATGGAACATCCAACTATTGGATTTGGTACTCTTCTGACACTAATGCTAGTTTAGTTGGCTTTAATGATGCGGATTGGGAGGGAAATTATGTTGATAGGAAGAGCACATCGAGCGGTTGCTTCTTCTTAGGGAACAACTTGGTGTCTTGGTTTTGCAAGAAGCAAAATTCAATTTCCTTGTCCACGGCCGAAACCAAGTACATAGCCGTGGGGAGTGGATGCACACAACTCCTATGGATGAAGCAAATGCTAGTCGACTACGGATTCAATTAAGGTACTCTGACCCTCTTTTGTGAAAATATGAGTGCTATTATATGTCCAAGAATCCGTTACAACACTCTAGGACTAAGCATATTGACATCCGTCATCATTTCATAGGAGAACTAGTTGAGAACAAATGCATTGTACTTGAACATGTTGGTACAAATGATCAACTAGCGGACTTATTTACTAAACCCTTAGATGCAACTAGGTTTCATGCACTTAGTAGATCTATTGGGATATGTCTTGTGGATTTATGTGGTTTGGAAATTGACACCATAAGGGGAACTCAAGCAAAGAGAGCTATTGCATACTTGTCGCATGTAAAAATTTGAAAAATCTTATACTTCTTTATTAATTGCTTGAGTTTCTTGGTTGCACATATGCTTATATGATATTTTCTTCAGTAAGTGTGAACCTTGCTTTGATTGCAATCCATGTTATATTTATGTTCAAAAATGCATTTTTTGGACTAGGAGATATTCATAGGAAGTATTTTTTGAATGATCTACAATGATCTCCATGACATGATGATTCTTTAAATAACATGCTCAAAATGAAAAAGCATGAAATTCTTGACTTGCTTAAAAATGAAAAGCATGAATTGATGATTGCAATTCTTAAATGCAAAATTATGTGTGAAAAGCTTATGAGACTCAAAATGAATAAAGGATCTTGTATCCATTCAAAGGATGTGAAAATCCAAATGTCTCTCTTTCTTTATTAGTTGAACATGGCTACTATCATACGGGTTTCATACCCGGAAAAATCAAATAGGGTGCAAATAGTCCCTCATGCTATGTTTTGCTTATAAGGTTGGATATAGTTGCTCATTAAAATTGAATGATTGATAAACTCTTGCATGCAAAGCATCTTATTCACACATTTTTCATAAAATAAATCTCTTTGTTTCTCTCCAATTAATTGTGTAGCACAAAGTGGCTTATATGATTATACAAATGTCTAGTACGCTACTATCTCTCTTTGCTAAATTAACCCGGTTGGGGATACTCATTTACCTATATCATGACGAAAATGGGGAGTAGTATGTAGAGGAAATTGTAGTAGCAACTTCGCTTATTGGGGAGTAACCCGTTGAGGGGGAGCATTGCATTACACATACATTGCATGTTGTTGTGCTTAAATTCTTTAAATGCAAATGCTTGTTTTAAATTTCTCTCGATCATCTCATATTGCGCTTGTATTGGAAAGTATAGAAACTTTGTTTTGAAGGTTTGATGTTCTACAAGAGATTGAAGACTTGAAGTTTTATCTTTTTTATATCTCTTTGTAATGTAGAAATCATCGTTGACCTTTAGTTTCTAATTTGTTGTGAGGATCAATGTGAGTGCTGGTTTTGCCACGAAATAGCCAAAGAGGGAGATTGTAAGATCCTCAAAGTTTGATTGGCTTATTTCCATGGGGTTTGAATTGTAAGGGTAGCTTAGGTGATTGATGATCAAGCTTAAGACCCTCTCAAGACCTCAAGGTGATAAGCACTCTAAAGGTATATCTCTAGTGCTTAGTTTTCTTTAAAGAGATTTAGTTGCACACACTCACTTGCCATGATTGCATACATGTTCATTGCTTTTGTGCATTCTCTTCACTTCCACACTTGCACTTTGTTATATTTTATGTGTATGTTTGTTCGTTTAAATCCTCCTTACTCATCCTCATTGAGCTTGTTTTGGAAGTTACCTTCTAAGAGGATTCGGCGCCCTGGTTATGCGGCCAAGGACCGCCGTTTAGGACCGCATTTTTGTGACCAAAATCTAGTCAAAAATGCGCCCTTGTTTCGTGGCCACCGGCCGCCGAACAAGGCCGCAAAATCTGGACCACCAAACCTGGTCGATTCTACGCCCTTGGCTTCTACGATTAGGGACCACAGAATATGGGCACATAATTGGGACCAGAATGTCAGGTCTAATTCGGCGCCCTCAATTTTGCTGCCCCTAACCGCAAATTTAGCCTGTGAAAGTTGGGACAATTTTGTCATTTCACCAAACCTTTCTTACTCTCTATAAATATACCACTATCTCTTGTTCTTAAATTGAGCTCTTCAACATCAAGAACCCTAAAGAGATATTGAGAGAGACTTGAGAGAAAAATCATAAAGATTCCATCTTTAATTCTCTAAACACATGTCCACATGCATAAATCATCATCTAAGCATCATCTAGGATCATCTAGTATATGCTAGAGCATAGTTCCTCTTCAACACACATATTATGGTAAGTTGTTCACTATTATCTTACATAATTATTGTTTTTACTTAGCAATTTATCTCTTTTATTATTTGTATGTTCTTGGAGTAATTTCTACATACAAAATTGAGATAATGTGTTGAATGTTTGAGTGTTGTATTTTGATAGCTATACCTAGGATTGTCATATCTCACATAGCTATGCTTTATGCACAATTAATATCTAGGATTGATTTAATTGACATTTTATAATCCTAGATAAGCATTTAGTGTAACCTAGCATTAATTACACATTTGGATATCTTTGCATATTCACTTAGGTTGTTTAATCTCTTTATTGAGAATTAAGTCTTGTGGCTAAGATTCCTTAGGCCACAAACAATTGGACTAGGTCCATTTTTAAAGGCCTAGGTGTAGTGGTAGAGGGTTATTGACCGTTAGAGGTTGAGGTCAACCGAGGTTGTAAACGTTATTGCAATTAGTGGATTTGAGGTTCGTGTGTGGCACACATAACAGTCCTTGGGTTTTCCTTGTTGAAGGTTTCCACATAAAAATCAAGTGTCATTTATAATTCTACACTTATTTCACTTGATTTATTGCTTTGACTAGATTGAGGTATTTTCATAATATTGACTAATCGTGAAAATTGGTAATAATCGTTTAAAATCTATTCACCCCCTGTCTAGATAGTTTTATACACACCGTGCATTATTAGTTTCACCATAGGCCATATTAAGCCCAAGTGCTTTAAATATATTGAATATTGCAAAGTAGGAAATGCATCTAGCGATAAAAGAGATTGAACTTCATTTTAAGCATGCTAAAGCTTTTGAATATGGAAAGCATGATAATGTCACAGAGCATGTTAAGAATGTCCGGAATGTGAAGAATACAAATCTTGCTAAAATTGAAAAAGCATGTGTTACTAATAATGTTGAAAAGAATAGTATCAATGATATTCTTGTTGAGCAAGTCATAGAAGGTCTTTATACTAGATTCAATATTGTGGTCAATAAGAACCTTGATAATGTTTGTGTAGGTTCACCCTAGACAAAGTTTGTCAAGGGTGAGTGCTCTTACCAATAGTGTAAGTTGCACATGTGAGTTTGCTTTAAGATTAGTGTTATGTTGTTAAGAAACTTAGCTTGTTTGCTTTGTATCTCTATAACTTGACATGAACTTAGCTATCTCACATTTTTATTATGATAGTCAAAACTTGTTGATTAACTTTAGAGAAGTTGTATATCATGAAATCTATATGGTGACAATCATGTTAAGACTTTTTGAGAAAGTCATTTTTTTTTGTTTTTTGAGTTGAAATACATAGTCTTTAGTCTCTTGGATCGACACACCAACAACTTGTTGTCATGAGGACAAACAAGCCAAGAGGACAAACAAGCCAAGAGGACTCATAAAAAGGGTGAAGACTTTACATTTGATGAAAATAGCTTGCGAAGGTATCTCTATATCACATTGCTTGCTTACATGAATTTTCATCTCTTAACTCATTGTTTGTATCACTTCATGAAGCATGTCATATTAGAGAACTAGTATAGTGTTTATATGGTCCTCCTTGACATTTGCTCTTTTAAGATCTTTTGGTGATAATTGTTCACATTGAGCTTAATCATGATGTATGTTATTGTAAGTATGATTGTTGAGTGGCATGTTTTAAAAAATATGAGTTTCATATTCTTTGAAAGCTACTCTCTTGAGAACAAATGATCTTAAGTAAGTCTCTTCGTATTGCTTTTTGATCATGTGCTTTTAAGCCATAAAACTTGGTTTCAAAAATGCACTTTGCTTCTCTTGTATGCTTAGTTAAGTAAGTTGAGTTTGATTGATGTAAGTTTTGGATACACCTTGAAGTCCTAGGACTAGTACATTTAAAGATGACCTATGGTTGGTATCCATTTGTTTCGGCAATATAGAACTCAACGAGCACCTTCATGGAAAGGGTTACACACCTTGGTTGTGCAGCCTCCCAATGTAGGAAAGGGCTACGCCATTGTGATGAATGAAAGCCACCATGAAGCGTATATGTTTAAGTTAGAAAAAAATCAAAGAAGTGTTGAAATGAATCATTTAAAAAAAAATAAAAAAATCTTTGATTCAAGCCTAAAAACAAAACAAAATGGCGTTATGGAGTATAGTTGAATAATCAAATTAGCTCGGGTTGTCAAATAGAAATGGAATGATGAGCCACATGCACATACACACTCGCATGTTGAAATCTATTCTCTTTGAAAGCAAAATTCCGGATGATAATCGGTTTGACCTTTTTATGGAACGGCTTAAGATGAATAGATATTGAAATTGTTTGCATGTTTGATTATCAAATTACTACTTTTCATAACTTTCTGTTTAAAATTTCTTCGAAAATTTTGGCCGATCGTTTAGCTCGGGTTGCCGCCAGGATTATTTCTCCTCAACAGTTTGGATTCATTCGAGACCGGCATATCGAGGATTGTATTGCTTTGGCTTCTGACTGTGTGAATGTGTTGCAGAAGAAGTGCTATGGGGGTAACTTGGCCATGAAGATTGATATCCGAAAGGCTTTTGATACCTTGGATTGGTCTTTCCTTTGCAGAGTGCTTCAGGCTTTTGGGTTTTCTTCTGTTTTTGTGGATTGGATTGATGGTATTCTTCGTTCTTCTAGGCTTTCAGTTCTTTTGAATGGGGTCCCAGAAGGATATTTCTGTTGCTCTAGAGGGGTTCGTCAGGGAGATCCGCTCTCTCCTCTTTTGTTTGGTATTGCAGAGGACTTCCTTAGTAGATTATTGACGAAGTTGGTGGATTCTTCTCAGATTCTGCCGATTTCTTCCCCTAGGGGTTTTTTGGCTCCAACTCATTTGCTCTATGCAGATGATGTTTTGATCTTTTGCAGAGGCACTCAAAAGAATTTGAAGCATATCATGGGTGCTTTTGGGGATTATGGTGATATTTCAGGTCAGTTAGTTAACTGGGGTAAGTCTTCAATTTTTTTCGGATCTTCTATATCCCCCTCTCGGATTGGTAGTTTGCACTCTCTGGTTGGTATGCAGATTGGGCAGCTTCCGTTTTCTTATTTGGGAGTCCCTTTATTTCGGGGTAAGCCTCGAAAAGCTGTGTTACGCCCTATTGCGGATAAGATCTTGTCTAAATTCGCTAAATGGAAGGGCAAGTCCCTCTCTCTGGCTGGTCGTGCTACTCTGATCAGGTCGGTCATCACTGGTTCCTTTGTGCACTCTTTCATGATTTACAAGTGGCCTTCTTCTTTACTGTCTCTGATTAACTGCAAGTTGAGAAACTTTTTGTGGACTGGTTCCTGTGAGGAGACTAAGTTGGTTCGGGTCGCTTGGTATCGTTGTTGTAGGCCTTACTCTCAGGGTGGTCTTGGTCTGAAAGATCTTAGGTTGCTGAATGACTCTTTGTTGCGGAAATTCACTTGGAAGTTTATGACTTCTGATAGTTTTGCTTTCACTTTTCTTCGGGAGAGGTATCTCAAGCATTTGCAGAAGCCTCGTGGAGGGTATGTCACCTCCTCGATTTGGTCTTCTCTTCGGATGAATTATAGTTCCCTTCTTAAGGAGGGTATTTGGCTTATTGGAGAGAACTCTCAGAGGGACTTTTGGCGGGATAATTGGTTGGGGGTTCCCATTTTGGAGCTTTTAGGGATTCCAGATTATTTAGCTAATCCGCTCCGGGCGAAGGTCTCAGATTTTATTCATGAGGGTAAATGGGTGCTGGACGGTTGTTTCCGCGTGCGTTTCCCGGATCTGTGTTTTCGGATTGATCGGATTGCAATTTCTCCTGTTGTGGATTCTCTTGTTTGGGCTAATTCTCGGGATGGTCGTGTTTCTTGCAAGGCTGCTTATTCCCAGTTTCTCAGTGATATTCCTCAGGTTGTTTGGTGGAGGGATGTTTGGTCCCGTTTTATTCCCCCTTCTCGTTCAGCTTTGACCTGGCGTCTGATGTTGAACAGGCTTCCTACTGAGGATCGCCTTTGCAGGTCTGGGTTCCAGTTGGCTTCTCGTTGCAGTATTTGTGGGGTTAGTAGTGAATCTGCAGATCATCTTTTTCTTCACTGTCCCCTGGCGGTTGCTCTTTGGGAGGCAGTTTTCTCGACTTTCCAGCGACGTGTCTCTACCAATACTTGGCAATCCTTCTTCTTACAGGCCATGTCGGTTTCCTTTAGTGAGCAGGTTAGGATTTTATGGAAAGTGGCTATCCATGCAGTGATATGGGGGGTGTGGACTGCCCGTAATCAGTGGATCTTTGAAGGGAAGTCAGTGGACTTTAGATCCGTCCTTTCTTTGGTTTGGCGTGCAGTTTCAGAGGCTAATCGCCTAGAGATTGGTTGTATGCGTAATTGTATGGACGACCTTTTGATTCTTCGTCGTTTTGGTCTTCAGGGTCGCCCTTCTAAAGCCCCAGTGATCAAGAGTGTGGTTTGGTCGCCTCCGGCCCCTGGTTGGATCAAAGTGAATACAGATGGCGCTGCCTTAGGCTCTCCGGGGGTTGGTGGTTGTGGTGGTATTTTTCGGAACTGTAGAGCCTTTGTGAAGGGTTGTTTTGCTATTCCTCTTGGTCAGGTTTTCGCGTTTGAGGCCGAGCTTCTAGCGGCCTCATTGGCCATTAATTTTGCTTGGAAGTATGGGTGGCATCGTATCTGGCTAGAGAGCGATTCTTCTTATGTGGTTCAGCTTCTTTCTTCTCGTTCTGAAATGGTTCCTTGGAGGGTTCGTCAGGCGTGGCAGCGCTGCATCTTCCAGATCTCGCATATGGATTTTCAGGTTTCCCATATTTTCAGGGAGGGGAATCAGGTTGCAGATACGCTTTCTAAGCATGCTTTAGAGCTTCAGGCTGATTCTTGGTGGTTCTTTGCCCCGCCGTTCTGTTCTTCTTTAGTTGGCAATGACTGCATGGGCCGGGAGTCTTTTCGTTTTTCTTGATGTTTTCTTTTTCTTTTTTGGTATGGCCTGCGTGCCTCTTTTTGTTTGGGGTTGTTTTCCCTTTGGGTCTTTGTGCTTTATTGCTTTTTGTCACTTTTTTTTCTTTTTTTTTTTTCTTTTATCTTTTATATATATGGATACTGTCTAGGGGTTTTTCAGCATATGATCGTTTGTGATGCTTTTTCCCTTTAGATCAGTCCAATTTTTATTAAAAAATTTACTTGAAGCAAAATATTCACACACTCATATTTGCTTATTTGGTATTTTGATACTCTAACAATTTTTGAAAAAATACGAGAGTGATTGAAAATCTTGGTGTTACTCTCATTGTTATGTGGAGCTTATTTGAAAAATCTATTAAAATTGCTTGGTGATGTGAATGTGTGGCTATTTTTGTGAACAATTGTCTATCTAGATCATAGATAGGGCATTTATCTAGGGGGAACATTATATGCTAAATTTTTGTTTTCTTTCATGATATGTTCACATATTCTTCAAGATTGATTTTTGTTGGCATTATTCATGTTTTTGATAAATCTTTAAGATGCTATGCTAATTCTTGATATGCATATTGATTTGTTCAAAAATGTTGTTTTTGCCTTTGTGTTTTATTTTATTTTTTGTCATTAACTTGCTTTGATGTTTCCACTCATGTTTGTTTTTTGTGTTTTAGTGATACACTACACAAGGTCATGGGGAAAACCAAGAAAGTTGGAATTAACAACCCTTCTAAACCCATAGACAAGTCCAAACCCCCTTCATCTTTAAAGATAGCCAAAAATAACAAGTTGAAACATTTGGAGATTTTTGGGCACAAAAAGATTATTCAAGAAAAAGGTATGGATTTGGATTCTTGTAGTTGTTCTTATGTTCATAAGGTCATTGTTGAAAGAAAATGGAGTAATTAGATTAACATGCTAGGAATAGTGAATGACACCATGGTTAGAGAATTCTATCATGAGTATAAGGAAAGTACTTCCTTTGAAGATGCCTTATTGGATTTGAGAGGTGTTGTCTTTAGAGTCAACTTGAAGAACTTGAATAAGTTCATAGAGTTACCTTATGATATTGAGCTGGATTTCTTGATGTTGATGTCTGGAAGAACCTCAATGAGATGGGTAGAACTCTTTGTGACAATGATGATTTTGAGTGAAAACGAGCCTTTATTAGGCAAAGTGAGTTGACTAAGGTTAGTGCCTTTTGGCATCTTTTTGTATGTGTCAATCTTGCTGGATCTTCTAATGCTACCGAACTAAACAAAGAGAAGATCAAGATTGTGTATGCCTTAGTGACTAACAAACCCATAAACCTTGGTTGTATCCTTATAGAACATATTGAGATTGCGGCTTGTTCAATTCGTTTGGACAAAAAGTTGGTATTTCCGAGGTTTATCTCTCATATGTGTTTAGCTAAAGGAATGAAGAAACAAGATGATGATGTGCTACTTCCTCCCTTAGAAAAGTTTAGTGATAAACGTGTAGCTACCTTGTCATATAAGGAAAAGGGAAAGTCTTGTGATACATTTAGGCTTTTTGGTGAATCTTATGATTCAAGCCTTGTATCTAGCACAACTATTCTTCTGATTTGGGCTATGCAATTGAAGAATGAGGTTGAAGAGTCAAGAAGGTTGATTAAAGCATCATAAAGGAAGATTGAAGAACTCAATGCTAAGGTAGTGCTACAAGATGTGAAGATTAAAGAATTGCAAAGCAAAGCATCTACTACAAAGCATTATGTGAGATCATCCAACCGCACAACATTCCTTGGTGGCACAAGTGGCTAGAAATGGTGTTGAGGTATATTTTTTTATTCTTTCTTTTTGGCTTCATATCAGGTCAAAAAGGGGGAGAAATATGAGGAGATATATGATAGTTTCTAGCTTGCTTAGTCTCATTTTTTATTTATTTCTTTCTTTTGGTTAATTTTGGTATCAAGTTTGAACTTTATGGCTTGTAATATTTTTTGTTGATCTTGGCTAGAATATTTTGTTAGATAGCATGTATTAAGGGGGAGCATACATGATCCTTTTGAACTTTAATGTTTTATTTTCTTGCCACTTGTGTTGTCTCTTGGATTTTCTTGTGCTTTCAAGTTTATTTTATGTGATATCAAGAGAAGATCAAGACGAAGTTCAAGACTTGTGGTTGAAAATTTGTCTAGAAATGTGTAACTCATTGTAACTCATTATGATCAATTTTCTGTGTAATCATTTTAGTATATGTATAGGGGTTTTGACATGGAATTTGCCAAAGGGGGAGATTTTTAGGATTTTGGTTTGTGTTGGCATAAATTCCGTATCAAAACGATGAATTTCTTGTATTGATTAGTGGTCTTAGAAATGATGATTCAAAGCTTCAAAGAAAGACTCAGCTACGTTTCATGCAAGATGGTGTCTTAAAAGGGGAAGAAACTACATTGCTAATCAAAGGTATAATTGACCTCATTCCTCTTCCAAGGCATCGGCACACACACACATGGCATTCATTTGTGTCCCTGCATAGTTGTACACCATTGGTATAACACATGTTAGGATTATACTCAATAGCAAGAGTGTAATATTGTAATTGATAATCTTATCATATTAATAAAGTGATTTCTATTTATTTAACAAAATCGTATAGCATTTATAATTATAATTGTCAAGGTAAATAATCATAAGGTCAAAAGACTATAAGAAAAGAAGAATTGTTCATACATCTGGATATGCATGAGGTAGACACAATTCTTTAGTTAGTCTTGAATAATGTTCACAACTTAAGTTAAAGGTTAGGCACCTTTATCTTGTTAAAGTTGTAGATTCTTTTGCTAGCATTTGAGTGGGATCAAATGTGTTATGATGGGTCTAAATCATCAAAGTGGCTTTGAGTAAAAGAATCTAATGCACTAGGTGCATTGAACTGGATCACAATAAAATACTTTATCTAGAACCGTCAACAGATAAAAGTTTTTTCATTATGAGGACAATCGGAGAGTCTATCTTAATCCTGAGATAAATGATGGACTTCTGGTTGCAAGTTGTATCATTTGAGTTATCAATGAGTACTATTATATAGCATAGTCTATCCACGATAGTTTGGTGATATTCCTTTGTTAATCGATAGAGGACTTCATTTATAGATATGGACATCGTGGCTCTATTTATACAATGAGAGTATAATATCATCATATGGATGTTTTGAGGTAATTGGATATAAAATCTCAACATTGAGTTTTCGATAGTGACTATTGAAAGCATGGCTTCTGGACAAGTCAACATATCCAAAGTTCAAAATGTGGTCATATGAGTAAATATGGTAACTTGGAGAGCTATAGGCGGTCTATGAGCTCTTGGCGATTACTGATATTATTCACAAGGATTCACTATCTCTAATAAGATTGTCTAGGGTATGAATGAGAATCATTTACTTGTTCTATCTTTATTTAAGAGTGCAATTTTAGTTCTTTAGTGGAATGAACTAAAATTAATAGTTCGAACCTAAGTGAATCATTTGTTGATTGTGATTGGGTTATGTCTATTGGAGCTTCAATTTAGATAGCCCGCCGAGATCCCCAATCCACATGGACTTACATGGACCACTTGATATATTCTACCAGACTAATCATGGGTCCATCTAGAATTGTATTATAGCATGTGGGCTAGTTTCTTTTAGTAAGAATGGACCTAGTTCACATATGGGCCTTTTAATTAAAGGTCCACTGGATTTAATAAATGAAAAATAATATTTGGGCCTATCTTTGTGTATGGGCGGCAAGGCTTGAAAAATAGCTTAATATATTATTTTATTTAATTATTTGATTAAATGGGATTTAATCAATTGATTGATTAATTAATTATTTAATTAAGAATCAAAATCTTTTTCTGACTAGGAAATATGTTTCTATATCTTTTCCATAATGGAGGCAGTTAATCAATATAGATTGCTCCGAAATCGGATTCAAATCCAATATAGCACCTATGGGTACATAAGAAATGTATTGAATCGATTCTTTTTAATGAATAGATCCAATCGCAACTTCGAATATGGAATTCAAAGGGATCAAATAGGAAATGATACTATGGTAGTATAATAAATGTAAAAGACTTTATTTGGTAAGTAGATAAATAAGAGATTTATTTATCTAGTCAAATAAGGAAGTCTTTTATAAAGTTATAATAGGATTAAACACTAAAGCGTTGGATTATGGTTAGGATTCTAAGGTTGATAGGAATTTGGGTAAAGCACAAATCCTCTTAAAGTGAGGAATTCGGCCAACCCTAGGTTTCCTATCAAGAGAATTCGAGCATGATATATATTACATATGCAAATTGAATTCATGCAGATATATATATAATATATTGTGCAAGTAAATAGCACTAGATATATATATATATATATATAATATATTGTGCAAGGATATTGCAATATATATGATTAATATGGCAAGTGGTCGCCTAACATATATTATATATTGAGAAAAGAATTCGGCTAATATTATATTATTTTGGACAAGAGGAATTTGGCTAACCCTAATGCAAGGATTGAGAGTTATTTTCTTTTGCTTGAGAAAATAAAATCCAACTCTAGACAATAGTGTTATAATTTCGGCCAAGAGGAAAAGAGAGAAAAGTTTGTTCTTATTTTGATAGTGCACTAGTAACTTTTATATCAAAACGTTTTGTGCACAATTTCGAATAAGGTTCATGCGAGTTTCGATCTAACGATTGTGAATTCAAAAGTGACCAGAACATTCTTTGTAGTCCCTTGGAATTTATTGTGACTAATGAAAAAGAAAAAGTTTTGTTATCCATCCTCAGGTACACAATTCAAAGAGAAGGGAGACCACGCTCCTAGGTGATTCACGTTCGTGATAGGATTGGAAGATCTTGTGGATTACCATCGATGCAACGTCAATCGGATCACATGACAAAGGTACGATATCTTTATTATATGTTAATTAATTAAAGGGTTAAGGTTCATCTTTAAAAAGGAAATTTTTTTGAAATATACTAAACCTATTTTAGTCTCGCTTCCGCTGCGTGCACGTATTTTTCCCTACAACACATTTACACACTTGACAATATATGCACATGCATTAGTTTCAAATTGACAAACATTGTGAAATTGCATGTTCTAGGACTATCTCTAGGAAATGGCATACTTCTGTTTATTTGTGTTTATTTGTTTTTATTTTATTGATTTTGACTTGAACATAATCTCATATGATTTCTTATTGAGTCCCAGTCATTTTGGTTACTCACTCTTTAGGTTTCGGGTCCAAACTAGGAAGCTATGCTACTTTGAATTCTCATTCATTGTGTTGTCTTTGTCATCGTATTCCGATTCGAATTCTCAACATTTTGCCAAAGTTTTGTAGTCGTCCTCATTCGTGAGGGATGTTCAAAGAGGTGACGTGACGATTACCAAAATCGCGTCAGCGGAAAATCTAGCAGATCCCTTCACAAAGGCTCTACCTCAGAAGAGTTTCAATGGGCATCTAGAGAACATGGGCATGAGAGATATGACACATTTGCTATAGCGCAAGTGGGAGATTGTTAGGATTATGCTCAATAGCAAGAGTGTAATATTGTAATTGACAATCTTTTTCATATTAATAAAGTGATTTCTGGTTTAACAAATCTTATAGCATTTATAGTTTAATATTATAATTGTGAAAGTAAATAATCATAAGGTTTAAAGACTATGAGAAAAGAAGAATTGTTCGTACATCTGGATATGTATGAGGAAGACACAATTCTTTAGTTAGTCTTGAATAATGTTCACAACTTAAGTTAAAGGTTGGGTACCTTTATCTTGTTAAAGTTGTAGAATTCTTTTGCTAGCATTTGAGTGGGATCAAATGAGTTATGATGAGTCTAAAATCATCGGAGTGTCTTTGAGTAAAAGAATCTAGTGCACTGGGTGCATTGAACTGGATCACAATGAAAAGCTTTATCTAGAACCGTCAATAAATAATAGTCTTTTCATTATCAGGACAATCGGAGAGTCTATATTAATCCTGAGATAAATGATGGACTTATGGTTGCAAATGATATCATTTGAGTTATCAATGAGTACGATTATATAGCATAGTCTATCCTCGATAGTTTGGTGATATTCATTTGTAAATCGATAGAGGACTTCATTTATAGATATGGACATTGTGGCTCCATTTATCATCATATGGATGTTTTGTGGTAATTGGATATTAAATCTCAACGTTGAGTTTTCAATAGTGACTATTGAAAACATGGCTTCTGGACAAGTCAAAATATTGGTAACTTGGAGAGTTATAGGCGGTCTATGGTGATTACTGATATTAATCATAAGGATACACTATCTCCAATATGATTGTCTAGGGTTATGAATAAGGAACATTTTCCTTTTCTATCTTTATTTAAGAGTTCAATTTTAGCTTTTTAGTGGAATGAGTTAAAATTAATGGATCGGACCTAAGTAAATCATTTGTTGATTGTGATTAGGTTATGTCTGTTGAAGCTTAAATTTAGATAGCTCGCCAAGATCCCCAATTCACACGGACTTGTATGGATCACTTGATATATTCTACTTGACCAATTTATGGGTCCATCTAGAATTACATTTAATATATTAAGAATATAATTTGCACATTATTTATTTAATGGGCTAATCAATTATATTAATATATTAATGAAAGGCATGTGGGCTTATTTCTTTTAGTAAGAATGGGTCTGGTTCACAAGTGGGCTTTTTATTAAAAGTCCAATGGATTAAATAAAATAAGAAAATAATATTTGGCCCATATATATGATGTGGGGCGGCAAGGCTAAATAATTAGTCAAAAATATTATTTTATTTTATTGTTTGATTAAATGAGAATTAATTAATTAATTAATTATTTATTTAATTAAGAAACAAAATCTTTTTCTGATCAGGAAATATATTTCCTAGAGTTATACTATTGGTAGCAGTATACTAAAAGTAAAAGACTTATTTGGTAAGAAAATAAATAATAAGGTTTATTTATTTAATCAAATAGGAAAGTCTTTTATTAAGTCAATAAAAGAATAAAAACACTTATGAGTTGAATTAAGGTTAGGATTCTAAAGTTGATATGAATTAGGGTAAAGCACAAATCCTTTTTGGTAGAGGATTTTCGGCCAACCCTAATTGCATCACAAGGAGATTTCGGCAACCCTAATAAAAATATAAGTAGAATTCGGCCACCCTATATAATACACCTTATAGGGTTCGGCCAACCCTCTTAGTCTACTTGATCAATTTCTTCTTCTCCTCATACTCATAGAAAAGTGTTTGATTATTCGGCCAAGACAAGAAAAGACAGAAGAGATTATTCTTTTGATAGTACACTAATTGCTTATACATCAATAGGCTTGTGTGTACAACTTTGAATAAGGTTCACGCAAGTTTCGATCATTAGATTGAGAACTCAAAAGGGACCGGAATAATCTTTGTAGTCTTTTGGTTGTTTTGTGACTAACAATAAGAAAAAGAAAGTTTGTTTGTCCATTCTCAGGTACGCAATTCAAAGAAAAGGGAGACCACGCTCCTAGGTGATTCACGTTCGTGCTAGGATTGAAGATCTTGTGGATTACCATCGACGTAAGTCAATCGGATCACGCGACAAAAGGTATTTTTCTTTTTGTTAGTTTATATGTATGTTTAATTAATTTAAAGGGTTAAGGTTCATCAAAGGAAAAATTTTAAAACATACTAAATAGATTTTAGTATCGCTTCCGCTGTGTTGACCGGTATTTTTCCCTACAAGTCACGGTTCGTAATCTGAAGATGAATTCGAATTTAAAGTTCGGAGGCCCGAATACGACCGAAAAACGTGAGATGAACACGAGGGAACATGCTTGGATTTGTCACTTCTTTCCCTCGCTTTCATCTCTTTTAAGTTTCTCCTTTCCCTCCCATTTTTCATTTGATGAAGAAGAATTGAAAACACTAAGTGCAGAATTTTCTCTCCAAACTTTCTCACCTTCCAAACACCATAACTTTCTCATTCGGACTCCGAATTGAGTGATTCAAGATGGAGAAGCTTCATAATCGAGTTTGCAGCTTTTCGATCGAGTTTTCCAATAGCTCTACCCACAAAACCGAACCAGCTCGTGATTATTAGGTATTTGACTAATCTTTGTGCTTTCTTCCTTTATAACCTTCAATCACCTTGGGGTTTCTTCTTCTATATGTATGTGTATGTATGATCAATGCTATTGAGAATGATAGCTTCATAATCAAACCTAATCAAGTCTAATTAGAGACAAATGTGAACTAGTTTTCTAGGATTTTAGTTTTTCACATGTTTGAAAGTCGTATTATGATTAGTTTAATATCTAGGGTTATTTGTGATTTAATTGATTCATTTTATGATCAATAACCTTGGCATGTGCTTAGTTCCTTTAATTGAACAAATCTAGGATTAGCACTTGTGATTTTGTTTTTAGAGCCTAATAAGATTTAATTCATTATTCATTATATCCTTGCTCTAACTGTTGGCTAGAATATTCATTGAACATATTTTGTGATTTTAGCAATTTTAGTGTATGTTTCTAATATCTTGAATATGTGCTTCATGTATATAATTTATTCAAGTGTTAGATTTGTGAATGAAACTAGGAGCCATATGTGTTAGGTGTTTTCACATGCTCTAGGTTTTAATTCAAGTTTTGTATCTAGATATTTTGGCTTGTGTTCTCACATGATTAAGTCTAGTTTTCCATGGAATGTATTGATCACATGTTCTATGTTGAATTGCTTGTTTGCATCATTTGCATTCATTTATCACACTAGGAAGTCCTTGTAAAAGGCATGAAGTCTTGGTTAGGACATGTGATCCGGATAACCAAGCAAGAAGTCTTGACTAGGACAAGAGGTCTGGATAGTCAAGTAAGGAAGTCTTGGTTAGGACAAGAGGTCCGGATAACCAAGCAAGAAGTCATTTCAAGGACCGGGAAGGTCCGAATAGCTATGCAAGGGAGGCTCTCTAGAGGCATGAGTGCCTTGGATAGGGAGTTGGCTACAATGTTGGTAGGCTCGGGCGTTTGGATAGACATAGACTCCAATAGAGAGTGGTACATGGGATGTGTATGCACTCTTGAGGAATTTCTAATCTGGCAACAATGTTGGTTAGACATGGACTCCAATATATGGTGGTTTCGCATCATTGAAGGATTTCTTATCTATTAATAGGGATTGGGTAGACATAGACTCCAATAGAGAGTAGATCATAGGTTAGTCAGTTTTAAGGAATTTCTAATCTATCATCCAATATATATAGTACCCAATGGTTGTAGTTCAACCAGTGGATGTTTCCTCCTTAGAGGTTTTACCGCATTAAAATATCTCTTGTGTCAATTCTTTATAACTCTCTCTTTCATATTTGTATATGTGTATGTTTTAATCTTGTTGCTCAATATTCTCTTGTGATGTGTTTTGAAACAAAATTTTGTTAAGTGTGATATGTAAGCAAATCATTTTGATCATAAGTTGTATATGTAATTCTTTTGTACATTGATTCTTTTGTGTATAGTTATTCTTTGATTGATACTTGTAACATATTGGACATTATTTGAAATACAAGTATTCATTATTGTTGTGTTTTAATGTTATTCTTCCTCTTGCTTCTTGTTGATATATAGACAATGCTTTAATGATCACATGCTTATCTTGTCTATACTTGTATATTTGGTTTATGTGTTGTAAGGTAAGCTACCTTGAGGGACAAACTTGCGTTTGATTCAAGTGATTGAAAAAGGTGTAAAAACTTATTCACCCCCCACCCCCCCCCCCCCCCCCCCCCCCCTTCCCCTCTAGGTATGCTTTAGGCAATTTAACTATATTTGTATATTTCAGCGATTTCTTGATAGTGTCGCAACGACCGCAACATTCTTTGGAAGTTGGGTCACTGTTGCTTCCAAGCTACATGACAACGAAATTTCCTTGGCTTCATTTCCCTTTTTCTCCTGTTTGCACTTTTGTACTTGAAATTCTTCCTTCTCTTATAAATTCCCCTGTGGCATGAATATACCTGTAACACATGAATCAAACAATTAAATCACGAGAAATTACCCGAGATCAAGCAAAAAGAGTCGGGAAAGAGGGCCAAAAGTCATATACTATTTGGCTCGATCAATAACTACTATATATATATATATATATATATATATATATATATATATTATCCCATAAGGGATCCCTTATTTTTATATAAAGTACGGACCTCTGTGAAATCAATCGATTTTAATGAATTTTCATCTGATTTTTGTGTGTGTGGATAATAAGTTCAATAACATCTACTTGTAAACAAAATTAGAAAAGTTTTCATGCACTACATCTATTATTTTGTTTTTTTTTTTTTTTTTCATTTTTCCTATTTTTCGTCATTTTTTCTGATGCTTCATATCTAACAAAAATCAGGAAAAAATAGTTGTAGTGCTTGAAACATTTTCATATTTTGTTTACAAGTAGATACCATTGTGTAAATGCCTCACTTTTTGATTGGCTTATTTCATTGACAAAATCACAATGGGGTTTAAAATTGTAAGGGTAACTTAGAATCGAAGAATTCTCCTCAAATGCTAATAGACCTCATTGTGGACTTCTAGTGCTTTAAGGAAGGTAGCTTACTTTTCTTGACTCTGAAACAAATAATGCACGGTGTGTATAAAACTATCTAGAGGGGGGTGAATAGATTTTAAATGATTTTACCCAATTTTCGCATACATGTCAATTTTACGAAAATGCCCCTATTGGTCACAAAAGTATAACAAGTGTAATATGGTGCAGAATGTAAATAACACTTGATATTTACATGGAAACCCTCACGGAAAAAACCACGGGCTGTTATGTGCGCCACACACGAACCTCGAATCCACTAATTGAGATGATTACAACCTAATCCTGGTTTAATGATCTAATCCCGATCAATAATCATCACAACTACCTAATCCCAGTATAAGTGGACCTAGTCCAATTGCTTGCGAATTAAGTAACCTAATCCCGGTCACAACACAAGACTTAATTCTCTAAGAAGAGATAATACAACCTAAGTGAATATTATGAAATATCCAAAAATGCAATTAGAGCTAGGTTACTCTATATGCTTATTTAGGATAATGATTTTGCAATAAATTCAATCCTAGATATTAAAAGCTAGATGACATGTCAAATAGCTTAGCTAAACATAGATTATGAAAACCTAGATAGCTATCAAAATACAACACTCAATCATGTCAACACAACAATCTCTATTTTGTATTTAGAATATAATCTAAGAACATACAAATAATATAAGAGATGTCAATGATAAATAAAACACTAATTATATATGATAATAGTGAAGAACTTACCAAAGAATATGTGTTGACCAAAACCCATGCAAGCAAGCATCCTAACTAAGCTAGAAAATGCTAGATGATATTTTGATGCATATGAGAATGGTTTTTGAGTGTTAAAAATGTGTTCTTGATTTGATTTTCTCTCAAATGTCTCTCTTTGAAGTTTAGGGTTCTTGGAGTTAAAGAACATAATTTAGAGAATGAGAAAGTATGATATTTATAGGCATCAAGAACAGAGCATGTGAAAAGACAAGTTTGCCCTTGAAAACGCATGATCGGTGGTTTCAATTGGTGGCCAGGCCGCCGTTCACAACCGTAGAATGGCTCCCGAGAAAGGCAGGGGAACAACGATGGTTTCAATCGGCGGTTTTGAAACCGCAGAATCAAAACCCGAGATAAAAATCAATCAGGTATGAAACGGCGGTTTCGGTCGGCGGCTAGGCCGCCGATCAAACCGCCGATTCACCAAAAATGGTGAAACCAAAGGAGAAGCCAAGGCATTCTCCGTAGGCGGTCTTCGCGCTAAACTAAGCACACATTTGTGCAAGCGCAGACGTTTCCAAACATATTTGGGAAACGAATTACAAGACACAAAAAACACACAACAAGATATATCAAACAAAGTGCTAGTGTGTAAAGTGACATGTGAAGAGTATGCACACAAATGCAAGTATGCTAAGTGTGTGTGTGCAATCTAAATCTCTTCAAAGACAACTAAGCACTAGAGATTATACCTTTGGCGTGCTTGTCCCTTGAGGTCTTGAAAGGGTCTTTGAGCATGATACTCAATCACCTAAACTACCCTTACAAACAAACCCCAACATGTGGTTTGTCCACGAAATAAGCCAATCAATAAAATGGGAATCCTTACAGACTCTTTATTGAAGAGATTTAGTTGCACACACACATATCTCATGCACTTACATATCTTGTATATTTTTGTGTGTTTCATGTTTGATGCTCATGCATGTTATTTACTCACTTCACACTTGCACAACATTCATAGAGATTAGGTGTGTCTTGTTGATTTGAAAAGAGATTTTTTTTCTCTTTGCCAAGGTCCGTACCGCTTTGGGTACCGCGGTTAGTTCCCTTGCATGAACCGTGGTTCTTATCAAGTGCAGCCTTTGATGTTTTTTACCGTGCATGTCGCGGCTGGTGCACCTTACCTCTGAAGCGATCCTAACCACAAAGTTTTCCAAAGCCTCCACGTCGTGTGCACCGCGGTGCGGACACTTTGTCCGTACTGCGGCACGCATGGTATGATACATTTTTACAACTGCTTAACCAAAACGACGTTGTTTCTTTTAGGGCCTTTTATATATATGTCTCTTTCTCTCTTGGTAGACCTAGAGCTAATAATTTGAGTTTCTTGAAAGCTTGAAAGTGTCTTGCAAGAAAATTTATCAAGACTTGATTTTTATCAACCAAAACTCTAACACCCATCATCCATTCATGTTTAAAACATTATCTATCATCATCTAGGTTGTGTTCTTCATGGGTGTTCTTAAATACACATGACTTGGTAAGTAGAACATCATCTTCATCCATTCTTGTGTTCTTGCTTTATAAGATATCTCCTTTATGACTTTACTAGTATCAAGATTAGATTTTTATCTATACGTTGAGATTTTTGTGTTGTGTGTTGAGCTTTGTTTGTGATAGCTATTGCATCTAGGTTTTTATTTGCTCATATAGCTAAGTTGTATGCATGTCATATAGCAACATGATATCTAGGATTGTTTTACTTGTTCATTCATGGCTAGATAAGCACTAAATGTTTGACCTTGCATTTATGCATTTTGAATATTGTTCATATTCACATTAGGTCTCATTTCTCTTATATTGAGAGTTAAGTCTTGTATTTACCATAGGTAGTTTACAAGCAAGAGCCTAGAATCACTAATAAAGGCCCGCGGGTAGCAAAGACGAATTAGTAGTAATCATATAGGTGTGATGTGGTCAACCTAGATTGTAAATGTTTTTGCAAATAGTGGATTTGAGGGTTCAATTGGCAATTATGCCTGTGAGTTCTTACCCTCTTGGGGTTTTCTGACGTGAAACAAATCGTCATTACCATTATTTTCCGCACATACTCTACATGATGATTTATGTTAGACATTAGAGGTGTTTGTGATTAATATTGATTAACCGAAATAGTTGGCAATTGATGCGCCACGGGATAGTTCTATAAACTATCGTAAATGATGGGGCGTGTCGATGTTTATTCGCAAGTGCACGGATCGTTACGATCGCGTAGCAGCAAGTATGGTTCGTTCCACAGGGAAAGTATGGTACACGTAAGTCGGTTCTACGTCTATGTTATAGGCAAGCTATTTACACTAATTACAAGCAAGAAAAGTAAAAGAGAGGGTGGCAATCAATTATCTAAACTAATGACTATGATTATGCTAAGATGGCTAGGATGGAGAATTAAGCTCTGTGTATCCTATGGTCACGGATACGTAATCTCTAATTACAACTACAACTAAAGAGATGTAAACCTAATACAATTCTAATTAATCTAAATTAACTAAATTGTCAACTAAGTAAGCAAGTAAGTAAATTAACACTATGTCACTATAATTAAATTACACTAATTAACTTTTTTTTAATAAAAATTGGACTGATCTAAAGGGAAAAAGCATCACAAACGATCATATGCTGAAAAACCCCTAGACAGTATCCATATATATAAAAGATAAAAGAAAAGAAAAAAAGTGACAAAAAGCAATAAAGCACAAAGACCCAAAGGGAAAACAACCCCAAACAAAAAGAGGCGCGCAGGCCACACCAAAAAAGAAAAAGAAAACATCAAGAAAAACGAAAAGACTCCCGGCCAATGCAGTCATTGCCAACTAAAGAATAACAGAACGGCGGGGCAAAGAACCACCAAGAATCAGCCTGAAGCTCTAAAGCATGCTTAGAAAGCGTATCTGCAACCTGATTCCCCTCCCTGAAAATATGGGAAACCTGAAAATCCATATGTGAGATCTGGAAGATGCAGCGCTGCCACGCCTGACGAACCCTCCAAGGAACCATTTCAGAACGAGAAGAAAGAAGCTGAACCATATAAGAAGAATCGCTCTCCAGCCAGATACGATGCCACCCATACTTCCAAGCAAAATTAATGGCCAATGAGGCCGCTAGAAGCTCGGCCTCAAACGCGAAAACCTGACCAAGAGGAATAGCAAAACAACCCTTCACAAAGGCTCTACAGTTCCGAAAAATACCACCACAACCACCAACCCCCGGAGAGCCTAAGGCAGCGCCATCTGTATTCACTTTGATCCAACCAGGGGCCGGAGGCGACCAAACCACACTCTTGATCACTGGGGCTTTAGAAGGGCGACCCTGAAGACCAAAACGACGAAGAATCAAAAGGTCGTCCATACAATTATGCATACAACCAATCTCTAGGCGATTAGCCTCTGAAACTGCACACCAAACCAAAGAAAGGACGGATCTAAAGTCCACTGACTTCCCTTCAAAGATCCATTGATTACGGGCAGTCCACACCCCCCATATCACTGCATGGATAGCCACTTTCCATAAAATCCTAACCTGCTCACTAAAGGAAACCGACATGGCCTGTAAGAAGAAGGATTACCAAGTATTGGTAGAGACACGTCGCTGGAAAGTCGAGAAAACTGCCTCCCAAAGAGCAACCGCCAGGGGACAATGAAGAAAAAGATGATCTGCAGATTCACTACTAACCCCACAAATACTGCAACGAGAAGCCAACTGGAACCCAGACCTGCAAAGGCGATCCTCAGTAGGAAGCCTGTTCAACATCAGACGCCAGGTCAAAGCTGAACGAGAAGGGGGAATAAAACGGGACCAAACATCCCTCCACCAAACAACCTGAGGAATATCACGGAGAAACTGGGAATAAGCAGCCTTGCAAGAAACATGACCATCTCGAGAATTAGCCCAAACAAGAGAATCCACAACAGGAGAAATTGCAATCCGATCAATCCGAAAACACAGATCTGGGAATCGCACGCGGAAACAACCGTCCAGCACCCATTTACCCTCATGAATAAAATCTGAGACCTTCGCCCGGAGCGGATTAGCTAAATAATCTGGAATCCCTAAAAGCTCCAAAATGGGAACCCCCAACCAATTATCCCGCCAAAAGTCCCTCTGAGAGTTCTCTCCAATAAGCCAAATACCTTCCTTAAGAAGGGAACTATAATTCATCCGAAGAGAAGACCAAATCGAGGAGGTGACATACCCTCCACGAGGCTTCTGCAAATGCCTGAGATACCTCTCTCGAAGAAAAGTGAAAGCAAAACTATCAGAAGTCATAAACTTCCAAGTGAATTTCCGCAACAAAGAGTCATTCAGCAACCCAAGATCTTTCAGACCAAGACCACCCTGAGAGTAAGGCCTACAACAACAATACCAAGCGACCCGAACCAACTTAGTCTCCTCACAGGAACCAGTCCACAAAAAGTTTCTCAACTTGCGGTTAATTAGAGACAGTAAAGAAGAAGGCCACTTGTAAATCATGAAAGAGTGCACAAAGGAACCAGTGATGACCGACCTGATTAGAGTAGCACGACCAGCCAGAGAGAGGGACTTGCCCTTCCATTTAGCGAATTTAGACAAGATCTTATCCGCAATAGGTCGTAACACAGCTTTTCGAGGCTTACCCCGAAATAAAGGGACTCCCAAATAAGAAAACGGAAGCTACCCAATCTGCATACCAACCAGAGAGTGCAAACTACCAATCCGAGAGGGGGAGATAGAAGATCCGAAAAAAATTGAAGACTTACCCCAGTTAACTAACTGACCTGAAATATCACCATAATCCCTAAAAGCACCCATGATATGCTTCAAATTCTTTTGAGTACCTCTTCAAAAGATCAAAACATCATCTGCATAGAGCAAATGAGTTGGAGCCAAAAAACCCCTAGGGGAAGAAATCGGCAGAATCTGAGAAGAATCTACCAACCTCGTCAATAATCTACTAAGGAAGTCCTCTGCAATACCAAACAAAAGAGGAGAGAGCGGATCTCCCTGACGAACCCCTCTAGAGCAACAGAAATATCCTTCTGGGACCCCATTCAAAAGAACTAAAAGCCTAGAAGAACGAAGAATACCATCAATCCAATCCACAAAAACAGAAGAAAACCCAAAAGCCTGAAGCACTCTGCAAAGGAAAGACCAATCCAAGGTGTCAAAAGCCTTTCAGATATCAATCTTCATGGCCTAGTTACCCCCATAGCACTTCTTCTGCAACATATTCACACAGTCAGAAGCCAAAGCAATACAATCCTCGATATGCCGGTCTCGAATGAATCCGAACTGTTGAGGAGAAATAATCCTGGCGGCAACCCGAGCTAAACGATCAGCCAAAATTTTCGAAGAAATTTTAAACAGAAAGTTACTAAGAACAATCGGTCGAAACTGATCAACCGAAATCGATTCCCTCAGCTTCGGAAGAAGAACAATGAAGCTGGAATTGAGACCCGGGAAAACAACTCCAGTGATGAAAAAATCCTGAACAGCAAGGACCACGTCACTACCTACAACATCCCAACATCTTTGATAAAATCTACCAGAAAACCCATCTGGCCCAAGGGCAGAAGCAGTATCCATAGCAAAGACCGCATCTTAAATATCCTCAGCAGATGGAATGCTAGTCAAGAAAGCATTCTCACGGTAGTTACCAAGGAAGGAACCACATCATCTACAATAGATAAATCTCTCCCAACTCGAGAAACATCAGAGCAAAAGAGGTCAGAATAATAACTAATGATATGATCCTTGATGGTAAGCCGATCCTTCGAGAGAACCCCATTAATCGAAAGGGTAGATATAGCGTTATGATATTGCCTACGTTTGATAAAGGCATGAAAGAAAGATGTGTTACGATCCCCATCACGAAGCCACCTAACTCTAGACCGATCTCGAAGAAAGCACTCCTGTCTGCGTAACAACACATCTAGCTCTGAATGAACACTCGCCTCGGCCATAAAAAGATCATCTGAAAAACCCCGGTTAGACAAATCCTCCTGAATAGAATGAAGCTCCGCACACTTCCCAGCAATGGCAGAGTTAAGATCCCCAAAAACCTCCTAATTCCAAGACTTGAGAGCCTTCTTCAATCTTCTCAGCTTGTAGATAACAACTTGAGAAGGCCTACCCATAATAGGAGAGCTCCAAATCTTGCGAACAATAGCTATAAAATCAGGATGCTCTAACCACATGCTCTGAAACCGAAACGGCCTTTGACTAGAAACCTCAAAATCTGACAACCGAACCAACAACGGACAGTGATTTGAACATATATGGGGAAGAGCCACACATGAAATTTCCCGCCAACAGGAAATGCAACCATCTGAAACCAAAACTCTATCTAATCGTCTCTCAACTCTAGTGCGGTTACTGCGACCTCGAACCCAAGTGAATCGGGCGCCCTGAGAACGAATGCCAACCAAATCACAATCCTCAATCATTGACTTGAAATCCTCACAAGAACCACGGGCAGGAGAACGAGAACCCAAAGCCTCATGAGCACCCAAAACCGCATTAAAATCCCCAACAACCAACCAGGAAGAAGAAACCAAACTAACCATATCTCGAAGAGATTGCCAAAGAGACCTACGAACCACTGTAGAAGTGCTCGCATAAACAAAAGTGTACCAGTGGACCCGAGAATCGATTGAGAGCGAAACAGTAAGTTGTTGATCATGACAGTGAACCATCTGAGCCTCAGGAAATGAAGCACAAGCAAAAACCCAAATAGTCGGAATCAACCCACCCCTATCATTCATTCCCACCAGACGAAGACCGAGTGAAGACCAGAAACCTGAAGAGATAGAGGAAAAAACAACCATAGGCTCCGCAATACAAACCAAAGCAGGTCTATGTAAACGACACAACTCTCTAAGAACCCGTCTCGTGGACTCACCGCAGATCCCACGATAATTCCAAAAGAGAACATTAATTATCGGAAACCATCGGAAGAGCCCGGTATCCGGACTTTAAAGAAGCCAGCCTACGCTCAACCCTCAAAGCTCTCTAAGCAACCTCAACATCGGCTAACTCACTCTCCTCCATCTGGGAAGCCCATGAAGAATCTACAATGAGACGAAGCTCAGCCTGAGATTCTGATAACGGACCCGAGTTCTGAATCTGCACCCTAGGATCCACAATCGAAGAACAAGAAAAATTGGATCCATCCTGTAAACAACTCTGATCCATAATGACATTCGGAGCTGAAGACACAATTGCCTCCTCAGATGGCTGATTGCCTAAATCCTCATGAACCCTAACTTGCAGACGAGCCGTCTGACCCGGACGAGAAGATGACCTAGATAAAATGGTAGAGACCATAGGGCGAACCTGATTGACGACCAAAGAACCCTGAACAACAGTCCTCGAATCATGCACCACCCCTACAACCGAACTAACAGAACTAACAGAACTAATAGAAGGATTAACAACCGAAGAACTAGAAACCAGAACTGAATCAGTGACCCCATCATCAAATCCTGAACCCTTGCTATTCTGCAATGCCCGAGAAATCATTGGAGGAACCAAACTCGAAACCACTTCCGAAATAGCTGAGACAGTAGATGAAGACGGATCCGAAGAGTGAACCAAACCAGCGGACGAAGTGGATCCTGAGATCAAATTAGACCCTACTGAAGTATGGACAACCACTGAATCTTGACCACCTATGTCCAGGTGAATAGCTGAAAAAACATTGGATAACGGGACCTCCTCCTGAGATGTAATAACAGGGCGATAAACTGATTTAGAAGAACGGGTCCGAACAGGCTGAAAACCATCAACCCCAAAAACATTAGAATCCCCAGTTATATCCTGGGTTGATTTTGCAGAACTAGTCAGAGGAACCTTAGAAGATTTGTTCCAACGACAAGAACTAGGCAAATGACCTATAGAAGAACAAGTGGAGCAAAAAGCCAGGAGATTCTCATACTCAACACCTATAAAAGAACTATGAAATTCATCCCTCTCCGGCAACACTGAAGTAGGCAGCACTGATGACACATCCACATCAACTAGAACTCTAGCATAATGACCAAAATCCCCATCACTAGTAGCCTTGTCTAACCGTAATGGAACCCCAATCCCTCTAGCCAAGTCAGAAATAATTTTTGGATGCCAGTATTCCCACGATAGATCAAATAGCCTAACCCAAACCTGAGCATTGGTGGACTTCTGTAGCGATGGGTTAAAATTCGGGACCCAAGGCTGTAGACAAAGAATACCTGGCTTTAGATGAACTGAACCTAACCCCCAGACATGAGTCTTATCAGTAGGAGACTTCAAAAGAATCTGATAATAGCCTCTCCCCAAAGATATAAGTCACCAATCAGAATTTAGCATCCAATGCTTGCTAAGTCTTACCTTAAGATCCACAAGCTTCCAAGGCCGCTCACCACTAGAAAGCACCACACGACCAATAAGAGCATTCCTGCACAACTCAAGACGGGCCTAATAAGCAATCGGATCCACCCGAACAGAAACATACCCCCCCTTCTTAGAGGGAACTGATGGCACCGGTAAATTCTCAACAGGAGAAGATTTGAAGAGACCCGCAAAAGACTTACCACCCTGGACCATAGGTGTTGAACTCTGAATGAGACCTGTAACCGAATCAGGAACAATCATCGAAACACCCCCCTCAGGCTGAGGAAGAATCGACCCACCAACCAAAGAACACATCCCACCAGATGCGAGAGGAACAACTCGAGAAGATGAATTCAATCCACTCACCGTACTCAAACCAATTTGACTATGCAAGGTGGCAGACACTGCCACCGAAGATGAAAGAGACAAAGCGGCCTCCATGCACATAGGATCCATAGAGCTCGATAAACTGTAGCGGAAGTTACTGTAGCAAATCACTGTAGCGGGATACTGTAGCAAAATCACTGTAAGGACTGTAGCGAATCACTGTAGCGGACTGTAGCAGTGAACAAGACTGTAGCGGAAACACTGTAGCAACGGTGGAACATTGTAGCAGCGACGGAAACACTGTAGCGGCGATAGAACACTGTAGCAGAACTGTAGCAGTAAACAAGACTGTAGCGGAAACACTGTAGCAGCAGCGGAAACACTGTAGCGGGGGCACTGTAACATTGACGGAAACACTGTAGTATTTACGGAACTGTAGCAGGCACTGTAGCGACGACGGAATTACTGTAGCGGCGACCACTATTCACTTTTTTTTTTTTTTTTCCTAGGGTTCCCTCATCCTTCTGATTTTTTTTTTTTTTTTTTTTTTAATAAAAATTGGACTGATCTAAAGGGAAAAAGCATCACAAATGATCATATGCTGAAAAACCCCTAGACAGTATCCATATATATAAAAGATAAAAGAAAAGAAAAAAGTGACAAAAAGCAATAAAGCACAAAGACCCAAAGGGAAAACAACCCCAAACAAAAAGAGGCACGCAGGCCACACCAAAAAAGAAAAAGAAAACATCAAGAAAAACGAAAAGACTCCCGGCCCATGCAGTCATTGCCAACTAAAGAAGAACAGAACGGCGGGGCAAAGAACCACCAAGAATCAGCCTGAAGCTCTAAAGCATGCTTAGAAAGCGTATCTGCAACCTGATTCCCCTCCCTGAAAATATGGGAAACCTGAAAATCCATATGCGAGATCTGGAAGATGCAGCGCTGCCACGCCTGACGAACCCTCCAAGGAACCATTTCAGAACAAGAAGAAAGAAGCTGAACCACATAAGAAGAATCACTCTCCAGCCAGATACGATGCCACCCATACTTCCAAGCAAAATTAATGGCCAATGAGGCCGCTAGAAGCTCGGCCTCAAACGCGAAAACCTGACCAAGAGGAATAGCAAAACAACCCTTCACAAAGGCTCTACAGTTCCGAAAAATCCCACCACAACCACCAACCCCCGGAGAGCCTAAGGCAGCGCCATCTGTATTCACTTTGATCCAACTAGGGGCCGGAGGCGACCAAACCACACTCTTGATCACTGGGGCTTTAGAAGGGCGACCCTGAAGACCAAAACGACGAAGAATCAAAAGGTCGTCCATACAATTACGCATACAACCAATCTCTAGGCGATTAGCCTCTGAAACTGCACGCCAAACCAAAGAAAGGACGGATCTAAAGTCCACTGACTTCCCTTCAAAGATCCACTGATTACGGGCAGTCCACACCCCCCATATCACTGCATGGATAGCCACTTTCCATAAAATCCTAACCTGCTCACTAAAGGAAACCGACATGGCCTGTAAGAAGAAGGATTGCCAAGTATTGGTAGAGACACGTCGCTGGAAAGTCGAGAAAACTGCCTCCCAAAGAGCAACCGCCAGGGGACAGTGCAATTGTTGAATTATATATTATTAAATAATATTATTTAATTAATATATTATTTAATTGTTGAATTATATATTATTAAATAATATGGTTATTTAATTGACATATTAATAATTAAGAATTATTTAATTGTCATATGGAGGTTTCAATTTCTAACCTTGACAAGAGCAATTGTTGTATGTATAAATTCGCCAAACGGACACGTCACCAAAAGAGTCAAATAGATAAAGAAGAGAAGGTTGCCACGTCACTCATTGACCGAGTCAAAGGGAGAAAATGTGGTGAGCCAGAATATTGCTGCCTTAAACCAATAAAATCAAAGGCGTGGTCACCAGAACTAGATATATACTCGCCACAGGTAGAAACGCGGTCGCCGATAAGATGATACCCATAAGTAAAGGTACTCGCTGCACCAGCATACTGGGCCTGAACCGACTCGGTAGAAATACAGAAATAAACCCTAAACTTTTAGAAGACCCAGAACAACGAGGAATCATAAAAAGGAAAGTAGACTTGGATCCGTGACAAGAAGGGAATCCTAGTACGAATCAAAGAGGGAAACCTTCCACCCACACAGCTAAAAACAAGGGGAAACCCTAATTAGACATGTATAAATAGAACCACCTATCCCATGAGGAGGGGGTTCAGAAATCTAGAGAGAGAAGAGAGCAATTGTAAGAGAGATTTAAGTGTGTAACAAGGCAACAAAAACCTAGTATTATTCTTCTGCCCTCAGGGGGCGCCGTGGTTTTTTCCCATTCAAGGGTTTTCCACGTAAAATCTGTCTTTTGCATGCGTTTTTAATTTTCTTGTTTTTATTAAATTGATATAATTGTTGAGTGCGTGGCAATCCAAATTTCACCGTCAACAATTGGCGCTAGAAGAAGGGGGCTTTGAACAGAAACTTCGAGGAACCCTTGCGAACTGAAAAATATGAACAACGACAGTGATAGAGATGGTAACTCCAGCGGAGATCTAATTGTTGAACCCACCGCACCAACAGGAGATAGGGTAGTGGCGATCGGGGAACAATCGACGGCAACACCAGGAACTAGGGTAGCCGACCCCAGGGTTCTGCAGCACTTCCAGACTGCGTTGGTAAACTGAATCAGCGAAGCTAGCAAAATAGGGCTTTCGCTTCCCATAGGGTTGGGAATTTCTTCTCCCTACGAGTTAACCACTCCTGGAGTCCATCCGCCCGGAAGGATACGATCAGAAGTTCACATTGCAACCCCAGATGCTCAAGCAATACAATCCACTAAGGAGACTCCGCAGGACCGCCCTGAGAATTTCGAAGGGAGAAAACAAAGGAAGGGAAAGGGTGTAATGAATGAAGAGTCTAGGGAGGAGCGAGATCATGCACGAACACATGGGGTCAATTCTAGTGACACATATCAACGGAACCGACGGAGACACCGTTCTATCTCATCTAAAGATAAGAGTCTTCATCCACGAAGGGAATTACGATCCAAAAGAGCACGACGAAGAAGATCTGAGAGCACAGAAGATCGAAGGAGCCCAGATGGTAGAGGCAATCATGGGAGAATGACAATCAAGAGTAGACTTGATCCGGTAGGAGAACCAACTGGTCAGTAAGATGTCACCCTACAAGAGCTGTCAAGAAAAGTTTCAGCGATGGCACGAAGGTATGGTCGTAATGTATCTTCGGAAGATGAGTCAGATAGCCCATTCGTCGAAAATATCGCTCGCACCCAATTTCCAGACAGATTTAGAATGCCAACCATTGAGCAGTACAAGGAGAACAAGGATCCGAAGGAGCATGTTCACCGATTCCGTAACATTATGGCCCAGTACTCATCCAATGACATGCTGTTGTGCCTCACCTTCCCGTAAACATTCGGCGACCTTGCCTCTAGGTGGTTTGGAAGACTTCCACCCGGAAGTATAAGCAGTTTCTCAAATCTCAGCAAAGCGTTCATAAGGCAATTCATGGGGAGTGTCTAGAGAAGAAAGTCACTTGCTCATCTATCCAACTTGAAGCAGGAACGTAATGAGTCGATCAAGAAGTATCTAGCAAGATTTGGGAAGGAGGTTGCTCAAATTGAAGATGCCAATGATGTAGCTATGATCGCCGCATTCACCAATGGGTTACAAAGTGGGCGATTATCCTTTGACCTACAAAGGGAGAGACCAAAAACTTATGAGGAAATGATGGAAATAGCTGGCGACTATGCACTAGCGGAAGAAGAAGAAGTAGCGCAAGGGGGTAGCTATGTACATGGACACAAGCCTGACTCAAAATCGGACCATAAGGATGACAAAAAGACGCAGTCACGTGATCACCAGAGAGATGAGAAGGGCCAAAAGGGACATCCAAGGGAAAGCAGAGGAAACGCTCGAGCCAGTAGGTTTCGAGGAAGGTACAACCATTACACCCCTTTAACTGGCGATCAGGAGGAGATACTTTCTGTGGTAGAAGACAAAGGACTCGCTAAATACCCTCGGCAGCAATCAGCAAATGCCAGTAGGGATACGACTAAATATTGTCGGTTTCACAAAGACCATGGGCATGAAACTTCGAAATGTTTCCAGCTGCGCGATCACATTGAAAGCTTGATCAGAGATGGGCACCTGAAGGACTTTGCTTTGAAAGGGGACAAGCACGGTGGTCGCCAAGACAGCCGCCAAGGAAATGTGTAGGAAAGGAAGAGTCCAAGGAGAAACAGCCCCAACGCCACTATAAACACCATTTTTGGCGGACCTCATACTGGGAGAAGCAATCGAGAAAGGATGTCAGAAGTCCGAGAAGTGATGTATGAAAGCAAAAGCATGGAGATCAATTCTGTGCAAAGAAACCCCAAGAAAGGAAGAGAAGGACATAATCCCATAACATTTACAGTAGAAGACTCATACGGAATTGATGCAAAGCCTAATGATGCAATCGTAGTGGGAGTTCGAATAGCCCATAGGTATGTCCTTCGGGTGATGATTGACAACGGGAGTTCAGCTGATATTTTAAGTGCCAGAGTATATGATGAGTTGCGGCTGGACAGAAAAGATCTTGAGCCATTCCATGTGCCATTAAAAGGATTCGGTGGCGCAGAAGTTAGATCGTTAGGAACTGTGAAGCTGCCAGTAAGGTTTGGTACAGCACCATGCCGGCGAATGATCCTGCTGGACTTTGTTGTAGTCGACATCCATAATTGGCCATATAATGCTTTGCTTGGCTGACCGTTTCTTAACAAAGCTCGAGCTGTCACTTCAACCCATGCATTAAAAATAAAGTTCCCTACAGAATTTGGTGTCGGAGAATTGAATGGGTCACAGGAGATGGCTCGCCGCGCCAACCTATCAATCTTCAAAGATAAGGCAGGGATGGAAACCTTGAGCATATTCGAAGTAGACAAGGAAGTGCAGGAAGATAATCCGGAAACCTTCGAACTAGACCCAAGGGACGAAACAAGCAGAGAAAAAGAAGAGCCAACTGAGTTGATTGTTTTAAACGAAGCAGAACCGGACAAAACAGTCAAGATCGGAGCAAGGCTGACTGAACGAGTTAAGAAAGATGTGACAAACTTGTTGAGAGAGTATAAGGAGATTTTCGCTTGGTGCCATGAAGACATGCCGGGAATTGATAGAAGCGTGATTTCACACAACCTGGCTGTGAATGAAAAATGCAAACCAGTTGTGCAAAAAAGGAGAAGCTTTAACCCAGAAAGAAGTGCAGCAATAAAAGAGGAGGTGTCAAAGTTGCTTGCCGCAAGATCGATTAGAGAAGTTAAGTATCCAGAATGGGTGGCGAATGTAGTTCTAGTGAAAAAGAAGAACAAACAATGGAGGATGTGCGTCGACTTCACCGATCTGAACAAGGCCTGCCCCAAGGATAGCTTCCCGCTACCAAGGATTGACCAATTAGTTGATGCAACAGTCGGGCATGAGACGTTGAGCTTCATGGATGCATATTCAGGATATAACCAGATAAAGATGCACAAGCCAGATGAGGAGAAGACAGCGTTCACCACAGACCAGGGGTTGTACTGTTACACGGTCATGCCATTCGGTTTGAAGAACGCTGGAGCAACTTACCAACGCTTAGTCAACAAAATGTTCGCCAGGCAAATAGAGAGAAATATGGAGGTTTACGTTGACGATATGCTGACAAAAACCATCACAGCAGATAGACATACAGATGACCTGAGGGAAACATTCGATGTGCTGGTTAAGTATGGAATGAAGTTGAATCCAGCGAAATGTGTATTCGGCGTACCATCTGGGAGGTTTCTCGGATATCAAGTACATCAAAGAGGAATAGAGGTGAACCCTGAAAAAATCCAAGCCCTAGCAAAAATGGTTTCGCCAAGAACTTTGAAGGACGAGGTGCCTAGCATCGCTGAGCAGGTTCATAGCTAAGTCAACAGACCGATGCCTACCATTTTTTAAAGCTCTAAAGAAAGGAAAAGGAATCGAGTGGAATGAGGATTGTGAAAGAGCTTTCCAGGCCCTGAAAGATTACCTTGGATGGGCACCGTTGCTATCAAAACCAGAAACAGGAGAGACACTGTATATGTACTTATCCGTCTCTGAAGTAGCCACAAGTTCCGTGCTGGTAAGACAGGAAGAGGGGATCCAGAAACCAATATACTACACCAGCAAAGCACTGTTACCAGCCGAAACAAGGTACTCGCCGGTCGAAAAAATGGCACTCGCTCTAATAACAGCAGCAAGAAAGTTAATGCCATATTTCCAGGCTCACAAAATCGGGATATACACCAATTGCCCGCTGAAATTAATTCTACAGAAACCAGAAGTATCCGGTCGATTAACGAAGTGGGCGATCGAGTTAAGTGAATTCGATGTAGAGTATCTCCCCAGGACAGCAATTAAAGCACAAGCAGTGGCAGACTTTGTAGCAGAGTTCACCGAGCCAAGCATAGAGGTGGCGAGAATGATGGTGAAGCAAAATAAAAAAATATTCAAATGGCAACTCCGCGTCGACGGCTCGTCAAACACGCACGGCAGCGGGGCAGGGGTAGTAGTGACAACCCCGGAAGGAGATTCAGTTGAATGTGGCTTGCGTTTTGACTTCAAAGCTACTAACAATCAAGTTGAATACGAGGCACTCATAGCAGGTTTAAAAGTTTGCACAGTCCTAGGGGCAGATGAGGTAGAAATCTTCAGCGACTCTCAAGTTGTTGTCAATCAGGTGCTAGATGAATACCAGGCGAGAGATGACAGCATGATCACCTACCTGGAATTAGCAAAGGAACTGTTAGAAAGATTTAAAGAATACAGAATTGTTCATGTCCCTAGAGAAGAAAACGAGCAAGCTGATGCCTTGGCCAAATTGGCATCTGCCACAATCAACATCTGGCCCAAAAGTATATCCATGATCCGCCTATTGCAGCCGAGTATAGTCAAATCAAAAGAAGTGGGGGCAGTCTTTGGCGAGAGGAACAGCTGGATCACACCAATCAAAGAATATCTCGACAATGATGTACTCCCAGGTGACCCATTAGAGGCAAAACGGTTGAAATACAGAGCTACAAGATATTCAGTACTCAATGGAGAACTGTACAAAAGGGGGTATTCAAGGGCACTGCAGAGATGTGTCGGACCTGAAGAAGCAGAAGGTATCCTAAGAAGCATACATAGTGGAAATTGTGGGAACTACGCTGGGGGTGTCAGCCTAGCCCACAAAACATTAAGGCAGGGTTTTTACTGGCCAACATTATTCACCGTCGCCAAAAGAGTAGCAGCGAGATGTGAGGCGTGTCAAAAAATTGCCAACAACATCCGTCAACCACCTGAACTTTTACAAAGTATCACTTCGCCGTGGCCGTTCGCCATGTGGGAAATTGATTTGATCGGCCCAATGCCAACAGCAACTGGAGGAGCAAAGCACGCTATAGTAGCCGTGGATTATTTTACGAAGTGGGTAGAAGCCGAACCATTGGTACATATAACAGAAGCGAACACTATAAGCTTTGTAAAGAAAATATCCTGTACAGATTCGGGATACCAAACACCATCATCACGGACAATGGGACCCAATTCGATGGTAGGAAATTCAGGGAGCTGTGTGACAAGTACGGCATCAACAACTACTACGCCTCCCCAGCACATCCGCAGACGAATGACTAGACTGAAGCAGTAAACAAGATCATAAAACACAACCTGAAAGCTAAATTGGCAACAAAAAAGGGCAGCTGGGCAGATAAATTACCACAAGTGCTCTAGGCGTATCGAACCATAGAGAGGGGTTCAACAGGTGAGACCCCACATTCCATGGCATATGGAGCTGAAGCTGTCATTCTCGTGGAAACATCATTCTCTTCACCAAGGGTACAACTCTTCCAACCAGAACTTAACATTGATATGCTAAAATGCGGTCTGGATGAGTTAGAAGAAAGAAGAGAGCACGCACAAATAAGGAATACTGTGTACCAACAGAGGGTAGCCAGATATTACAACTCACATGTGCGTGAAAGGAGGTTCTCGCTTGGCGACTTAGTGTTGAAAAGGGTGAATCCGGGAACAAGAGACAAAGCTGCAGGATCACTTGCAGACAAATGGGAAGGGCCTTATCAAATTACAGGAATAGCTGGCCACGGGGCATATCGCATTACTCGAGAAGGTTTTGGCGAACTACCCCACCTATGCAATGCTCAGTACTTGAAGATATATTATCCTTAACTTTTTCAAGTTTAGAGCTTTTTCAACCTTTTTATTATGTCTTAGAACAGTTTTCGTTTTAGCGTTTCCTTTATGGCTATGTTAACAAAAGTTGTAGGAAACATTCAATAAAAGAGTAATTTATTACTGAGAATTCGCGATTTTACTCGCCAGTCACAAAGGGCATTCGCCATCGTATATTGCTACCATCACATAAAGACGAGTTTCATACTCGCAGCAACGAGACCTAGCGAGAAACAAAATCCCAAGTTGTAAAAAGCAGCGATCGCCATTACGGGAAAATAGAATCCTTAGAAGCAAAAATGCCAGCTGAACAAAACAAAACATGTTAAAAACTTGGTGTATGGTCGAATACGTCCTGACAAACACTGAGTACGCCAAAACACAGCAATGGCAGCTGAATAAAGCTATATAATATGCTAAAAACTTGGTGAAAATACTGAGTAAGCCGAAAGCTCAGCAATGGCAGCTGAATAGAGCTATAAAATATGATAAAAACTTGGTGAAAATACTGAGTAAGCCGAAAACTCAGCAAAGGCAATTGAACAAAAATAAAAAAAGAAGTTTATAACTTAAATAAAATGTCATTTACAATTGAAGGATTACAAATGAAGGAGCATTACAAATTTAAATGTCTCCATCAGGTATAGAAATTTACAGTCCTACAGTATAAAAGACCCAAAGCTCAACTAGCTGCAAGAGGGCCCTCGCTGTCTTCCTCATCTTCAATTTCCTCTTCAGAAGGCCAGGTGACTTCCTCATCCCCTTCTAGCATGAAAGGCTCAAAATCCCTTCCAGCAACAGGACCCAAGTCGGGCTCAGCACCAGAACCGGAAAAGCTGCCCTTTTGACCTGAGTAGTAGGTATTAAAGACACGCTTGCTGGGGACCTCAAGATGCATAGGATGAGGTTCAGTCCTGTTGTAATGACAGTGGGCTTTCCATCGCTTTATCTGCTCTTTAATCGAGTCCACACCACTGGCCATGTGCTGCTGAAGAGACCTATAGAAGCGCTTCAGAGCTTTCTCATTCGAATGATCCTTCATGGTGAAGAACTTCTTCGATTGCCTCATGCCTCTTTCAAATTCACGCAACAAAAGCGCATCATAGGCAGGGGATCTCTTGAAACGATCAACTGCTTCAGCCTCCAGCACAGCTTTTAAATTATCAAAGATGAGTTCGCAAGAAGACAACTGATTGCGCAAGTCCAGCGCCTCATGCTCAGCTCTTTCCCTAGCCTCTTCAGCCACCCGCTCAGCCTCCAAACGTGCTGCGAAGGATTCTTGACTAGTAGATAAATGCTCCTTCAGCGAGCGGATCCCCTCTTCAGCAGCAGAGAGCTTTTCTTCGGCGGCTAGCCGAGCAGACAAATGACCATCTGAGGACTCTCTTAACTGAGCGAGCTGTTGAGCATGGGATTCTTCAGCACTGAGCTTTTCAGCCGCCAAAACAGAAGCCTATTCGCTCAAGCGTTTAACCTCACGGGAAGCTTTGATCCCATACTTGTAGTTCTCAGCCAACTCAGACATCATCTGAGAAGAAGGATAGTTGAAATTAGGAAGTATATGAAAAAATAATAATACATAGAGATTTACGGCGAAAAACTTACCAAAGAGTGGCAGTTGAAGAAAAATTCCATCTTCCTGTTACAGGACTTGTCTTTAACATGCCCCCAGCTTTCACCAATGTACACATCGTTATTACCCAAGTGGGAGTAGATTTCAGTAGCCGTAAAATCAGAAAGAGACACGCTCCCTTCGACAGCTCCAGATGACCCCGCGGGAGGAGCTTCATGGGCAAAACCCGAACCAGAAGCTGAAGTACCAGTTTGCTTCGCTGGGCCGGGTCGATCAACTGATTCAGGCTGACCCAAAAAGACATTAGACTCGCCTATGGCCACTGGAGGAGAAGCTGTTCGGGGCGGGGTAGAAGCAGGCATATCCAATTCATCAACCTCCTCAGGGGGAGGCCCCGCAGCATTAGTCCCCTTAGCATTATCCTCGTGAGCATCCGTTTGAATAGGAGTTTCAGCGAGAGCTGGCCACCAGCACCCTCCTCATCTGAAGAGACGACATACTGCACCACTTTTGATGCCTGCTTAGGGGGTCGAGCAGCGCGATCAGGTGTAGTCTCAGCTGGGCGTTTTCCTCTGCTAGCTCTAAGGGCAAGATCATTCGTAGGATCATGAGGGGTCTCAGGGACATCCGCGTTAAAATTTGGAATGTCACTGACCCCCCCTGAAGCACCTACTTTTTCCTTACCTTTACAGTTGGGGGTAGCCGCAGCTGCAGTTGCAACAAGAGTACTCGCAGCAACCTCTGCACGCATGGGGGGTTGTCCCGACTCAACACCTCCCCTAGAAACATCACCAGCTTCCTCGCCGTCCGTGTGGTCATCACCATCCGGGCTAGCAATTCCCTCGTTAGCCAAACCAGCAGCGTGTCTTTTGCTGGCAGCCTCGGAATTCTTCACCGCCCGGGCTTGCCAATCGCAAACAGTATCAAAATCATAAACTGCAAGAAAAACAAACCAAGTGTCACTAACAGAATAAAACGAAACAATGATACTAAAGGAGAAACTGATAAAGACTTACGACGAGGAAGCCTAGCGTGTAGGCGAGTAAAAATCTGCTGAGAGATCATTTTTTCCTCATCCAAGAGGAAGGATCTATCCCGCGAGCTCAAAGGAAGGACAGCTGCTGCGGCGAGGTGAGAGATCTCCCTATCTAGCAAAACAGGGGCTGCCTTCGACCAGGCTTCAGGAGATGTGAAGTGCCTAGGAACCTTCTTCGCCGAGAGGTTACGGCGACTGCTGGCAGGCACATCACGGCCCCACTCGCCACCAACAAAAAACCAACTATTCTTCCACCTCTTGTTTGAAGTGGGAAAGCCCCAGATGAAACCCTTTTTCTTCTCATCGCCGGAGACTTCTACTTGGCCAGGGTTCGCCACGCCTTCAGGGATCCAGTTCTCCACGGGCGAAGAGAGAAGGAAATACGGGTGAAGAGGAGTATGTATAAATTCGCCAAATGGACACGTCACCAAAAGAGTCAAATATATAAAGAAGATAAGGTTGCCACGTCACTCATTGACCGAGTCAAAGGGAGAAAATGTGGTGAGCCAGAATATTGCTGCCTTAAACCAATAAAATCAAAGGCGTGGTCGCCAGAACTAGATATATACTCGCCATAGGTAGAAACGTGGTCGCTGATAAGATGATACCCATAAGTAAAGGTACTCGCTGCACCAGCATACTGGGCCTGAACCGACTCGGCAGAAATACAGAAATAAACCCTAAACTTTTAGAAGACCCAGAATAACAAGGAATCATAAAAAGGAAAGTAGACTTGGATCCGTGACAAGAAGGGAATCCTAGTACGAATCAAAGAGGGAAACCTTCCACCCACACGGCTAAAAACAAGGGGAAACCCTAATTAGACATGTATAAATAGAACCACCTATCCCATGAGGAGGGGGTTCGGAAATCTAGAGAGAGAAAAGAACAATTGTAAGAGAGATTTAAGTGTGTAACAAGGCAACAAAAACCTAGTATTATTCTTCTGCCCTCAGGGGGCGCCGTGGTTTTTTCCCATTCAAGGGTTTTCCACGTAAAATCTGTCTTTTGCATGCGGTCTTAATTTTCTCGTTTTTATTAAATTGATATAATTGTTGAGTGCGTGGCAATCCAAATTTCACCGTCAACAGCAATAAAATAATAAGTGATTATTTTTATTTACTCTAAATAGGTTAAAGGTTTAAACCCTAGCAAAAAGTGATAATTAAAAAAGGATTTATAATCCCATTTTAACTTGGATTAGTAAACCCTAGGTTCCTAGTATATAAGATATACTTGTCAAGAAAAATAAGAGATTCGGAACCCTATAGAGAATAGTGGTGGCGGCAACTATAGAGGGAAAAGACAAAAGATTTTTTTTTTCCTCTCATACAAGGGTTGGCCGAATTCATCAAGGAGGAAGCAAGGTGTTGTCTTCCGGTTCTCTTAAGCCTCCATTCAACTACTCCCAGAATCCGTGACATGCCCACACACACAGTTGCTAGATCATTGGACCTAGTTAGGAAGGTTTAGTGGTATTGGATCGCAAAGAAGGATCGAAAAGAAAACGAAGGAGTGCTCTTCAAAGGTATGAAAACAAATCTTTTTTTTTTTTTTTTTTTTTTTTTTTAGCCCAATTCTATACAAAGAATTTTTTTTTTTTTTTAGTGGCTCAAAGTCACTTCCAAAATATAATTTTTTTTTTTTAATAAAAATTGGACTGATCTAAAGGGAAAAAGCATCACAAACGATCATATGCTGAAAAACCTGATATGAACCTCACCAAGAGTAGTGAGACCCGGAACCAATATATGGTAACGAAGGATCGTTTTCTAATTCAAGTTTATAAAAACAAAGAAAATAAAGGACCGTGACCCATTATCTATATGGAGATAAGAACCAACGGTATCAAGAAGGTTGTAGACGCCACACTCAAGAAAGAGAAAGAAGGTGAGTGATAAGTCAAGGTTTGAACGCCACAAGGTAGAACCTTGATAAGTTCATAGTTCAATGAAGAACCAAGAGAAAAAGTTCTCTCAAATAATATTTTATTCAAAGTCTAATCTTCTCAAATAATACATCAATGCGTCCTTTAAATACTAAGAAAAGATCTAAACCCTAGACGACAAAAGAAAAGGAAATAAACTACTCAGCAATTAATTGCCTTACAATTAGGAAAGTAAAAGAATAAAAACTAGCAACTAGTTGACTTTGTTTGGGAAACAAATCAACTATTTATTTGGGAAATAATTAAAAATAGGAAATATGCTAAAATTCGGAATCCTCCAACCCTAGCTTGTATCTCACACCCAAATCAGCTCTTTATTAGGAAATATGCTGAAATTCGGACTCCTTAGCTCAAGTCTTCGCACAACAAGATAGATGGCCAATTTTAGGCCTGTTGTGATCTTTTATGAATGCCGGAGTCTTCATAACATCTGTAGGGCACGTCTTGGGCTTTCCGAAAACATATTATAATAGACAATCCGACTTCAGATGCTCTCTGTAGAGGCCCACGAAGTTCAGCTCAGATTTGGGCCGAACTTGAACTTCAGCAACTCAGAATCAGCCCATTATTAAATGCTTCTTTGATCCTCTTGGCCCCTTGTAATTGGCCCAACCGGAACATGCAATTGATCCTTTGGTGATGCTTATTGATTCTCATCATTCCCCCTCTCTTCAAAAGGATTCGTCCTCGAATCTTCACCGTAATGTTGTTGATAGCCTCCGACACTTCATCAAAGTCCTGAAAAAGAGAAACAAGAACACTAGGCCGAGAAGTTGGCTGATTTGAAAATAATGCCTTTTTTATCTCACTCTTTTTTGCATAGAAGTTCATTTGTTTTCTCTCTTTGTTTCCCTCATCGGCCGAGATTTCTTTTTTTGCTGTTTCAATCTCTTTTTCTTTTGTCTCTCTTTCTTTTGAACTCTCACTCTCCTTTTTTAGATATCTCTTTTCTTTTAACCTCACTTGATCTTCATATACTTGTATTGGGGTTAAGGGTACAAGAGTGATTCGTTTTTTATTGAGTACAAAGGAGTATCTATTTGTATAACCATCATGAGTTACACGCCTATCAAACTGCCATGGTCACCCCAAAAGGATATGACTTGCATGCATTGGTACCACATCACACAAGACTTCATCTTTGTACTTCCCAATGGAAAAAGACACCAACACCTGTTTAGTCACCTTGATTTCTGCACTATCATTTAACCATTGTAACTTATAAGGTTTTGGGTGCTTTAAAGTGGCCAAATTCAGTTTTTCCACCAAAATAGTGCTAGCCAAATTAGTACAACTCCCCTCATCAATTATCATGCTACATACCTTATCATTAACATGGCATCGGGTGTGAAAGACATTGTCACGTTGTACCTCATCATCTTCCTTTGTGATCTTCGGAAGGTTCGGCCTTGGTCTTGAAACTAGGCTGGTCATCTCTCTTGTTCCAATCCGGTTCCCATGATGAAGAAGAACATGAATGTTGACCAACTCGTGTGGAACCGTTCCTCTTCATTCGTTGATCCAACATCTCTGATAATAACTGATCAAACTTTTGTACCATGGCTTTGTAAAAAAGATTGATATCAATCGTTTCCGGTACATCGTCAGACATTTTTTTTTTTTTTTTGAATCGGAATCTAATCAAGTTTTTCTTTTTTTTTTTTGGTAACGGATCTGATCAACTTTTTTTTTTTTGTTTTGAATCAGAATTTGATTAAACTTTTTTTTTTTTTTTTTGGTAACGGATCTGATCAACTTTTTTTTTTTTTCTTTGGAATCAGAATCTGATTAAACTTTTTTTTTTTTTGGGGTAACGGATCTGATCAACTTTTTTTTTTTTTTTTGATCAAACAAAATAAAAGAAATACAAAAAATAAAAAATAAAAATAAAAAAAAGGGATAGATCAAACCTGATTTAGAAGCCAAAGCTCTGATACCAACTGATATGAACCTCACCAAGAGTAGTGAGACCCGGAACCAATATATGGTAACGAAGGATCGTTTTCTAATTCAAGTTTATAAAAACAAAGAAAATAAAGGACCGTGACCCATTATCTATATGGAGATAAGAACCAACGGTATCAAGAAGGTTGTAGACGCCACACTCAAGAAAGAGAAAGAAGGTGAGTGATAAGTCAAGGTTTGAACGCCACAAGGTAGAACCTTGATAAGTTCATAGTTCAATGAAGAACCAAGAGAAAAAGTTCTCTCAAATAATATTTTATTCAAAGTCTAATCTTCTCAAATAATACATTAATGCGTCCTTTAAATACTAAGAAAAGATCTAAACCCTAGACGACAAAAGAAAAGGAAATAAACTACTCAGCAATTAATTGCCTTACAATTAGGAAAGTAAAAGAATAAAAACTAGCAACTAGTTGACTTTGTTTGGGAAACAAATCAACTATTTATTTGGGAAATAATTAAAAATAGGAAATATGCTAAAATTCGGAATCCTCCAACCCTAGCTTGTATCTCACACCCAAATCAGCTCTTTATTAGGAAATATGCTGAAATTCGGACTCCTTAGCTCAAGTCTTCGCACAATAAGATAGATGGCCGATTTTAGGCCTGTTGTGATCTTTTACGGATGCTGGAGTCTTCATAACATCTGTAGGGCACGTCTTGGGCTTTCCGAAAACATATTATAATAGACAATCCGACTTCAGAATCTCTCTGTAGAGGCCCACGAAGTTCAGCTCAGATTTGGGCCGAACTTGAACTTCAGCAACTCAGAATCAGCCCATTATTAAATGCTTCTTTGATCCTCTTGGCCCCTTGTAATTGGCCCAACCGGAACATGCAATTGATCCTTTGGTGATGCTTATTGATTCTCATCAGAGGAGACTAAGTTGGTTCGGGTCGCTTGATATCGTTGTTGTAGGCCTTACTCTCAGGGTGGTCTTGGTCTGAAAGATCTTGGGTTGCTGAATGACTCTTTGTTGCGGAAATTCACTTGGAAGTTTATGACTTCTGATAGTTTTGCTTTCACTTTTCTTCGGGAGAGGTATCTCAGGCATTTGCAGAAGCCTCGTGGAGGGTATGTCACCTCCTCGATTTGGTCTTCTCTTCGGATGAATTATAGTTCTCTTCTTAAGGAAGGTATTTGGCTTATTGGAGAGAACTCTCAGAGGGACTTTTGGCGGGATAATTGGTTGGGGGTTCCCATTTTGGAGCTTTTAGGGATTCCAGATTATTTAGCTAATCTGCTCTGGGCGAAGGTCTCAGATTTTATTCATGAGGGTAAATGGGTGCTGGACGGTTTTTTCCGCGTGCGATTCCTGGATCTGTGTTTTCGGATTGATCGGATTGTAATTTCTCCTGTTGTGGATTCTCTTGTTTGGGCTAATTCTCAAGATGGTCGTGTTTCTTGCAAGGCTGCTTATTCCCAGTTTCTCCGTGATATTCCTCAGGTTGTTTGGTGGAGGGATGTTTGGTCCCGTTTTATTCCCCCTTCTCGTTCAGCTTTGACCTGGCGTCTGATGTTGAACAGGTTTCCTACTGAGGATCGCCTTTGCAGGTTTGGGTTCCAGTTGGCTTCTCATTGCAGTATTTGTGGGGTTAGTAGTGAATCTGCAGATCATCTTTTTCTTCATTGTCCCCTGGCGGTTGCTCTTTGGGAGGCAGTTTTCTCAACTTTCCAGCGACGTGTCTCTACCAATACTTGGCAATCCTTCTTCTTGTAGGCCATGTCAGTTTCCTTTAGTGAGCAGGTTAGGATTTTATGGAAAGCGGCTATCCATGCAGTGATATGGGGCATATGGACTGCTCGTAATCAGTGGATCTTTGAAGGGAAGTCAGTGGACTTTAGATCCGTCCTTTCTTTGGTTTGGCATGCGGTTTCAGAGGCTAATCGCCTGGAGATTGGTTGTATGCGTAATTGTATGGATGACCTTTTGATTCTTCATCGTTTTGGTCTTCATGGTCGCCCTTCTAAATCCCCAGTGATCAAGAGTGTGGTTTGGTCGCCTCCGGCCCTTGATTGGATCAAAGTGAATACAGATGGCACTGCCTTAGGCTCTCCGGGGGTTGGTGGTTGTGGTGGTATTTTTCGGAACTGTAGAGCCTTTGTGAAGGGTTGTTTTGCTATTCCTCTTGGTCAGGTTTTCGCGTTTGAGGCCGAGCTTCTAGCGGCCTCTTTGGCCATTAATTTTGCTTGGAAGTATGGGTGGCATCGTATCTGGCTGGAGAGCGATTCTTCTTATGTGGTTCAGCTTCTTTCTTCTCGTTCTGAAATGGTTCCTTGGAGGGTTCGTCAGGCGTGGCAACGCTGCATCTTCCAGATCTCGCATATGGATTTTCAGGTTTCCCATATTTTTAGGGAGGGGAATCAGGTTGCAGATACGCTTTCTAAGCATGCTTTGGAGCTTTAGGCTGATTCTTGGTGGTTCTTTGCCCCGCCGTTCTGTTCTTCTTTAGTTGGCAATGACTGCATGGGCCGGGAGTCTTTTCGTTTTTCTTAATGTTTTCTTTTTCTTTTTTGGTGTGGCCTGTGTGCCTAGTTTTGTTTGGGTTTGTTTTCCCTTTGGGTCTTTGTGCTTTATTGCTTTTTGTCACTTTTTTCTTTTCTTTTTATCTTTTATATATATGGATACTGTCTAGGGGTTTTGATGAGAATCAAGAAGCTTCACCATCAGATCCATTTCATATTCTAGTTGGGCCAATTACAAGGGGTAAGAGGATCAAAGAAGCATTTAATGGGGGCTGATTCTGAGTTGCTGAAGTCCAAGTTCAGTCCACATGAAGACCAAATCTAGGCTGAACTTCGTGGGCCTCTACAGAGTTCATCTGAAGTCGGATTGTCTATTATAATATATTTTAGGAAAGCCCAAGACGAGCCCTACAGAAGTTATGAAGACTCCATCATCCGTAACAGAACACAACAGGCCCAAATTCGGCCATCTATCTTGTTGCGCGAAGACTTGAGCTGTACGAGAGCTGTACGCCGGGCTGAACTTCGTGGGCCTCTATAGAGAGCATCTAAAGTCGGATTGTCTATTATAATATGTTTTCGGAATGCCCAAGACGGGCTCTACAAATGTTATGAAGACTTTGTCCTCCGTAACAGATCACAACAGGCCCAAATTCAACCATCTAGTTTGTTGCGCGAAGACTTGAGCTGAGGAGTCCGAATTTCAGCATATTTCCCAATAAAGAGCTGATTATGGTGTGAGATACAAGCTAGGGTTGGAGGATTCCGAATTTTAGCATATTTCCTATTTTTAATTATTTCCCAAATAAATAGTTGATTTGTTTCCCAAACAAAGTTAACTAGTTGCTAGTTTTTATTCTTTTACTTTCCTAATTGTAAGGCAATTACTTGCTGAGTAGTTTATTTCCTTTTCTTTTGTCGTCTAGGGTTTATATATTTTCATAGTATTTAAAGGACGCATTGATGTATTATTTTGGGAAGATTAGACTTTGAATAAAATATTATTTGAGAGAACTTTTTTTTCTCTTGGTTCTTCATTGAACTATGAACTTATCAAGGTTCTACCTTGTGGCGTTCAAACCTTGACTTATCACTCACCTTCTTTCTTGTTCTTGAGTGTGGCGTCTACAACCTTCTTGATATCGTTGGTTCTTATCTCCATATAGATAATGGGTCACGGTCCTTTATTTTCTTTGTTTTTATAAACTTGAATTAGAAAACGATCCTTCGTTACCATATATTGGTTCCGGGTCTCACTGTTCTTGGTGAGGTTCATATCAGTTGGTATCAGAGCTTTGGCTTCTAAATCAGGTTTGATTTATCCTTTTTTATTGTTATTATTATTATTATTATTATTATTATTATTTTCGTTTGTTAAAAAAAAAAAAAAAAAAAAAAAAAGTTGATCAGATTCCAAGTAAAAAAAAAAAAAAAAGTTTGTTCAGATCTGTTACCCAAAAAAAAAAAAAAAAAAGTCTGACAATGTATAACCTGACAATGTTTTTTACACCTGATGTCATGTTAATGATAAGGTATGTAGCATGATTATTGATGGTGGTAGTTGTACTAACGTTGCAAGCACAACCATGGTTAACAAATTAGGATTGCCTACGATGCTGCATCCTAAGCCGTATAAATTGCAATGGTTGAATGATAGTGGTGAGGTGAGGGTGACTAAACAGGTCTTAGTGGCGTTCCGGATCGGTAAATATGAAGATGAAGTCTTGTGTGATGTGGTACCAATGCATGCGACCCATATCCTTTTGGGGCGACCATGGCAGTTTGATAGGCGTGCAACTCATGATGGTTATACAAATAGATACTCTTTTGTACTCAATAAAAAATGAATCACTCTTGTACCCTTAACCCCAATACAAGTATATGAAGATCAAGTGAGGTTAAAAGAACAAATAGATGTAAAAAAGGAGAGTGAGAGTTCAAAAGAAAGAGAGACAAAAGAAAGAAAGATCGAAACAGCAAAAAAAGAAAAAAAGAGTGAAAAAGAAACAGAAAATTATGCTATTGAGGAAAAAAAGAGCAAAAAAGAAACAAGAATTTTTGTGAGTGAGAAAAACAAGAGTGAAAAAGAAACAAAATTTTTTGCTCATGAGGAAAAAAAGAGTGAAAAGGAAACAGAAATTTTCGCTAGTGAGGAAAAAAAAAAAGAGATCAAAAAGGCATTGTTTTCAAATCAGCCAACTTCTTGGCCTAGTGTTCTTGTTTCTCTTTTGCAGTGTTTTGATAAAGTGTCGCAGGCTATCAACAACATTACGGTGAAGATTCGAGGACGAATCCTTTTGAAGACAGGGGGAATGATGAGAATCAAGAAGCTTCACCAACGGATCCATTTCATATTCCAGTTGGGCCAATTACAAGGGGTAAGAGGATCAAAGAAGCATTTAATGGGGGCTAATTCTGAGTTGCTGAAGTCCAAGTTCAGTCCACATGAAGACCAAATCCGGGTTGAACTTCGTGGGCCTCTACAGAGTGCATCTGAAGTCGGATTGTCTATTATAATATATTTTAGGAAAGCCCAAGACGAGCCCTACAGAAGTTATGAAGACTCCATCATCCGTAACAGATCACAACAGGCCCAAATTCGGCCATCTATCTTGTTGCGCGAAGACTTGAGCTGTACGAGAGCTGTACGCCGGGCTGAACTTCTCTATAGAGAGCATCTAAAGTCGGATTGTCTATTATAATATGTTTTCAGAAGCCCAAGACGAGCTCTACAGATGTTATGAAGACTTCGTCCTCTGTAACAGATCACAACAGGCCCAAATTCAGCCATCTAGTTTGTTGCGCGAAGACTTGAGCTGAGGAGTCCGAATTTCAGCATATTTCCCAATAAAGAGCTGATTATGGTGTGAGATACAAGCTAGGGTTGGAGGATTCCGAATTTTAGCATATTTCCTATTTTTAATTATTTCCCAAATAAATAGTTGATTTGTTTCCCAAACAAAGTTAACTAGTTGCCAGTTTTTATTCTTTTACTTTCCTAATTGTAAGGCAATTACTTGCTGAGTAGTTTATTTCCTTTTCTTTTGTCGTCTAGGGTTTATATATTTTCATAGTATTTAAAGGACGCATTGATGTATTATTTTGGGAAGATTAGACTTTGAATAAAATATTATTTGAGAGAACTTTTTTTTCTCTTGGTTCTTCATTGAACTATGAACTTATCAAGGTTCTACCTTGTGGCGTTCAAACCTTGACTTATCACTCACCTTCTTTCTTGTTCTTGAGTGTGGCATCTACAGCCTTCTTGATACCGTTGGTTCTTATCTCCATATAGATAATGGGTCACGGTCCTTTATTTTCTTTGTTTTTATAAACTTGAATTAGAAAACGATCCTTCGTTACTATATATTGGTTCCGGGTCTCACTGCTCTTGGTGAGGTTCATATCATCCTCACAGGAACCGGTCCACAAAAAGTTTCTCAACTTGCGGTTAATCAGAGACAGTAAAGAAGAAGGCCACTTGTAAATCATGAAAGAGTGCACAAAGGAACCAGTGATGACCGACCTGATTAGAGTAGCACGACCAGCCAGAGAGAGGGACTTGCCCTTCCATTTAGCGAATTTAGACAAGATCTTATCCGCAATAGGTCGTAACACAGCTTTTCGAGGCTTACCCCGAAATAAAGGGACTCTCTTTCTCATATTTGTGTATATACAAAAGGTCCTAAGAAGACGATAGAAAATTTTTAAAACCTATCATTTTTAATTTTATTTGATTTTATTTTCAACTCTTTTCTACTGCGCGACTTACAATTGGTATCAGAGCTAATTTTGTAATACATGAATATGTTATATTTGTTTTCAAAGTCTTTTTTGTATGTATGATATGTGTAGGCACAATCTAGGGTTGTATGATGTTTATATTTTTTTTATAAACATGGATGATCGTTAATTGTATGGTACGATGAGTTTAGTTAAATTCGTTTCGGGTTGTATTAATTAGCTATTAATTTTCTTTTTTGATGTAATCGTTGTATGTAAATCGATATCTTGTAATATCATTATGTAACCTTGTACGAAGAAGAAGATTCGAAGACGAAGAAAGAAGAAAAAGGCTGCTGCGCGCAAAGACAGCCGTGCCGCCCAAGCTGCTGGGCGCAAGTGTTGCACACTAGCAGGCTGCCGCACGGGTTATTGCACAAGTCACTTGCATTTTTATTTTTTTTGTGTAACATGCTGTTGCAGAGTGCAAGTGTTGCACGTTTTAAGAAAAAAAATAAAAATTAAAAGCTAATAGCTGTGCACAAGTCTTGTTTGGGTGTGTGTTGTCATGCATTATTCTCACACAACAGCCAAAATTGCACAGCTGTTGCAATTAGGCAGCAGCGCACAATTGTGCCAAGAGGCTGCGCGCATTATTGGCGCAAAGCTTGGCTGCCACGCTGTTCTTGGCGCAACTGTTTTCGTGCAACACGGCTGCAGCAGCCGCGAGTGTCGCGTATGGCTGCAGAGGCCACCCTCTCATGCGGACGACGGCTACACGCGAAAGTACAAGGTCGAGTGTTCATGACGTTAGGCTTTGTGTATTCGGAAGCATGAATGGGTCGGAATATTTTTTATTAATAACTTGGGCCTCCAATAAATGTTAAGTGTAACATATGGGCCTTATTTTATGATTCATGAGATGGATCACCATTAAAAATATTAGGGTTAGTCAAGTTGGACTTGGTTAAAAGCCCATAAGATGCAAAAGGTGGACTTGAAGAAAAAGAGATTACAAGTAGACCAAGGAATGCCTTGGATTAAATTTTGTAATTAGATTTTTATTTATTTATTTTTATTTATTTTTTTTATTTTTAAGTTAGATAGTTCATCGTACTCGGTCAACTCATGTATGTTTTATTTATGAGATGATTAAAGCATTGTCATGCATACTTATGCCATATAGATTAGATGTGCCTACACTTGCATTATAATATATCATACATGATTAATAGCTCATTTATATTATATGTTGTTTATTATTTTTAATATGATTAAAATAGAATAATCACATAAATGGCTATTAATAATGAGATTAGTTGTTAGGAGCAAAAACTTGGTAATTCTCATTAATTGCTAATCTTTCGTTAAAGAGTTTAATTAAATAGATTAGTAAAGCCCAATGCATTATTAAGATTAATATGATTAAGGCCTTAATAATAATTGGACCTAATAATGTGATTTAGTTTTAATAGTTAAAACTTGGTAATTCTCACATTTAATTCTATTCTATTTAAAGTAGTCTATATAGATTAGAATTCGAATAATAAATTAGTTTTTAATAGTTAAAAATCCGGTTTATTATTTAATGTTAATAGGATAAGGTTCTAGTAACATAACCTAAAAGAACTAGATTTATCTTAGCCGTTTAATCTAGGTTCATCTAGAAACACTACAAAACCCTAACAAGCAAATAGTGAGTGGGAGAGGGATATATAACATTATATCCCGCAGTCTCCATCTTTAGTAGAAACACCGTAAGATTCAAGTGGGGCCTAGAGATGGCTTTGTTTTCATCCTCCCTAAGGAAGGTTTCCATAAGAGTCAATACCAAGGTTAACTTCCTAACGGATAGGATTTCTAGATGTATTTTGGGATTGACTGACCCTAAGGCAGCAACTCTCAAGTTAAGTCTTAGAGGTCTGAAACAATGGGTTACACTCACAAGGATTTAATTAAATAGTTAATTAAAATACTGACTAAAATAAACGATGATTAAATTATATAAGAATAAAGAGTTATTATGGAGTATCATTTAATTGAGAATGTCTTGATCCGACATACAAGCACTTGACCTACCCTAAGGCAGCACTTACTTGTGGCATGTTGGATTATCGTGGCATAGTAAACTTTTTTTTTTTAGGGATTTTTATTGTTCATTAAATATGTTTCAGGCATCATGTTTAATTATATGCCAAATAATTTTATATATGATTTAAATGTATGAATGAATGAATAAGTTTTTATTTATGTTTATTTCAGCAATGTCTTCTGCTTTACTTTCAATACTTGCCAACGACAAATTAACCGGGGATCACTATTCTGAATGGAAAAAACAACATTAATGCAATCCTGGTCACCAAAGACCTAAAATTTGTGCTTACGGAGGAATGTCCTCCACAGCCTGCAACTAACGCAGCACGAACTGTTCGTGAAGCCTACGAAAAATGGATTTCAGAAAATGAAAAGGCTCGCATTTATTTGCTAGCTAGCATGACAAATGTGCTTTATACAAAACATGAAGCAATGACAATAGCATATGAGATGATGGAATCATTGCAGGCCATGTTTGGGCAACCTTCTAAGCAAAAGCGGCACAAAGCTATTCGTTTGCAATGACTGCTCGTATGAAGGAAGGATCATCAGTCCTGGAACATGTCCGGGTATGATGTCCCATTTCAATACTAATGAAGTCAATGGTGGGACCATAGATGATATTAGGATTATGCTCAATAGCAAGAGTGTAATGTTGTTTTTGACAATCTTTTCATATTAATAAAGTGATTTCTATTTTAACAAATCTTATAGCATTTATAGTTTAATTATTATAATTATCAAAATAAATAATCATAAGGTCAAAAGACTATGAGAAATAAAGAATTATTCGTACATCTGGATATGTATGAGGTAGACACAATTCTTTATATAGTCTTGAATAATGTTCACAACTTAAGATAAAGGTTGGACGCATTTACCTTGTTAAAGTTGTAGATTCTTTTGCTAGCAGTTGAATGGGATCAAATGTGTTATAATGAGTTTAAAATCATCAAAGTGTCTCTGAGTAAAAGAATCTAGTGCACTAGGTGCATTGAATAGGATCGCAATGAAATACTTTATCTAGAAACCGTTAATGGATAAAAGTTTTCATTATGAGGACAATTAGAGAGTCTATCTTAATCTTGAGATAAATGATGGACTTATGGTTACAAGTGTTATCATTTGAGCTATCAATGAATATGATTATATAGCATAGTCTATCATCGATAGTTTGGTGGTATTCATTTGCTAATCGATAGAGGACTTCATTTATAGATATGGATATTGTGACTCCATTTATTAAATGAGAGTAAAATATCATCATATGGATATTTTGAGGTATTGGATATTAAATTTTAACATTAAGTTTTCGATAGTGTCTATTGAAACATGACTTCTAGATAAGTCAAAATATCAAAGTTCAAAATGTGATCATATGAGTAAATATGGTAACTATGAGAGCTATAGGCAGTCTATGAGCTCTTGGCGATTACTGATATTTTTCACGAGGATACACTATCTCCAAATAAGATTGTCTAGGGTATGAATGAGAAACATTTATTTATTCTATCTTTATTTAAGAGTGCAATTTTAGTTTTTTAGTGGAATGAACTAAAATTAATAAATCAAACCTAAGTGAATCATTTGTTGATTGTGATTGGGTTATATCTATTGAAGCTTAAATTTAGATAGCCCGCCAAGATCCCCAATCCATACGGACTGGATCACTTGATATATTCTATCGGACTAATTTATGGGTCCATCTAGAATTGTTTTAAGGCATGTGGACTTGTTTCTTTTAGTAAGAATGGATCTAGTTCACATGTGGGCTTTTTATTAAGGTCCAATGGATTTAATAAAATGGAAAAAATAATATATGGCCCATGTTATGTACTTAGGCGGCAAGGCTAGTGTATTAGCCTATTATATTATATTATTTTATTATTTAATTAAATGGAAGTTAATTAATTAATTAATTAATTAATTATTTAATTAAAAATAAAAATCTTTTTCTAACTAGGAAATAGGTTTCTTAGTGTTATACTATTGTTGGTAATATAATAAGAATCAAAGACTTTATTTGATAAGTAGATAAATAAAAGGAATTTATTTGTCTAGTCAAATTAGAAAGTATTTGATTAAGTCACAATTTAATTTATTTTCAATATATTATTGGATAATGTACTAAAGAGTTGGATTAGGGTTTGGATTCTAAAGTTGATAAGAATTTTGGTGAAACACAAATCCTCTTTTTGGGAGGATTTTGACTACATGGATGAATCCTCTTTAGGAGAGGATTTCGGCCAACCCTAAAAGATTTAGGGGCAGATTTCGGCCAACCCTATTCTTTCTAGGGTTAGGATTTCGGCCACCTATATATATATATCTATCTATAGAATTCGGCCAACCCTAAGGTTAAGAGTTAGAGTTATTTTCTTTTGCTTGAAAAATAAAATCCAACTCTAAGACATACAAGTGTAGAATTCAGCCAAGAGGAAAAAGAGAGAAGAAGCGTTTTATTTCGATAGTGCACTACTAGCTTTTACATCAAAAGGCTTTGTGCACAACTTCAAATAAGGTGCACGCGAGTTTTGATTAAAAGATTGAGAACTCACAAGTGATGGAATGTTCTTCGTTTTTCTCTAGGAAGATTATTGTGACTAACAAAACAAAAAGTTTTTTGTTATCCATCCTCAGGTACACAATTCAAAGAAAGGGAGCCCACACTCCTAGGTGATTAACTTTCATGATTGGATTGGAAGATCTAACGGATTACAATCGGCGCAACATCAATTGTCATGTGGAAAAAGGTACGATATCTTTATTATACATTAATTAGTTAAAGGTTTAGGTTCTTCTTTTTAGGAAAATTTTTAAACTATACAAATCAATTTTTTGCTTCCGTCGTGTGTATTTTCCCTATAGACGAGGCTTGCCAGGTGAGTATCATACTAACAACTCTTCCAAAGAGCTTTGATTAGTTCAAAAGCAACTATGGGATGAACAAGTTAAAGTTCAATCTGATTCAGTTGCTTAATGAGCTTACAACTTTTGAGTCTATGATTAAAGACAACAAAAGTAAGACTAGTGAGGCAAATGTTGTTGAACCATCTTCCTCTGGATTAAAGAAAAGGAAGAGGTCTGTTGGCAAAGCAAAGGCAAAGCCCAATAAGAAACGAGTTCAAAATAAGAAGAAGAGTACCACGACTGACAAAGCAAAAGGGAAGTGTTTCCATTACGACAAGGTTGGTTATTGAAAGAATAACTGTTCGTAGTACCTTAAGGAGCTCTCTAAGAAGAAAAAAGTGAAAGGTAAATTTGATTTGCTTGTCATTGAATCGTGTTTAGTGGAAGATGAGTTTTCACCTTGGATAGTTGATTTATGGGCAACTAACCATGTTTGTTCTTCTTTACAGTGGACTGATTCTTGGACAAAGATTGAGGAGGGGCCTTTTCAATGCATGTTGGTGTTGGGACCCCGGTTTACCAATCACGTAGCGGAAGGTTTTTTTTTTAAATAAATTTATTTCATAAAGAAATAATGCGATTAGTAAACCTTAGGATCTATTTTTCGGAACAGTTGAAACAAGAAATCGAAATATATAAAAGAGAAGAGAAGGAACAATTTTCTTCATACCTACGTTGGAGGCTCCTTCACTTTAATACGATCTGCTCCTGATTTGAACCACTTGATCTTCCTCGCTATCTCTCGGAACTGGTAATAGCGTGTGGGCGCGTCACGGTATTCAGGAACCTGTATGGAAGAAGAAGAGAAGAACACACAAAAATAACTCTTGTTGTTTGTATGTCTTAGGTTAGGCCACACAAAAAGAAAGCTTTAAATTTTTTTTTTTTTTTTTTTCTTCTTTGATTCTTGTTGGCCACTGCACCACTTTGTTTCTCTTCACCTTTGGTGTGTTTTTTGTCAGGTCTAACTTTTAGTTATTAAATATATCATATATATATTTTCAACTAAAAACCCTTTTTTAATTATCCTTTTCAAATATATCTAATATATTAAAAAGGGATAATAAGTATTTTAAATTTAAACTTAAATTCAAATACTTAGATAATTGATTTAGTAAAAATAAAATAATCCTATTATTTTATCTTCACCTAAATCTAAATATCAACTAACACCCTCCATTTAATGATTAATCACATGATTAAATAATCTAATTATTTAATTAATTTAATCATTAATATTTATTAATTAAATAATCTTATTATTCAATTAATTCCCAAATATATACGTGTCACTTTCTTAACACAATTAATTGGACAATCCAATTAATCAATCGTGACCCTTGTTACATAAATCGATCGGGCTAGCAAGGGGACTGAAACTAAATATAGCACGGTGTGTATAAAACTATCTAGAGGGGGGTGAATAGATTTTAAGCTAATTACCCAATTTTTCGTATTAAGACAAAATTACGAAATTACCCCTAAATAGATAAAGCAACAAATCAAGTATAAAATGCGGCCCATAGGTTCCTAGGGACATTGTTGCTAAGCAACATCACATGGGCCATCTCTTGAAGGACCCTATTTTTCCTCTCAACAACTCCATTTTGTTGAGGTGTCCTAGGAGCCGAAAACTCATGGGAGATGCCTAAACCATTACAAAAGGTTTCAAAAGTAGAATTCTCAAATTCCCTCCCATGGTCACTTCTAATCCGTTTTATGCTTTTAATATTAGAGTTCATTTCATTTTGTATTTTTTTTTTTTAATAAAAATTGGATTGATCTAAAGGGAAAAAGCATCACAAACGATCATATGCTGAAAAACCCCTAGACAGTATCCATATATATAAAAGATAAAAGAAAAGATAAAAGTGACAAAAGCAATAAAGCACAAAGACCCAAAGGGAAAACAACCCTAAACAAAAATAGGCACGCAGGCCACACCAAAAAGAAAAAGAAAACATTAAGAAAAACGAAAAGACTCCCGGCCCATGCAGTCATTGCCAAATAAAGAAGAACAGAACGGCGGGGCAAAGAACCACCAAGAATCAGCCTGAAGCTCCAAAGCATGCTTAGAAAGCGTATCTGCAACCTGATTCCCCTCCCTGAAAATATGGGAAACCTGAAAATCCATATGCGAGATCTGGAAGATGCAGCGCTGCCACGCCTGACGAACCCTCCAAGGAACCATTTCAGAACGAGAAGAAAGAAGCTGAACCACATAAGAAGAATCGCTCTCCAGCCAGATACGATGCCACCTATACTTCCAAGCAAAATTAATGGCCAATGAGGCCGCTAGAAGCTCGGCCTCAAACGCGAAAACCTGACCAAGAGGAATAGCAAAACAACCCTTCACAAAGGCTCTACAGTTCCGAAAAATACCACCACAACCACCAACCCCCGGAGAGCCTAAAGCAGCGCCATTTATATTCACTTTGATCCAACCTGGGGCCGGAGGCGACCAAACCACACTCTTGATCACTGGGGCTTTAGAAGGGCGACCCTGAAGACCAAAACGACGAAGAATCAAAAGGTCATCCATACAATTACGCATACAACCAATCTCTAAGCAATTAGCCTCTGAAATCGCACGCCAAACCAAAGAAAGGACGGATCTAAAGTCCACTGACTTCCCTTCAAAGATCCACTGATTACGGGCAGTCCACACCCCCCATATCACTGCATGGATAGCCGCTTTCCATAAAATCCTAACCTGCTCACTAAAGGAAACTGACATGGCCTGCAAGAAGAAGGATTGCCAAGTATTGGTAGAGACACGTCGCTGGAAAGTCGAGAAAACTGCCTCCCAAAGAGCAACCGCCAGGGGACAATGAAGAAAAAGATGATTTGCAGATTCACTACTAACCCCACAAATACTGCAACGAGAAGCCAACTGGAACCCAGACCTGCAAAGGCGATCCTCAGTAGGAAGCCTGTTCAACATCAGACGCCAGGTCAAAGCTGAACGAGAAGGGGGAATAAAACGGGACCAAACATCCCTCCACCAAACAACCTGAGGAATATCACGGAGAAATTGGGAATAAGCAGCCTTGCAAGAAACACGACCATCCCGAGAATTAGCCCAAACAAGAGAATCCACAACAGGATTTTTCCCTAAGAAAATATGTCCATGTGAACCTAGAGAAATCATCAACACAAACAAAAATGTATCTCTTTCCACCCAAACTTTCGGTTTGCATGGGACCCATGAGGTCCATGTGGAGAAGCACAAGAGGCTCCTTGGTGGTGAGATACTTACCCTTTTTGTGCATGCTTTTAGTTTGCTTTCCTTGTTGGCAAGGTCCACAAACACCATTGGCTTTCTTCCCAAGCTTAGGGAGGCCACGCACACAATTGAACTTTCCAAGGGTCCGTAGATCCCTAAAGTTCATGTGGCCAAGTCTTTCATGCCACAACTCAATTTGCTCATCCATGGACACATGATTAGATACAATACTAGCTTCAAGACAATAACAATTGTCGCTAGATCTCATGCCCTTCAACAAGGTTTGTCCATCGGGTTTTAGGATAGAGCAATAATCTTTAGAAAACAAGACGGAATATCCTTCATCACTAAGATGTGAAATGCTTATTAAATTGGCTTTCAAGCCATCAACAAATAAAGCATTGGATAAGGAGGGTAATCCGGGAACGGAAATGGTTCCTTTCCCTACAACATTTCTTTTGGATCCATCACCAAAAGTGATATTTCCACCTTCCTCCATAACAAGAGTCTTGAAGAAACTCTTGTTTCCCATCATGTGCCTAGAGCACCCACTATCCAAATACCAAAAATTAGAAGAATTTACCTTCAAGGCTATTTGTGCAACATGGCAAACATTTTCATTCTTTCTAATCCACTTAGCAACAATTTTAGCTTTCTTAGTGGTCTTTGGTACATGTGCTCTACTATTCCTAGGATCATGCAAATTAATATTATCATTCCTAGAAACATGCATCTTGGCTCTATTCTTTCTCTTTTCAATCATGCTTTGTGTTCTACACATTTTAATATATTGAAAGCAATTTGGTCTAATATGACCATCACAACCACAAAAGTGACAAATAAGGATGAAAAAAAGGAATCATACCTTGTCTTTGTGCACGTATGGGAGCTCGTCCATGTCTTTGTGGATAAGTGGGTTCAATCCATCTTCGTTGTTGAACCGGTCTAGGTTGCTTCCAAGCTTGAGGTTGCATGATTGGTCTCTTTCCTTTGTGAGCCAATTGTGGAGGAATGTTGGCTTGAGGGACCCTAGGGGGTTGAGCTTGAGATTGCCTTCTTGTTCCCATCTTCACTTGTGCATTAGAACATTGTCCTACTTCTAACTTCTTCCTAGGAATTTGCACAATTGAAGTTTCTTCGTTCTTCAAGCTCTTGACAAACACGGTCTTGTTAGAGGTTGAGATTTTCTTGCCATCTTCATACCCAAGACCTCTCTTGTCACTTGGACTCTTTCCAACACCAAGTAAATGATCAAGCTTCTTGGTGCTAGAATCTATCCTAGCCAAGGACCCTTTAACTTCTACAAGTTCCCTCTTCAAGCCTTCTTCACTTCTCTTGGATAAGTCTAACTCCTCAATTAACTTATCCTCTCTCCTCTTCAATCTTTCCACTTGTTCACTTAAGTGGTCATTGTGAGCCAAAAGTTCAAGGTTCTCTTCTCTCAACCTCTCAATCTTTCTTGTGCTTTTAAATGCTAAATCATTGAACTCGGCATGGTATTTAGCAAGCACCTTTTGCTCCACAAATTTCTTTTTAGAAATAGAAGAGGAGTCACTTTCTACTTCACTAGAGTTAATTTCCTCTTGACTCATATCCTCTTTTTCACTAGCACTTTTGCTCTTGTGAGATGAGGCAAAAGCTAGGAAGTTAGCCATGAGCTCTTCTTCACTTGAAGACTCATCTTCCTCATTGGAGTCATCACTACTCCCACTCCAAGTGGCAGCCATCACTTTGCCCTTCTTCTTTTCATTGTGATTAGCACATTCGGGGGCAAAGTGACCAATCCCACCACATTCAAAGCATCGGACCACTTTCCTTTTGGTCCTCTCTTGTCTAGGCTCAAACTTCTTGAAGGAACCTTTCTTCTTCAAGTCTTGTCCTCTTGACCCAAATCCCTTCTTCTTCTTGAACCCCATAACCTTATTAAACCTTTTCACGAATAAGGCAAGGTCTTCATCCGATTCATGCTTTGCCTCCTTTGCATCCTTAGATGCTTTCAAAGCTATTCATTTAGACTTCTTAGGAGGAGTAGTGATGCTAGGAGCCTTCCTAGACTCATATGCAAGGAGACGTCCAATCACCTCACTTGGCTTCATATCCATGTAGCCACTATTTTCTTCTATGGCCGTCACCTTTGATTCAAACCTATCGGGGAGAGATCTCATAATTTTTTGCTTGACTCTCCTATCCGAATACGGGTCTCCGAGTTGATGGCTTTGATTTACAATGTTTATCAATTTGATTTCGAAGTCATTGAAGCATTCATCCTCTCCCATCCTAAGTAGCTCAAATTCAGTTTGGAGGACTTGAAGCTTGGACTCCTTCACCACCTCAGTTCCCTCATGTGCAACTTGAAGGATGTCCCATGCCACTTTTGCAATCTGAGTGTTCTGAATCAATTTGTATTGATTTTCGTCCATATCACATAAGATGGCATGCATCGCCTTCCTATTCCACTTTGAAGCCTCAAACTCTTGCGAGTTCCATTGCGACTTAGGCTTCAAAACTTCTTCTCCTCCACCCGCGGGAGTCATCATAGGGAGATCATATCCGTCTTCCACCGCCATCCATGCACGGTCGTGAATTTGGCATATGTAGGATTCCATCTTCCCTTTCCATTGGGAATAATTCAAACCGGTAAGAAGTGGAGGCCTTGTGCTAGAAGCTCCTTCGTTGCCACCACCATTTCCACCGTTTCCACTCATAGTGTTTATGAATGAATGAAATGAATGCAAATGTATGAATGATAAAAAATCACACAAAATGCAAAACACACACCAAAATAAGCGAGGATCACCTAAGTATATCTAAGAACCGGCTCTGATACCAATTGAAACTAAATATAGCACGATGTGTATAAAACTATCTAGAGTGGGGTGAATAGATTTTAAGATTATTACCCAATTTTTCGTATTAAGACAAAATTACGAAATTACCCCTAAATAGATAAAGCAACAAATCAAGTATAAAATGCGGAAATTAAATAAGACTTGATTTTTACGTGGAAACCCTCACGGGAAAAACCACGGGCTAGTAAGTAAGCCACACTCGAACCTCGAATCCACTAAATGTGTAAAACGATTAAAACCTAATCCCGGAATGAGTGAACCTAGTCCAATTTGCTTGCGATCTAAGTAACCTAATCCCGGATGCTACACACAAGACTTACCTTCTCTATGAAGAGAATAACACCCTAAGTGAATATATGAATATCCAAATGCAACATAGAGCAAGGGAAACCCTATATGCTTATCTAAGATGATTAATATGCAATAAGAACAATCCTAGATATCACAAACTAAATGACATGTCAAATAGTTTAGCTAATCAAGATTAAGCACAAAACCTAATTAGCTATCACAATACAACTTCTCAAACATACATCACACTAATCTCAAACTTGTATTCAAAGTATATAAAATAACATACAAGTAATTAATTGAGATAGCTAGTTAAGAGAAACACAAAATATGTAAGATATTAGTGAAAAGCTTACCAAGCAAAGTATGATGAAGAATCCATGCTAGATGACATCTAGATGATCAAAGATGATGCTAGATGATGATTGATGATCATGAAAAAGTGTTTGAGTAATTAAAAATGAGTTCTTTGTGTATTTTTCTTGTCTTGAAAAATATTCTAAGTATGAAGCTTGAATATGAACTCTCTTAATTGACCTAAAGTCAAAGTGGCATATATATAGGGGCCATAAGTGAAGTGAGGTCGTTTTGAAAAACGCACCAGAAATTTGCTCTGTGCACTGGTGAGCCTGCGCTGGACGACAGGCGCACGACCAGCGCACAAGCACAAATTTGCACAGGTGCTTGACGACCAACGCTCAGACAGGCGCACGACCAGCGGCACACCACTGGGCGATTTGCACTGGTGGGCTTGCACTGGTGTGGACCAGCGCACGACCAGCGACAGACCACTGGGTGATCTGCGCTGGTGGACCAGTGCACGACCAGCGACAAACCACTGGGCGATCTGCGCTGGTGAGCTGCGTTGATCTGGCGCTTGACGACTAGCGCACAGCCCACTTCTTTGAACCCCACAAGAAAGTATGCAAGGGGTAAAAAGGTAAATTAAGATGTATCCTAAAAGCCTAAAGTGCTATGACATATAATCACAAGATGCAATCAAAATAACAAGCAAGAAGAGATGTTAATGAACATTAATGCACAACAATAAGAAGCACAACATACAAGGAATTAACATATGCATGAGTTGTGAGTGTGTGTAACTATCTCTTCAAGACAAGTAAGCACATAGAATTTTACCTTCGGTGCTTATCAACAATGAGGTCTTTGAAGGGCTTGAGCAATAACAACAACACCTAAGCTACCCTTACAAAGAATCCCCAACAAGTGATTTGTCCACGAAATCAGCCAATCAACAAATGGGAACCTTACAGGGACCTAATGGACTCACAATATTTTGAGCTCCAATAATCCTTAGAAATAATTAATTAAACTCTTTAATTAATATTTCATGATTATTAACTTCGGTTTTATTCCACTAAAAACCCGAAGCTGCACTCTCTCCACAAGTAGTTCAGAATTAGAGCTGGGTCATAATGTCCGTTATACCCCTCTAATTATAATTTTCCTTTAAGTACCATTGATTCTCTAATGAACAACAAATCCTACATTCCTTACGGAATTAGGAGAGTGCTCATATTGTTCAAGCCCCGAATCAACCCTTAAAGGAACTACTATCTACTTCTCGCAAGAAGGAGTGGATTCCACTATTGTGTACAAACCTTCCCAGCCACAAGCCAAACTGCGATCCCAACATACGGAGCATATTGATCAGGAATGCAATTCCGACCTCACTCACGGTATATCAAAGACCACGATCTAAATTGAAGGAGTCGATAAGACACTCAGGATTAAGATCACCCACATATAGCCATCATTAGTTGATATATATGAATCTCATCGTTAAATGGATCTTAGTGAGAGATTCATATAGATCATGGCCCAGTCCTATATGATCACATCATACAAGGTGCCTCCATTCTCATATCTCCATATGAATGATCCAGGATAGGATCACCGTACACTACGAAATAGACCGCAGCTGTTGATTAGCCACAAATAAAGTACCCAACTTTATTTGCTATTTACAGACTCTTTAGATTGCTCATTTCAAACTGCATCCATCTATATATGACAATCATAAACTCAGTTTTAAATTACATCCGGCAATCTTGGATGTTAAGTGCACATGTTATATGTATAAAGTATGACACAAAATGAATGAATGTACTACTTCTTTTATTTATGTTCAAATCATATTTATAAATTACAAGCTTTAGGGCAAAAACCCCAACAATCTCCCACTTGCACTAAAGCATGTGAGTCATGTCTCTTAACCCTAGACTTTCTAGGTGACCTTCAAACACTTTAGCCGGTGAGCTCTTCGTAAATGGATCAGCATGATTGTTTTGTGAGGCTATCTTGGTGTCGATCACATCTCCTCTCTGCACTATCTCTCTAATGAGATGATACTTTCTCTCTATATGCTTACCTCTCTTATGGCTTCTTGGTTCTTTGTAATTAGCCACAGCACCACTGTTATCACAATAAAATGTGATTGGTTTATCCAGATTTGGAACAACTTCCAGATCGCTCAAGAACTTACGGAGCCAAACAGCCTCTTTAGCAGCTTCACAAGCGGCTACATATTCAGCTTCCATGATGGAATCATCAATACAAGATTGCTTAATACTCCTCCACACAATGGCTCCACCACCAAGGGTGAATACTGATCCAGACGTGGATTTCCTAGAATCCCTGTCTGACTGAAAATCAGAATCTGTTTATCCTAACGGGATCAAATCCTGTCCAGAATACACTAGCATATAGTTTCTCGTTCTCCGAAGATACTTGAGAATAGTCTTGACAGCAACCTAATGATCCAATCCTTGGTTGGACTGGTATCTGCTGGCTACTCCCACTGCAAAGCAGATGTCCGATCTCGTGCATAACATAGCATACATGAGACTACCTACTGTTGACGCATAGGGAACACGTCTCATATCCTCAACTTCTTGAGGTGTCTTAGGACACTGTTCCTTAGACAAGTGAACTCCGTGTCTGGAAGGTAAATTACCCTTCTTGGAGTTCTGTATCGAAAATCGCACAAGAATCTTATCGATGTACGATGCCTGAGACAGTGCTATGAGTTTGTTCTTACGATCCCTTATAAGTTGGATTCCTAGAACATAACTCGCCTCTCCTAAATCTTTCATTTGGAATTGGCTAGCCAGCCAGCCCTTTACTTTAGATAATACCCTTACATCATTCCTAATGAGTAGGATATCATCTATGTAAAGAACTAAGAAAACTATCTTCTTGTTAATGATTCGCTTGTAGACACAAGGCTCATCAACGTTTTGCTCGAAGCCATAGGTTTTGATCACATCATCAAATCTTATGTTCTAAGATCTAGATGCTTGCTTAAGTCCATAAATGGATCTTTGCAACTTGCAAACTTTTTGCTCTTGATCTGGAGACACAAATCCCTCTGGTTGCATCATGTAGATGCTCTCTTCAAGATTGCCATTCAAGAATGCAGTCTTGACGTCCATTTGCCAAAAATTTTAATCAAAATAGGCAGCAATGTATAAGTGAATCCGAATAGACTTAAACATGACTATTGGCGAGAAGGTCTCTTCATAATCGACCCTCTCTTTCTGGGTATAACCCTTGGCCACTAGCCTTGCCTTAAAGGTCTCTACCTTCTCGTCTACTCCTCTCTTTCTCTTGTAGATCCACTTACACCCTATGGGTTTCACCCCATCCGGTAAGTCTACAAGTTCCCGAACTGAGTTAGAGTACATGGACTCTATCTCGAGATTTATGGCTTTAAGCCATTCCTCTTTATCAAGATCTTCCATTGCATTCTTAAATGTCAATGGATCATCCACACTATCAGCAGAGACAACATCTTGTCCCTCACTTACACCCAAATAGCATTCAGGCTGTCTCACAACCCTCTCACTATGCCTAGGTGGTAGTTTATCCTGAATAGGAATCATCTGACTCTCAGATGTTAATGGATCAACAACTCTTGTTGACTGAGTACTGGTCTCACCAGGCTCCAACTCATTCAATACAATTTTAGAACGAGGTTTATGGTCACTAATATAGTTATCCTCAAGAAACGTTGTATTTGTTGATACAAATACTTTGTTATCTTCAGGACTATAGAAGTATCCACCTCTGGTCTCCTTGAAGTATCCTACAAACAAGCAGACCACAGACTTGGGATCTAGCTTTCCAGTTCTATTCTTTAGCACGTGTACTGGACACCCCCATATGCGGAAATGTCACAAACTAACTTTACGACCATTCCACAACTCTAGGGGAGTCTTAGGAACAGATTTGGATGGCACTACATTCAAAATGTATGCCGTTGTTTGTAACACATATCCCCAAAACGAATTTGGTAATGATGAGAAACTAATTATAGATCTCACCATTCCATTTCTCCTCTCCGTGACACCATTCTGCTGTGGTGTACTAGGAGCTATGAGTTGAGATACTATCCCATACTCAACCATAAAGTCTTCAAACTCTTAGTCAAGGTACTCACCTCCACGATCCGATCGTAGAGACTTGATAGTCTTTCCTAACTGGTTCTCAACTTCAGCTCGGAATTCTTTAAACTTTTCAAAAGTTTTCGACTTCTGTTGCATTAGGTAGACATATCCGTATCTCGAGTAGTCATTTATAAAGGTGACATAATACTCATAACCACCCATTGCTTTAACATTCATTGGTTCACAGACGTCTGAATGTATAAGCTCAAATGGTTCTTTAGCTCTAAGCTTTTTTCCAATAAAAGGTCTCCCGATCATTTTACCTTCTAAACAGGATTTGTAGACAGGTAAGGTGCCAACCTTTAACTCACTTAAAGATCCGCTTTTAACTAGTCTGTTTATCCGGTCAAGGTTAATATGACCAAGCCTTAAATGCTAGATATACGTTTCGTTTTCTGGAGAAATCTTATGTCGTTTCCTTTTTGGTTTTTCAACCTTAAACATTTCGGTATTGAGAAGTGTTGTATGTATTAACGGTCTTAAAACATACAAATTGTTTTCATTAATTCCTGAACAAATATTCAGACCATTCTTTGCAATAATAACTGATTTATTATCAAAAGAAACAGAATATGATTGTTCTAACAACTTAGAAACGGAAATTAAATTTCGTGTAAATTCAGGAATGAAAAATACATTGTCCAACAATATAAAATTATTATTACAAAAACACAATCTAATTATGCCCACTGCTTGTGTCGACACGACATCCCCTCATCCCACACGCATAGAGAAGGCTCCCCCCTCAAGCTGTGTCCAAGAATTAGTCCACTGCAAAGAAGAACAAACATGGTTAGTAGCCCCCGAATCAATTATCCAAGGTGAAGAATCATTTTCCACTAAACATGACTTAAGAACAAGGAAATCATATTTACCTTTCGTTTTCTTCTTCTTGGCTACCTCCTCTAGATACTGAGGACAATTCCTCTTCCAGTGCCCGACCTTATCGCAATGGAAACATTTTCCCTTGCTCTTGTCGATGGAGGCGCCTTTCTTTTTGCTCTAGGCTTTCTTGGGTTTGGGCTTACCCTTCACCTTCCCAACAGACCTCTTCCTCTTCTTATTATTGGAGGAAGATGGTTCAACAACATTTGCCTCATCGGTCTTGCCTTTACTGTCCTTAATCAATGACTCAAAGGTAGAGATCTCATTGAGCAACTGCGTGAGACTGAACCTAAGCTTGTTCATCCCATAGTTGCTCTTGAACCGATTGAAACTCTTCAAAAGAGTCGTCAGTACGATGCTCACCTGACTGGGTTCATCAATGGCCCCGCCATTGATTTTTGTCATGTTGAAGTAGGACATTGTTAGGTTTATAGTTTATGTTGGCATTAATTCCATATCAAAACGTGTTTCTCTTGTATTGTTTAGTGGTTTGTATTTTTGAAGAATTAAGAAGATGAAGGATGTCTTAACCACAATTCATTCAAGAAGCCGGCATTTAAGAGATTTGTGCACCATTGTTCAACGAAGGTAATAAAGGACCTCATATCTCTTACAAGGCTAGGCACACACACACACACACATGGCATTCTTGTGTGTTCCTTCATGATTAAACATCACTTATGTTTCACTTTTCACACATGACAAAATATGCTCATGCATTCATATTATATTGGTCAAATTTTGTTTATTGCATTTTCTAGGACTATGTTCGGAAACTAGCATATGTGTGTGTCCTTGTGATTGTATGTTTCCATATTTTTTTATTTGGACTTGAATATGATCTATTATGATTCCTTATTGAGTTCCGATCGTTTCGGTTACTCATTCATTTAATTTCGAGTCCAAACGATGTAGCTACGCTACTTTTCATTCTCATTCGTTGAGTTGACTTCATCGACGTTTTCCGAGATGATTTCTCAACCGTTTTTCAAATTTGTGTAGTTGTCGTCGTGCGTGAGAGAGTAACGGTTCATAATCTAGAAACAGATTCAAAATCGAAGTTCGGATACCCATGATACGGGCTGAAAAACCGAGGGAGCGCGCAAGAAGTCAGCCCAGGCCGTGAGGCCACTTGGCCTGGCCATGAGGGAGGCCGTGGGCCCCACGGCCAAAGGGGCTCTCTGGCCCCGTGAGACCCACACGTCCCCCACGGCCAGGGGTGACGTGGCCTCACCTGATTGGCCCGGAATGCTTCTCTCTCCTCCATTTATCTTCCCTCCTCTCTCTCCATTTGATTTTTGTAGAAGAAAATTAAGCAAAATCCCATCAGTCCTCTCCTCTTCATTTTCTCATCTTCCAAACATCATATCTCCCTCATCCGGAGTTGGATTTGAGTGATTCGAATTGGAGAACATTCGTAATTGAGTCCTCTATCATTTCTAAGTGGTTTGGTAGCTGATTGATCAAGTTTTCTGGTGGTTGGACACTGAAAACCGAAGCAGCTGTCAAGTCTAAGGTATTGGACTAATCTTTGGGATTTCTTTCTTTTTAACCTTCAATTTACTTGGGGTTTCTTCTTCTATACCTATGTTTATGTTTGGTAAAAGCTATTGAGAAAGATAGCTTGATTATCATTCTAATTGAAGGTCAATTTATAGACTAATGTTGACTAGTTTCTATGATTCTAGGTTTTACATATGTTTGTGAGTTGTATTGTGATTAGAATGGCATCTTAGGTTGTTTGGAACTTAATTGAATTAATTTTGTGATAAATGACCTTGAGATTTGATTTGATCCTTTGATTAATGAAATTTAGGATTATTGAATCTTGTTTGTGTTTTAGAGCAATCTAGGATTTGATTGATGTAAATCTTGAATCCTTGCTCTATATTTTTGGCTAGAATATTGATTGATTTAACTCTCATATATCTAGCATTTAATTGTATATTGATAGCATCTTGAATTTGTTCTTCATGAATATATTTTGATTCAAGTGTTGTATGTGTGAATGAGACTTTGAGCTTATGTGTTTTGATGTTTCACATGCTTTAGGTTTTATTCGTGTATTTTGCATCTAGACTTGATTACTTGTGATATCACATGTTTAGGTCTATTTGTGCCATAGAATGTATTGATCACATGTTATATGTTGATTTGATTGTTTGCATAATTTGCATTCACATGATCACACTAGGAAGTCCTTGTAAAAGGCATGAAGTCTTGGTTAGAGTCGGGGTGACTTGGATAGCCAAGCAAGAAGACTTGCCTAGAGTCGGGATGACTCGGATAGGTAAGCAAGGAGTCATGGCTGGAGTCGGGAGGACTCGGATAGTCATGCATGGGAGGCTCCCTAGAGGCATGAGTGTCTCGGATAGGGAGTTGGCTATTGTATTGGTAGGCCTAGGCGTATGGTTAGACATAGACTCCGATAGAGCGGGGTACACGGGAGGTGTATGCACTCTTGAGGAATTTCTAATCTACCATCGATGTTGGTTTTGTGTGGTGTCTAATATATGGTGGTTTCGCATCATTGAGGGATTTCACACTTTCCAATAGGGTTGGGTAGGCTTAGACTTCACTAGGTTGGGTGAGCTAAAGATTGGTCACTTTGTAAATGTTCTATGTTTACTTTCCAATAATATAGTACCCAATGGTTGTAGTTCAACCCGTGGATGTTTCCTCCTTGGAGGTTTTACTATGTTAAAAAATCTCTTGTGTTAATTCTTCCTATCTCTATCTCATATATTTTATTTGTACATTTTATTATCTTGTTTCATAATATTAACTTATGATGTATTGTGAAGCAAGACTTTGTATAGTGTGATTAGTGAACTCATTTTATTGTTCAATTTTATTTCTATAATTCTTTTGTATATTGTATTTGTGTATAGTGATATTTGATCACTCTTGTAATTCATTGAACATATAGTGAAATACAAGTATTCTTTGTTGTTATACTTATTTGTTTGTTTACCTCATACAACTTGATGATGTATGTAGACCATGCTTATATGATTATCTATTCATATTGTCTATGTATGTTGTCTCTTTTTAGTATATTTGTTGTATGTAAGGCAACCTTGAGGGACAAACGAAAGTTTGTTCAAGGGATTGAAAAAGGCGTAAAAACCTATTCACCCCCCCTCTAGGTATGCCTTAAGCAATTTAACTACGTTTGTATACTTTCAGACATCATGTTCAGGACATGTTCCCGAACTGATGTACCCTCCTTCATACAAGTGAGCATAGCGGAACGAACAGCTTCGTGCCGCTTTTGCTCAGAGGGTTGCCCAAACATAGCCTGCAATGACTCCATTATTTCGAATGCAGAAGTCATTGCTTCGTGCTCTGTGACAAGCACTTATGTCATACTAGCTAACAAATATGTTTGGGCCTTCTCATCAGATGAGACCCATTTCTCGTATGCCTCACGAACTCTTTGTGCAGCATGGGCAGTAGGCGCTGGAGGACATTCCTCCGTAAGCACAAACTTAAGGTCCTTGGTGACCAAAATTGCATTGATATTGTGTTTCCATTTAATGTAGTTATCACCAGTTAATTTTTCATTGGCTATGATTTGTAATAGTGCAGTTGACATGGCTGAAAAAACATAAATTAAGAATTCATTCAGTCATACATTCAAAACATGTGTGAATGTTCGGCATAAAATTAAACATGATGCATGAAAATGTTTAATGAACAAGAACAACCCTAAAAAGTGTTATTACGCCACGACAATCCAACATACCACAAGTAAGTGCGCCTTAAGGTCGGTCAAATTCTTGCATGTTGGATCGAGACATTCTCAATCAAATGTTATACCATAATAACTCTTATTCCTCTAACATTCAACCATCGTTTATTTCAGTCAGGTTTATAATTAACCAATTTAATTAAAACTTTGTGAGTGTAACCCATCATTTCAGATCTCTAGAGCTTAACTCGAGAATTGCCGCCTTAGGGTCAGTCAATCCCGAAATCCCCTCAGAAATCCTATCCGTTAGGAAGTCAACCTTGGTATTGATTCTTATGGAAACCCTCCTTAGGGAGGACAAAAGCAAAGCCGTCACGAGGCCCCACTCGAATCTCACGATGTTAAACTAATGATGGAGACCGTGGGATATAATGTCATATATCCCTCTCCCACTCACTATTTCATAATTAGGGTTTTCTATTAATATTAATGCACCTAGATTAAACTAGATTAAACGGCTAATTTCAATCTAAGCGTCAAGTGCATTAATCACAAATTATTAGAATCCTATTCCAATAACTAATAAACTAATTCGATTTTTAACTCTTAAAAAACTAGTTCATTAGTGATAATTCTAATCTATGTAAACTATTTACTAAGACTAGAATTATTAAACATGTGTTACCAAGTTTTAACTATTATAACTAAACACATTATTAGGCCCATTAATAAGGGATTTGATCGAATTAGCCTAATATTATTAAAAAGGCCCTATTAATCAAACTAATTTAACTCTTAATAATTAATGAGAATTTACCAAGTTTTAACTATTAAAACTAATCTGATTAATCTATAGCCATTTATGTGTATTGCCCATTTTAATCACATTAAAACTAAAACACATAATAAAAATAGGCTAACATGCATGTATGATATATCAACATATATTTATGTGTAGGCACAACTAGTCTAAATTACATTTGTATGCATGGCAATGCTTAATCATCACATAATTAAAAGCATACATGAGTTGACCGAGTATCGTGGATTATTTAACCTACAATAATAAGAATCTAATTACAAAAAATACCCAAGGCATTCCTTGGTCTTCAAGTCTTTAGGGTTCTTATTTATTTTGGGCTTTTAACCAAGTCCAACTTGATAAAAAAAATATTGTGACCCATCTCATGAATCAAACCTAAAGCCCAAAATCTTTTAGCAAATTTGGAAACCCTAACGTTGCAAATTTTCAACCCATAACGCTTTCGCGCATAGCCGCCATTCGTGCACGTAGATAGCCCACACCAGTACCGCGTGAACAGTGCCATGAATAGTACCACATGTTTCCGATTTCGCAGTTTCACCATTCGTCTTCTTCATCGGATTTCTTCTTACATATTTTATAACAAAATACATAACAGAAAAAATACAACTGAGAAAATACAGCAGAAAAAAAAAATACAATATTAAAATTACATCCCGAGATTAATATTACAAAAATATTACAACCTTTTTAAAAAGAACCCTAAATCCACGACACCATACAATTAACGATCAACTATGTTTTAAAATTAAACCATTCAATTAAAAAACAACATATAGTCAATTAAAATAGTGCCTACACATTCATACATATTAGGAGCATCGAAATCGATTCTCCTATTCCGAAAAATCAGCTCTAATACCAATTGTTGGGACCCCGGTTTACCAATCACGTAGCGGAAGGTTTTTTTTAAAAAAAAAAAAATTATTTCATAAAGAAATAATGCGATTAGTAAACCCTAGGATCTATTTTTTGGAACAGTTGAAACAAGAAATCTAAATATATAAAAGAGAAGAGAAGAAACAATTTTCTTCATACCTACGTAGGAGGCTCCTTCACTTTAATACGATATGCTCCTGATTTGAACCACTTGATCTTCCTCGCTATCTCCCGGAACTGGTAATAGCGTGTGGGCACGTCACGGTATTCAGGAACCTGTATGGAAGAAGAAGAGAAGAACACACAAAAACAACTCTTGTCGTTTGTATGTCTTAGGTTAGGCCACACAAAAAGAAAGCTTTAAATTTTTTTATTTTTTTTTTCTTCTTTGATTCTTGTTGGCCGCTGCACCATTTTGTTTCTCTTCACTTTTGGTGTGTTTTTTGTCAGGTCTAACTTTTAGTTATTAAATATATCATATATATATTTTCAACTAAAAACCCCTTTTTAATTATCCTTTTCAAATATATCTAATTTATTAAAAAGGGATAATAAGTATTTTAAATTTAAACTTAAATTCAAATACTTAGATAATTGATTTAGTAAAAATAAAATAATCCTATTATTTTATCTTCACCTAAATCTAAATATCAACTAACACCCTCCATTTAATGATTAATCACATAATTAAATAATCTAATTATTTAATTAATTTTTTTTTTTTTAATAAAAATTGGACTGATCTAAAGGGAAAAAGCATCACAAACGATCATATGCTGAAAAACCCCTAGACAGTATCCATAATATAAAAGATAAAAGAAAAGAAAAAAGTGACAAAAAGCAATAAAGCACAAAGACCCAAAGGGAAAACAACCCCAAACAAAAAGAGGCACGCAGGCCACACCAAAAAAAGAAAAAGAAAACATCAAGAAAAACGAAAAGACTCCCGGCCCATGCAGTCATTGCCAACTAAAGAAGAACAGAACGGCGGGGCAAAGAACCACCAAGAATCAGCCTGAAGCTCTAAAGCATGCTTAGAAAGCGTATCTGCAACCTGATTCCCCTCCCTGAAAATATGGGAAACCTGAAAATCCATATGCGAGATCTGGAAGATGCAGCGCTGCCACGCCTGACGAACCCTCCAAGGAACCATTTCAGAACGAGAAGAAAGAAGCTGAACCACATAAGAAGAATCACTCTCCAGCCAGATACGATGCCACCCATACTTCCAAGCAAAATTAATGGCCAATGAGGCCGCAAGAAGCTCGGCCTCAAACGCGAAAACCTGACCAAGAGGAATAGCAAAACAACCCTTCACAAAGGCTCTACAGTTCCGAAATATACCACCACAACCACCAACCCCCGGAGAGCCTAAGGCAGCGCCATCTGTATTCACTTTGATCCAACCAGGGGCCGGAGGCGACCAAACCACACTCTTGATCACTGGGGCTTTAGAAGGGCGACCTTGAAGACCAAAACGACGAAGAATCAAAAGGTCGTCCATACAATTACGCATACAACCAATCTCTAGGCGATTAGCCTCTGAAACTGCACGCCAAACCAAAGAAAGGACGGATCTAAAGTCCACTGACTTCCCTTCAAAGATCCACTGATTACGGGCAGTCCACACCCCCCATATCACTGCATGGATAGCCACTTTCCATAAAATCCTAACCTGCTCACTAAAGGAAACTGACATGGCCTGTAAGAAGAAGGATTGCCAAGTATTGGTAGAGACACGTCGCTGGAAAGTCGAGAAAACAGCCTCCCAAAGAGCAACTGCCAGGGGACAGTGAAGAAAAAGATGATCTGCAGATTCACTACTAACCCCACAAATACTGCAACGAGAAGCCAACTGGAACCCAGACCTGCAAAGGCGATCCTCAGTAGGAAGCCTGTTCAACATCAGACGCCAGGTCAAAGCTGAACGAGAAGGGGGAATAAAACGGGACCAAACATCCCTCCACCAAACAACCTGAGGAATATCACGGAGAAACTGGGAATAAGCAGCCTTGCAAGAAACACGACCATCCCGAGAATTAGCCCAAACAAGAGAATCCACAACAGGAGAAATTGCAATCCGATCAATCCGAAAACACAGATCCGGGAAACGCACGCGGAAACAACCGTCCAGCACCCATTTACCCTCATGAATAAAATCTGAGACCTTCGCCCGGAGCGGATTAGCTAAATAATCTGGAATCCCTAAAAGCTCCAAAATGGGAACCCCCAACCAATTATCCCGCCAAAAGTCCCTCTGAGAGTTCTCTCCAATAAGCCAAATACCCTCCTTAAGAAGGGAACTATAAATCATCCGAAGAGAAGACCAAATCGAGGAGGTGACATACCCTCCACGAGGCTTCTGCAAATGCCTGAGATACCTCTCCCGAAGAAAAATGAAAGCAAAACTATCAGAAGTCATAAACTTCCAAGTGAATTTCCGCAACAAAGAGTCATTCAGCAACCTAAGATCTTTCAGACCAAGACCACCCTGAGAGTAAGGCCTACAACAACGATACCAAGCGACCCGAACCAACTTAGTCTCCTCACAGGAACCAGTCCACAAAAAGTTTCTCAACTTGCAGTTAATCAGAGACAGTAAAGAAGAAGGCCACTTGTAAATCATGAAAGAGTGCACAAAGGAACCAGTGATGACCGACCTGATCAGAGTAGCACGACCAGCCAGAGAGAGGGACTTGCCCTTCCATTTAGCGAATTTAGACAAGATCTTATCCGCAATAGGGCGTAACACAGCTTTTCGAGGCTTACCCCGAAATAAAGGGACTCCCAAATAAGAAAACGGAAGCTGCCCAATCTGCATACCAACCAGAGAGTGCAAACTACCAATCCGAGAGGGGGAGATAGAAGATCCGAAAAAAATTGAAGACTTACCCCAGTTAACTAACTGACCTGAAATATCACCATAATCCCCAAAAGCACCCATGATATGCTTCAAATTCTTTTGAGTGCCTCTGCAAAAGATCAAAACATCATCTGCATAGAGCAAATGAGTTGGAGCCAAAAAACCCCTAGGGGAAGAAATCGGCAGAATCTGAGAAGAATCCACCAACTTCGTCAATAATCTACTAAGGAAGTCCTCTGCAATACCAAACAAAAGAGGAGAGAGCGGATCTCCCTGACGAACCCCTTTAGAGCAACAGAAATAACCTTCTGGGACCCCATTCAAAAGAACTGAAAGCCTAGAAGAACGAAGAATACCATCAATCCAATCCACAAAAACAGAAGAAAACCCAAAAGCCTGAAGCACTCTGCAAAGGAACGACCAATCCAAGGTATCAAAAGCCTTTCGGATATCAATCTTCATGGCCAAGTTACCCCCATAGCACTTCTTCTGCAACACATTCACACAGTCAGAAGCCAAAGCAATACAATCCTCGATATGCCGATCTCGAATGAATCCAAACTGTTGAGGAGAAATAATCCTGGCGGCAACCCGAGCTAAACGATCGGCCAAAATTTTTGAAGAAATTTTAAACAGAAAGTTACTAAGAACAATCGGTCGAAACTGATCAACCGAAATCGATTCCCTCAGCTTTGGAAGAAGAACAATGAAGCTGGAATTGAGACCCGGGAAAATAACTCCAGTGATGAAAAAATCCTGAACAGCAAGGACCACGTCACTACCTACAACATCCCAACATCTTTGATAAAATCTACCAGAAAACCCATCTGGCCCAGGGGCAGAAAATTATTTAATTAATTTAATCATTGATATTTATTAATTAAATAATCTTATTATTCAATTAATTCCGAAATATATACCTGTCACTTTCTTAACACAATTAATTGGACAATCCAATTAATCAACCGTGACCCTTGTTACCTAAATCGATCGGGCTAGCAAGGGGACCTAATGGACCCACAATATTTTGAGCTCCAATAATCCTTAGAAATAATTAATTAAACTCTTTAATTAATATTTCATGATTATTAACTTCGGTGTATTCCACTAAAAACCTGAAGCTGCACTCTCTCAGCTGTAGACGTTTTTATACAAACCAATAACTTTCGGTGTCCTCCACAAGTAGTTCATGATTAGAGCTGGGTCATAATGTTCGTTATACCCCTCTAATTATATTTTTCCTTTAAGTACCATTGATTCTCTAATGAACAATAAATCCTACATTCCTTACGGAATTAGGAGAGCGCTCAGGGAACTACTATCTACTTATCGCAAGAAGGAGTGGATTCCACTATTGTGTATAAACCTTCCCAGCCACAAGCCGAACCGCGATCCCAACATACGGAGCATATTGATCAGGAATGCAACTCCGACCTCACTCATGGTATATCAAAGACCACGATCTAACCTGAAGGAGTCGATAAGACACTCAGGATTAAGATCACCCACATATAGCCATCATTAGTTGATATATATGAATCTCATCGTTAAATGGATCTTAGTGAGAGATTCATATAGATCATGGCCCAGTCCTATATGATCACATCATACGAGGTGCCTCCATTCTCATATCTCCATATGAATGATCCAGGATAGGATCACCGTACACTACGAAATAGATCGCAGCTGTAGATTAACCACAAATAAAGTACCCAACTTTATTTGCTATCTACGGACTCTTTAGATTGCTCGTTTCAAACTACATCCATCTGTATATGACACTCATAAACTCAATTTGAAATTACATTCGACAATCTTAGATATTAAGTGCACATGTTATATATATAAAGTATGACACAAAATGAATGAATGTACTACTTCTTTTATTTATGTTCAAATCATATTTACAAATTACAAGCTTTAGGGCAAAACCCCCAATAGTTGGAATAGGGAATCTTATTTCAACAAGAGCAGTGAGAGCAGTTAGACTAGCTTTTAATAATAATTGTTTTCTTTCAGTAGACGATGTTTATTACATTCCTGGATTTACAAGGAATTTGATTTCTGTATCTAGGTTATTGGAACGTTTATATTCAGTTTCTTTTAATAATAAATTAGTTATTGTTTCTAGAAACAGTTTGAATATTTGTTCTGGTTTGATTGAAAACAACTTGTATGTTTTGAGACCGTCATCACATACATCACTACTTAATACTGAATTGTTTAAAGTTGAAAAACCTAAAACAAAGTGACAAAAGATTTCTCCAAATAATGAAACGTATCTGTGGCATTTAAGACTTCGCCACATCAACCTTGACAGGATAGATAGACTAGTAAAAGGTGGATCTTTAAGTCAGTTGGAGATCGACACTTTACCTGTCTGTGAGTCTTGTTTATAAGGTAAAATGACCAAAATACCTTTTAGTGGAAAAGGGCTTAGAGTTACACAACCACTAGAGCTTGTACATATAGACGTTTATTGACCTATGAATGTTAAAGGTAGGAGTGGTTTTGAGTATTATGTCACTTTTAGTGATGATTACTCAAGATACGGATATGTTTACCTAATGCAACGAAAGTCAGAAACGTTTGAAAAGTTCAAAGAATTCCAAGCTGAAGTTAAAAACCAATTAGGCAAAACTATCAAACTCTACGATCAGATCGTGGAGGTGAGTATCTCGACCAAGAGTTCAAGGACTATTTGGTTGAGCATGGGATTGTGTCCCAACTCATAGCTCTAGGAACCACAATAGAATGGTTTAACGGAGAGGAGAAATAGAACCCTAAAGAAAATGGTGAGATCTATGATTAGTTTCTTATCATTGCCAAACTCTTTTTACGGATATGCACTACAAACTGCGGCTTACATATTGAATGTAGTTCCATCCAAATCTATTCCTAAGACTCCTCTAGAGTTATGGAATGGTCATAAAGCTAGTTTGTGACAATTTTGCATATAGGGATGTCCAGTATATGTACTGAAGAACAAATCTGGAAAGTTGGAACCTCGCTCACAAGTATGCCTATTTGTAGGATATTCAAAAGAGACTAGAGGAGGATACTTCTATAGTCCACAAGAAAACAAAGTGCTTGTGTCGACAAATGCAACGTTTCTTGAGGAAGATTATATGAATGATGACAAGCCTCGAAGTAAGATTGTATTAAATGAATTAAAAGTTGGTTTGACCAGTAAACAATCAACAAGAGTTGTTGACGATGTTGTTGTTCCATTAATGTCTGATAGTCAGACGGTTCCTAGTTAGATCACACTACCACCTAAACGTAGTGGCATGCTTGTATGATAGTCTAATCGCTATTTAGGTATTAGAGAGGCACAGGGTGTCATCTCTGATGATAGTGTGGATGATCCATTGTCATTTAAACATGCAATGGGAGACTCCAACAAAGAGGAATGGCTTAAAGCCATGAATCTCGAGATGGAGTCCATGTACTCTAACTCAGTCTAGGAACTTGTAGCTTACCTGATGGGATAAAACCCATAGGGAGTAAGTGGATCTACAAGAGAAAGAGAGGAGTAGACAAAAAAGGTAGAGACCTTCAAAGCAAAGCTAGTGGCAAAGGGTTATACCCAAAAGGAGGGGGTCGATTTTGATGAGACCTTCTTGTCAGTGGCTATGTTTAAGTCTATTAGGATACTCTTATCCATTGCTACCCATTCCGATTATGAAATTTGGCAAATGGACGTCAAGACTGCATTCTTGAATGACAATCTTGACGAGAGCATCTACATGATGCAACTAGAGGGATTCGTGTCCTAAGATCAAGAGCAAAAGGCTTGCAAGTTGTAAAGGTCTATTTATAGACTAAAGCAAGCATCTAGATCTTGGAACATCAGGTTTGATACTGCTATCAAAACCTATGGCTTCGAGCAAAACATCGATGAGCCTTGTGTCTACAAGCGCATCATTAACAAGAAAGTAGTTTTCCTGGTTCTTTACGTAGATGATATCCTACTTATTGGGAATGATGTGGGAGTATTATCAGAAGTAAAGGGCTAGCTTGCTAACCAATTCCTAATGAAAGATTTGGGAGAGGCGAGTTATGTTATAAGGATCCAATTAATAAGGGATCATAAGAACAAACTATTAACATTGTCTCAAGCTTCGTATATCGACAAGATTCTTGTGCGATTCTCAATGGAGAACTCCAAGAAAGGTAATCTACCTTTTAGGCATAGAGTTCACTTGTCTAAGGAACAGTGTCCTGAGACACCTCTAGAGATTGAGGATATGAGACGAGTTCCATATGCGTCAGCAGAAGGCAGTCTTATGTATGCTATGTTATGCATGTGACCTAACATCTGCTTCGTAGTGGGAGTAGCCAGTAGATTCCAGTCTAACCTAGGATTGGATTATTAGGTGGTTGTGAAGCTTATACTTAAGTATCTTCGGAGAACGAGAAACTATATGTTTGTTTATTCAGAACAGGATCTGATCCCATTAGGATATATGAATTCTAACTTTCAAGCAGACAGGGATTCTATGAAATCCATGTCTAGGTCAGTATTCACCCTTGTTGGTAAAGCCTTAATGTGGAGGAGTATCAAGCAATCTTGTATTGTTGATTCCACAATAGAAGCCGAATATGTAGTAGCTTGCGAAGTAGCTAAAGAAGCGAGATGGCTCCGTAAGTTCTTGAGTGATCTGGAAGTTGTTCCAAACTTGGATAAGCCCATGACACTTTATTGTGATAATAGTGGTGCAATGGCTAATTGCAAAGAACCAAGAAGCCACAAAAGAGGAAAGCATGCAGAGAGGAAGTATCATCTTATCAGGTAGATAGTGCACAAAGGAGATGTAACAATGTCGAAGATCATGTCACAAGATAATCATGCTGATCCATTTACAAAAACCTTAACGGCTAAAGTTTTTAAAGGTCAACTAGAGGGTCTGGGATTATGAGACATGTCTCACATGCTGTAGTGCAAGTGGGAGATTATTGGGATTTATGCCCTAAAGCTTGTAATATGTAAATGTTATAAATTCAATAATAAAAGAAGTAGTTATTTCATTCAAATATATTAGTTCATACGTTTATATTATATATGCAAATATCCAAGATTGCTAGAACTAATCTCAAACTGAGTATATGAATGTCATATACAGAGGTATTCAGTTTGAGACATGTAACCTAAATAGTTCGTAGAAAGCAAATAAAGCTGGGTACTTTATTTGTGGTTAATCTACAATTGCGGTCCATTCCGTATTGTATGGTGGTCTTATCCTAGACTACTCATATGGTATTATGAGAATGGAGGCACCTTATATGTTGTGATCATATAGGACTAGGAAACAATCTATATGAATATGTTACTAAGATCCGTTAGTTGAAAAGATTCATATATGTCGACTAATGATGGCTATATATGGGAGATCTAAATCCTGAGTGTCTTACTGACTCTTTTAGGTTAGATCGTGGTTTTTGATTTACCATGGGTGAGATCAGAATATCATTCTCGATCAATAACTCCGTATCTTGGAATCACAGTTTGGCTTGTAGCTGGGAAGGTATGTACGTGTAAGTGCCTCACTTTTGATTGGCATATTTCGTTGATAAAATCACAATGGGGTTCAATTTGTAAGGGTAGCTTAGGATTGAAGAAATCTTCATCAAGTGCCAAAGGACCTCATTGTGGAATCAAGAGCTTCAAGGAAGGTAGACCTCTTGACTTAACTCTAACTTGAAGAGATGTAGTTGCACACACTCACATCCCTTGCATGATCTTAATTCTTGATTGTTGTGTGTAAATATTTATGTGCTTGCATGTTTAGTTGATTGCATCTTTGTTTGATAATTGCCATGTCATGTTATGTACTAGGTTGCATTCACATGTCTCTTGCCCTTCTTGCACTTCATGTTTTGTTTACCCGAGACAGATGTGACCTTAAAAGTGACTTCCATAGAAGTCACCTTTAAAGTCACTTTTTGACCTCTCGTTCCAAGACAGATGCGATCTTAAAAGTGACTTCCACCCAAGTCACTTCTAAAGTCACTTTTTTGACGGGATAAATGAGTTTTCTTTCCAAAACTACGTAGTTTCATTTAAGGTTCATACATATTTCCAAAACTACGTAGTTTCATTTAGGGTTCCTATATATATGATGCCTTCTCTCTTGTATGAGATGAGAGAGCAAAAAAAATTACATCTTTTGAGAGCTTTTGAATTTCTTCCAAGCTAAGGCTTCAAGACTTCATCTTTAAGGTTTCAAAATCACAAAAACCCTTCATCTTGCATCTTTCATTCATCATCTAGTATGATTCTAGGTTGATTTCATTTAGGGTTTTTTAGTTTTGCTCTCATGACTTGTATCTAGAACATCATTCTCATTTCTATATGTTCTTGCTTTACAAGATAGCTTTTTTATCACTTGAATTGATTCAAGATTGCATCTTTATGACTTGACTTAGCTTCAAGACAGTTTTATTGTGGTTTGTGAGTTGTTTTGTGATAGATGATGCATATAGGTCTTTGGTTGCTTATTTGGTGTTGTTTTATGCATGTCATCTAGTAATATGATATCTAGGAATGTTTAACATGTTCATCCATGCCTAGATAAGCTTAAATGTCTAACCTTGCATTTTTAGCATCTTGAGTATTTCACATATTCACCTTAGGTTGTGTTATCTCTTCACTTTAGAGACAAGTCTTGTATTTACCTCTTAGGTAGTTTGCAAGCAAGGAACTAGAGTCACTATTAAAGGCCCGAGGGTAGCAAAGACGGATTAGTAAATTTAGGTGTGATGTGGTCAACCTAATTTGTAATCGTATTTGCAAATAGTGGATTCGAGGTTCTCGTGTGGCGCACATAACAGCCCGTGGTTTTTCCCCGTGTGGGTTTCCACGTAAATATTGCGTGTCCTTTAATTTCCGCACTTGCATGCTTTCTTTTGTATATTGACTAGTTTGGGGCTTTTTCGTAATTTGGACTAATCTCGAAAAATTGGGTAAAAATGTTTAAAATCTATTCACCCCCCCTCTAGATTACTTTAGGACACGTTCATATTTATTTTCAGTACGTAATAGTGGAATCCACTCCTTCTTGCAAGAAGTATATAAGTAGTTCCTTTAAGGGTTGATTTGGGGCTTGAACGATTAAGAGCACTCTCTTTCTTCCGTAAAGGAATGGAGGATATAATCAATTAAGAGAATCAATGGTACTTAAAGGAAAAGATATAATTAGAGAGGTATAGCGGACTTTATGACCTAGCTCTAATTATGAACTACTTATGGAGGATCATGCCATATGTAATAGCTATATCAACAGACACTGATAAAATTAGTTGTGTAAAACATCTAAAGTTACGAAAGTACAACCTTGGGTTTTTAGTGGAATAACTCCAAGGTTAATAATTGTGAAATATTAATTAAAGAGTTTAATTAATTTCTTCTAAGGATTATTGGACCTCAAAATTGTGGGTCCATTAGGTCCCCTTGCTAACCCTTTACGATTGATAGTAAAAAAGACTCACGGAGAATTGGATGGTCCAATTAATTGTGTTACGAAAGTAACTTAAATATATTTTGGGAATTAATTAAATGATATGATTATTTAATTAATATATTATTTAATTGTTGAATTAAATATTATTAAATAATATGATTATTTAATTGACATATTAATAATTAAGAATTATTAATTTGTCATATGGAGGTTTCAGTTTCTAACCTTGACAAAAGCAATGAAATAATAAGTGATTATTTTTATTTACTCTAAATAGGTCAAAGGTTTAAACCCTAGTAAAAAGTAATAATTAAAAAAGGATTGTTGACGGTGATTTTTGGTGATCACCAAGTCAACGATTCGTTTTCGAGTTACTGCAATTTATATGTGAGTATGGTCAAAGATTGTAAAGAAATAACAGATGATTTACGTGGTAAAACTCCAAAAGATCGGAGAAACATCCACGGGATCGTTGCCTCTAGCAACAAAGCCAAATCCACTATGAATCGCGATTACAAGATGAAGAATGACAGAATGATTACAAGCTTTTCAATACGATTCTCTATCTCCTGTTCTACTTTTTTGCGTACCCCCCTGTTCGTGTATAGAGGGGGTATTTATACATGTTGTTTTTAGGGTTTTAAGGTGGCCGCCTAGGGTTTGGTATTGTGGTGCCCAAGTCTCAAGCGGTTTTCTAGTCCTAATTAGATTATGTTTCCTCTTTTGGCTGAGTCTGATTCTGGACGAGATTCTTTCTCCTTTATTCGCGGGAGAACTGCTTGTTTCCTTGTTAAACTCTAATAGTCCACATCGTTGCTTATCGTGGATGTGCTGGTCGCTGATTATGATTGGCATACGAATGTTGGTGACTGTCTCATTGATTCCCGAGTATGTATGCCCGAGTATGCCCGAATGTGCCCGAGTGAGATTTGCTGCCCGAGTTGATCGTCTTCGTTTGTGGTCGGACTACTTACTCTTTTTTCCGAGTAGGTTATCGTGGGAGGTTTCTGCTCCATAAGTTGACTTATCTTGACTCTTGCTTTCCTGGCCTTTCGTGCTGATGACGTGTCCTTCACCACTAATTTTTACCTATAACAATACCCCCTTAAATATTTGAGCGATCATGTTGAGTCAGGTCCTCTCGGGACGAATATTTAACTTTCAATAATTTCTCACAACTAGTCCTCGCTTGTCGTTTTTCGCATTAATGCATCCTCGTTTGATTCGAAGCTTTAAATGACGTGTCTTAATTACGACCGCACGCATTCGATTCACCACTCATTTCAGAAATCTCTTGATGGTGACGTTTCTACTCTCTGGCGGCTCAAGGTGCTCTCCGGTTGCCACTTGTCTTTTCTTTGTTTGGCTGGGGCACGACTCATTTATGAGACACGACCTCTCTGTTTGCCTGCGTGTAGCCCACAGTCATAGCCCACGCCCCTCTATTTTCCCGCTTTACTGTGCTTCTCCTAGGGTTTCGTTCGTTTTTGAAATCAATGTGCCGCCTATATATGTTGGTTATCCACTTCCCCTTCCCTTCTTATTTCTTTTCCGCCATTTTTGTATTTCTTCGAAACAAGTGTGCCTGTGTCCCTTGCGTTTCTGGGTATTTTGTTCTCTCCTCCAACTTGTTTTCTTAATCCTGCTTTCGCCGAGATCGTCTGTTTCGACCCCCAGGCCTGTACTCGAAGGTTTCCTCCTCTGTTGTCTGCATTTACCTGCCTTTCCCTAATCAAGGTTAGTTCTCATGGATCCTGAAGCTAGATACCGTCTTTTTACTGTTGGTATGATTGCTATTGAGCGAAATGATGCTTTCACTGCGTCGGTTGTTCACAGGTTATTAGACGAGCCTCTTTTCGATCAGTCGCGTTACACTGACGCCGACGTTTCTGGACTTTTTCCAGAAAGGCCTGCTACTTCTGAGGTTCCTCCTGCTTCAGAGATTCCTTCTGCTTCTGCCAGTTCATCACCACCTTACTCATACCAACCTGAAGCTTGGTCGGATTCTTCTGCTTGTACTGATATTCGCCCGAGCAGAAGACCAGGAAAGAGGATGACTACTCGCAAAGTTTATAAAGACTCGCATTCTCGGGAAAGCCGAGTGGCGGCCCAAAGGATTATCGAAGATGATATTGAAGAGGAGCACAGGGCTGCTCGTATTCCCTTCTCCCCCGAGCGTATTTGCATTTATGATGTTGAGCCGAACGTGGTCGGCCCTGACGAGATAACGCGATATATGCGGCGGTTCGATTTGGACAGCAATGAGATTTCGCTGATTCCAGCCGAAGGTCGGGCTGCATGGAACCCACCCCCCGGCCACGTAGCAATTTACGGGTCCATGCTTACCTGCGGCGTCACTCTTCCTCTTCAGCCTTTCATTACTTGGTTCTTGGCTGAAGCCCGACTCGCTCCGGCCCAGCTAACGCCGAACAGTTATCGCATCCTGATGTGCATGTGGCACATGTGGCATAGAATGAAGCGGCCACCTCCCACTCCTCGCGAGGTTCGCCATTTTTATTCGCTGAGGCCAGTGGGGAAACCGGGATTTATTTTCTCCAGTCGAACCAGCCCGAGTTCTGGATTCCAAAGAATGTCGTGGTCAAGGGCTGTGTCGAACCGACCACGGACGAGAAGATGAAAGGGTTCGTTTGGGGCTTCCCGACCTCGAACAAGTTTTGGAAGAACAGCTGGTTCTTCGTGGGCAAAGACTGGGGCCAGTCGATTAGTTTCGACTTGGACGGCACTCAGATGACCTGCCGGGTTCCTCGGTACTTCTGCACGCCGCAGTGGAACCATCTAACTTCAGCTTTTACTGATGAGGAGCTGAAGACCTTGGCTCGGGCAGCAGTCCGCCCCCTAGAGAAAAGGGGAAAACCCTATCTCTATAGAGAGGGGAAAATGATCAAGGCCCAGTCTCTTCCCTCAGATTTCCGCGTGCCGCAGACGCCGTAAGTTTACTTCTTGTATGCATTTTTTATTTGCAACCTGACTTCTAAGCTTGCTTGCTAACTCGGATTCTTCTCTTTTTTTTTTTTTTAAGTGTTTGACGTAGATATAGTCAGTGATGGTCTGGCACGCCGGATGAAAGGCATCGTCGAGGCGAGTCGAAAGGCAGTCCTTCGTCAACGAGATGCTGGGATAGCCCCTCCTGAAGACGAATCTGACGAGGGTACTCCCGGGAACGTTCCCGAGGGAGATGATGAAGAGGGAGTACCCGATTATGTGCCCGAGGAGGCTCACGATCAAGAACCGACCGTGTGTTCGGCGGGAGCTGAGGGCGCCTCGGGGAACTTTGGAGTAAGTAGGACCTCTGCTGATTCGGGCAATCCCGCAGGTCCTTCCTCCAAGGGGAAAGAAAAAGTAGGGGATCTCCCTGAGCCCGAGCGGGCAAATCCCCCCAGCGGATCTGGTTCCCCCCACTCTGCTGCTGATATGCAAAACGTCCCTTTTGAAGCAGTTGGGGGGCCTTCAGGTGCGGTAGCTCCGGAGTTTCCGACTTCAGTTGAACCGAACCGTTCTTCTTCGGAGATTCCTGCCTCTGCTGATCCGATTTCTACTCCTGGGGACAGCAACACTGAAGCTGGGCAGACTGGGAAAAGGAAGGCTTCGTTTTCTTCTGGTCGCCCTTTCCCAAAGATTCCCCGAGTAGTTGCGTATGTTAATTCCTCTTCGGAGGATGAGGGGGAGGATGATGCGAGCGTGACCCCGCCGCGGGAGCAGGTCAGAGAGAGTGCTGGTGGCTCAGCCGGCCTTCCTCGGGCGGCCCCGTCCGCTGAACTCCCCGAAGGCGATGTGGGTGATATGGGCTCCTCTCCCCAAATCGATGATCCCACCCCCGAGACTATTTTCAGGGCCATGGCTTCAGGCCGAGCCTATATTGGGGAGGATCGTTGGAGTCGTCTCAGGACCGGGACTGTGTCTGACCGACTCCACAATTTCTTCAACAGCGCTTCCTACGTGAGTGACTCTCATATGCGTCATTTCGCATTCTTCCTCTTTTTTTTTTTTATTTATATTTGTTGATTTGTTTGTTGCAGATGGTGGCCGAGATGTCTGGGGCTTGCGAAGCTGGCGAAGCCCAAGCGGAAAAAATAAGAAGGCTAGAAGCCCAATTGAAGGAGAGCGAAGATCACTGTTCTCGGGCTGAGTTAGCTCGTCAGGAGGAGGCCAGGTCGAGTGAGATGCTCGTAAATCAGTGCTTAGCACGGCAAATGGAAGCCGAGCAACGGGCATCTTCTGCTGCGGAGGAGGTCAGGACTCTGCAGGATCAACTGTCATCCACCCGGGAAGCCTTGCTTCGAGCCGAACAGAACGCCGAAGACGCCAAGTCTGCTTATGAACGTCGAATCAACGACTTGGAGTGTCAGGCCCTGACGGCCAAGGAACTGTCGAAGGGATCTAGGCTGGAAATGGAGCTACAAAGCGTTGACCGTTTTAAGAGATCTCCAGCCTATGATGCTCTGCTTCTTCGGGAGTTCCAGCGTGGAATGGTCTCGGCCGGCGAATTTTTTAAGCAAAGGAACAGGGCGACTGATCGGGCCCGGGCCAACTGGAGCCTGTCAATTAGGAAGCATGTGGATACATCCTTGGAGTCTCTCCGGATCCAAATGAAGGAGTGGCGGGCGTATTGTAGAAGTAAAGGAAAAACGCCACATCCCATGCACCTTGAGGTTCCGACCGCCGAGTCGTTCTCTACCTTTTACGCCAGTGAAAGGGCGAGTTTTAGCAACGAGATACCCGACTTGGGGCCCGTTCCTGGTACCGACTACAGTCACTGGATGGATGACGAAGAAGATGTGATCATATGGCCATCGGACGACAGTCTTCTGAGCGAGTATGTGATGGAGCCTGACCCTGATGTTGGCAGAAGCAGCTCACCACCCCCGGCGCCTTCCTCTTGATCTTCAAGCCTTTTTGTAACTATACTTGTACATCTTTCATATATACATCGTACATTGTATCTTTCTATACACTATGAATATAAGACCAAATTTTACTCTTACATTCTACTTTTTGCCGAGTATCTTATGTAACTGGCTTATCAGTTTAGACCGAGTATCTTATTTAACCGGTAACTAATTTTCGGCCGAGTATCTTATGTAACTGGCTTATTGATTTAGACCGAGTATCTTATTAAACTGGTAACTAATTTTGTGCCGAGTATCTTATGTAACTGGCTTATTGATTTAGACCGAGTATCTTATTTAACCGGTAACTAATTTTTTGGGGTTGTTTAACCTTCACGTTGCGTCGGGGCTCGCCGCGACCATACGTTGAGGTCCTTGCACAAGTCACCTAGGACGTCTCCTGGTTTTATCTGCGCAAGGGTTCGTCGAATCGTTGGGGTACTTTGTACCGGCCAACACGACTGCGCATCTCACTAGTCTTTCTAGCGGCGCTCCGAGCATTTTCCCAGTTATCCTGGTGCCTCGGTTTTGCCTTTTTGCTAAGGGACGCGTTTGCATCGCTTTAACTAGGCGGGCATGCTACTACAGCTTTTCCGCCCTTCGAGCACCACTCGTCCGCTCTTTCGCGGCCTTATAGCGCTCGACTTTTTCGGCATTTATTCGGTCGCCTTGAGTGACCTCCATTGAAATATTGCTCATGGATTTTATTGATTCCGCCACATCGTATTTGCAACTGAACTTTATTAGATGATCATGAACATGAAATTAATAAATAAATCTGAAATTTCAACGCAGAAACTAAAAACTGAGCTAAAGCAGAATAAATAAACTGTAGAACCATAACCGGATTCTTTTAGGGATAGAAGATCTTCAGATATTGTGCGTTGCATGGTCGGGGTACCAGGCTACCTTCTGGTCGGGCTATCATGTAGGCCCCGTGCCCTACGATTCTCTTGATGATATATGGTCCTTCCCATTTGTCGGCGAGGGATCCTGATGATTTATCCTTGGTATTCGGTGATACTCTCCTCAGCACTAGATCCCCGAGTTGGAATCTCCGCTCCCGAACATGAGAGTTGTAGTACCTAGCGGCCCTTTGCTGGTATGCGGAATTTCTTACTTGTGCTGCGTCTCTGATTTCTTCAAGCTCGTCTAGGTTCTGCTGCAGCATGTCTATATTGTGCTCGGGACTGTATAGCTGGACCCTGGGGGATGTGAAAGTAGTTTCTGCTGGGATAACAGCTTCTGTCCCGAATGCCAGCGCGAAAGGAGTTTCCCCTGTGGAAGACCTCACAGTTGTTCGGTATGCCCATAGCACCTCAGGCAGTTTGTCTGCCCAGCCACCTTTCTTTGCCTCTAGCTTTGCCTTCAATGTGTGCTTGATTACTTTATTCACGGCCTCTGTTTGGCCATTGGTTTGAGGATGAGCAGGCGATGCGTAGTAGTTTGCGATCTTGAACTCTTCACACATTTCTCTGAACTTCTTATTATCGAATTGAGTCCCATTGTCTGTTATGATGATGCTCGGGATCCCAAACCGATATATTATATTCTTTTTAACGAAGCTGGTAGTGTTTGCCTCGGTGATGTGTACAAGTGCTTCTGCCTCTGCCCATTTGGTAAAATAATCCACTGCCACAATAGCATGTTTGGCTCCTCCCTTCGTTCCTGTGGGCATTGGTCCTATCAGGTCGAGTCCCCACATGGCAAAGGGCCAAGGCGAGGTTAAGCTTCTGAGCAACTCTGGGGGTCGCCGAATGTCATTTGCTACTCTTTGGCATGTTTCGCAACTTTCTGCGAATTGCTGCGCTTCCGCGAACAGAGTCGGCCAGTAGAACCCTTGCCGGAGTATCTTGTGTGCTAAGCTTTTACCCCCAGTGTGGTTCCCACATACTCCACTGTGGATACTTCTCAGGATCTCTCCAGTCTTCTCACCGGAAATGCATCTCTGCAATACCTTCGAGAATCCTCTCCTATATAATTCTCCTCTCAGAATCGTGTACCGGGCTGACCTGTATCTGATGCGTTTAGCTTCCACAGCATCCTCCGGTAGTATGTTCTCCTCCAAGTACTTTCTGAGTTGGTATGTCCAGTCGCCCGGGCTAGGTCGGATCTCTGCTATTATGATTTCCTCGGGTTCCGCTGTACTTGGTTTAGTCAGGTGCGCCACTGGTATTGCTTTGGATCTGATGCTTGTGGTGGCTGAAGCTAATTTGGACAAAGCATCTGCCTTTTCGTTCTCTTCCCGAGGGATCTGAGAGATTCTGTATGCTTTGAACTTTTTAAGTAGTCTTTTTGCAATGTCCAAATAAGCTATCATGTGCTCTTCCCTGGCCTGGTATTCATTCAGTACCTGATGGACCACTACCTGTGAATCACTGTAAACTTCCAGCTCATCTGCCCCTAGTGCTATGCAGACTCTCAGACCGGCCAGCAAGGCTTCATATTCTGCTTGGTTGTTGGTTGCCTTGAAATCGAACCTCATGGCACATTCTACAGTATCCCCCTCGGGGGTCGTTATGACTATTCCTGCCCCGCTGCCATGCGTGTTCGATGACCCATCTACATGTAATTTCCACTGGAATTTAGTAGTCTGTTCATCTTCCATTGCCCTCCTTACCTCGGCGTCTGGCTCGGTGAATTCTGCTATAAAGTCGGATACCGCCTGCCCTTTGATGGCCGTTTTTGGTGTGTATCTGATGTCGTATTCGCTGAGCTCTACCGCCCACTTGGTCAGCCTTCCTGACACTTCTGGCTTTTGAAGAATGAGTTTCAGCGGGCAGTCTGTATATACCTCTATTGTATGTGCTTGGAAATATGGCCTTAGCTTCCTGGCCGATGTGATCAGAGCTAACGCTATTTTTTCTGCCGGCGAGTATCTGGTTTCCGCCGCTAACAACGCTTTGCTTGTATAGTACACTGGCTTTTGTATTCCTTCCTCCAGTCGGATCAACACCGAACTCGTCGCCACCTCGGTGACCGAGAGGTATAAGTATAATGTTTCTCCCTACCACCGGTTTTGAAAGGATTGGTGCTCTCCCCAGATATTCTTTTAATTTTTGAAAGGCTTCTTCACACTCTGTACTCCATTCGAGCCCTTTCCCCTTTTTTATTGCTTTAAAGAATGGGGCGCATTTGTCTGTTGACTTGGCTATAAACCGGTTGAGTGACGCGAGGCATCCCGTTAGCCTCTGCACATCTTTTAGCGTCCTGGGTGAAGCCATTCCTTCTAGTGCTTTGATCTTCTCAGGATTTACTTCGATTCCCCTCTGGTGCACCTGAAAACCTAGAAACCTTCCCGAAGGTACCCCGAACACACACTTGCTTGGGTTGAGCTTCATCTGATACTTTCTTAGGACGTCAAAGGTTTCCTTCAAATCCTCCGTGTGTTTTTCTGCAGTGGTGCTCTTAGTCAGCATATCATCCACATAAACCTCCATATTTTTTCCAATCTGCCGAGCAAACATCCTGTTTACTAGCCTCTGGTATGTTGCCCCGGCGTTTTTCAATCCGAATGGCATTACTTTGTAGCAATATAAACCCTGGTCCGTGGTAAACGACGTCTTTTCCTCATCTGCCTTATTCATCCGGATCTGATTGTATCCCGAGTAGGCGTCCATGAAGCTTAACAATTCATGTCCCGCTGTCGCATCTACCAACTGGTCGATCCTCGGTAGTGGGAAACTATCTTTTGGGCAAGCTTTGTTCAAGTCTGTAAAGTCTACACACATCCTCCATTGCTTGTTCTTTTTCTTGACCAACACCACATTGGCCACCCACTCCGGATACTTGACTTCCCTTATCGACCCCGCGGAAAGTAGCTTTTCTACTTCCTTCTTGATTGCGACGCTTCTTTCTGGATTGAATAGTCTTCTTTTTTGTACCACGGGTCGGAACTCGGGGTCGGTGGAAAGATGATGTGAAATCACCTTCGGGTCTACCCCCAGCATATCTTCATGGCTCCAAGCGAAAACATCCTTGTAATTTCTCAGTAGCGCAATAAGTGCGGTTTTGACATGTACGCTCAAACTTGCCCCTACCTTCACTGTCCTACCTGGATCCTCCGGGTCTAGTGCCACCTCTTGGGTCGGCTCGTCTTCCCTATCCTCCGGTCCTTCTCTGGGATCCAACTCAAAATCTTTCGGCACTTCTGCCTGTTCTTCAGGTTCTCTATCCTCTTGCTGGACTGTTACCATGTATACCTGGCGTACCTCCCTATCTCTATATACTGATAAGTTTGCTCTACGGGCCATCTCTTGTGACCCTTTGACCACTCCCACGCCATATTCGGTCGGGAATTTCATCATGAGGGCATAAGTTGCTGTCACCGCCTTGGCTTTATTCAAAAATGGTCGGCCCAGTAAAGCATTATACGGCCAGTTTTCCGTATCTACCACCACAAAGTCGAGCAGCACTGTTTTCTGGCAAGGGGCTTTCCCGATCTTCACAGGTAGCTTAACCGTGCCGAGTGACCTCACTTCGACCCCTCCAAATCCTCTAAGGGGTGTGGGAAAAGGCTGTAGGTCTTTCCTGTCTAGCCTCAGCTGGTCATATACTTCTGCACTAAGAATGTCTGCCGAACTCCCATTGTCGATCAGAATTCGATGAACTTCTCTATGGCCGATCCGAGCGCTGACTACTAGTGCGTCATTTGGCCTAACATCCACTCCGTGTGAGTCGGCCTCTGTGAACACGATCGGGTCCCAGCCCTCCTTGATTCTTTTCGGGTCGGGCTCAATAGAATTGACGTCCAGGTCTCTCCGTGCCTCCATAGCTTCCCGAATCTCCTGGGTTCTTTCCCTGTTACTCTTGCCCGTTGCTGGACCTCCGAAGATGGTGTTAATTGCTCCTTCATCCTCAGCTTTCTTGGGACTAAGTTTTCTTGCCCGTCCGTCCTGTCGGCTATCTTTCTGTCCATCTGCCCTGTCCGTCTTTTTGAAAACAATGTCCTTCAAATGCCCTTCCCTAATAAGAGTCTCGATATGATCCCTTAGCTGGAAACACTTGGATGTCTCGTGCCCATTCTCTTTGTGGAAACGGCAATATTTGGTGGTGTCCCTCCGAGCATATGTCGATTGCTTAGGTGGTTCTTTGGACATGTTCTTCTCTTCTAGGATTGCCAGGACTTCTTCTTGATCTTTCTTCAACGGGGTATAATTTGTATATCGGCCCTGGAACCTCTGCCGTGGTTGATCGGTTTTTGGGTCGTATGCTCGTCGTCCATCCCGACCATCCCGTGCTTTATTCTTCTGCTTATCACCTTTGGTATCGGGCATCTTGGTCTGGTCCTTGGTTTTGGATCCCTCTGGGCGACCGCCATGTACGAAGTAACCTCCTGTGGCAATTTCCTCTTCTTCGGCCAAGGCGTAACCTCCTGCCATGTCCATCATATCGGCATAGCTGGTTAGTCGGGCTCTTCTGAGGTCAAAGGACAATTGGCCATTCTGAAGGTTGTTAATGAACGCGGCAATTATTGCTTCGTCGTTTGCACTTCCGATCTCGGACACTTCCTGACCGAACCTTCCCAGATATTTCTTCAGCGACTCGTCTTTTCCCTGTTTGAGTTGGGATAAATGAGCCACTGACTTTTTCCTGTGTACATTCCCGAGGAACTGCCTTGAGAAAGCCTTGCTCAGTTCGCCGAAGCTACTTATGCTTGCTGCTGGCAACCTTCCAAACCACCGGGAGCCTAGATCCCCAAGAGTTTGAGGAAAATTCAAACATAGTAGTGCATCATTATGGACATATTGCGCCATAGCGCTCCTATACCTCCGGACATGCTCTTTTGGGTCTGTATCCTTCTTGAACAGCTCGATGTGGGGCATTCTGAATCTTTCTGGGAAAGGCATCCTCAAAACCCCATTGGTAAAAGGGCTTCCGGATTCATCGTCTGACAGCTCATTACGCCCATACCGCCTGACCAAAGCATCCATTTGCCGACGATTATTTTGAACTTCCCGGGTGAGGCTCTGTATAAGTATGTCTCTGTCCCCTTCAGGCTCTCCTGACGCATTGAAGTTCTGGCTTATGGTCAGTTTTTGGCCCCTCTCCTCGGGATTCAACTCTCTATGATCTCGGTTTAGGCCATGCAGTCGGACTGTGCCCCTTTGGCGCTTGCGATGATGGTTCTGCTCACTTTCTTCCGAGGATGACCGGTCTCTCCGGTGGCCACGCCTCCTGGGGCGGTCTCGATCTCCGGCTACCCGATCTTGATAGTACTCTTTGTCGGAATCATTCCCCTCTCTGTGCTCCCTACTTCTCCTGGCTACTCTTTCAGATAGCATCTCTGGTCTGCCTGTAGGATCTTGTCTCGCCTTTGGGGGTGCATCAGGGGTTGGTATCACCACCGCGGAGCGCAGTCTTGCTGTCTGCTGGCTTGGGGCGGACAGTTCATGAGGTGACATCAACCTTCCGTAACAGAGAGATCAATTCCCTGCCTTGCTGCGTCTGATATGAGTTGTTGTAGAGAAGCACGGAGTCGCTGCGCGATTTCTTCATTCGCTGTAGGTAAACGTCGAATACCAGCCAGGGCAGCTGACTGGTCTGCCGTCGTCAAAGTTGCATCCGCCGTATTGAGCGCGGTGTCATCTTCCAACTCGTTACTTGGCACGCCCTGACTGTACCTGGAATCGCTACCATCTCCGTCGCCAGCCATTGTTGTCACAAAGTTCTGGGTCCCCCTCCTTCTAGCGCCAATTGTTGACGGTGATTTTTGGTGATCACCAAGTCAACGATTCGTTCTCGAGTTACTGCAATTTATATGTGAGTATGGTCAAAGATTGTAAAGAAATAACAGGTGATTTACGTGGTAAAACTCCAAAAGATCGGAGAAACATCCACGGGATCGTTGCCTCTAGCAACAAAGCCAAATCCACTATGAATCACGATTACAAGATGAAGAATGACAGAATGATTACAAGCTTTTCAATACGATTCTCTATCTCCTGTTCTACTTTTTGCGTACCCCCCTGTTTCGTGTATAGAGGGGGTATTTATACATGTTGTTTTTAGGGTTTTAAGGTGGCCGCCTAGGGTTTGGTATTGTGGTGCCCAAGTCTCAAGCGGTTTTCTAGTCCTAATTAGATTATGTTTCCTCTTTTGGCTGAGTCTGGTTCTGGACGAGATTCTTTCTCCTTTATTCGCGGGAGAACTGCTTGTTTCCTTGTTAAACTCTAATAGTCCACATCGTTGCTTATCGTGGATGTGCTGGTCGCTGATTATGATTGGCATACGAATGTTGGTGACTATCTCATTGATTCCCGAGTATGTATGCCCGAGTATGCCCGAATGTGCCCGAGTGAGATTTGCTGCCCGAGTTGATCGTCTTCGTTTGTGGTCGGACTACTTACTCTTTTTTCCGAGTAGGTTATCGTGGGAGGTTTCTGCTCCATAAGTTGACTTATCTTGACTCTTGCTTTCCTGGCCTTTCGTGCTGATGACGTGTCCTTCACCACTAATTTTTACCTATAACAAGGATTTAGAATCCTAATTTAACTTCGATTACTAAACCCTAGGTTCCTACTATATAAGATATACTTGTTAGGAAAAAGAAGAGATTTGGAACCCTACAGAGAACAGAGGTGGGCGGCAACTATAGAGGGAAAAGAAATTTTTTTTTTTTTCTCATACAAGGGTTGGCCCAATTCATCAAGGAGGAAGCAAGGTGTTGTCTTCCGGTTCTCTGAAGCCTCCATTTAACTACTCCCGGAATCCATGACGTGCCCACACATACAGTTGCTAGATCATTGGACATAGCTAGGAAGGCTTAGTGGTATTAGATCGCAAAGAAGGATCGAAAAGAAAACGAAGGAGTGTTCTTCAAAGGTACTATGAAAACAAATCTCTTCCTCATATTCATGTATATACAAAAGGTCCTAAGAAGACGATAGAAAAATTTCAAAACCTATCATTCTAAATTTTATTTGATTTTATTTTCAACTCTTTTCCGCTGCGCGACTTTCAATTTGAACATTAGAATCAAAGAAATCGAAAGAGAGACAAATACCTTGTGAGACAATGAGCTGTCACTAAATTTGATGTAGAATACCAAAAATACTTGAAACATTTACTTCTATATTGCTTTGATATAATAGAGGACTTCAAGAGAAAAATTCTCCAGCTTGAATCACTCAAATCGGATAAGAAATGAGTGAGTTATGGTGTTTGGAAGTTGAGAAAAGTTGAGAGACGTTTCTGCACTTTGTCTTTTTCAAATTCAAAAATGAGAGGGAGAGGAGATTTAAAGGAGGGAAAAAGAAATGATTTCGACCAACCAATGAGGGGCTGCCACATCAGCTCCTCGTGGAGGGTGTGGCCTCCATGGGGGTAGAGGGCATCCCTTCCCGTGGGGCCCACGCTTGTTCACGGGGAAGGGGTGCAAATGGCATTTTGCTATTTTGCTCTCCCCTCGCGCACCTCTCACGTTCTTCGACCGTTCTCCAGCCTCCGAACTTTGAATTAGAATCCGTTTTATATTACGAACCATAACACTCTCATGAACATGGACGTGTACAAAACTTTCACAAAAGATATGGAAATTGACTCGATATACAAAGATGAAAACTATGAACAATAAACACACGAAAAGTTTCGTAACTTCCAACTCGAAACTCGAATACTAATGAATGAGTAACCGAAACAACCAGAACTCAATAAAGAATAATATGAGAACATATTCAAGTCTGATATCATAAAAACACAAACAAACAAATGCATGAACACACAAGTATGCCATTTGCTAGATATAGTCCAAGAGCATGCATTTTACAAAATTTGTCAATTTAAGTCTAATACATGTGCATACAATATCATGTGTGTGAATGTGTTATACCAATTGAGCACAATGATGCAGGGACACATATGAATGCGATGTGTGTGTATGCCTAAACGTCTTACAAGAGGACTGAGGTCTTAATATACCTTGATGTGCAATAACACTTACTCCTCTTGAAGGCTTCACTTTGCATGATGAGTTTCCTAACATCCTTGAAGCTTGATAAATTGTGAATCCTATACAACTAATCAATTCAAAGAAAATGTTGTTTTGATATAGAATAATGCCAACAAGACTCAAATTCCTAACAATGAGGTCCAAGGAGACATCAATTTCAAGAGGAAACAAGTAATATTTGAGTCATATTTTACAAGGGCCACCTAATTGAGTCATGTATATATATAATTTTGATATATAAGGAGATTAATAATTAGGGAAAGTATCATTTTCCCCTCTATAGTTTGCCATATTCATAAATTTGCCGCCCCCCCCCCCCCCCCCCCCCCCAGTTTCAAATATGGTTGGTCTACCCCCTCTAGTTTGCCATATTTGAATATTTACCCCCTATCGTTAGGATTTCCGTTAAATAATGGTTTGACCGTTAAATACAAAGGAGAAAGTATGTTTTTACCCCTAATAATAACATTGATTTAAAAAAAAAAAAAAAACAGAACAGAATTAGCTTAACAGGGTATATTTAATAATTATTAAAAGATAATAAAAATAATATTAAAAAATTAAAAACATCAATTTCAACTTTCAAGCCTTAATTATCTCTCTCTCCCTCAAAATTAAAAAACAATTATTAATTATCTCTAGATTCAATCTCCACCATCCATCTCAGACATGGACGGTGGAGATAATTATATAAAAAAAATATTAATATCAAAAATAATAAAATAATATAATTGTAAAAAAAAAAAACTAATCAAATTATTATTATATTATAATAATAATAAATATAATATAATTGTAAAAATAAACAAAAACGATATTAAAAAAATCTCACTTTCTCTCTCTCAACATTATCCGTGATCTCTCTCTCGCTCTACAGTCTCTGTGATATCTCTCTTTTCTTCATCCTATCGCCAACGAGAAGCGACATTCTCTTCCGATGAGAGAAGATCAACTCTCTTCTTTCCTCGTGCTTCTCTCTCTTCTTTCTCTCCTGATTTGAGCCAATCTGGTTGGCCGTCGGTGAGTATTCGAGCGCCGATCTCTTCTACTGAGAAGTGATCGACGCTAGTGGTGGTCATTCAACGATGACACGCCAGTCTTTTCTCTCTTCTTCCTCATTCACAGCGATTTGCATTGGGTATTTGGTTGATGGGTTTGGTGGTTGTGGTGCGACACCGATTGGGGTGGTGGGGGGTTAGGGTTTGGTTTCGATGTTGGGTGGTGGAGGGTTTTGTTTCGGCGGTGGTGGTTGGATTTAGGGGTTTTGGCCATTAATGGGGTTTTTGCTTACTGGGTTAGTGGGTTAGTGGGTTTTGAATTGGCTGGGTTTGGTTTTCGATGTTAGGAGGTGGACGATATTGTTTCGGTGGTGGTTTTGGAGATAGGATTTGGGGGTGTGGGTTTTTTGGGACTGGTTGAATACTTGAATCCAGAGATCTTGCTGTCTTGATGATGGTGTGATGTTCTGGGTTTAGTGTTGGGTTTATGGTGTTGATGATAAATTTCTGGGTTTTGTGGTGTTGATGATGAATTTTTGGATTTGGGTTTAGGTTTGATGTTGATGATGGTGTTTTACCATTTTATTTTATTTTTAATATTCTTTTTTTTTTAATTTTAAATTTTTGTTAATATTGGTTTGGTGTTAAATATTCGAATACTTTGATTTTCAGGGGGAAGATCAACCATTTCTGAAACTGGGGGGGGGCAAATTTATGAATATGGTAAACTACAGGGGGAAAAATGATACTTTCCCTTAATTTTGATTTACCTTTGTACCATATTACCCTTCCAATTTAACGGTCAACGGAGGATTTAACGGAAATCCTAACGGCAGGGGGTAAATATTCGAATACTTTGATTTTTAGGGGGAAGATCAACCATTTCTAAAACTAGGGGAGGCAAATTTATGAATATGACAAACTACAGCGGGGAAAATGATACTTTCCCTAATAATTAACATATCAAGTGGGACCTATGTGTTTTTAAAAAATGTATTATCTTATAAATTTAACGAATTACTAATTTACCACATTGGTCCCAAGTCGGGATCGGCCAAAAATATTATTTAATCGAGGTTATTAATTTATCGAGTAATAATTTATCGAGGTTATACTGTAATAACAAATTACAAATTTTAAATGTTCTTATAAAAACTTGAACAATAAAGGAATTTTAAAAGTAAATGTAGTTAAAAAAAAATCTAATTTTAAAAAAGGATATAAATATCAAGAAAAAACATTATGCTGTCTCCTAACAATTTGTTAGATTACATATTTATGGTGGACATGAGTTTGAGAAATATAATTCTTTGTTCTTGTAAAGTTGTTCAACCATTGAAGAAAGAAAACAACTAAGAATATCAAAGAAATGGTCTTGTCAATTTGGGCTTCAAAATTTTGAAGTGACCCAAACTTGGCCCAATAATAAATACTGCAAGGTTCATAATTTGTATTGGCTTGATTCCATTTCAAAATGCTCTATATTTGTATTAGTTGTTGCTTAGGATGTTCTTGGAAGAAAAGAAGCTTAAAAGGTGAAAAGCAACGTCTAGTGCAAATGTCGTCTTCAAGAGGTGAAAGCGTCAAAGGTATATCTGTAGGGAAAAATACCGTAATACACGCAGCAGAAGCGAGACTAAAAATAGATTTAGTAGTTTTAAAATTTTTCCCTTTTTATGAACCTTAACCCTTTAATTAATTAAACATATATATAATCAACAAAAGAAGAATACCTTTTGTCGCGTGATCCGATTGACTTACGTCGATGGTAATCCGCAAGATCTTCAATCCTAGCACGAACGTGAATCACCTAGGAGCGTGGTCTCCCTTTTCTTTGAATTGCAAACCTGAGAATGGACAAACAAACTTTTCTTTTTCTTTTGTTAGTCACAAAACAATCAAAAGAAGACTAAGATTATTCCGGTCACTTTTGAGTTCTCAATCTAATGATCGAAACTCGCGTGAACCTAAATCGATGTTGTACACACAAGCTTATTGATGAACAAGCAATTAGTGTACCATCAAAGAATAATCTATTCACTCTTTTATGTTTTAGTAGAATAAAAATAATACTATTCTATGAATTGAGAAGAAGAAGAAAATTGTATCAAGAACAACTTAGTGTGGCCGAATTCTGTAAGTGTAAATATATAGGTGGCCTAATTTTCTTCCTCTTGTCTTTTAGGGTTGCCGAAAATCCTACTCTAATTTACACTAGGGTTGCCACAAATCACACACCTAAAAGGGTTTGTGTTGCACCCTAATTTCCATCAAAGTTTAGACTTCAAACCCTAATCCAACTCATAGATATTTTATTCTTTTATGGACTAAATAAAAAGACTTCTTATTTGATTAAATAAATAAAATTAATTATTTATTTTCTTATCAAACAAGTCTTTTACTTTTAGTATACTACTTCCAATAGTATAACTTTAGGAAATATATTTCCTGATCAGAAAAAGATTTGTTTCTTAATTAAACAATTAATTAATAAATTAATTAATTCTTATTTAATTAAAACAATGAAACAAAATAATATATTAGGTTAATATTTACACCTTGCAGCCCCACTCATACAAATGGGCCATATATTATTTTCTTATTTCATTTAATCCATTGGACTTTAAATAAAAAGCCCACATGTGAACCAGACCCATTCTTACTAAAAGAAACAAGCCCACATGTCTTTCATTAATATATTAATATAATTGAGCAGCCCATTAAATAAATAATGTGCAAATTATATTCTTAATATATTAAATGCAATTCTAAATGGACCCATAAATTGGTCCGGTAGAATATATCAAGTGATCCATGCAAGTCCGTGTGGATTGGGGATCTTGGCGGGCTATCTAAATTTAAGCTTCAATAGACATAACCTAATCACAATCAACAAATGATTCACTTAGGTCCGATCCATTAATTTTAACTCATTCCACTAAAGAGCTAAAATTGAACTCTTAAATAAAGATAGAATAAGAAGATGTTCCTCATTCATACCCTAGACAATCATATTGGAGATAGTGTATCCTCGTGATTAATATCAGTAATCGCCAAGAGTTCATAGACTGCCTATAACTCTCCAAGTTACCATATTTACTTATATGACCACGTTTTGAACTTGGATATTTTGACTTGTCCAGAAGCCATGTTTTCAATAGACACTATCGAAAACTCAACGTTGAGATTTAATATCCAATTACGTCAAAATATCCATATGATGATATTATACTCTCATTTAATAAATAGAGCCATGATGTCCATATCTATAAATGAAGTCCTCTATCGATTAACAAATGAATATCACCAAACTATCGAGGATAGACTATACTATATAATCGTACTCATTGATAACTCAAATGATATCACTTGCAACCATAAGTCCATCATTTATCTCAGGATTAAGATAGACTCTCCGATTGTCCTGATAATGAAAAGCCTATTATCTATTGACGGATCTAGATAAAGCTTTTCATTGTGATCCAGTTCAATGCACCCAGTGCATTAGATTCTTTTGCTCGAAGACACTCTGATGATTTTAGACTCATCATTTCTCATTTGATCCCACTCAAATGCTAGCAAAATAATTTAAAGGTGCCCAACCTTTAACTTAAGTTGTGAACATTATTTAAGACTAACTAAAGAATTGTGTCTACCTCATACATATCCAGATGTACGAACAATTCTTCTTTTCTCATAGTCTTTAGACCTTATGATTATTTACTTTGACAATTATAATATTAAACATAAATGCTATAAGATTTGTTAAACCAGAAATCACTTTATTAATATGAAAAATATTGTTAATTACAATATTACACTCTTGCTATTGAGCATAATCCTAACAATCTCCCACTTGCGCTATAGCAAATGTGTCATATCTCTCATGCCCATGTTCTCTAGATGCCCATCGAAACTCTTCTGAGGTAGAGCCTTTGTGAAGGGATCCGCTAGATTTTCTGCTGACGCGATTTTGGTAATCGTCACGTCACCTCTTTGAACAATCTCCCTTAAAAGATGATACTTTCTTTCAATATGTTTTCCTCTCTTGTGACTTCTTGGTTCTTTCGAATTAGCCACTGCTCCACTGTTGTCACAGTAGATAGTGATCTACTTATTCGCACTAGGAACCACTTCCAAGTCAATCAAGAATTGACGGAGCCAAACAGCCTCTTTGGCAGCCTCGCATGCAGCAACATACTCAGCTTCCATGGTGGAATCAGCAATACAAGATTGCTTGATACTCCTCCATATGACTGCTCCTCCTCCAATAGTAAACACAGCCTCTGATGTGGATTTTCTGGAGTCAGAATCTGATTGGAAATCAAAATTTGTATACCCAACGGGAATCAAATCCCCTCCAAAGTATACAAGCATATTATCTCTCGTTCTCTTGAGATACTTGAAAATATGCTTGACTACCGTTCAGTGATCAGGACCAGGTTTCGATTGAAACCTGCTAACTATGCCAACAGCAAAACAAATATCTGGTCTAGTATAGAGCATTGCATACATGAGACTTCCAACTGCCGAGGCATATGGAACTCTACTCATGAATTGCTCTTCATGCTCATTCTTAGGAACTTGTTCCTTAGAAAGCTTGATTCCATGTCTGAAAGGTAACATACCTTTCTTGGAATCCTGCATGGAAAACCTAGACAAGATCTTGTCTATGTATGAAGCTTGGGATAATGCAATCGTTCTATTCTTTCTATCCCTTATTACTTGGATACTTAGAATAAAACTTGTTTCTCCTAAGTCCTTCATATCAAATTGTTTTGCTAACCATTCTTTTACTGATGTCAATACACCTATATCGTTTCCAATGAGTAGTATATCATCAACATAAAGAATCAGGAAAACCAACTTGTCGCCCTTAATTCTTTTGTATACACAAGGTTCGTCAGGATTCTGAATAAATCCAAAACCTTTGACAGCTTGATCAAACCTTATGTTCCAGGATCTGGATGCTTGCTTTAATCCATATATGGATTTCTGCAACTTGCATACCTTTTCCATTTGGCCCTTTTCAATGAATCCCTCTGGTTGCATCATGTAGATGCTTTCGTCAAGACTTCCATTAAGGAAAGCTGTCTTGACGTCCATTTGCCAAATCTCTAGATCTAAAGATGCTGCAATGGATAAGAGTATCCTAATGGATTTAAGCATGGCCACAGGAGAGAAGGTTTCCTCGTAATCGATACCTTCTTTCTGTGTATACCATTTAGCTACCAATCTAGCTTTAAAGGTTTTCACCTTTCCATCCATACCTCTTTTCCTCTTGTATACCCACTTGCATCCAATGGATTTTATCCCTTTAGGCAAGTCTACAAGGGACCAGACTTTGTTATCGAACATAGATTCAATCTCAGATTGCATTGCCTTTTGCCAATGGCGACTATCAACATCCTCCATAGCTTCCTTGTATGTGTAGGGATCATCGTCGTTCGGGAGATTCTCCACTGATTCTCCCAGACCGATGTATCTTTTGGGTTGTGTTCTAACCCTCCCACTACGACGAGGAATGGTAGGTTGTTGATCTTGTGTTGGATCGGAACTTACAATTGGATTAGGTTGTGTAACCTCTCGTGGAATTGTATCTCCTGACATCTCATTCAGGATAATTCTACTTCTAGGCACAAAATCATTCATATAGTCCTTTTCCAGAAATTTAGCATTTGTCGAAACAAATACTTTAAGATCTGAAGGACTATAGAATTAATATTCTTTAGTTTCTTTTGGATAGCCTACAAATATACATGTTTTCGAACGGGACTCCATCTTTTCTGTCTTTCCTTTTAACACATGCGCAGGACAACCAAATATCCTTAAGTGTTGTAAACTAGGCTTGCGCCCAGTCCACAACTTATGCGGTGTTTTAGGAACAAACTTAGATGGTACATCGTTTAGAATGTATATAGCAGTTTGTAAAGCATATCCCCAAAAAGAAATAGGAAGTGTTGAATAACTCAACATGGACCTAACCATATCCAAAAGAGTTCTATTTCTCCTTTCTGCTACCCCATTCTGTTGAGGTGTACCTGGTGCAGAAAACTAAGAAACTATCCCATTATCAATAAGATATTGCTGAAACTCATCAGATAGATATTCTCCACCATGATCAGATCTCAAGATTTTTATGTGTTTCTCAAGCTGATTTTCCACTTCAGCTTTGAATGCTTTGAACATGTCAAAAGCATCCGACTTATATTGCATGAGATACACATAACCAAATCTCGAGTAATCATCTGTGAAGGTGATGAAGTACTCATATCCACCTCTAGCTTGAATGCTCATAGGTCCACATACATCAGTGTGTATCAATCCTAAACATTCAGTGGCTCTTGCACCTTTGGCAGAGAACGTCCTTTTGGTCATTTTACCTTCCAAACAAGATTCACAAGTTGGTAGATCATCAACCTTTAAGTCACTTAAAGGTCCGTCACATACCAATCTTTTAATCCTATTAAGGTTAATATGACCTAGGCGTAAATGCCAAAGGTAGGTTTCATCTATTGATAATTTTACTCTTTTATGATTAGGTTCCGTTAATTCTGTGTCTAACGAGTGAGAGATATTTCTATGCAAAAAGTATAGACTGTTTTCCAATCTACCTTGGCAAATAATTTTGTCATTCTTACTAATAATAAAAACTTTATTAAAAGTAACCGAATATCCAAATTTATTCAAACAAGAAACTGAAATTAAATTCCTCTTGAATTGAGGTACATAATAAACGTCTATCAAATCTAAATGCCTTCTAGAATCCAAATAAACTCTAATATCTCCCACTGCACTTGCAGACACTAACGTTCCGTTGCCCAAGCGCAAATTGATTTCATTCTTACTCAGCCTTCTCCTTTCTTGGAACCCCTGCAAGGAATAACAAACATGATTAGTGGCTCCTGAGTCTATGATCCAAGAATCTGTAGAATCTGCCAAAAAACATGTTTCAAGATAATTCACATTACCTTCTTCCTCCTTATTCTGGGACTTTGGGCAATTTCTTTTCCAATGTCCCTTTTCACCACAAAGGAAGCATTTCCCTTTGATCTTGGTTATTTTCTTGGTCTCCTTCTTGGTAGGCCCAAGTTGTTTTTTCTTCTGTTGTTTCTTGACCTTTTGACGGGCCTTAACAGTAGCAACTTTACCAACCATATGAATCTCTTGACCCTTGCCTTTCACAAGGATCTTTTCAGCACTTTGAACATCTTGCATCAAGCCTTATAAGGTGTATTCCTTTTTGTTCAAAGTGTAGTCCAATTTGAACTGATCAAAGGAATCAGACAATGAATTGACAACCATATCAATTTTTGTCTCACCATCTATCTCAGCGCCATGCAATTCAGCAATGATCTTTTCAGCACTTTGAACATCTTGCATCAGGCCTATGTTGAGAACACACTTCCTTAATCATGATTATCACAAACAAAACACAAACACTACAAACAAAGGATCTATCTAAGTGCGTCTAGACACCCGCTCTGATACCAAATGAAATTTCCCTTAAGGATTAGTGTAGAATATACCTAGAGGGGGGGGGGGGGGGGGGGGGGTGAATAGGTATAGGCCCAATTTCTTCCAATATTAAAAATAATGCAGAATATAACAAAGACAATGCACACTTGATAAGATTCAACAAATGAATTGATTCAACTAATACCTGAGTAAATCAATTTACAAGATATGTTATCAATGTAAGATATAGAAGATAAAGAAAAGTAAAACAAAAATTGACACAAAGATTTTTACGTGGTAAAACCTCAAAGAGGAAGCATCCACGGGTTGATACCATAACCACCGGCAAAGCAATCCACTATATGAAAAAGGACTTACACACTCAAGCTACCAACTCATGATATCCGCTCAAGCTATCAACTCCTAATCTACCCTCGGGCTAGTGAATCACAAAGCCTACTACCTATCCAAGGTGTGTCCTACACCTCTATGTAGCAACATCTTATCCAAAGCTCTCAAGCTTCTAGGATGATTTCTTGCTTAGCTATCCGGAGTTTCCTACTCCTAGCTAAGTCTTATTGCTTGACTATCCGAGTCCTCCCGACTCTAGTCAAGACTTCCTTGCTCTATCCACAAAGCTTCACTCACTTTGCTAGAGACTTCAACCTAATGCAAGACTATGATCTAAGTGATGCAAATGATGCAAACACATTCAAATTAAGCTAGATGATCAATCAAGCTAAATGTACATGTTCAATGATAATCTAGAATATGCTTTCAACAAACAATCACAAAAGTATCTAGAAAATCAAGACATGCAAATCAATAAGAACAAGGTATGGATATTCAATATATCACACTAAAAGCCTAGTTCTTAGATCATGAAATTAAACCTAGAAAATAACATGAGGCACATCATATATACATTTTCTAGAATCAATTTCAGGTTGAATCAAGTTTAGCACATATATCTTCAAGAGAAATCACAAAGCTAAAACTCATATGACCACATTTATCTACTAACGGTTCTAGATAAAGTATTTCATTGTGATCCTATTCAATGCACCCAGTGCACTAGATTCTTTTACTCGAAGACCCTTCAATGATTTCAGACTCATCATAACTCATTTGATCCCACTCAAATGCTAGCAAAAGAATTCTACAACTTTAACAAGATAAAGGTGCCCAACCTTTAACTTAAGTTGTGAACATTATTCAAGACTAACTAAAGAATTGTGTCTACCTCATACAATCCAGATGTACGAACAATTCTTCTTTTCTCATAGTCTTTTGACCTTATGATTATTTACTTTGACAATTATAATATCAAACTATAAATGCTATAAGATTTGTTAAACCAGAAATCACTTTATTAATATGAAAAGATTGTCAATTATAATATTACACTCTTGCTATTGAGCATAATCCAAACAGCATCTTCATCAACAAGGATGTTCAATGGAAGAACTCAACAACATAAACATCAAGGAGCAACAACCTCAAATGCAAGAGGTGGGGCATAAAGGGTTGCACATCAAAGAGGAAAAATTATGAGAAGTCTAAAGGAGTTGGAAGCAAATGCAAATGGTAAATTTCTCAAATTTATTCCTATTTGTCATCATTGTAATATGACAGGACATATTCGACCTAGATGTTTTGAGTATATTCAAAATTGCAAACTTGATAATGCTTTTCATGATATGTCTTTGAATGGACCTAGGCAATCATCCATTTATGGATATAGAATTAGACCTAGGAAGACCTTGGAAAAGCATGTTGTGAAGGATGTTGTTGATGACTTGCTTGCTAAATCTTGTGTTGTTCCTCACTCTACTATGCATAAGAAAGTTGATAATGCTTTGTTTGATATTTTTGAAAATGTGACCAATGAGGTCAAGGTGCATGTTAAAAAGCCTAACATTGAGTCAAAGCATGTTAGAAGTAAGAGTGAGAGGCAGGTTGTGAAAAATGTGTGGATTAGAAAAGACACATTTAAATGTCATGTTGCATAATATGCTTTACGTGACAACTCCTCCTATTCTTGGTACCTAGATAGCGGTTGCTTTAGGAACATGACCGGGAACAAAGAGTTCTTTAAGAATCTTGTTTTAAAGGATGGAGGTTGGGTTACTTTTGGTGATGGTACCAAAAAGCAAGTTCTTGGCAAGGGAACAATTTGTATCCCCGAATTGCCTAAACTTCGCAATACTTTGTATGTTGATGGGTTACAAGCTAACTTGATAAGCATTACTCACTTGTGTGAAATTTTTAAAGAAGTTAGTTTTAACAAAGATGTGTGCACTATAATTGATAAAAAGGGCAATGTTGTCCTAAGAGTCAAAAGGTCTATAGACAATTGCTATTGTCTTGAGATAGATCCTCTAACTTGCAACATGGCACATAAGTACAACAAACTTGATTTGTGGCATCAATGTTTGGGTCACATGAATTTTAAAGATTTGAAAAAGCTTGAAAAATATGGCATTGTTAGAGGTCTTCCTAATCTTATTAAAAAACTTGAGGTGGTTTGTGAACCTTGCTAATTAAGTAAGCAAACCAAAGTGTCTTATAAGAAGAATTCTTACATAGCTACCAAGAGACCTTTAGAACTTGTGCACATGGACCTAATAGGGCTAATTCAAACTGAGAGCATCAATGGCAAAAAGTATATTTTTGTATGCGTTGATGATTTCTGAAGGTATACTTGGGTTTATTTTCTTAGAAACAAGACCGAGGCTTTTGATTAGTTTAAAAAATTTTGTAATCAAGTTCAAAATGAAAAAGGTCTTGGTATCAAGAAATATGTCGCATTAGGAGTGATCATGGGACGGAATTTGAAAATGCAAAATTTAGTGAGTTTTGTGATGGTTTAGGGATTTCTCATGAGTTCTCCGCACCTAGAACTCCTCAACAAAATGGTGTTGTTGAGAGGAAAATCGTGCCTTGCAAGAGATGGCTAGGTCACGCTTAATATTAAGAAAGTCCCTAGAAACCTATGGGCCGAGGTGGTCGATACCGCTTGTTATGTGTCTAATCGTGTTTTTAGAAGGCCCGGCACAAAACAAACGTCCTATGAGCTATGGAAGGGTAAGAAGCCCAATGTGAGTTACTTCCACACTTTTGGGAGTAAATGTTATATTTTGAATGATAGAGATCACTTAGGAAAGTTTGATGCTAAAAGTGATGTTGGTCTCTTTCTTGGGTATGCTATTAATAGTCGTGCATATAGAGTCTTTAACTTGACTACTAAGACTATTGAAACAAATAATGCACGGTGTGTATAAAACTATCTAGAGGGGTGAATAGATTTTAAATGATTTTACCCAATTTTCGCATACATGTTAGTTTTACGAAAATGCCCCTATTAGTCACAAAAGTATAACAAGTGTAATATGGTGCGGAATGTAAATAACACTTCATATTTACGTGGAAACCCTTACGGTAAAAACCACGGGCTGTTATGTGCGCCACACACGAACCTCGAATCCATTAATTGAGATGATTACAACCTAATCCCGGTTTAATGATCTAATCCCGATCAATAATCATCACAACTACCTAATCCCGGTATAAGTGGACCTAGTCCAATTGCTTGCGAATTAAGTAACCTAATCCCGGTCACAACACAAGACTTAATTCTCTAAGAAGAGATAATACAACCTAAGTGAATATTATGAAATATCCAAAAATGCAATTAGAGCTAGGTTACTCTATATGCTTATCTAGGATAATGATTTTGCAATAAATTCAATCCTAGATATTAAAAGCTAGATGACATGTCAAATAGCTTAGCTAAACATAGATTATGAAAACCTAGATAGCTATCAAAATACAACACTCAATCATGTTAACACAACAATCTCTATTTTGTATTTAGAATATAATCTAAGAACATACAAATAATATTACAGATGTCAATGATAAATAAAACACTAATTATATATGATAATAGTGAAGAACATACCAAAGAATATGTGTTGACCAAAACCCATGCAAGCAAGCATCCTAACTAAGCTAGAAAATGCTATATGATATTTTGATGCATATGAGAATGGTTTTTGAGTGTTAAAAATGTGTTATTGATTTGATTTTCTCTCAAATGTCTCTATTTGAAGTTTAGGGTTCTTGGAGTTAAAGAACATAGTTTAGAGAATGAGAAAGTGTGATATTTATAGGCATCAAGAACAGAGCATGTGAAAAGACAAGTTTGCCCTTGAAAAGGCATGATCGGCGGTTTCAATCGGTGGCCAGGCCGCCGTTCACAACCGCAGAATGGCTCCCGAGAAATGCAGGGGAACAATGGCGGTTTCAATCGGCGGTTTCAAAACCGCTGAACCAACCGTAGAATCAAAACCCGAGATAAAAATCAATCAGGTATGAAACGGCAGTTTCGGTCGGTGGCCAAGCCACCGATCAAACCGCCGATTCACCAAAAAGGGTGAAACCAAAGGAGAAGCCAAGGCATTCTCCGTAGGCGGTCTTCGCACTAAACCAAACACACATTTGTGCAAGCGCTGACGTTTCCAAGCATATTCGGGAAACGAATTACAAGACACAAAAAACACACAACAAGATATATCAAACAAAGTGCTAGTGTGTAAAGTGACATGTGAAGAGTATGCACACAAATGCAAGTATACTAAGTGTGTATGTGCAATCTAAATCTCTTCAAAGACAACTAAGCACTAGAGATTATACCTTTGGCGTGCTTGTCCCTTGAGGTCTTGAAAGGGTCTTTGAGCATGATCCTCAATCACCTAAACTACCCTTACAAACAAACCCCAACATGTGGTTTGTCCACAAAATAAGCCAATCAATAAAATGGGAATCCTTATAATCTCCCCCTTTGGCTATTTCATGACAAAACCATCACTCACATTGATCCTCATAACATAATTGAATCTTTGGGATAACAAAGATATTCTACATTACGAAGAGATATAAAAATATAAAACTTCAAGTCTTCAATCTCTTGTAGAACTATCAGCCCTTCAAAACAAAAGATTATACTTTCCAAAGTAAGAGTATGTGAGATGATCAAGTGAGAATTAAAACAAGCATTTGCATTTAAAGAATTTAAGCACAACATCATGCAATGTATGTGTATGCAATGCTCCCCCTCAACGGGTTACTCCCCCTTAATGTATATTCTCCCCAACATGCACAATTGCTACTACAATTTGCAACTCCCCTTACCACCATCTACTCCCCCTTTTTGTTATGATATAGGCAAATGAGTAGTCCCCAAATAGGTCACTTCTTAGCAAAGAGAGATAGTAGCATACAAGATATTTGCATAATCATATAAGTCACTTTATGCATCTCAATTAATTGGAGAGAAACAAGGAGATTTATTTAAAGAAAATGTGTGAATAAAAAATGCTTTGCATACAAGATATGTAGCATTCAAGTCCAAAATACAATGGTATTTGGCAAAGCAAATGACAAAGGTTTTTAATAAGAATTCAAACCAATTTCACTATTGTCATGAGAGAAGCAAGGATATAGAGATTTCATTGATTTTCAATATATGAGCAACTATATCCAACTTTATAAGCGAAACATGGCATGAGCGACTTTGCACCCTATTCGATTTTTTCGGGAATGATACCTGTATGATAGTAGCCATGTTCAACTAATAAAGAAAGAGAGACATTTGGAATTTAAATTCCTTTGAACGGATACAAGATGCTTTATTCATTTTGAGTCTCATAAGCTTTTTCACACAAGTTTTGCATTTTAAGAAAATGCAATCATCAATTCATGCTTTTTCATTTGAGCATGTTATATGAATTTCATGCTTTTTCATTTGACATTAGCATGTTATAAAAGAATCATCATGTCATGGAGATAACTATAGGTCATTCAAATCATACTTCCTATGAAGATCTCCTAGTCCAAAAATGCATGTTTGCACATAAATATGACATGGATTGTAAACAAGCATGGTTCACACTTATTGAATTGAAAACTTATAATCATATGTGCAACCAAGCTTACTCAAGCAATTAAAAAAGAAGCATAAGATACTTCAAAGTTTTTACAAGTGACAAGAATGCAAAATAGCTCTCTTTGCTTGAGTTCCCCATATGGGGTCATCACCATCCTTCATCAAAGAAGGTCATGAGGTCCTATAGACCTACTAAGTCCATTGGACTTAGTTGAACCTATTAGAGACAAGGTTGTCTCGTAGCAAGCAGGTTCATCTTTTCTAATCCACTTAGGTGAAACAATTTTCTTCCTAGTGGTCAAAGGTTCTAGAGATCTAGATGACATAGGATCATGTAAATGAATTTCTTCCTTCCTATGAGCATGCATTCTAGCTCTAGCCTCTTTCTTCTCAATCATGCTTTTAGCTCTACATAATTTAATGTAACGAAAGCACTTTGGTCTAATATGACCATCAATACCACAAAAATGACATGTAGGGATAAAGTTAGGAATCATACCATGTCCTTGTGCATGCATAGGAGCCTTCCCATGTCTTTGTGGTTGTCTTGGTTGTTGGATAGGATCTCTCCTTCTTTGTTGTTGACCAAGACTTGGTTGCTTCCTCGGTTGAGTTTGCATGATTGGTCTCTTCCCTCGATGGAGTTGAGTTTGAGGGAAGTTAGGATGAGGAACTCTTGTAGGTTTAGCTTGAGGTTGTCTTCTTGGGGCTACCTTCACTTGTGCACTATGAGAGCATTGTCCTAGATCAATCTTCTTCCTAGGAGTTTGCACCGGTGAAGCTTTTTTGTAGCTCAAGCTCTTGACAAACATAGTCTTGTTAAGAGTGGAGGACTCCTTGCCATCTTCAAATCCAAGACTTCTCTTGTCACAAGGACTCTTTCCAACACTTAACATGTGGTCAAGTTTTTCGGTGCTAGAAACTATCCTAGTCCTTGACCCTCTTGCCTCTTCAATCCTTTATCATTCCTCTTAGATAAGTCTAACTCCTTTCTTAGCTTATCTTCAATCTTCTTGGATCTTTCCACTTGTTCACTTAAGTGGTCAATATGAGCTAAAAGGTCTAGATTCTCTTCTCTCAATTTTTGAGTCTTTTCCTTGGTCGTCATTGCTAAGCTTTTAAACTAGGCGAGGTATTCATCTAGAACCTTTTTCTCCACATATCCATGTGTGGAGTTAGATGAAGAGTCATCTTCACTAGAGTCACTTTCTTCTTAACTCTCATTCTCTTCTTCATTGTAGGAGATCGGAAAGGCAAAGTAGTTGTTCTTACAATCATTCAAGCTTGAGGGACTTCCTTCAACAACATTCACTTTGTTGTCCCGCTTGTGAGAGCAACCTAATGCCAAAAATTTTGCCACAACCTCTGACACGCCCGAATTAGTTCTAATAAAATGTCCCCAACGGCGCCATAAACTTGATGCGCCACTGGATAGTTCTATAAACTATCGTAAATAATGGGGCGTGGTTGTGTTTATCCGCAAGTGCACAGATCGTTAAGATCGCGTAGCAACAAGTACGGTTCGTTCCACAGGGAGAGTCTGGTACACGTAAGTCGATTCTACGTCTATGTTATAGGCACACTATGCACACTATATACATGCAAGAAAAGTAAAAGGGTATGGTCATAAGCAAATTAAACTAACTAATATAAGATTACACTAAGATTATACTAAGATGGCAATAAGTAATTAACAACTAAATTAACATTAACTAACTAAATTAACTAAACTAACAAACTAACCAAATACAATTAACTAATTAACACTAATTAATTAAACTAAATTAATTACCAACTACACTCATGCATGGTCATGGAAAAGTGCAGTTGTGAGGTGGTAAACACATGGAAATGCTAGGAAATGGTTTTCATGCAATAAATCCAATTCCTAGTTGATAGCAATAAAGCTTACAAGATTGGTATTCACCAATCTACGCTAGGATAAGACACACACACACAAACAATCATTCATGCATGCTATTGATATTTAAATCCTATTACATATCAATTAATTGGTTAATCAATTAACATGCATCTATTAAGCTCAAGCAATATACTAATCAACCAAAATATGAATATTATTATAATCCCACCAATATTCCCAACATCAACATGTAGTAAAATTACAACAATAATAACAACAAGCTAAAGTAAACAAAAGAGATAAAGAAAACAACCCAATCTCTTGTGAAGTCTTCAAGCTAGCTAGGCTTCTCCTTGCCTTTCCAAAGCTTGGAGTCAAAAGGTGTTGAGAGTGAGAGTGGATGGTGTGGATGATGTATGTGATTAACTAGGTGTATTTTGTGATTGCTTAGGGTTTTGTGGGTGTAAACTTTGCTTTGTTTGGATATTAGGGATGTGTTTTAGGGTTAGGAAAGGAGAATATATATATAGGGAAGGTTTTGGAGAGCATTTGGCCGAAATATCTCCAAGGTCGGTCAAGTTAGCGGGTTTAAAACGCCAAGCTCGCGGGTTCTTGCCGGCCGCACGAAGTCACTGGGCATTTTTAGAAACTGGAGGCGAGCTTTTACGTTCTGGACCGCGGGCATTGTCCCGCTGCATGAAACCGTTGTCGTTTGGCAAGTTTGGACACTCTGGAATGTGGGAAAGAAGCCACTGAACCGAGACCTTGAAGCTTGATGGCTATTGAGTTTTGGCTTCTTGGAGCAGAGAGAAAAATTATGCATGGAAGGCCCAAAATGGGTCCATCGTGACCAGAGGGAGCTTGGCCGTCGATCTGGGCAGGAACTGGCCGAAAAAACCATCGGAAAGTGGTCAAAAATGGCCGGGAATGAGTCGGGTCACGACCGGGTCTAAACCGGGTTGGACCTGGTTCGCGGGTCGTTGGGTCGACCTGGCTGGCTGAAGAAGATGACCTGACGTCAGGCTGATGCAATGCTGTCCAAAACGCTGCCGTTCTGCTTGCTGACATGGCGTTGCTGCGCTGACTGGCTGGCAAATTACCGTTTGCTCCCCTGATCTCTCCCTTAATTGCAAATTCTTCAATCTTCATTAGAATATTACATTTTAGCCCCTATTTCTCTAAATTACCAAAATGCCCCTGAATTCCTCTGTTTCCCTGAAACACTTATTTAAACCATTAAAATCTCTATTTTACTCGAGAAACGAATACAAAAAATAGGAAATGGGAGCGCAAAATGTGAACATTTGTAGGGCGATCAACCTCTTCATCACTATCACTTGAAGTGGCGGCCTCCTCTCTTTCATCTTCCAAGTTAGCACAATCCTTGGAGATATGCCCGAATCCTCCACATTCGTAGCATTGAATCTTCTCTCTTGAAGACATCTCATGATATGGCTTGACATTCTTGATTGTGGTCTTCTTCTTCTTGAAGTCATTCCCCTTTGAGCCATAACCACTCTTTTGTAGATTCAAGAACTTCTTGAATCCCTTGGCAATGAGTGCCATGTCTTCATATGAGTCATCCTCCTCCTCTTCCATCTTGGATGTCTTCAAGGCAATATCCTTTTTCTTCTTAGGAGGTGATGTGGTAGCCTTTCTTGATTCATAGGCTAGAAGTCTTCCAATGACTTCGCTCAACTTCATTTCCTTGTAAGTGTCATTTTCTTCTAAAGCCGTCACTTTGGGCTCGAACCTCTTGGGAAGTGATCGCATGATCTTTTGCTTGATTTTTCTATCCGAGTAAGGATCACCAAGTTGGTGACTTTGGTTCACAATGTCCATTAGTCTCACTTGGAAGTCATTGACTTTGGTTCAAGTTGGTGATCTTTTGCTATGGAAGGGTAAGAAGCCCAATGTGAGTTACTTCCACACTTTTGGGAGTAAATGTTATATTTTGAATGATAGAGATCACTTAGGAAAGTTTGATGTTAAAAGTGATGTTGGTCTCTTTCTTGGGTATGCTATTAATAGTCGTGCATATAGAGTCTTTAACTTGACTACTAAGACTATCATGGAGTCTATCAATATGAAGATAGATGATCTTAGCATGCTTAATTTGTGTGATGATAATGGTGTCAATGAACCTAAAAAAAACATGTTGAATGACACTAAAACATCTATTGATGTGGCTAGTAGTGTTTCTAGTCAAGATGATGAAAATGATAGTCATGTTGAAGTTGAAAGTCAAGGGTTGGAAAATGCTTTAAATGATAATCAACAAAATGACCAAGTTGTTGAACATTCTCACCTAAGACTTAGAAACTTACACTATCAAGAAGACATCATAGGTGATTTAAATGAAGGGGTTAGAACAAGAAATCAAATTGCTAACCAAATTTCTTATGCTTGCTATACTTCTCAAATTGAACCCAAAAATATTAATGAAGCAATTGTTGATGATTATTGGGTTGGGGCTATGCAAGATGAACTTAATCAATTTGAGAGGAATGAAGTGTGGTCCTTGGTTCCTAGACCCAAAGATATAAATGTAATTGGCACTAAATGGGTGTTTAGGAATAAGACCGATGAAAGTGGCAAGATTGTGAGGAATAAAGCTAGACTAGTGGCTCAAGGTTACACTCAAGTGGAGGGTGTAGACTTTGATGAGACGTTTGCCCCGGTTGCTCGTCTCGAGTCTATTAGACTTTTGTTGTCCATTGTATGCATTAAAAAGTTTAAATTATTTCAAATGGATGTCAAAAGTGCTTTCCTCAATGGATACCTTCAAGAAGAAGTGTATGTTGAACAACCTAAGGGTTTTGTAGACCCACACTCTCCTAATTATGTGTTTAAATTGAAAAGGACTCTCTATGGCCTTAAATAAGCTCCAAGAGCTTGGTATGATAAGTTGACTCAATATCTTATTGACAACCAATATAGGAGAGGTGGCATTGATAGAACTTTGTTTATCAAACATCATGATCATGATATTTTTGTTGCACAAATATATGTTGATGACATTGTTTTTGGGTCTACTAATAAAACCAAGGTTGATGAATTTGTAAGTGTTATGTCAAGTGAATTTGAAATGAGCATGGTGGGTGAGTTGAATTACTTTCTAGGAATGCAAGTGAAGCAAACTAGCATGGGCATAATGTTGAATCAATATAAATATGCTAAAAATCTAGTTAAGAGATTTGGCCTAGAAAATGGAAAAGATTTTGAAACTCCCATGAGCACCACTTTAAAACTTGACAAAGATGAAAAAGGGAAAAGTGTTGACCAAAGCCTTTATAGAAGCATGATAGGTAGTCTACTTTACCTAACGGCTAGTAGACCCGACATTTGCTTTAGTGTAGGCTTGTGTGTTAGATTCCAAGCCAATCCCAAGGAACCTCACTTAAAAACTGTCAAGAGGATCATTAGGTACATCAAAAGAACTCATAGTCTTGGTCTATTCTATTCATTTGATACCAATGATATACTTGTAGGCTATTGTGATGTGGATTGGGCGGAAAACATTAATGATCGTAAAAGCACATCGGGCGGTTACTTTTATGTTGGTAATAACTTGGTTTCTTGGTCAAGTAAGAAACAAAATTCGGTTTCCCTTTCTTCTTCCGAAGTCGAATACATTGCAGCCGGAAATGCTTACACAAAATTACTTTGGATGAAACAAATTCTTAAGGATTATGAGATAGAACAAGGAAAAATGACACTTTATTGTGATAACTTAAGTGCCATTAACATCTCTAAAAATCTAGTTCAACACTCCCGCACAAAGCACATAGACATTAGGCATCATTTCATTAGAGACCTAGTTGAACATTCTATTGTTACTCTAGAGCATTTGCCTACTAAAAATCAACTTGCGGACTTGTTCATTAAGCCCTTGGACAAAGAGAGGTTTAAAACTCTTAGAATATCCATTGGCATGATTTGTGTTGATTGATGTCTTTGTGTGTTTGTGAGTGGCTTGAAAAGCAAAACTTTATTTTAATATCAATATCTTTAAGAGCTACTCACTTGAGAAGTAGTGATCTTAAACAAATATCTCTTATTGTTTCTAGATCATGCACTTGAGCTTGAAAATCTTATTTTTGAAAAGTGCACTAATTCTTCTCTTATATGTTTTAGTTTTGAGTTTTTGTGGTTGAATATGTGTAGATAATGAATGCATCTAGAAGTTTATTGCTAAGTACATGATAGATGACCTATGGTATGTATCCATTTTGCTTCAGCACTACATAGTAATCAATGAGCACCCTCATGGAAAGGGCTACACACCTTGGTTGTGCAGCCACCCAATGTAGGAAAGGGCTACGCTATTGTGATGAGTGAAAATCGCCATGAGGAGTATATGTTTTTGTTAGTAAAATAAAAGAAGTGTTGAATTGAATAAAAAAAAAAAATTCTTTGATTCAAGCCTAAAACAAAACAAAAAGGCTTATGGTGTATAGTTGAAAATTGTGAAAAAACTCGGGTTGACAAATAGAAACGGGAAAATGAGCCACATGCACACACACGCTCATATGTTGATATCTATTTTTTTTAAAAGCAAAAATCCGGATGAATATCGGTTTGACCTATTTTTGGAAATGCTTTAGATGGATAGGTGTGGATAGAGTTTGCATGTTGATATCATAATTACTCCTTCTATATATATGAGAAGCATTCACACACACACATTTTGCTTATGTGCTTGATTCATTAGCAATGTGAGAATATTTTTGAGAGATTAATAAAAATCTATGATTCTCTCTTGGACTTTGACAAGTTATGAAATATTTTCTCTTATTGCTTGATTGTGTGATGTCCCTTATGAACAAATCTACTTGGTGATAATATGTGGAGCATATGTTAAAGGGGAGCTTTAGTTTATACAACTTCGCTTTCTATATGATTTGTTTGCTTAATATCTCATTCTTTATCTCTTGTGTCCCTTGTCTATTCTTTGACAAAAAGGGGGAGAAAATGTATACCTCACCATGTTTGATATTGGGGAAATTTTGTATATTTCACACCTTGTGTGGAAAAATGTTCCAATTGTGTGAATCATATTTCTCTTTGTGCTTAATTGTGACTTTGTCTTAAGAGGGAGAATTCTTGTCTTAAGGGGGAGAAAGAATTCTTTCTTGATAATGTTAAGGATGGTTGGTCCTTGAGAATTGGGAAATTAAGGGAATGCTTTAATATAAAAACATTTTATTCACTTCAGATAATGCATTTTTGTATGAGATAAGCAATGTCTTCTATATTTGTTTTTGGTTAATAACTCACCATTCTTCTTTAGAGAAGATCTCTTGTTTGGTTTGATATTTTCTCTCATAGGTACTTTAAAGACCAAAAAAGGAACTCTTGAAGACTTGAAGACTTTTTAGTCTAGGAATCTCTTTGTAATGTGAGGATGAGAGTATGCTATCAACTTGAGTTTATTGAAGAGGATGAGGTTTTGCCATGGAATAGCCAAAGGGGAAGATTGTAAGGTTCATGATTTGTATTGGCTTGATTCCATTGCAAAACACTCTATATTTGTATTAGTTGTTGCTTAGGATATTCTTGGAAGAAAAGAAGCTTAAAAGGTGAAGAGCAACGTCTAGTGCAAATGTCGTCTTTAAGAGGTGAAAGCGTCAAAGGTATATCTTGACTTCTATCCTCTTGCAAGGCGTTAGAGCATACACACACAATTCATACATCTGTGTCCTTGAATTTTAGTTCAAACATTTGATATAACACATTCACACACTTCTTAGTATGCACAGGCATTGGTCTCTTATAGACAAACATTGTAGAATTGCATGCTTTGTGACTATCTCTTTGATATGGCATGCTTGTGTGAATTTGTGTTTGTTTGTTTGTGTGTTTTGTATTTTGGACTTGAATATGTTTTTATTTGATTCCTTATTGAGTTCCGGTCATTTCGGTTACTCATTCATAAGGTTTCGAGTCCAAATGATTTAACTACACTACTTTACATTCTCATTCGTTGAGTTGATTTCATTGTCATTTTCTGAGATGATTTCTCAACCATTTTTCAAAGTTTTGTAGTCATAGTCATGCGTGAGGGAGTCACGATTCATAATCCGAAAATGGATTCAAAATTAGAGTTCGGATGCCCAAGATACGGCTGAAGAACGTGAGGGAGCGCGCGAGAGGCAGGCATGGCCAAATGCCATGCATTGCCCAAGCCATGTGGGAACCGTGGGACCCACGGGCAGAGGACCTCTCTGGTCCCATGTGGCCCATGCACCCCCCACGAGGATGGGTGATGTGGCCATCTTTGATTGGCTCGTTTTTGGTTCCCTCCTTGAATCATTTAAATCTTATTTTCTTTCCCTCCAAACAGAACTTGAAGAAACTTTTCCAAGAAAAATTCTACAGAATTCTTCACATTTTAGTTTTCGTATTTTGATCATAACTTTCTCATACGAACTCAAAATTGATTGATCTAAAAACCAAAATTGTTGGTCTTGATGAGAGCTACAAACCCTAAACATTAACAGAGGCAGCTGACTTCGTCATTGTTCCCAGTGGTCTGATTTTCAGTACGAGGTTCATTGTTGTATGTTAAACTTCTTCTTTTCATTTCATCTTTTGATCATCTTTTAATCTTCCTATTTGATTGATGAAATATGTTGAGAAGGATGTTAGATCATATGCTAGGGGTGTTTGATCATTTATTAATTGAGTTTTAGCTTTGTGATTTCTCTTGAACATATATTTGCTAAACTTGATTCAACTTGAAATTGATTCTAGAAATGGTATATATGATGTGACTCATGTTATGTTCTAGGTTTAATTTCATGATCTAAGAACTAGGTTTTTAGTGTGATATATTGAATATTCATACCTTGTTCTTATTGATTTACATGTCTTGATTTCTAGATACATTTGTGATTGTTTGTTGAAAGCATATTCTAGATTATCATTGAACATTTACATTTAGCTTGATTGATCATCTAGCTTTATTTGATTGTGTTTGCATCATTTGCATCACTTAGATCATTGCCTTGTGAAAGGTTGAAGTCTCTAGCAAAGTGAGTGAAGCTTTGTGGATAGAGCAAGGAAGTCCTGACTAGAGTCGGGAGGACTCGAATAGTCAAGTAAGAAGACTTAGCTAGGAGTAGGAAACTTTGAATAGCTAAGCAAGAAATCATCCTAGAAGCTTGATAGCTTTGGATAGGATGTTGCTACCTAGAGGTGTAGGACACACCTTGGATAGGTAGTAGGTTTTGTGATTCACTAGCCCGAGGGTAGATTAGGAGTTGATAGCTTGAGTGGATATCATGAGTTGGTAGCTTGAGTGTGTAAGTCCTTTTACATATAGTGGATTGCTTTGCCAGTGGTTGTGGTATCAACCCGTGGATGTTTCCTCTTTGAGGTTTTACCATGTAAAAATCTTTGTGTCAACTTTTGTTTTACTTTTCTTTATCTTCCATATCTTACATTGATTGCATATCTTGTAAATTGATTTACTCTTGCATTAATTGAATCAATTCATTTGTTGAATCTTATCAAGTGTGCATTGTCTTTGTTATATTCCGCATTATTTTTAATATTGGAAGAAATTGGGCCTATACCTATTCACCCCCCCTCTAGGTATATTCTACACTACTGGAAATTTCAAATACCTTTGGTTTAGTATTACTAGCTATAGGTTGAGTGGACTAGGGATATAGCAAAATTACCCACCCATCCCGCTGTTAGACAAAACCCACTCAAGGAAATATTAAATTAAATTTATTAATTGTATTAATAATTTAAGAGTGGTGCTATTGGCACACCCCCTACTGATCTATTTATGTTTTACTTTTTTAATTATTTAGTATTTTTTTTCCTTTATCAAAATTACTAAAAGAGACATACAATTGAAGAAAAAAAAAATTCTATAAATTAAATCTAATAAAACCCCACATTCCAAAAATAAAAAATAAAAATAAAAAAAAAAACGTTCTTTTAATCATTTTCTTGAAATATTTTTTTTTCATAACTCTTAAACCCTAAAAATACTTGCACTGGATCTTATTTAAACGATAAATCAAACACTTGGGGTGTATTAGACAGATGAGATATTGATTATTATTTAGTGCTTGTTTGGTTGGGCTTTCTATTGACTCAAAAGGTCTACGAACCTCAACTTGAGTTTTTTAGAGTTGTTTAGTTGGGCTTTTAAAATTGTCTATTTTAAATTTAGTAGAGGCTAGTATAGATTAAACCTCTACTAGGCAAAAGCTCTTCCCTAGAAGCTTTTCGAAATAGACCTTTTAAAAAAAGAAGTATATGACCTATATATCCCTAATTTATTATTATTGACATGGAATACCCTTATTAAAATAAAACCCTAGAACCTTTTTATATTCTTTATTAAACTACCAGATCTTCCAATTAAAAAAAAAAATTCAAAACAACTAAAATAATTAAACTATTAGTTTTTTTTTTTTTTTTTTAACTACCCAGATCTTTCGATCTTCCATTTTCTTCTTCAAAACTTGTACATCTTTTGTGTTCTTGAAATCCATTTTTTTTTTTTTTTTTCATTTTATGCCTCCCAAAATCCAATGCCACTACTTCTTCAACTCACCACTACCACCCACATAACCAGAAATGACCAACATTTTACTTTAAGCTTCCCTAAATATAGTTCAAGATCTCCCATTCCATTTCTACTCCACATTGGCCTTGACTTTCAAGTTATAATAAAAAATGCATGAACAAGATTATGTGGGAAGAGAGGTTTAGAGTTCTAATGATAAATAATTTAACAAAGCCTCAAGTCCTCAAACTCATTATATTTACCAAATACAATGAGATTTAATCCAACTGTGTTTACATGCCAAAGCAGTCCATATGAAAATTTGCATAATTAAACAATAACAAATTTGCCGACAAGAACAATACCACAGTATAATGAATGGATGGTGCTTTGTGATGCCTTGAGATAATCATGAATCTGAAATAGAGTAGAAGCATAGTGGAAGGCAGCCTAGTGAAAAAACAGAAATATTTAATCATGCACATTCTTATTTGAGATGAACTATTGAAAGGACATTTGGTGTTTGGAAAAATAGATGGAAAATATTATATCACATGCTCAGATTCCCATTTACTAAATAAGTGAAAATTGTGATTGCTTCAGTGGTTCTTATAAGAGTTAATGCTATATAGATCAAGAGTTTAAGCTATATGATGACGATGAGGATAAACTGTTAGGACCCCGGTTTACCAATCACGCAGCGGAAGGTTTTCAAAATTTTATTTTATTTCATAAAGAAATAATGCGATCAGTAAACCCTAGGATCTATTTTTCGGAATAGTAAAAACAACAAATCAAAATCGAAATATATATAAAAGAGAATAAACAATTTTCTTCATACCTACGTAGGAGGCTCCTTCACTTTAATACAATCTGCTCCTGATTTGAACCACTTGATCTTCCTCTCTATCTCTCGGAACTGGTAACAGCGTGTGGGCACATCACGGTATTCAGGAACTTGTATGGAAGAAGAAGAAGAGAAGAACACACACAAAAACAACTCTTGTTGTTTGTATATCTTAGGTTAGGTCACAAAAAAAAAAAAAAAACTTTAAAAAGGTATCTTTTTTTTCTTGTTGGCCGTGCACCCTTGATATGTCTCTCTTCTCTTTTTGCGTGTTTATTGTCTTCTTATCAAATCAATTGCACTGATCCCTTATCAGTGTTTTTTAAAAGAAACATATATCATATATATATTTTAAAATAAATTAATCAATTAAATCTTTTAAGATATCTAATATCTTTAAAGATATTAATTAATTTATTTGATTTGATTTGAATTCAAAACTCTTTTAAATTCAAATTTAAATATTTAATTTAATGAAAATAAAATAATCAAATTATCTTTTCTTCATTCAAAATTAAATATCAATCAACACCCTCCATCTAATGATTAATTACACAATTAAATAATCTAATTATTTAATTAACATAATCATTAATATTCATTAACTAAATAATCACATTATTCAATTAATTCCCAAATCGAGACGTGTCACTTTCGTAACACAATTAATTGGACAATCCAATTAATTAACCGTGACCCTTGTTACCTAAATCGATTGGTCTAGCAAGGGGACCTAATGGACCCACAGTATTTTGAGCTCCAATAATCCTTAGAAATAATTAATTAAACTCTTTAATTAATATTTCATGATTATTAACTTCAGTGTTATTCCACTAAAAACCCGAAGCTGTACTCTCTCAACTGTAGACGTTTTTACACAAACCAATAACTTTCGGTGTCCATCGATATAGCTATTACATATGGTATAATCCTCCACAAGTAGTTCATAATTAGAGCTAGGTCATAATGTTCGTTATACCCCTCTAATTATAACTTTCCTTTAAGTACCATCGATTCTCTAATGAACAATAAATCCTACATTCCTTACGGAATTAGGAGAGCGCTCATATTGTTCAAGCCCTGAATCAACCCTTAAGGGAACTACCATCTACTTCTTGTAAAAAGGAGTGGATTCCACTATTGTGTACAAACCTTCCCAGCCACAAGCCAAACTGCGATCCCAACATACAGAGCATATTGATCAGGAATGCAACTCCGACCTCACTCATGGTATATCAAAGACCACGATCTAACCTGAAGGAGTCGATAAGACACTCAGGATTAAGATCACCCACATACAGCCATCATTAGTTGATATATATATGAATCTCATCGTTAAATGGATCTTAGTGAGAGATTCATATAGATCATGACCCAGTCCTATATGATCACATCATACATGGTGCCTCCATTCTCATATCTCCATATGAATGATCCAGGATAGGATCACTGTACATTACGAAATAGACCGTAGCTGTAGATTAACCACAAATAAAGTACCCAGCTTTATTTGCTATCTACGGACTCTTTAGATTGCTCGTTTCAAACTTCATCCATCTGTATATGACACTCATATACTCAGTTCGAAATTTCATCTGGCAATCTTGGATGTTAAGTGCACATGTTATATATATAAAGTATGACACAAAGTGAATGAATATACTACTTCTTTTATTTATGTTCAAATCATATTTACAAATTACAAGCTTTAGGGCAAAAACCCCAACAATCTCCCACTTGCACTAAAGCATGTGAGTCATGTCTCGTAACCCTAGACCTTCTAGGTGACCTTTAAACACTTTAGCCGGTAAGGTCTTCGTAAATGGATCAGCATGATTGTCTTGTGAGGCTATGTTGGTGACGATCACATCTCCTCTATGCACTATTTCTCTAATGAGATGATACATTCTCTCTATATGCTTATCTCTCTTGTGGCTTCTTGGTTCTTTGGAATTAGCCATAGCACCACTGTTATCACAATAAAGTGTGATTGGCTTATTCAGATCTAGAACAACTTCCAAATCGCTCAAGAACTTACGGAGCCAAACAGCCTCTTTAGCAGCTTCACAAGCTGCTACATATTCGGCTTCCATGGTGGAATCAGCAATACAAGATTGCTTAATACTCCTCCACACAATGGCTCCACCACCAAGGGTGAATACTGATCCAGACGTAGATTTCCTAGAATCCCTGTCTGACTGAAAATCAGAATCTGTATATCCTAACGGGATCAAATCCTGTCCAGAATACACTAACATATAGTTTCTCGTTCTCCGAAGATACTTGAGAATAGTCTTGACATCAACCCAATTATCCAATCCTGGGTTGGACTGGTATCTGCTGGCTACTCCCACTGCGAAGCAGAGTCCGGTCTCATGCATAACATAGCATACATGAGACTACCTACTGCTGACGCATAGGGAACACGTCTCATATCCTCAACTTCTTGAGGTGTCTTAGAACATTGTTCCTTAGACAAGTGAACTCCATGTCTGGATGGTAAATTACCTTTCTTGGAGTTCTGCATCAAAAATCGCACAAGAATCTTGTCGATATATGATGCCTGAGACAGTGCTATGAGTTTGTTCTTACGATCCCTTATAAGTTGGATCCCTTTAACATAACTTGCCTCTCCCAAATCTTTCATTTGGAATTGGCTAGCCAGCCAACACTTTACTTCAGATAATACCCTTACATCATTCCCAATGAGTAGGATATCATCTACGTAAAGAACTAAGAAAGCTACCTTCTTGTCAATGATGCGCTTGTAGACACAAGGCTCATCAACGTTTAGCTCGAAGCCATAGGTTTTGATTACATCATTAAACCTTATGTTCCAAGATCTAGATGCTTGCTTAAGTCCATAAATAGATCTTTGCAACTTGCAAACATTTTGTTCTTGATCTAGAGACATGAATCCCTCTGGTTGCATCATGTAGATGCTCTCTTCAAGGTTGCCATTCAAGAATGCAGTCTTGTCGTCCATTTGCCAAATTTCGTAATCAAAATAGGCAGCAATGGATAAGAGAATCCGAATAGACTTAAACATGGCTACTGGTGAGAAGGTTTCTTCATAATCGACCCCCTCTTTCTGGGTATAACCCTTTGCCACTAGCCTTGCCTTGAAGGTCTCTACCTTTCCGTCTACTCCTCTCTTTCTATTGTAGATCCACTTACACCCTATGGGTTTCACCCCATCCAGTAAGTCTACAAGTTCCCAGACTGAGTTAGAGTACATGGACTCTATCTCTAGATTCATGGCTTTAAGCCATTCCTCTTTATCAGGATCTTCCATTGCATTCTTAAATGTCAATGGATCTTCCACACTATCAGTAGAGACAACATCTTGTCCCTCACTTACACCCAAATAGCGTTCAGGCTGTCTCACAACCCTCTCACTACGCCTAGGTGGTAGTGTATCCTGAATAGGAATCATCTGACTCTCAGATGTTAATGGATCAACAACTCTTGTTGATTGAGTACTGGTCTCACCAGGCTCCAACTCATTCAATACAATTTTAGTACGAGGTTTATGGTCACTAATATAGTTATCCTCAAGAAACGTTGCATTTGTCGATACAAATACTTTGTTATCTTCAGGACTATAAAAGTATCCACCTCTGGTCTCCTTAGAGTATCCTACAAACAAGCAGACCACAGACTTGGGATCTAACTTTCCAGTTATGTTCTTTACCCCTTTTATTGGACACCCCCATACGCGGAAATGTCGCAAACTAACTTTACGACCATTCCACAACTCTAGGGGAGTCTTAGGAACAGATTTGGATGGCACTACATTCAAAATGTATGCCTCTGTTTGTAACACATATCCCCAAAATGAATTTGGTAATGATGAGAAACTAATCATAGATCTCACCATTTCCATTAGGGTTCTATTTCTCCTCTCCGCGACACCATTCTATTGTGGTGTACCAGGAGCTGTGAGTTGGGATACTATCCCATACTCAACCATAAAGTCTTCAAACTCTTGGTTAAGGTACTCATCTCCACGATCAGATCGTAGAGACTTGATAGTCTTTCCTAACTGGTTCTCAACTTCAGCTCAGAATTCTTTAAACTTTTCAAAAGTTTTCGACTTCCGTTGCATTAGGTAGACATATCCGTATCTCGAGTAGTCATCTATAAAGGTGACATAATACTCATAACCACCCCTTGCTTTAACATTCATCGGTCCACAGACGTCTGAATGTATAAGCTCAAGTGGTTCTTTAGCTCTAAGCCCTTTTCCAGTAAAAGGTCTCTTGGTCATTTTACCTTCTAAACAGGATTCGCAGACAGGTAAAGTGCCAACCTTTAACTCACTTAAAGATCTGCTTTTAACTAGTCTGTTTATCTGGTCAAGGTTAATATGACCAAGCCTTAGATGCCAGAGATACGTTTCGTTTTCTGGAGAAATCTTATGTCGTTTAGTTTTTGGTTTTTCAACCTTAAACATTTCAGTGTTGAGTAGTATTGTATGTATTAACGGTCTTAACACATACAAATTGTTTTCATTAATTCTTGAACAAATATTTAGACCATTCTTTGCAATAATAACTGATTTATTATCAAAAGAAACAGAATATAATTGTTCTAACAGCTTAGAAACGGAAATTAAATTCCATGTAAATCCAGGAATGAAAAATACATTGTCCACCAATATAAAATTATTATTACAAAAACGTAATCTAATTATGCCTACTGCTCGTGCCGACACGACATCCCCTGACCCCACACACATAGAGAAGGCTCCCTCCTCAAGCTGTGTCCAAGAATCAGTCCACTGCAATGATGAAACAAATTATAGCACGGTGTGTATAAAACTATCTAGAGAGGGGGGGGGGGGGGGGGGGGGGGGTGAATAGATTTTAAACTTATTACCCAATTTTTCGTGTTAAGACAAAATTATGAAATTACCCCTAACTAGATAAAGCAAAAAATCAAGTATAAAATGCGGAAATTAAATAACACTTGATTTTTACGTGGAAACCCTCACGGGAAAAACCACGGGCTAGTAAATAAGCCACACTCGAACCTCGAATCCACTAAATGTGTAAAACTATTACAACCTAATCCCGGAAGTAATCACACACCTACCTAATCCCGGTATAAGTGAACCTAGTCCAATTTGCTTGCGATCTAAGCAACCTAATCCCGGAAGCTACACACAAGACTTACTTTCTCAATGAAGAGAATAACACCCTAAGTGAATATATGAATATCCAAATGCAACGTAGAGCAAGGGAAACCCTATATGCTTATCTAAGATGATGAATTTGCAATTAAAGCAATCATTGATATTAAAAACTAAATGACATGTCAAATAGTTTAGCTAATCAAGATTAAGCACAAAACCTAATTAGCTATCACAATACAACTTCTTGAACATACATCACACTAATCTCAATATTGTATCAAAAGATATATGAAAATCATACAAGTAATAAATTGAGATTGCTTGTTAAGAAAAACACAAAATATGTAAGATATTAGTGAAAAGCTTACCAAGCAAAGTATGATGAAGAATCCATGCAAGATGACATCTAGATGATCAAAGATGATGCTAGATGATGATTGATGATCATGAAAAAAGTGTTTGAGTAATTAAAAATGAGTTCTTGGAATTTTTCTTCTCTTTGAAAAATATCCTAAGTATGAAATCTGAATATAAACTCTCTTAATTGACCTAAAGTCAAAGTGGCATATATAAGGGGCCAAATCAAAGTGAGGTCGTTTTGATAAGTTGGCCTAATATTTTGCCTTAGGCGCTGTACGTAGAGCGCTTCTGTACAGCGCCTGTACAGCGCCCATAATCCGATCTCTCGGGTCTGAGAGGGGTGCTGTACGAACAGCGCCTCTATACAGCGCTCGTACAGCGCCCATCCAAAATGCATCAGACCTGATGCATTTAAATATCCATTTTTGCATCAGGTCTTGTGGGTGCTGTTCAGAACAGCGCTTTGTAGAGCGCTTTGAACAACACCCTTTGCAATGCAAGAATTCCAATGCTATGCAAGACAAGACAATGGGCAATGCAATAAGCAATCAACCTAACATGCAAGAAGAGATGAAAATTAGCATTAATGCACAACAATAATAAACACAATATACAAGGATTAAACAGATGCATGAATTGTGAGTGTGTGCAACTATCTCTTCAAGACAAGTAAGCACATAGAAATTTACCTTCGGTGCTTATCCAGACGAGGTCTTCAAAGGGCTTCGAACAAGAATACCAATACCTAGGCTACCCTTACAAAGAACCCTAACATGTGGTTTGTCCACGAAATGAGCCAATCAATAAATGGGAACCTTACAATCTCCCCCTTTGGCTATTTCATGACAAAACCACCGCTCACATTGATTCCTCACAAAAAAAAAAAAAAAAAAATAGAAACTACGGGACAACAATGATTTTCTACAATACAAAGAGATAAGAAAATAAAACTTCAAGTCTTCAATCTCTTGTAAAACAATCAAGCCCTAAAAATAAGATTTCTATATTTTCCAATACAAGTGAAATGTGAGATTAATCAAGTGAGAACAAAAACAAGCATTTGCAATTTAAAAGTTTAGGCACAACATTATGAAATGTATGTGTATGCAATGCTCCCCCTCAACGGGTTACTCCCCCTCAATGTATATTCTCCCCAACAAGCATAATTGTAGTGACAATTGCTACTACAATTTGCAACTTCCCTTACCATATCCTACTCCCCCTTTTTGTCATGATATAGGCAAAGGAGTAGTCCCCAACCGGGTCACTCATAGCAACGAGAGATAGTAGCATGCAAGATATTTGCATAATCAATATAAGTCACTTTATGCATCTCAATTAATTGAAGAGAAACAAGGAGATTTATTTGTAGAAAAATGTGTGAATCCAACATGCTTTGCATACAAGACATATAGCATTCAAGTCCAAAATACAATGGTATTTGGCAAAGCAAATGACAAAGGTTTCTAATAAGAATTCAAACCAATTTCACCAAAGTCATGAGAAAAGCAAGGATATAGAGTTTTTATTGATTTTAATATGAGCAACTATATCCAACTTTATAAGCGAAACATGGCATGAGTGACTTTGCACCCTATTTGATTTTTCCGGATAAGATATCCGTATGATAATAGATATGTTCAACCTATAAAGAAAGAGAGACATTTGGAATATAAATTCCTTTGAACAGATACAAGATCATTTATTCATTTTGAGTCTCATAAGCTTTCACATAAGTTTTGCATTTTAAGAATATGCAATCATCAATTCATGCTTTTCATGTGAGCATGTTATATGAATTTCATGCTTTTTCATTTGACATTAGCATGTTATTAAAGAATCATCATGTCATGGAGATAACTATAGGTCATTCAAATCATAATTCCTATGCACATCTCCTAGTCCAAAAATGCATGTTTGAACATAAATATGACATGGATTGTAAACAAGCAAGGTTCACACTTATTGAATTGAAAACATAGATATATATGTACAACCAAGCTTACTCAAGCAATTAAAAGAAGAGGCATAAGATATTTCAAATTTTTGCAAGTGACAAGAATGCAAAATAGCTCTCTTTGCTTGAGTTCCCCATATGGGGTCAATCACAAATCACATCACTCTACAAGACATATCCCAATAGATCTACTAAGTGTTTTAAATCGAGTAGCATCTAAGGGTTTAGTAAATAGGTCCGCAAGTTGATCATTAGTACATACATATTCAAGTACTATACATTTATTTTCAACTAGCTCTCTAATGAAGTGATGGCGGATGTCAATATGCTTAGTTCTAGAATGTTACACCGGATTCTTGGAAATATTAATAGCACTCATATTATCACAAAAGAGAGTGAGAGTACCTTGGTTGAATCTGTAGTCTACTAGCATTTGCTTTATCCATAGGAGTTGTGTGCATCCACTCCCCGCGGCTATGTACTCGGCCTCGGCCGTGGACAAGGAAATCTAGTTTTGCTTCTTGCAAAAGCAAGACACCAAGTTGTTGCCTAGAAAGAAGCAACCGCCCGATATGCTCTTCCTATCATCACAATTTCCTGCCCAATCCGCATCACTAAAGCCTACAAGATTAGCATTAGTGTCAAAAGAGTACCAAATCCCATAGTTGGATGTCCCATTCACATAGCGAATGATTCTCTTTATGGAAGAGAGATGGGACTCCTTAAGATCCGCTTGGTACCTAGCACACACACCCACACTAAAGGAGATATCGGGCCTACTTGCGGTCAGATAAAGCAAGCTTCCTATCATGCCACGATATAACGTTTGTTCCACACTTTTACCACTAGCATCCTTGCTTAGCTTCAAAGTGGTACTCATGGGTGTATCACAATGTTTGGCTTTTTCTAAACCAAACTTCTTCACTAGGTTCTTAGCATATTTGGCTTGGGTTATGAAAATCCCATCATTCATTTGCCTAATTTGCAAACCTAGGAAGTAACTGAGCTCACCAACAAGACTCATCTCAAATTCATGAGACATGACATCAACAAATTGTTGGACCTTGGTGTTGTTGGTGGAGCCAAACACTATGTCATCAACATATATTTGAGCTATGAAAAGCTCATCATTTTCTTTCTTGATAAATAGTATCTTGTCAACACTACCCCTTGTGTAGTTATTGTCAACAAGAAATTGAGTGAGGCACTCATACCAAGCCCTCGGTGCTTGTTTCAACCCATATAGTGCCTCCTTGAGGCGATAGACATGGTTGGGGTGGTGTGCATCCACAAACCCCTTGGGTTGTTCAACAAACACTTCCTCTTGCAAGAAGCCATTGAGGAAGGCACTCTTGACATCCATTTGGTGCAGTTTGAACTTGTGCACATAAGAAATGGACAAGAGAAGCCTAATGGACTCTAAACGAGCAACGGGAGCAAAAGTCTCCTCAAAGTCGATACCCTTAATTTGAAAGTACCCTTGTGTTACAAGCCTAGCCTTGTTCCACACTATGTTTCCATTGTCATTGGATTTATTCCTATAAATCCACTTAGTTCCTATCACATGTGAGCTTTTAGGCCTAGGAACTAGAGTCCAAACCTCATTCCTTTCGAATTGGTTTAGCTCTTCTTGCATGGCAAGAACCCAAAATTCATCATTCAAGGCTTCATCAACCTTTTTGGGTTCAATTTGAGAGGTGTAGCATGTACAGCTAGTGAGATTAGCTATTTGATGCCTAGTCCTAACACCCTCATTCACATCTCCAATAACATCCTCTTTGTTATGGAGTCTTCTAACCCATGGAGCGGGTTCATTAGAGTCCAAGAGAGGGATTCTAGTAATAGGTTGTGTGACCTCATTATTGTCATTGGACGTCCCAACATTGGGAGTCACCACAACCCTCTCCAAAGGAGAGTCATCCTCTAAAACTTCCTCCTCCTTATGGTCATTAGACTTGAGCCTAGTATCATCAATGACAACATTGGATGATTCCATGACGGTTCGAGTCTTCAAGTTGAAAACTCTATAGGCTCTACTATTCAAGGCATAGCCAATAAAGATACCCTTATCACTCTTAGCATCAAATTTGCCAAATTGATCACGGTCATTTAAAATGTAGCATTTGCTTCCAAATGTGTGGAAGTAGTTAACATTTGGCTTCCTACCCTTCCATAATTCATAGGAGGTATTTCTAGATCCGGGCCTTAGGAAAACTCTATTCCCTATATAGCAAGCCGTATTGACGGCTTCGACCCATAGGTTCCTAGGGACATTGTTGCTAAGCAACATCACTCGGGCCATCTCTTGGAGGACCCTATTTTTCCTCTCAACAACTTCATTTTGTTGAGGTGTCCTATGAGCCGAGAACTCATGGGAGATGCCTAAGCTATCACAATAGCTTTCAAAAGAGGCATTCTCAAATTCTCTCCCATGGTCACTTCTAATCCATTTAATGCTTTTAATGTTAGAATTCATTTCATTTTGTATTTAGTACAAAGCATTTTAAACTTATCAAAAGTTTCGGATTTTTCTCTAAGAAAATATGTCCATGTAAATCTAGAGAAATCATCAACACAAACAAAAATGTATCTCTTTCCACCTAAACTCTCGGTTTGCATAGGACCCATGAGATCCATGTAGAGAAGCTCTAGGGGCTCCTTGGTGGAGAGATACTTGCCCTTTTTGTGCATGCTTTTGGTTTGTTTTCCTTGTTGACAAAGTCCACAAATACCATTGGCTTTCTTCCCAAGCTTAGGGAGGCCACGCACACAACTGAACTTTCCAAGGGTTCCCTAAAGTTCATGTGGCCAAGTCTTTCATGCCACAACTCAATTTGCTCATCCATGGACACAATGTTTGAGACTATTCTAGCTTCAAGACAATAACAATTGTCACTAGATCTCATACCTTTCAACAAGGTTTGTCCATCGGGTTTTAGGATAAAGCAATCATCTTTACTAAACAAGACGGAATATCCTTCATCACTTAGATGTGAAATGCTTATTAAATTGGCTTTCAAGCCATCAACAAATAAAGCATCGGATAAGAAGGGTAATCCAGGAATGGAAATGGTTCCTTTCCCTACAACTTTCTTTTTGGATCCATCACCAAAAGTGACATATCCTCCTTCCTCCATAATAAGAGTCTCGAAGAAACTCTTGTTTCTCGTCATGTTCCTAGAGCACCCACTATCTAAATACCAAAAATTAGAAGAATTTGCCTTCAAGGCTATTTGAGCAACATGGAAAACATTTTCATTCTTTCTAATCCACCTAGAAACAATCTTAGCTTTCTTAGTGGTCTTTGGTACATGGGCTCTAGATGTTCTAGGATCATGCATAACAATATCATCATTCCTAGGAACATGCATCATGGCTCTTTTCTTTTTCTTCTCTATCATGCTTCTAGTTTTGCACATTTTAATATATCGAAAACAATGTGGTCTAATATGACCATCAAATCCACAAAAGTGACATATAGGAGTAAAATAAGGAATCATACCTTGTCCTTGTCTTTGTGGATGAATGGGTTCAATCCATCTTCGTTGTTGAACCGGTCTAGATTGCTTCCTAGCTTGAGGTTGCATGATAGGTCTCTTTCCTTTGTGAGCCAATTGTGGAGGAATGTTGGCTTGAGGGACCCTAGGGGGTTGAGCTTGAGGTTGCCTTCTTAGCCCCATCTTCACTTGTGCATTTGAACATTGTCCTATTTCTAACTTCTTCCTAGGAATTTGCACAATTGAAGTTTCTTCGTTCCTCAAACTCTTGATAAACACGGTCTTGTTAGAGGTTGAGATTTTCTTGCCATCTTTATACCCAAGACCCCTCTTGTCACATGGACTCTTTCCAACACCAAGCATATGGTCAAGCTTCTTGGTGCTAGAATCCATCCTAGTCATAGACTCTCTTACTTCTTCAAGCTCCCTCTTTAGACTTTCTTCATTCCTCCTAGATAAGACTAACTCCTCTCTTAGCTTATCTTCCATCTTCTTGAATTTTTCCACTTGTTCACTTTAGTGGTCATTATGAGATAAAAGCTCAAGATTTTCTTCTCTCAACGTCTTGATCTTTCTTGTGCTCTTGATTGCTAAATCATTAAACTCGGCATGGTATTTAGCAAGCACCTTTTTCTCCACAAAACCATTTATGGAGTTAGAAAAGGAATCACTTTCTTCTCCACTTGAGTCATTTTCCTCTTGACTCATTTCCTCTTTCTCACTAGCACTTTTACTTTTATGGGAGGAGGCAAAAGCTAGTAGATTAGCCATGAGCTCTTCATCATCCGAAGACTCATCTCCCTCATAGGAGTCATCACTACTTCCACTCCAAGTGGCGGCCATCACTTTTCCCTTTTTCTTCTCATTGTGATTTGCACATTCGGGGGCAAAGTGACCTATGCCACCACACTCGAAACATCGGACCCCTTTCCTTTCGGTCCTTTCTTGCCTAGGTTCAAACTTTTTGAAAGAGCCATTTTTCTTCAAATCTTGACCTTTTGATCCAAAGCCCTTTCTTCTAAACTTTATAACCTTGTTGAACCTTTTTACAAACAAGGCAAGGTCTTCATCCGAGTCGATCTTCTTTGCCTCCTTTTCATCCTTGGAGGTTTTCAAAACAATTCCTTTTTGCTTTTTAGGAGGTGTGGAGATAGGACCCTTCCTAGACTCATAAGCTAGAAGTCTCCCAATCACCTCACTCGGCTTCATATCATTATATCCACTATTTTCTTCTAAAGCCATCACCTTCGATTCGAATCTATCGGGAAGAGATCTCATAATCTTTTGCTTGATTCTCCTATCCGAATATGGATCACCAAGTTGATGACTTTGGTTGACTATGTACATCAACTTGATCTCGAAGTCGTTGAAGCACTCATTCTCCTCCATCTTAAACATCTTGAATTGAGTTTGGAGGACTTGAAGCTTAGAGTTCTTCACCACTTCGGTTCCCTCATGTGCAATCTCTAGGATGTCCCATGCCTCTTTAGCTATCCTACTATTTTGAATCAATTTATATTGATTTTCATCCATTGCACATAGGATGGCATGCATCGCCTTCCTATTCCACTTTGAAGCCTCAAACTCTTGTGCGTTCCATTGCGCCTTAGGCTTCAATACTTCTTCTCCTCCACCACCGGGAGTCATCATGGGTAGATCATATCCATCTTCCACCGCCATCCATGCACGGTCGTGAATTTGGCATATGTAGGATTCCCTCTTCCCTTTCCATTGGGAATAGTTCAAATCGGTAAGAAGTGGTGCTAGAAGCACCTTCGTTGCCACCACCATTTCCACCGTTTCCACTCATAGTGTTTATGAATGAATGAAATGAATGCAAATGTATGAATGATCAAAAATCACACAAAATGCAAAACATACCAAAATAAGCAAGGATCACCTATGTATGTCTAGGAACCCGCTCTGATACCAATTGAAACAAATTATAACACGGTGTGTATAAAACTATCTAGAGGGGGGGGGGGGGGGGGGGGGGGGGGGTGAATAGATTTTAAACTTATTACCCAATTTTTCATGTTAAGACAAAATTATGAAATTACCCCTAACTAGATAAAGCAAAAAATCAAGTATAAAATGTGGAAATTAAATAACACTTGATTTTTATGTGGAAACCCTCACGGGAAAAACCATGGGCTAGTAAGTAAGCCACACTCGAACCTCGAATCCACTAAATGTGTAAAACGATTACAACCTAATCCTGGAAGTAATCACACACCTACCTAATCCCGGTATAAGTGAACCTAGTCCAATTTGCTTGCGATCTAAGCAACCTAATCCCGGAAGCTACACACAAGACTTACTTTCTCAATGAAGAGAATAACACCCTAAGTGAATATATGAATATCCAAATGCAACATAGAGCAAGGGAAACCCTATATGCTTATCTAAGATGATGAATTTGCAATTAAAGCAATCCTTGATATTAAAAACTAAATGACATGTCAAATAGTTTAGCTAATCAAGATTAAGCACAAAACCTAATTAGCTATCACAATACAAATTCTCAAACATACATCACACTAATCTCAATCTTGTATCAAAAGATATATGAAAATCATACAAGTAATAAATTGAGATTGCTTGTTAAGAAAAGCACAAAATATGTAAGATATTAGTGAAAAGCTTACCAAGCAAAGTATGATGAAGAATCCATGCAAGATGACATCTAGATGATCAAAGATGATGCTAGATGATGATTGATGATCATGAAAAAAGTGTTTGGGTAATTAAAAATGAGTTCTTGGAATTTTTCTTCTCTTTGAAAAATATCATAAGCATGAAATCTGAACATGAACTCTCTTAATTGACCTAAAGTCAAAGTGGCATATATATAGGGGGCCAAATCAAAGTGAGGTCGTTTTGATAAGTTGGCCTAATATTTTGCCTTGGGCGCTGTACGTAGAGCGCTTCTGTACAGCACCTGTACAGCGCCCATAATCTGATCTCTCGGGTCTGAGAGGGGCGATGTATGAACAGCGCCTCTATACAGCGCTCGTACAGCGCCCGTACAGCGCCCATCCAAAATGCATCAGACCTGATGCATTTAAATGTCCATTTTTGCATCAGGTCTTGTGGGCGCTATTCAGAACAGCGTTTTGAACAGCGCCCTTTGCAATGCAAGAATTCTAATGCTATGCAAGACAAGACAATGGGCAATGCAATAAGCAATCAAACTAACATGCAAGAAGAGATGAAAATTAGCATTAATGCACAACAATAACAAAACACAACATACAAGGATTAAACATATGCATGAGTTGTGAGTGTGTGCAACTATCTCTTCAAGACAAGTAAGCACATAGAAATTTACCTTCGGTGCTTATCCAGACGAGGTCTTCAAAGGGCTTCGAACAAGAATACCAATACCTAGGCTACCCTTACAAAGAACCCCAACATGTGGTTTGTCCATGAAATGAGCCAATCAACAAATGGGAACCTTACAAATGAAGAACAAACATGGTTAGTGGCCCCCGAATCAACTATCCAAGGTGAAGAATCATCTTCCACTAAACACGACTCAAGAACAAGTAAATCAAATTTACCTTTCGTTTTCTTCTTCTTGGCTACCTCCTCTAGATACTGAGGACAGCTCCTCTTCCAGTGCCCGACCTTATTGCAATAGAAATATTTTCCCTTACTCTTGTCGATGGAGGTGCCTTTCTTTTTGGTCTGGGCTTTCTTGGGTTTGGGCTTACCATTCACCTTCCCAGCAGACCTATTCCTCTTCTTCTTATTATTATTGGAGGAAGATGGTTTGGCAACATTTGCCTCACCGGTCTTGCCTTTGCTGTCCTTAGTCAAGGACTTAAAGGTAGAGAGCTCATTGAGCAACTGTGTGAGACTGAACCTAAGCTTGTTCATCCCATAGTTGCTCTTGAACTGATTGAAACTCTTCGGAAGAGTTGTCAGTATGATGCTCACCTAACTGGGTTCATCAATGGCCCCGCCATTGATTTCTGTCGTGTTGAAGTAGGACATGATGTTCAAGACATGTTCCCGAACTGATATACCCTCTTTCATACGAGCATGCATTGCGGAACGAACATCTTCGTGCCGCTTTTGCTCAGAGGGTTGCCCAAACATAGCCTACAATGACTCCATTATTTTGAATGCGGAAGTCATTGCTTCGTGCTTTGTGACAAGCACGTCTGTCGTGTTAGGATTATGCTCAATAGCAAGAGTGTAATATTGTAATTGACAATCTTTTTCATATTAATAAAGTGATTTCTGGTTTAACAAATCTTATAGCATTTATAGTTTAATATTATAATTGTCAAAATAAATAATCATAAGGTCTAAAGACTATGAGAAAAGAAGAATTGTTCATACATCTGGATATGTATGAGGTAGACACAATTCTTTAGTTAGTCTTAAATAACGTTCACAACTTAAGTTAAAGGTTGGGCACCTTTATCTTGTTAAAGTTGTAGAATTCTTTTGCTAGCATTTGAGAGGGATCAAATGAGATATGATGAGTCTAAAATCATCGGAGTGTCTTCGAGTAAAAGAATCTAGTGCACTGGGTGCATTGAACTGGATCACAATGAAAAGCTTTATCTAGAACTGTCAATAGATAATAGTCTTTTCATTATCAGGACAATCGGAGAGTCTATCTTAATCCTGAGATAAATGATGGACTTATGGTTGCAAGTGATATCATTTGAGTTATCAATGAGTACGATTATATAGCATAGTCTATCCTCAATAGTTTGGTGATATTCATTTGTTAATCGATAGAGGACTTCATTTATAGATATGGACATCGTGGCTCCATTTATTAAATGAGAGTATAATATCATCATATGGATGTTTTGAGGTAATTGGATATTAAATCTCAATGTTGAGTTTTCGATAGTGTCTATTGAAAACATGGCTTCTGGACAAGTCAAATATCCAAGTTCAAAACATGATCATATGAGTAAATATGGTAACTTGGAGAGTTATATGCGGTCTATGAACTCTTGGCGATTACTGATATTAATCACGAGGATACACTATCTCCAATATGATATTCTAGGGCATGAATGAGGAACATCTTCTTATTCTATCTTTATTTAAGAGTTCAATTTTAGCTCTTTAGTGGAATGAGTTAAAATTAATGGATCGGACCAAAGTGAATCATTTGTTGATTGTGATTAGGTTATGTCTATTGAAGCTTAAATTTAGATAGCCCGCCAAGATCCCCAATCCACACGAACTTGCATGGATCACTTGATATATTCTACCGGACCAATTTATGGGTCCATTTAGAATTGCATTTAATATATTAAGAATATAATTTGCACATTATTTATTTAATGGGCTGCTCAATTATATTAATATATTAATGAAAGGCATGTGGGCTTGTTTCTTTTAGTAAGAATGGGTCTGGTTCACATGTGGGCTTTTTATTTTAAGTCCAATGGATTAAATGAAATAAGAAAAATAATATATGGCCCATTTATTCAAGTGGGGCAGCAAGGTGTATATTAACCTAATATATTATTTTGTTTCATTGTTTTAATTAAATAAGAATTAATTAATTTATTAATTAATTGTTTAATTAAGAAACAAATCTTTTTCTGATCAGGAAATATATTTCCTAGAGTTATACTATTGGTAGTAGTATACTAAAAGTAAAAGACTTGTTTGATAAGAAAATAAATAATTAATTCTATTTATTTAATCAAATAAGAAGTCTTTTTATTTAGTCAATAAAAGAATAAATATCTATGAGTTGGATTACGGTTTGAAGTCTAAAGTATGATGGAAATTAGGGTGCAACACAAACCTATTTTGGCATGTGATTTGCGGCAACCCTAGTCCATTTTAGAGAAGGATTTCGGCAACCCTAAAGACAAGAGGAAGCAAAATTTCGGCCACCTATATATTACCACATATAGAATTCGGCCACCCTAGTTGTTGATTGATACAATTTTCTTCTTCTTCTCAATTCATAGAAAAATATTATTTTTATTCTACTAAAACATAAAAGAGTGAAGAGATTATTCTTTGATGGTACACTAATTGCTTGTTCATCAATAAACTTGTGTGTACAACATCGATTTAGGTTCACGCGAGTTTCGATCATTAGATTGAGAACTCAAAAGTGACCGGAATAATCTTAGTCTTCTTTTGATTGTTTTGTGACTAACAAAAGAAAAAGAAAAGTTTGTTTGTCCATTCTCAAGTTTGCAATTCAAAGAAAAGGGAGACCACGCTCCTAGGTGATTCACGTTCGTGCTAGGATTGAAGATCTTGCAGATTACCATCGACGTAAGTCAATCGAATCACGTGACAAAAGGTATTCTTCTTTTGTTGATTATATGTATGTTTAATTAATAAAAGGGTTAAGGTTCATAAAAAGGGAAAAATTTTAAAACTACTAAATCTATTTTTAGTCTCGCTTCCGCTACGTGTACTACGGTATTTTTCCCTACAATGTCATCAAATGAGACCCATTTCTCATATGCCTCACGAACTCTTTGTGCGGCATGGGCAGTAGGCGCTGGAGGACATTCCTCCGTAAGCACAAACTTAAGGTCCTTGGTGACCAAAATTGCATTGATATTGTGTTTCCATTTAGTGTAGTTATCACCAGTTAATTTTTCATTGGCTATAATTTGTAAGAGTGTAGTTGACATGGCTGAAAAAACATAAATTAAGAATTCATTCAGTCATACAATCAAAACTTGTTCGAATGTTCGGCATAAAATTAAGCATGATGCATGAAAATGTTTAATGAACAAGAACAACCCTAAAAAATGTTACTACGCCATGACAATCCAACATACCACAAGCAAGTGCCGCCTTAGGGTCGGTCAAATTCTTGCATGTTGGATTGAGACATTCTCAATCAAATGTTATAACAGAATAACTCTTATTCCTCTAATATTCAGCCATCGTTTATTTCAGTTAGGTTTATAATTAACCAATTTTAATTAAAACATTGTAAGTGTAACCCATCATTTCAAATCTCTAGAGCTTAACTCGAGAATTGCCGCCTTAGGGTCAGTCAATCCCGAAATCCCCTCAGAAATCCTATCTGTTAGGAAGTCAACCTTGGTATTGATTCTTATGGAAACCCTCCTTAGGGAGGACGAAAGCAAAGCCGTCACGAGGCCCCACTTGAATCTCACGATGTTGAACTAATAATGGAGACCATGGGATATAATGTCATATATCCCTCTCCCACTCACTATTTTATAATTAGGGTTTTCTATAGTAGTTAATGCACCTAGATTTATACAAGATTAAACGGCTAACTTCAATCTAGTTGTCTAGCGCATTAACCTTTGTTTATTAGAATCTAATTCTAATTAACTAATAAATTATTATGATTTTTAACTCTTAAAATATATATATATATATATATTAGTGAAAATTTTAATCTATGTAAACAATATACTAAGGCTAGAATTATTCAACATGTGTTACCAAGTTTTAACTATTAAAACTAAACACATTATTAGGCCCATTAATAAGGGATTTAATCGAATTAATCTAATATTAATAAATAAATAAAAAGGCCCTATTAGTCAAACTAATTTAACTCATAAATAATAGATTAATAATTAATTGTTGTGAATCAAAGAATAATAAATAACAAATGAATGAAAGAGATGAGAAATAAAGTGAGAGAGATTAGATGTGAGAGAGACGAGAGATGAGACTTGAGAGAACATGAGATAGAGAGAGAGCTTTGCTCCTTTTTATTGATATCGGCGGATCAACAGCACTACAAATGAAAGGAGAACATATATATATAGGCATAGCTTACATCATCAATGACATCACTTACTTAAACACTAAGAAAACACAATTAAGTGAGGCGGTGAGAAATCTAGTGCTTATACAAATATAGGTGGTGGTGGGGATCCACATCATTTATAACACTCCCCCTTGGATTCCCACCAATTGTATTTTAATTTACTAAGGAAAACCCAATAGGACAAAACCTTATTAAAATACATACAATGATATTCTAGATCTTGTGGAGTTGGACATTCTCAAAACTATCTCGTTAAAAACCTTGTCAGGAAAACCCAGTGGGATAAAACCTGATCGAAGGGAAAAAGAGTATAGTACACATATGTCCGTTCTGAACTTTGCTCCCCCTGATTGTCTCATTAAAACCTTGTCAGGAAAACCCAGTGGGACAAAACCTGATCGAAAGGAAAAAAGAGTACAATGCAAATATGTTCATAGTTAATGTTTTCTTCAAGACATTTCTCACATTTATACTTTGTTAGGGAAAACCGAGTAGGATAAAAACTTGAGCAACGATATTCATTGATCTGTCGGATCAAAGTAATATTTATGATGATCTTTTAGATCAAGGTAACATATATACGATGATTTGCAAGATCAAAGTAATAACTACAATGACATTTTGATCAAGATAACATATATACAATGATCTATTGGATTAATGTAATATTCATGATGATCTTTTATGAATCAAAAGATTTTTGGGTGTGCTTAGGGAATTGTCTCATTAAAACCTTTATCAGGAAAAATCCATTGGGACAAAAGCCTGATTAAAGGAAAAAAAGTACAATGCACTTATATCCCAATATGATTAATAAACTTCATTTGATATGCTCCCCTTGATGGGATGCTCTCCCTGATAAAAATTCTTGTGAAGCAATCTTCTAGATTGCTGAACTTCAATAATATCATAAATGATTGGAGGAAGTATAAGCAAAGACTTGTTTTATGAAATAATATCCATATGGAATCCTTTTCAGAATCTTGTCAACATATTCTGATTGATGGACAAACATTCCATTTGATTTATGTTCGACCTTCGGGTCGAGACAATATTTTATTTCCCACGTCTTCCTTTTCAAACTCATTTATAAAAAAATTCAGGAGTTTTCAAGAGCTCTCCAGGAGCTCCAATTAAATTCATATCAACAACGTATGTTGTGAATATAGTAAATTCGGATTCTGATTTCTTTGCGAAGACACTTGGGTATATAATATAATTATTATACCTTTATTTTATCAGATATTTACTGAGACGGTTATAACACATCCGTCCAGATTATTTTTAATCCATATAAGGATTTTTGTATATTCATCAAATACAGATTACAAGATCTCAATTTATATGCTTTTAGCATTTTAAATCTTTCCAGGATTATAAATATCTGCATTGAGTGAATCATATAGATAAATGATTACTACGTCTAAAGGACATATTTCAAGCCTTGTAAAGGCAACCAAATTTATCAAAATTTTGAAACGTAATTGTATCTGTCACTATTAAATACCAAGTTTCTGTGAGAAACCTTGTACTACGAGTCGTGTCTCATATCTCACGATCTCGTTTTTCTCATTACGTTTCCGTATAAAGACCCATTAGTATCCAACTAGTTTGACATCTCCAGGTGTCTGGAGTACTATTGGTCTAAACACTTTATGTTTGGCATATAAAGTCAATTCTTCTTGAATTGCTTCTTTTTACTTAGGTCAGTCATGCCTTTTGTATACAATCATTGATATTATGAATATCATAATTATCATTTATAATTTCAGTAGCGCTACTGTGTATAAAAATACATCATCAATGATTGTTTCTTTATGATTCCACATTTCTCTTATATGATTTATAGAAATTTTCTCAATTTCAATATACTTGAATCTCTGTTGAGATTTCTTCCATTTCAATGGATTTAGTCACTTCATAGACTCGTGTCTCTTTAGATATATCAGACTCTTATAGAGTTGATTTAGAGAAAGTGGATTTATTTATAACTCGAGTTTGTTTACTTTTGGATCCTGATAATAATACCTATCAAAAAAGGTTCATAAGCTTATGATATGCATCAGATGATTTATTTGTTGTCATTTACTCTGATCATTCTTTAAGAACAATCACCCGGCCGGGGTTTATGAGATAACAACTTATAAAATTGTGTTACCTTTAATATATCAGGTAACAGATTAATAATCATATGATGATCAATTATCTTTCGTATTTTAGTGATACAAAGATTGAAATTAGACACATTTATATATAGAGAACCGAACTGGTATCTCTATTTTATATAAGAGTAACTTTTCATTTACTCTTTCTGGAGAAACTTTCTATTTGGAAATTAATCAATATAATAATACACAGATTGTGCGTAAAAATATAAACTCTCAGAAGTTTAAATGATCTAACAGAAGATTAATCAAAAACAATATTAATCTCATAATGATATAGAATTCTTATCTTAGATCATGCCAAATATATAATAAGGAGATATACTATACAATCAAATATCTTAAAAACGTGAGCAAGTCAATGACCAATTACAAGTTGTAATGGTAAATAACGATGATAAGTGGTGATCATAGATGAGTGTATCAACATGTAATATAGAACGTCCCATATAGAAATTGGTAATTGAATCGAAATAATAAAGTTATCAAAATTACCTGGAAAAGTTTGATAAGTGATTCCGCTGATCCATTCTGATTATGAGTATATGTGAAAACTGGATGTTGAACATCGATCTCAATTGGAGAGATTTGATAATAGATGAACATGTGATGATCTCATAGATGCATCAATTAGAACCATAAAATAATGGAAGGATTCATTTGGTGGATGAATATATCCACATATACCCTCTTGAATGATGGGGATTCAAAACCAACATTAGAATAAGATGTTTTATTTGAAGGATGAATTTATCCACATACAAACCCCATTTTGATTAGTGATATAATTCAGATGATAAATTACACATCTTTTCTATAATCAGCTTCTGGCCTAAATCACGCACAGATATTCAACATTCTTATTATTCATGGTCTCAAACGACATTAATAAAGTTACATGTCTTTGATCTAAGCAGATTTCTTTATGTTCTGCTTGAATGATATAAAGTATCACTGATACACAATTTCATATCATCTAGTAATAAGATTGTGACTCTTCTAGAGCCTTTATTCAGATCCGTTGGATCTGATTCGGTATTAAACTTATACGCTTTTGAACTAAACATATTTCTTTATGGTCTGCTTGAATAATATCAAGTATCATTGACACATAATTTAGTATTGTTTGATAACAGTATAGTGGCTCTTCCAGAGCTTTCTATCAGATCTGTTGGATCTGATACAGTATTAACATTTGCTCTCAACAAAGTTAAATCCATAAAATATTTCTGACTCCGCAGAATTATATGAGTTATTGCACTCTAGGCAAGACATATATTTTTCCTAATGGGAATTTTATGGACATTATTTGTAATGCCATTTTATATCTCATCTGAAATGATAATAATTCTGTAGAATTGTATGAGTCGTTGGACTATCATCATTGTATGGATATATTTAATTATCCCATCCATATAGCAATCATGGCCTGGATCCATGCTTTTAATTTTACAACAAATATATATACATAACACCATTAATACAAATATGGAATATCAATAAGAGGGAGAATAGTACAAACTTGGATGCTCAGTTCGAGGTGTATATCTCTCTGTGTAAAGTTCCGATAAATAATCCAATCGATCATATTTTAGAAACACGAGTAAAGAACGTTTTGACAAAATGTCAACCCGATCGGACCATAGATCAAAAAGATATCACTCTTCGATGAAACCTACACAATACTTGAATTTTTTTTCCTGTTTTCTGCCCAGCCTTGTTCGGAGCTGCAGAACTCATCATAGGGACTTCTGATTTACAATCCCAGTGTTCATATTCAAGAACTACAAGAGTAGAATATGCTAACTAAATTTCAACTCAAACCGATCTTAGACGAGAGAGATATAATAGTTTGATCAAGATTGTGCAGTAATATTCTTCACACAATTTCTGCACACACCTCATTTTTCTTCTCTTTTCTTGTAAAATATTTCCAAATTCATTATACATGATATTAGGATCTTAAATCATTTTTATGATACTCACAACATCCTGTTGGATGTGTAGATACCTTTTTGAATATTGCTCTTCATGAGCATTAAACATGAATTAAATGGATAAAATATTATTTCCAGTTTCATTATACTTTAGGATCTTAAATCATTTTTATAATACTCACAACTTCCTGTTAGATGTGTAAATCATTTTTCTTCTTCTTCAAATGAGTGATATGTAAGTATATCACTTCATATATGTATATGAGATAAAATAAAATCATGGATCATATTAATTTTTTGAACTCTCGGTTCGACCACGAACTGTAAGTTCATATATAAAATTCAGAAAACTTCAGATTCTGAATGAATTTGAAACCCCAGGTTCCAAATAATAAATTATGAAATTCTTGTATATAACACTGGATCCAGAACTCCAGGTTCTCATCGGTTTTCAAAACCGTGCCGACTTAAATATCATAATTCCAGAAACTTTAAGTTCTGGTTAGTCGGTCTAGCCAATCTCTTATATTGCATAAAAATAAATGCTAAATATTTAAACAATTTATTTGGAGACACAGCATAAAGCCAGTCCTAAGACACAGCATAAGCCAGTCCCGAGACACAGCATAAGCCAATCTCATATATTGCATAAAAAATAAATACTGAATATTTAAACAGTTTATCTGGAGACACAGCATAAAGCCAGTCCTAGGACACAGCATAAAGCCAGTCCCGAGACACAGCATAAGCCAGTCTCATATATTGCATAAAAATAAATACTGAATATTAAAACAGTTTATCTGGAGACACGGCATAAGCCAGTCCTAGGACACAGCATAAGCCAGTCTCATATATTGTATAAAAATAAATACTGAATATTAAAACAGAATAAATAAATAAATCCAAAACTATATATGTATTTCGTTAACGGCATAAGCCATGTTGTTATACGAAACTGTATACAGGTCCAGAGTGTTGAGATGTAAGTAAATCACTCATCAGGGGATCCTTTTTGCTTACATGCAATCGTGCTGATAACGTGTTGTGAATCAAAGAATAATAAATAACAAATGAATGAAAGAGATGAGAAATAAAGTGAGAGAGATTAGATGTGAGAGAGACGAGAGATGAGACTTGAGAGAACATGAGATAGAGAGAGAGCTTTGCTCCTTTTATTGATATCGGCGGATCAACAGCACTACAATGAAAGGAGAACATATATATATAGGCATAGCTTACATCATCAATGACATCACTTACTTAAACATTAAGAAAACACAATTAAGTGAGGCGGTGAGAAATCTAGTTCTTATACAAATATAGGTGGTGGTGGGGATCCACATCATTTATAACATTAATGAGAATTTACCAAGTTTTAACTATTAAAACTAATCTCATTAATCTGTAGCCATTTATGTGTATTGCCATTTTAATCACGTTAAAACTAAAACACATAATAAAATAGGCTAACATGCATGTATGATATATCAACATATATTTATGTGTAGGCACAACTAGTCTAAATGACATTTGTATGCATGGCAATGCTTAATCATCACATAATTAAAAGCATACATGAGTTGACCGAGTATCGTGGATTATTTAACCTACAATAATAAAAATCTAATTACAAAAAATACCCAAGGCATTCCTTGGTCTTCAAGTCTTTAGGGTTCTTATTTATTTTGGGCTTTTAACCAAGTCCAACTTGATAAAACAAATTGTGACCCATCTCATGAATCAAACCTAAAGCCCAAAAAATTGTGTCCAGTGAACAGTGTCTATGAACAGTACCGTGTGAACAGTACCCCATATAAACAGTGTCAGTGAACAGTGCTGTGAACAGTACCGTATGAACAGTAGTGAACAGTACCGCATGTTTCCGATCTCGCACTTTCACCATTCGTCTTCTTCATCAGATTTCTTCTTACATATTTTATAACAAAATACATAACAGAAAAAATACAGCAAAGAAAATACAGCAAAATAAATAAATAAATATAAAAATTACATCCTAGAATTAATATTACAAAAATATTACAACCTTTTAAAAAAATAACCCTAAATCCACGACACCATACAATTAACGATCAACTATGTTTTAAAATTAAACCATTCAATTAAAAACAACATACAGTCAATTAAAATAGTGCCTACACATTCATACATATTAGGAGCATCGAAATCAATTCTCCTGTTCCGAAAAATTGGCTCTGATATCAGTTGTTAGGATCCCGGTTTACCAATCACGCAGCGGAAGGTTTTTAAAATTTTATTTTATTTTATAAAGAAATAATGCGATCAATAAACCCTAGGATCTATTTTTCGTAACAGTAAAAACAAGAAATCGAAATCGAAATATATATAAAAGAGAAGAAACAATTTTCTTCATACCTACGTAGGAGGCTCCTTCACTTTAATACGATCTGCTCCTGATTTGAACCACTTGATCTTCCTCGCTATCTCCCGGAATTGGTAACAGCGTGTGGGCGCGTCACGGTATTCAGAAACCTGTATGGAAGAAGAAGAAGAGAAGAACACACAAAAACAACTCTTGTTGTTTGTATGTCTTATGTTAGGCCACACAAAAAAAAAAAAACCTTTAAAAAGGTATCTTTTTTTTCTTGTTGGCCGCACACACTTGATATGTCTCTCTTCTCTTTTTGCATGTTTATTGTCTTCTTATCAAATCAATTGCACTGATCCCTTATCAGTGTTTTTTAAAAGAAACATATATCATATATTTTTTTTTAAATAAAATAATCAATTAAATCTTTTAAGATATCTAATATCTTTAAAGATATTAATTCATTTATTTGATTTGATTTGAATTCAAAACTCTTTTAAATTCAAATTTAAATATTTAATTTAATGAAAATAAAATAATCAAATTACCTTTTCTTCATTCAAAATTAAATATCAATCAACACCCTCCATCTAATGATTAATTACACAATTAAATAATCTAATTATTTAATTAACATAATCATTAATATTCATTAATTAAATAATCACATTATTCAATTAATTCCCAAATCGAGACATGTCAATTTCGTAACACAATTAATTGGACAATCCAATTAATTAACCGTGACGTAAATCGATTGGGCTAGCAAGGGGACCTAATGAACCCACAATATTTTGAGCTCCAATAATCCTTAGAAATAATTAATTAAACTCTTTAATTAATATTTCATGATTATTAACTTCGGTGTTATTCCACTAAAAACCCGAAGCTGCACTCTCTCAACTGTAGATGTTTTTACACAAACTAATAACTTTAGGTGTCCATCGATATAGTTATTACATATGGTATAATCCTCCACAAGCAATTCATAATTAGAGCTGGGTCATAATGTCCGTTATACCCCTCTAATTATATCTTTTCTTTAAGTACTATTGATTCTCTAATGAACAATAAATCCTACATTCCTTATGGAATTAGGAGAGCGCTTATATTGTTCAAGCCCTGAATCAACCCTTAAGGGAACTACCATCTACTTCTCGCAAGAAGGAGTGGATTCCACTATTGTGTACAAACCTTCCCAGCCACAAGCCAAACCGCGATCCCAACATACGGAGCATATTGATCAGGAATGCAACTTCGACCTCACTCATGGTATATCAAAGACCACGATCTAACTTGAAGGAGTCGATAAGACACTCAGGATTAAGATCACCCACATATAGCCATCATTAGTAGATATATATATATGAATCTCATCGTTAAACGGATCTTAGTGAGAGATTCATATAGATCATGGCCCAGTCCTATATGATCACATCATACAAGGTCCCTCCATTCTCATATCTCCATATGAATGATCCAGGATAAGATCACCGTACATTACGAAATAGACCGCAGCTGTAGATTAACCACAAATAAAGTACCCAGCTTTATTTGCTATCTACGTACTCTTTAGATTGCTCGTTTCAAACTGCATCTATCTGTATATGACACTCATATACTCAGTTCAAAATTACATCTGGCATCCAAATTACATCTGGCAATCTTGGATGTTAAGTGCACATGTTATATATATATAAAGTATGACACAAAGTGAATGAATATACTACTTCTTTTATTTATGTTCAAATCATATTTATAAATTACAAGCTTTAGGGGAAAAACCCCAATATAAACTACCAAGTGGTAATGAAGAAGAGAATGCTACTCAAGATGTTTATGAGGAGTGACATCTTAATAGTGTGAAACAAATTAACGGTGTGTATAACATTAATCTAGAGGGGGGGGGGGGGGGGGGGGGGGGTGAATAGATTTTAATCAATTTGACCAATTTTCGTGTATGGTCAAGATTACGAAAATACCCCAAATAGTCAATATAATGTAGCAAGTGTAATATAGTGCGGAAATTAAATAACACTTGAAATTTACGTGGAAACCCTCACGGGAAAAACCACGGGCTAGTAAATAAGCCACACTCGAATCTCGAATCCATTAAATGTGTAAACCGATTACAACCTAATTCCGGTAAGTAATTGTTAGGATTATGCTCAATAGCAAGAGTGTAATGTTGTAATTGACAATCTTTTTCATATTAATAAAGTGATTTCTGGTTTAACAAATCTTATAGCATTTATAGTTTAATATTATAATTGTCAAAGTAAATAATCATAAGGTCTAAAGACTATGAGAAAAGAAGAATTGTTCGTACATCTGGATATGTATGAGGTAGACACAATTCTTTAGTTAGTCTTGAATAATGTTCACAACTAAAGTTAAAGGTTGGGCACCTTTATCTTGTTAAAGTTGTAGAATTCTTTTGCTAGCATTTGAGTGGGATCAAATGAGATATGATGAGTCTAAAATCATTGGAGTGTCTTCGAGTAAAAGAATCTAGTGTACTGGGTACATTGAACTGGATCACAATGAAAAGCTTTATCTAGAACCGTCAATAGATAATAGTCTTTTCATTATCAGGACAATCGGAGAGTCTATCTTAATCCTGAGATAAATGATGGACTTATGGTTGCAAGTGATATCATTTGAGTTATCAATGAGTACGATTATATAGCATAGTCTATCCTTGATAGTTTGGTGATATTCATTTGTTAATCGATAGAGGACTTCATTTATAGATATGGAGATCGTGGCTCCATTTATTAAATGAGAGTACAATATCATCATATGGATGTTTTGAGGTAATTGGATATTAAATCTCAATGTTGAGTTTTCGATAGTGTCTATTGAAAACATGGCTTCTGGACAAGTCAAAATATCCAAGTTCAAAACGTGGTCATATGAGTAAATATGGTAACTTGGAGAGTTATAGACGGTCTATGAACTCTTGGCGATTACTGATATTAATCACGAGGATACACTATCTCCAATATGATTGTCTAGGGTATGAATGAGGAACATCTTCTTATTCTATCTTTATTTAAGAGTTCAATTTTAGCTCTTTAGTGGAATGAGTTAAAATTAATGAATCGGACCTAAGTGAATCATTTGTTGATTGTGATTAGGTTATGTCTATTGAAGCTTAAATTTAGATAGCCCGCCAAGATCCCCAATCCACACGAACTTGCATGGATCACTTGATATATTCTACCGGACCAATTTATGGGTTCATTTAGAATTGCATTTAATATATTAAGAATATAATTTACACATTATTTATTTAATGGGCTGCTCAATTATATTAATATATTAATGAAAGGCATGTGGGCTTGTTTCTTTTAGTAAGAATGGGTCTGGTTCACATGTGGGTTTTTTATTTTAAGTCAAATGGATTAAATGAAATAAGAAAAATAATATATGGCCCATTTTATACATGTGGGGTGGCAAGGTTAAAAAATTAACCTAATATATTATTTTGTTTCATTGTTTAATTAAATAAGAATTAATTAATTTATTAATTAATTGTTTAATTAAGAAACAAATCTTTTTCTGATCAGGAAATATGTTTCCTAGGATTATACTATTGGTAGTAGTATACTAAAAGTAAAAGACTTGTTTGATAAGAAAATAAATAATTAAGTTTATTTATTTAATCAAATAAGAAGTCTTTTTATTTAGTCAATAAAGAATAAAAAATACTTATGAGTTGAATTAGGGTTAGGAGTCTAATAATATGTGAATTAGGGTACAACACAAATCCTTTTTTGGTAGAGGAAATTTGGCAACCCTAATTGGACCACATAGAGATTTCGGCCAACCCTAAAGGAAGAGGAGAAGAAATTTCGGCCACTCTATATAACACTTGTTATAGAGTTCGGCCACCCCACTTGTTGATTGATTCAATTTTCTTCTTCTTCTCAACTCATAGAAAGTGTTTGATTATTCTTCCAAGACAAAAAAAAAAAAAAAAAAAAAAAAAAAAAAAAAGAGAAGAGATTATTCTTTTGATGGTACACTATTTGCTTGTTCATCAATAAGCTTGTGTGTACAACATCGAATTAGGTTCACACGAGTTTCGATCATTAGATTGAGAACTCAAAAGTGACCGGAATAATCTTTGTTGTCTTTTGATTGTTTTGTGACTAACAAAAGAAAAAGAAAGTTTTGTTTGTCCATTCTCAGGTTTGCAATTCAAGGAAAAGGGTGACAACGCTCCTATGTGATTCACGTTCGTGCTAGGATTGAAGATCTTGCGGATTACCATCAACGTAAGTCAATCGGATCACGCAACAAAAGGTATTATACTTTTTGTTACTTTATATATATGGTTGATTAATTTAAAGGGTTAAGGTTCATAAAAAGGAAAAATTTTAAAACATACTAAATCTATTTTTAGTCTCGCTTCCGCTGCGTGTACTACGGTATTTTCCCTACAGTAATCACACACCTACCTAATCCCGGTATAAGTGAACCTAGTCCAATTGCTTGTGATTTACGCAACCTAATCCTGGAAGCTATACAAGTCTTACTTCTCAATGAAGAGATAAAGAACCTATGTGAATATATGAAATACTCAAAAATGCAATAACGAGCTAGGTAACCCTATATGCTTATCTAGGATGATGATATAGCAAGAAATACAATCCTAGATATCAAAGAGCTAAATGACATGTCAAAAAGCTTAGCTAATCAAAGATTATGCAAACCTAGAAAGCTATCACAATACAACTCTCAAACATTCAAAACACTAATCTCAAACTTGTATTTAAGATATATATCAATGACAACCAAGTAATAAATGATATTGCTTGGGAAGAAAGACACAAAATATGTAAGATATAAGTGAAAAAGTTACCAAGCAAAGTGTGTTGAAAAATCCATGCAAAATGTTATCTAGATGATCAAGGATGATGCTAGATGATGTTTGATGATCATGGAATGGTGTTTGAGTAAAGAAAGGTGAGTTCTTTGGTGAAATTTTTCTCTTGGAAAAATATGCTAAGTAAAAGTATACTTTTGAACTCTCTAAAAATGACCTAAGACGAAAGAGGCATATATATAGGGTGTCAAGATAAAGTGACATCGTTTTGAAAAGTGACACACATTTTACCTTGGGCGCTGTACGTAGAGCGACTTGTATAGCGCCTTTCTGGGAAAAATGAAGAATGTTCTTCATTGGCGCTATTCGAACAGCGCCTCTTCTCTGTTCTCTTGGGTCAAGGATAGGCGTTGTACGTACAGCTCTTCTGAACAGCGACCGTACAGCGCCACTCCAAAATGCATTAGACCTGATGCATTTAAAAGACCATTTTCATCAGGTCTGGAATGGGCGCTATTCGTACAGCGCCCTTTGCAATACATGAACTCCTAAGCCTAATCATGACAAGGAAATGGACAAAGCAAGATGCAATCAAAATAACATGCAAGAAGAGATGTTAATGAACATTAATGCACATAAATAAGACACACAACATACAAGAATTAACCACTATGCATGAGTTGTAAGTGTGTGCAACTATCTCTTCAAGACAAGTAAGCACTTAGAAATTACCTTTGGTGCTTATCAATGATGAGGTCTTCAAAGGGCATTGAACTTGAACAATAATACCTAAGCTACCCTTACAATGAATCCTCAACATGTGGTTTATCCATGAAATGAGCCAATCAACAAATGGGAACCTTACATCGTGAAATGGATAAAGAACGTGATAGTATTGCGACTCTTCTCATGCTTCGATGATAACTTATTTAATTTTGAATTTTTTTCCATTTAACTTTTTACCTTTGTATAAGATATTGACCGTTTTCCTTTTGTTTAATCTTTGACAATGTTTCAACTTTGTTGAAAATTTAATATTTTCTAGTAATTTTTTTAATCTTGTAAGTTTATATAGTGAAAGTTTTGAATTTTATTATATTGTGCAATAAAAAATGTAGTTAACATCTAGAAAATCTTTCAAGTTCAATTTGTTATAGAGTGAATAAATAATATGTCCTTTTTAGTAATTTAATATCTCAGTAGACTTTTTGAGATTTTATAACCAAATGGTCTATTGCTATAAAAGTGTTTTTTTAATTACCAACTAAACATCTATAATTTATTTTGCAAAAACTCTATTTCAATTAGATCTACTACAAGTAGACCTTTTACGAATAGAGGTTTTTCAAAAGCCCAACCAAAACAAATACATGCTCTTTGCTTCTTGTTTCGTTTTGTTTGTGGGTTGTTTTTTTTTCTCTCTCTTTGTGTTTTGTCTTGAATTGCTCTATTCTTTGCTTTTTTCTTGGGGCTGTTTGCTTGTTTTTCGTCTTGTGACTTTTTGGCCTTTTCTATAAAGCTTAATGTTTAAAAAAAAAAAAAAAAAACACTAAAAAGAAGAAATAAGAAGAAAAAAAAAATTCATTCATGAGAGGTGAGAGCAAGATGAGACCAAAGATAAAGAGATCTGAGATAGATAGAGATATTAGAGATTGGTTTATTAAGTTTGAAAAATAAGTAAAAGGGTAGTTTTGGAAATAAATAAAATAAATTAGTAAAAACAATTTAACTTTATTTAATTAAATCAAAATTTAAACGAATTGGGCATAAATAGATCAATAGGGGGTGTGCCAATAGCACCACTCATAATTTAATTGAATATTTATTCTGTTAAGCATAAGTCCTTATACTAGCATTGTAGTTGATTTTGGTACAGTACTGATCATGCATATTGAGATCAAAATCAATAGTTCCTTGCTGTCCATGCATTGCATTAAAATTGGTTCATACTCTCTTCAATGAAAAATAAAATAAAAAATTGGTTCATACACATTTAAGTAACGATGAAATTGGATTTCACTGTGATGGACCGTAATGCATTATATTCTTACATTAGTGGAGTGGCTTGCCTACGTCATGATAATGAGAGGCATCGTTTTGAATAAAATGGGTTGATTATTTCAAGATAAATACTGAACTAAGTCTACTTTCAAATTCCCTGCCTCACTACACAAATTATCTTAATCTAGTAGGTGGTGGATTCGTATTAGTATAAGGACTCAAATCAACTGTCTAAAAATGGTATTTCAATTTGTGTCTAACCAACCAATGGGTTTTAATGTGTGTGTTTGAGCATTTTCAGGTTTTTGGATCCAACTGAGTTGTTTGAAGAATATCCGACAAAAGGTGCTATTTTAGAGGATCTCAAGGGTTTTCAAGCAAAAGGCCAAAAAGTGTTGTCAAAACAGCTCCTAATTTAAGGACATCGGTTCAACAGGGTTCCAACATCAATAGTGTTCGCTACCTCGACCGCTGTCAAGACGCTCTCAAAGCCACAGCGATTGTCCGTCAAACGAGAATACCACTGCCGATACCACTGCGGCTTTGGCAGCGGTAATGGCAGCGGTTTGACTACTCCGTCCAGCATAAGGCGTCTTTTAGCGTCTAAGATCTGGATGCCTATATATATTGAGAAGTTTAATAGGTTCTGCTCTCTGGCTTGAACTCTCGCTCTCTCTCATACACAAGCTTACAACTTTGGAACACAAACAACTCATCACACAGTTCAATCATTCATCTTTACGCATAAAAGATTCGAAGACAAAGAAGATTTCAACATCGAAGATTTGAAGAATTCATTGAAGTTTCTCAATGGGTTTTATCTCCTCTATCTCTTGTCTTGTTATTTTCATGATGTGTAACTAACTTCATACTAGGGAATCAATGTGAACCTTTATGAATACTCTTTGTTAGAATTGATTATATTTTCTTAATTCAAGTTTTGATTCATTCAATTCATCCTATATCATAATTCCTTATTCTTATTAATGCATAGTTTTATGCTAGGTATGAATTTAGGGTTGTTGATAATTTAATGGTTGAGATGCATGTGGGTTTCACCATTCTCAACCAATCTTCAATTGAATGGGTAAAATTATTCACCCCAAGTTTTTGGACATAATTTTGGTTCACTTGTTCTTTCGCTTAATGGGTTTTTGGTTGTAATTTATATCGCAAGTTTTTGAAGTAAATTAAATTATAATTGAGAACACTTGATTCATCCCATGATCATATGGCAACAATCATACTTATGATAAGAACGAACCCTTAACTTGATGATCGGACTTTTGCAAGTACCAAAATTCCACACTTGGAATACACAAATCGAATGAAATGTATAATGGCAAGCGGGATCTTTCCTCAGGGAAAGGAAAGATATTTGGCTATAATTAACCTATGTACACTAATCTAAACTACATGCGAAAAAGTAAAATTCATTTTTGGTTTGGAAATTGTTTTAACAACTAAACTAAATTAAATTAAGCAATCTAAAACAAGTAATGAAAGTGATTGGTGTGATATATAATGATGGATATTGGGTGTTAGGTTTATAGTTTGTGTTGGCATTAATTCCATATCAAAACGTGTTTCTCTTGTAATATTTAATGATTCATATATTGAAGATTTTAGAAGACGAAGAATGTCTCAACCACAATTCTTGCAAGAAGCCGGCATTAAAGAGATATGTGCTTCATTGATCATCAAAGGTAATACAAGGCTAGGCACACACACACACATGGCATCCTTGTGTGTTCCTTCATGGTTAAACATCATTGATATAACACATTCACATACTTGATAATATATGCTCATGCATTTATACTATCTTGACAAACTTTGCTTATTGCATATTCTAGGACTATGTCTAGGAAATAGCATGTGTGTGTCTTTGTGTTTGTATGTTTCCATATTTTTGTATTTGGACTTAATATGTTCTATTATGATTCCTTATTGAGTTCCGATCGTTTCGGTTACTCATTCATAAGGTTTCGAGTCCAAACGATGTAGCTACGCTACTTTTCGTTCTCATTCGTTGAGTTAACTTCATCATCGTTTTCTGAGATGATTTCTTAACCATTTTTCAAAGTTGTGTAGTCTTCGTCGTGTGTAAGAGAGTCACGGTTTGTAATCCAAAAACGGATTCAAAATCGGAGTTCGGATGCCCAAGATATGGCTGAAGAAACGAGGGAGCGCGCGAGAGAGGTTAGTGGCCGTGAGGCCACTTGGCCCACGCCGTGAGGGAGGCCGTGGGCCCCACGGCCAGAGGGGCTCTCTGCCCCCGTGAGGCCCATGCGCCCCCCATGGCCTGGGGTGACATGGCCTCACCTGATTGGCCCATTTTGCCTCTTCTCTCTCCTCCTTTTTTTTTCCCTCCTCTCTCTCCATTTGATTTTCAAGAAGAAAAAAGCTAAGTTTCCCGTCAGAATTTTCCTCTGAATTTTCTCATCTTCCAAACATCATATCTCCCTCATCCGGAGTCGGATTTGAGTGATTCGAATTGGAGAACGTTCATAATTGAGTCCTCTATCATTTCCAAGTGGTTTGGTGGCTGTTTGATCAATTTTTCTGGTGGTTCCACACAGAAATCCGAACCAGCTGTTGAATCAAAGGTATTGGACTAATCTTTGGTATTTCTTTCTTTTTAACCTTCAATTTGCTTGGGGTTTCTTCTTCTATATGTATGTTTATGTTTAGTAAAAGCTATTGAGAAAGATAGCTTCATAATCATTCTAATTGAAAGTCAATTTATAGACAAATGTGGACTAGTTTCTATGATTCTAGGTTTTTCACATGTTTGTGAGTTGTATTGTGATAAGAATGGCATCTTAGGTTGTTTGTAACTTGATTGAATCGATTTTGTGATAAATGACCTTGAGATTTGATTTGATCCTTTGATTAATGAAATCTAGGATTGTTGAATTTGTTTGTGTTTTAGAGCAATCTAGGATTTGATTGATTTATATCTTGAATCCTTGCTCTATATTTTTGGCTAGAATATTGATTGATTAAATCTCATATTTCTAGCATTTTATTGTATGTTGATTGCATCTTGAACTTGTACTTCATGAATATATTTTGATTCAAGTGTTGTATGTGTGAATGAGACTTTGAGCTTATGTGTTTGATGTTTCACATGCTTTAGGTTTTATTCTTGTATTTTGCATCTAGACTTTATTACTTGTGGTATCACATATTTAGGTCTACTTGTACCATAGAATGTATTGATCACATGTTCTATATTGATTTGATTGTTTGCATCATTTGCATTCACATGATCACACTAGGAAGTCCTTGTAAAAGGCATGAAGTCTTGGTTAGAGTCGGGGTGACTCAGATAGCCAAGCAAGAAGACTTGCCTAGAGTCGGGATGACTCGGATAGGTAAGCAAGAAGTCATGGCTAGAGTCGGGAGGACTCGGATAGTCATGCATGGGAGGCTCCCTAGAGGCAAGAGTGCCTTGGATAGGGAGTTGGCTATTATATTGGTAGGCCTAGACGTATTGTTAGACATAGACTCCAAAAGAGCGGGGTACACGGGAGGTGTATGCACTCTTGAGGAATTTCTAATCTTCAATCGATGTTGGTTTTGTGTGTTGTCCAATATATGGTGATTTCGCATCATTGAGGGATCTCATACTTTCCAATAGGGTTGGGTAGACTTAGACTCCACTAGGTTAGGTGAGCTAAAGATTGGTCACTTTGTGGATTCTCTATTTTTATCATCCAATATATATAATACCCTAATGGTTGTATTTCAACCCATGGATGTTTCCTCCTTGGAGGTTTTACCACATTAAAAAATCTCTTGTGTTAATTCTTCCTATCTCTATCTTTTATATTTTATTTGTGTATGTTATTATCTTGTTTCATATTACTCACTTGTGATGTATAGTCAAGCAAGTATTTGTAAAGTGTGATTTGTGAATTCATTCTTTAGATCATTTTTGTATATTTGATTCTTTTGTATATTGTAATTTTTGTATAGTGATATTTGATCACTCTTGTAACTAGTTGAACATCTAATGAAATACAAGCTTTATTTGTTGTTATGGTTATTTGCTTTTATACCTCACACAACTAGGTGATATACTTAGACCTTGTGCACATGATTATATTCTCATATTATCTATGTATGTCTTTCTTGGTTTATTTTGTTGTGTGTAAGGCTACCTTAAGGGACAAATGAGAGTTTGTTTAAGGGATTGGAAAAAGGTGTAAAAACCTATTCACCCCCCCCCCCCCCCCCCCCCCCCCCCCCCCTCCCCTCTCTAGGTATGCCTTAAGCAATTTAACTACGTTTGTATACTTTCATTGGGGAATTGAGTTGACAACTAAAAGATTTCCTAATGTAATGAACTAGCCCAATTAAGCACTTTAATCCAACTCAAGGTTTGTTCTTAAATTGATTTAACTCATTACTATGCAAATTCAAACCTTGACTCAAGTAAGCCCTATTATGAGTCTTGGCAAGAATATATGTTCAAGCTCCTACTCAAGTGAACCCCACTACAAGTATTTCCCAAACAAGATTCTCAAGAACAAATTTAAGGTCTTGTACAATATAAAACATTCAAATCACATATATTCAATTTCATGGATGCTCAAGGTTGGAGAGTGAGTTGAAAGCCATTCTAACTCTAAACCACAACCTTCATATGTGAGCCATTTTACAAACAAGCTAAATTGAGCCCCAATATTAACTTAGTAAAGTAAAATGACAACTTCAAAGCAATGAAAATAGAATATACCAAGAGAGGATTTATATAATATATGGCTAGCTCAAATACATGGGATTATCACATAAGTTGTCTCATCAATTCCCCAATAAAAGGTTTAGTTACACATAATGGAAATGTACATAAAAAAAAAGCATGGTTATAGAGAAAACCCATGAAAGCCTTCACAAGTCTTCTTGATCTTTAATGTGCTTGAGATTCCCTTGATCTTGGTAAATCTCCTCTCTCTCTTCAATAAATTTCCAAGATGAGGTGGAAGAATGTTGGTGGAATTGATTAATGGTGGAGATTTTAGTTAATGGAAGGTAAGGAATAGGTTAGAGAGAGGTTAGGGTTCAAGAATGGAAGGGAATAGAATATAGAATGGGATAAGAGGGATATTTATATGTGGTCCCAAAAGGTAGGGTTGAAATCCCGGTGCTACTGACGTGTCGTGTGATCTGCGGTTTCAAACGGCGGCCAGGCCGTCGAATGGAAACCAGCGAATTGAAATGGGAGACACTGGAATTGATCGGCGATCTGATCGGCGATGGATCGGTGGGTGAGTTCTGGCCACCGTTTGGACCTGATGCTACTGGTGGAAAATGGCGGTTTCAATCTGCGGCCAGGCCGTCGAATTGAACCGCCGATTGCTTCTTTTCTTGTCAAATGACCGTTTTGGCCACGAAAGCTCTCCTTTCACCGCTTTTAGTCTAAAATCAGCGAGTTTCTTTATTGATCAACCCAGAATCCAAAAAGTGAGTAACCCGTTGAGGGGAGCATTTGCATTGCACATTCATTGCATGATGTTGCATGTTTTCTTTAATGCAAAAATACTTTATTACAAATGCTTGTTTTATCTCACTAGATCATCTCACATATACTTGTATTGGAAAGTATAAAAACTTTGTTTAGAAGAATTGATTGTTCTACAAGAGATTGAAGACTTGAAGATCTAACTTTTAATTATCTCTTTGTAATGTAGAAAATCAATGTTGACCTTTAGTTTCTATTTTGTTGTGAGGATCAATGTAAGTGGTGGTTTTGTCACGAAATAGCCAAAGGGGGAGATTGTTGATGGATAATTAATTTGGTTCTAAATCAATCAATCAATCAATCAATCTCAACATCTCTGGATACTGTTAATTGCTTAGCTTTAATTAGAACTAGTTTAATTAGTAAATCACTTTTCCTCGTGGGAACAATCCCTACTTGTCGCTGTACTTATCTCACTATTCGTGCACTTGAGAGTTAGGTTTTTTATAACACGATATTATCCATCAACAATCTCCCCCTTTGGCTATTTCGTGACAAAACCACCACTTACATTGATCCTCACAACAAAATAGAAACTAAAGGTCAACATTGATTTTCTACATTACAAAGAGATAATTAAAAGTTAGATCTTCAAGTCTTCAATCTCTTGTAGAACAATCAATTCTTCTAAACAAAGTTTTTATACTTTCCAATACAAGTATATGTGAGATGATCTAGTGAGATAAAACAAGCATTTGTAATAAAGTATTTTTGCATTAAAGAAAACATGCAACATCATGCAATGAATGTGCAATGCAAATGCTCCCCCTCAACGGGTTACTCTCCCTCAATATGTGAACTCCCCAATCATGTGAATTAGCTACTATAATTTAGCAATTAGCATTCTCCCCCTTACTACATACTTCTCCCCCTTTTTGTCATGAAATGGGAAAAGGAGTATTCCCCAACCGGGTCACTCGTAGCAAAGAGAGATAGTAGCATACAAGTCATTTGCATAATCATATATTGCATTTTATGCAAATCAAAGTGGAAAGAAACAAGAAGATTTATTTTAGAAAATGTGTGATTATAATGCATTGCAAGCAAGACATGTTGCATTCAAATCCAAAAGCAATGGTATTTGGCAAAGCAAATGTCAAAGGTTTCCTTAAAGATTTCAACCCAATTTCACCATTTGTCATGAATCAAAGCAAGGATATAGAGTTTATCAATCATTCATTTTAATGAGCAACTATTTCCAACTTTATAAGCGAAACATGGCATGAGCGACTTTGCACCCTATTTGATTTTTCCGGGTAAGATACCCATATGATAGAAGCCATGTTCAACCAATAAGGAAAGAGAGACATTTGGATTGTAAAATCCTTTAAACGGATACAATATCCTTTATTCATTTGAGTCTTATTAGCCTTTCACACATAATATTGCATTTAAGAATATGCAATCATTCATGCTTTTTCATTTGAGCATGTCATATGAATTTCATGCTTTTCATTTTTACGCATGTCATAAAGATTTTCATGCTTTTCACATTTTAAGCATGTCAAGGAGATCTTTATAGGTCATTCAAAGAGTACTTCCTAAGTATATCTCCTAGTCTAAAAATGCATGTTTGAACATAAATATGACATGGATTGCAATACAAGTATGGTTCACACTTATTGAAGAAAAATCATATAAGCATATGTGCAACCAAGCTACTCAAGCAATTAATAAAGAAGCATAAATTATTTCAAATTTTTGCATGCAACAAGTATTCAATTGCTCTCTTTGCTTGAGTTCCGCATTGTAAGGTTTATAGTTAGTGTTGACATTAATTCCATATCAAAACGTGTTTATCTTGTAATGTTTAGTGGTTAGTAATTGAAGAATTTTGAAGACGAAGGACATGTCAACCACAAGTCATTCAAGAAGCCGGTTTTTAAGAGATTCGTGCATTATTGGTCGACAAAGGTATTAAAGGACCTCTTATCTCTTACAAGGCTAGGCACACACTCACACATATCATTCTTGTGTGTTCCTTCATGATTTAATTTCATTTACATATCACTTTCACACACTTGGCAAAATATGCTCATGCATTCATATTAAGTTGATAAACTTTGTGTTTTGCATTTTCTAGGACTATGTCCGAAAACTAGCATATGTGTGTGTCTTTGTGTTTGTATGTTTCCGTATTTTTGTATTTGGACTTGTATATGCTCTATTATGATTCCTTATTGAGTTCCGGTCATTTCGGTTACTCATTCATGTAGTTTCGAGTCCAAATGATGTAGCTACGCTACTTTTCGTTCTCATTCGTTGAGTTGACTTCATCGATGATTTCTGAGATGATTTCTCAACCGTTTTTCAAAGTTGTGTAGTCGTCATCATGCATGAGAAAGTCACGGTTCGTAATCCAAAAATGGATTTGAAATTAGAGTTCGGACGCCCAAGATACAGGCTGAAGAACCGAGGGAGCGCGCGAGAGGACAGCCCAGGCCGTGAGGCCACTTGGGCTGGCCGTTGGTGAGGCCGTGGAGGAGCCTCTGCTCCCGTGTGGGCCACGCGCCCCCCATGGCCAGGGGGTGATGTGGCCTCACTTGATTGGTTGCCTTGGCCCTTCTCTCTCCTCCTATTTCTTCCCTCTCTCTCTCCATTTGAAAAAATTAAGTAGAAAAGTTTCAGTTTTCCCGTAAGCAAATCCTCTCCAATTTTCAGATTTTCAAAACACCATATCTTCCTCATCCGGAGTCGGATTTGAGTGATTCATGTTGGAGAGTGTTTTTATTTGAGTCCTCTAACATCTCCAAGTGGTTTGGTGGCTGTTTGATCATGATTTCTAGTGGTTGAACATTGATTTCCGAACCAGCTGCAGAATCCGAGGTAATGGTCTCAACTTTGGGATTTCTTTCTTTTTGACTTTCCATTTGCTTGGGGTTTCTTCTTCTATATCTATGTTTATGTTTGGTAAAAGCTATTGAGAAAGATAGCTTGATTATCATTCTAATTGAAAGTCAATTTGTGGACTAATGTTGACTAGATTCTATGATTCTAGGTTTTACATATGTTTGTGAGTTGTATTGTGATTAGAATGGCATCTTAGGTTGTTTGGAACTTAATTGAATTAATTTTGTGATAAATGACCTTGAGATTTGATTTGATCCTTTGATTGATAAAATCTAGGATTTGTGTATTTGTTTGTGATTTAGAGAATACATGTTTTGATTGATGTAAATCTCAAATCCTTGCTCTATATTTTTGACTAGTATATTGATTGATTTTAATCTCATATATCTAGCATTTAATTGTATATTGATAGCATCTTGAATTTGTACTTCATGAACATATTGTGATTCAAGTGTTATATGTGTGAATGAGACTTTGAGTGTATGTGTTAGGTGTTTCACATACTTAGGTTTCTATTCGTGTATTTTGCATCTAGACTTGATTACTTGTGATATCACAAATTTAGGTCTATTTGTGCCATAGAATGTATTGATCACATGTTCTATGTTGTATTGATTGTTTGCATCATTTGCATTCACATGATCACACTAGGAAGTCCTTGTAAAAGGCATGAAGACTTGGTTAGAGTCGGGGTGACTCGGATAGCCAAGCAAGAAGTCTTGCCTAGAGTCGGGATGACTCGGATAGGTAAGCAAGGAGTCATGGCTAGAGTCGGGAGGACTCGGATAGTCATGCATGGGAGGCTCCCTAGAGGCAAGAGTGCCTTGGATAGGGAGTTGGCTATTGTATTGGTAGGCCTAGGCGTATGGTTAGACATAGACTCCGATAGAGCGGGGTACACGGGAGGTGTATGCACTCTTGAGAAATTTCTAATCTACCATCGATGTTGGTTGTGTGTGGTGTCCAATATATGGTGGTTTCGCATCATTGAGGGATTTCACACTTTCCAATAGGGTGGGGTAGGCTTAGACTTCACTAGGTTGGGTGAGCTAAAGATTGGTCACTTTTTGAATGTTCTATATTTACTTTCCAATAATATAGTACCCAATGGTTGTAGTTCAACCCGTGGATGTTTCCTCCTTGGAGGTTTTACCACGTTAAAAAATCTCTTGTGTTAATTCTTCCTATCTCTTTCTCTTATATTTTAATTGTATATTTTATTATCTTGATTCATAATATTCACATGTGATGTATTGTGAAGCAAGACTTTGTATAGTGTGATTAGTGAATTCATTCTATAGATCAATTTTGTATCTTTGATTCTTTTATATATTGTAATTTTTTGTATAGTGACATTTTGATCACTCTTGTAACTCATTGAACACTTATTGAAATACAAGCTTACTTTGTTGTTGTGTTTATTTGTTCTTATACCTCACATAACTTGTTGATATACTTAGACTTTGCTCTTATGATTGTATTATCGTATTGTCTATGTATGTCTTCTTTGGCTTATTGTGTTGTGTGTAAGGCAACCTTGAGGGACAAACGAATGTTTGTTCAAGGGTTTGAAAAAGGTGTAAAAACCTATTCACCCCCCCCCCCCCCCCCCCCCCCCCCCCTCTAGGTATGCTTTAAGCAATTTAACTTCGTTTGTATACTTTCACCCATATGGGGTCAAATACCACACCGCTTTAATGAAGGGTATGAGGTCATAAAGACCTGCCAAATCCATTGGATCTAGTTGAACCTATGGGAGACATGTTAGTCTCGTAGCAAGCGGGTTCATCTTTTCTTATCCACCTAGGTGACACAATTACATTCCTAGTGGTCATAGTTTGCATGTTATATGAGATCCTAGGATTATTTACTCTTGTCTTCCTAGGCACATGCAAAAAGGCTCTTCTAAGCCTCTTTCTCTCAATCATGCTTTCAACCCTACATTTTTTTATGTAGTTAAAGCACTTTGGTCTTATGTGACCAATCATACCACAATAATGACAAGTAGGTTTAAGAAGAATTCATACCATTGCTTTGAGCTCTCATCAAGGCATTGCCATGTTGATGAGGTTGTCTTTAATGGTGCACCGGATGGCTTTTCTTTGGAGTATTAGCCGGATGTTGGTGCCTTTGTGGTTGAACTGGTTCTCTCCTTCTTTGATGTTGAACTGGGTTGTTTTGCTTCCTTGGTTGGTTATGCCTAGGTTGAGCTACACCCTTAGTTAGCATCTTCACTTGGCCATTCTTGAAGGATTCATCAAGATCAATCTTCCTCCTAGGATGATAAGGAGGTGAAGCTTTGCACTTGCCTTGAGCTTGAGGTTGCAATATCTTACCCTTCTTCAAGTCTTGAAGGTGCCTCTTCTCTTTATCCCTAACAATTCTTAAGGAATTTTCCTTACACGCAAGTTCATCCTTCATTACCTTCATCCTTTGATGGCAATCTTCAATCTCCTTCTTGTATTTAGACACATCAACTATGTCTACCTTCAAGGAGTCATCCATGTCCAAACTTGAAGTCTTCTTAGAAAGTGAACTTCTTGCCTCTTCAAGTTCCATTTTAACTTGCCTTCAATATCTTTTACACACCGCACTTCATCATTCAAGTGAGTCATCTTGGCATGTAGTTGAAGATTATCCTTTTCCAATCTAAGGATATCATTTTCTTTCTCCTTTAAATACTTTTAAAGGGAGTCAATGAACTCTTGGTTGTCCACCAAATTTACACAAGAGTTCTCGGAGCATGAACTACCATGATTGAAGCATTTCTCACTTGTTCTTGTGAGAGTCATTTCATCAAAGCTTGCTTCTTTCAAGCATGCTCCACGTCGGTTTCCAATCTTCAAGTCACCAATCTTGAAATCTTCAAGAGACAAACATTTGGTGACGTCTTGAGTTTCTTCTTGATAGGAAACTGGAAATGTCAAGTAGTTGTTCTCACACTCGATCGAGCTTGTGGAACATTCTTCAACTACTTCAACTTTGCTATCTCTCCAAGTAGCGATCATAGCTTCCCTTTTTTTTTTTTTTTTTTTTTTTTTTTTAACGAGGTCATCTTCTTCTCCTCTTTCACCTTAGAGGTCATCTTTTTCTCCTCCTTCACTTTGGAGGTCATCTTTTTCTCCTCTTTTACTTTTAGAGGTCATCTTCTTTTGAGATTTCATAAATCTCCTAAATCTCTCTATCATGAGAGTCACCTCATCATTGGAGTAAATTTCATCTCTCTAAAATACCCTCATAATGTTTGAATCAAATGAATGCAAATGTATGAATGACCAAAACTCACACAAAATCCACAACACACCAAAATGAGCAAAGGATCACCTAAGTATATCTAGGAACCCGCTTTGATACCAATGGAAACAAATTAAGGCGTGTTCTAATTTAATCTAAAGGGGGGTAAATAGATTTTAACCGTTATTACCCAATTTTCCCGATTAGTCAATATTACGAAAATACCCCAATCTAGTCAAAACAACAAATCAAACATAATAGTGTGGAAATTAAAAGACGCTTGATTTTTACGTGGAAACCCTCAACAAGGAAAAAAACCACGGGCTGTTATGTGCACTACACACGAACCTCGAATCCACTAATTGCAATGGTATTTACAACCTAGGTTGACCTCAACCTCTCACGGTCTATAACCCACCGCTACTACCCACAGACCTTTAAAAGTGAACCTAGTCCAATTGCTTGAGCAGTACACACCGGTAGTCACACAAGACTTAATTCTCCGAAGAGATCAGATAGCCTATGTGAATATATATGATATTCAAAATGCAAATAGAGATAGGGAACACTAAATGCTTATCCAGGATTATAAGATGACAATTAAATCAATCCTAGATATCAAATGCTATATGACATGGCATAAAACTTAGCTAACTTAGATTAAACAATCCTAGGTATAGCTATCACAATACATCACTCAATCAAGACAACACATACATCTCTATCTTGCATTTAAAATATGTTATAAGAGCATACAAGTAATAAAAGAAAAGGTTTGATAAGAAAAACACAAAGATTAGATGAAATTAGTAAAAACCTTACCAAGCAAGATGTGTTGTTGAAAACCCATGTATGAATGAATCCAGTATGGTTATAGATGATGCAAAATGAACTTTGATGCTCAAGGGAAATACTTTGAGTGATTAAAAGAGAGTTAAAGAAGGAATCTTGGTGCTTTCTTTCAACAGGCACTCTTAATCTCTCTCTAGGGTTTTGTAGCTTTTTGTTCCTTGAATACAAATGAGAGAAAGAGATGTATTTATAGTGCTTAGATGATAACCCTATAAATTTCGTGTATTTCCCTCCAAAAATGAGCCAAATCGGACTCCAAATGAGTGAGATATGGTCAAATTACGAAACAGGGCTGAAGTAGTGCGCTGGTCCGTTGCGTTAGTATAGACCTACGCATTTACTAGCGCATAAGCAAATCAGCACAATAGCTTGATTTTCGAGCACCCCAAACCTTGACCAAACGATATCGAAACCTTTCGTATGATATACCGTTGGAAATGTATGGATGTTTACTTTCTACTCCTCTTTATGGAATGACATTTCAATGCATGTAGAAATAGTTATGATCAATAGAGTGGCCAAAGGTCAGACTTGGAAAGCAGCAGAGATTCCCTGTTTTAGTGGTCACTTTGGAGATATCAAAACCAATCCAAGCGGTCATGAAATATTACGAATAATATACCATTGGAAAGGTATAGGTGTCTACTTTGTACAGAAACTTTCAAAACTCATTTTGAAACTTTATATAAAATGCTATGGTCACAAGACCATGCAAAGGTCAGTTTTGAAAACATTTGAAACATTGAAATCCATTCTTTTGAAACTAGACACTTCACTCCAAACAACCAAACCAAGGGCCTGTTTGTTTTGGCCTCTGAAAACTTAAAGTCATCTATTCAGACATTCTTGTTTGTTTTTTAAGTGATCTAAGGTCTGAAAATCCATTAAAAAAATCAAAGGAAAAAAAGTTGAAAATCTCAACTTTTATCTGAAGTCTTATAGGACTTCAATTCATTTACTTTTTTTTTGCCCAAACTGCCCTCAACAGATCTGGTGGCTTCGTTCATTCCAACCTATTGAAGATCCGATCATTTTCCGAATCGTTTCGCAAGTTCCTTTTCCTCCATCTTCCAAAACCAGATCCGACAAGCTCACTCACAAATCTGGTGGCTTCATTCATGGTGAGTATGCGGCGACTTCGCCAGATCTTCACCTGATGGTCAAGAGAGAGAGAGAGAGACAATGATGAGAGAGAGAGAGAGAGAGAGAGAGAGAGAGAGAGAGAGAGAATCGGTTACTGGTGAGAGTGAGAGAGAGGAAGAGGAGATGATAATCGGTGGAGGAGAAAGAAGATTAATTAGGGAGAGAGTGATTAGCGGAGGAGAAAGAAGAGAATAGATATTTGAGAGTGATTGGCTGAGAAAGAAGAGAAAGAAGATAATATTCTTTAATATTATTTTTTAATATCTTTTAATAACTATTAAATATACTATGGCAATACCAATATAAGAGGTGTAAAATGATGAATACCTCAAATGTGAGAGGAGTGAAAAAATAATAATATCCCATAATAATATATATAATTTAAATTAACATAAAAAAAATATTTTTTTAGAATATAAATTAAAAGGAACTATAATTTTATTTAAATAGTGATATATTATTTTGGATTAAAAAGATATGAGTACATAATAAATAAATATAATGATAAATAATAATCAATGATGCAAGAGTATAAATGTCAAATTACAGGTTTTCATATGTTTTTATTTTTAAAAAACAAACAGCTTAACACTTAATTCAAACCTCAGAAAATAAAAAAACAAATATATTGCTTAGACTTCATACTCAATTCAGCACTTTAAGTTTTCAGACAAAAAACAAACGCCACCCAAATCTAACACTTATCCAAGAGAAGAATGAGACCTTCTCAAGTGGTCAACCATCGCGCTAAAACTTGCACACCATCGTGCAAGCGCGTACATTTCCGATCACACAAACGGAAACGAATTACACAACACTTAAGACTAACATACATGAAGTGTAAGTGTGGGATGTGAATGCATCTTGAAACAAATTAAGGTGTGTTGTAATATATTAATCTAAAGGGGGGGGGGGGGGGGGGTGAATAGATTTTAACCCTTATTACCAATTTTCGTGATTAGTCAATTTACGAAAATACCCCAATCTAGTCAAACAATAAATCAAGCATAAATGTGTGGAAATTAAATGACAATTGATTTTTACGTGGAAACCCTCAACAGGGAAAAACCACGGGCTGGTAAGTGCGCCACACTCGAACCTCGAATCCAATAATTGTGATAACGTTTACAACCTAATCCCGGTTAATAACCCATCACCACTACCCACAAGCCTTTAAAAGTGGACCTAGTCAAATTGTTTATGTGAACACCTAATCCCGGTAGTCACACAAGACTTGGTTCTCCAAAGAGATCAACTCCCTAAGTGAATATGGAAAGATATCCAAATATGCAAATGGAGCTAGGGTCATTAAATGCTTATGTAGGATTATATGATGACAATAAAATCAATCCTAGATATGAAAATAGCTATATGACATGGCATACAACTTAAGCTATGTAGAGGATAACGAATCCTAGATAAAATAGCTATCAAAAACAATCTTAATCATTTTAATGAGATTAATTTAGCTAGATGGCATACAAGCATGAAATCCTAGCTATCAAAAACAATCTCATTCATACAATGAGATTAATTTAACTAGATGGTATATTAACATTAAAGCCTAGCTATCACAAAATAACCCAATCAACACATAATCTCAATCATGTAAATAGAAATTATTCTAAACACATACAAGTTATAAATGAGATAAAATTGATAAGTAAAAACACTAATTATGTAAGATAATAGTGTTCAATATACCATACCATGTGTGTTGAAGAAGACCCATGCATTAGCACATGTTAGATGATCCTAGATAATGCTTTGATGATGATTTATGCATGTGGAAATGGGTTTAAAGAAATAAAGATGTAATCTTTAAGCTTTTTCTCTCAAGTCTCTCTAAATATCTCTCTAGGGTTCTTAGAATCAAAGACTTGTGTGTTAAACCAGAGATAAGGATATATTTATAGAGAGTAAAAAAGGTTGGGTGAAAAGAAAAAATTGTCCCAACTTTAAGGGCCAAATCGGCAGCCTATTCTGCTGCCAGTGCTAGCATAATCAAGGGCGCAAAAATGCACCTGACATACTAGTTTAAAATTGGCGCCCTAAATCGACGGATACGGGCCTCATAAATCCGCCACAAAGCACAACTCAATATTTGAGCGCATCGAAACATGACCAAATGACATTGAAACCTTTCATATGATATATCGTTGGAAATGTATGGAAGTCTACTTTCTACTTCAGTTTATGAAATGACATTTTGATGTCTGTAGAAAAAATTATGGTCAATTGAGTGACCAACGGTTAGATTTGGATAACAGTTGTGATGCCCTGTTTTAGTGGTCACTTTGGAGATTTCAAAACCAATCCAAATGGTCATGAAATATTACGAATAATATACCGTTGGAAAGATATGGGTGTCTAGTTTGTCCATAATTTACAAAATTCAATTTAAATCTTTTTATAAAAAGTTATGGTCACAAGACCATACAAAGGTCAGTTTTGAAAAACATTTAAATCATTAAAATCCAATCTTTTGAAACTAGACACTTCACTCCAAACAACCAAACCAAAACCACCACTTATCCAAGAGAAGAGACCTTCTGAAGTGGTCAACCATCGCGCTAAGACATGCACACCATTGTGCAAGCGCGGATGTTTCCAATCACACAAACGGAAACGAATTACACCACACTTAAAACTATCATACATGAAGTGCAAGTGTGGGAAGTGAATGCATCCTAATGCCAAACATGTCATGGCATTGTCATTGAACAAGATGCACTTAATTAAAATATGCATGAATAAAATTCATGGCTTTGCATCCTAGTGCCTAAACATGTCATGGCATTTCAATAATGAACAAGATGCAATCATTTAAACATGCATGAATAGAATTCATGGCTTTGCATCCTAATGCCTAAACATGTCATGGCATTTCAATGAACTAGATGCAATCAAATAAACATGCATGAAGAGATATTCAACAATCATGATGCACACATATAAAAACACACAACATACAAGTATTAAAGATATGCATGAGTTGTGAGTGTGTGAAATTAAATCTCTTCAAAACAATTAAGCACAAGAATATACCTTTGGTGCTTCTTCTATTGAGGTCTTGAGAGGGCCTTGGTTGTGCAAATCACCAACCATCGAAAACCTAAGCTACCTTTACATCAAGCCCCACATGTGGTTTGTCACCGAAACAAGCCAATCCAACTTGAGGAACTTAAACATCCTAATGCCTAACATGTCATGGCATTGCCATTGAATAAGATGCACTCAATTAAAACATGCATGAATAGAATTCATGGCTTTACATCCTAATGCCTAAACATGTCATGGCATTTCAATAAACTAGATGCAATCAAATAAACATGCATGAAGAGATATTCAAGAACATGAGTGCACACATATAAAAACACACAACATACAAGTATTAGAGATATACATGAGTTGTGAGTGTGTGCAACTAGATCTCTTTAAAGCAAGTAAGCACTAGTATATACCTTTGGTGCTTCTTCTCTTGAGGTCTTAAGAGGGCCTTGATTGTGCAAATCACTTACCATCAAATGCCTAAGTTACCCTTACATCAGGCCCCACATGTGGTTTGTCCACAAAATAAGCCAATCAAAACATGAGGACCTTACACTTGGTAATGTATGCACATGCATTAGTTTCAAATTGACAAACATTGTGAAATTGCATATTCTAGGACTATGTCTAGGAAATGGCATACGAGTGTGAACTTGTGTTTATTTATTTTTGTTTTTATTGATTTTGGACTTGAACATGATCTCTTATGATTCCTTATTGAGTCCCAGTCATTTTGGTTACTTTACGTTCTCATTCGTTGAGTTGTCTTCGTCGTCATATTCCAAGTCGAATTCTCAACCTTTTGTCAAAGTTTCATAGTCGTCCTTGTGCGTGAGGGAGTCATGGTTTGTAATCTGAAGATGGATTCGAATTTGGAGTTCGAAGGCCCGAATATGGTTTAAGAACGCGAGAGGAGCGCGAGGGAAGCAAGCATTGGCCAACGGCCAAGCCTTGTGAGGTGCATGAGGAGGCCATGAGGCTTACGGGCCAGCAAGCCTTTTGCCCCGTGAGGCTCACGCACCCCTCACGGGCTGCTGAGGTGTCATGCCCTGATTCGTCACTTCTTTCCCTCTCTTTCATCTCTTTTAAGTTTCTCCTTTACCTCCCATTTCATTTTCAAGAAGAAAAATTAGAAAACACATTAGCAGAATTTTTCTCTCAAACTTTCTCACTTTCCAAACACCATAACTTTTTCATACGAAGTCGGAATTGAGTGATTCAAGTTGGAAAAGTTTTGTAATCAAGTCCTCTAACTTTTCCATATGATTTGGCAGCTGTTTGACTGAGTTTTCTAGTTGCTTCACCTTCAAAGCCAAACCAGCTCGTGAATCATAGTTAGTTGATATATCTTTGTGTTTTCTTCTTTTATAACCTTCAATTACCTTGGGATTTCTTCTTCTATATGTATATGTATGTATGATGAATGTTATTGAGAAAGATAGCTTCATAATCAAACCTAATCAAAGTCTAATTAGAGACATATGTGAACTAGTTTTCTAGGATTCTAGGTTTTTCACATGTTTGAGTGTTGTATTGTGATTAGTTTGATATCTAGGGTTATTTGTGATTTGATTGATGTATTTTATGATTAATAACCTTAACATGTGCTTAGATCCTCTTATTGAACAAATCTAGGATTAGCACTTGTGTTTTTGTATTTAGAGCCTAATAGGATTTAATTGACTATTCATTATATCCTTACTCTAAATCTTTGGCTAGAATATTCGTTGAATACATTTTGTGATTCTAGCATTTATGTGTATGTTTGTAACATCTTCAATATGTGCTTCATGTCTATGACCTATTCAAGTGTTATATGTGTGAATGAAACTAGTAGTTATATGTGTTAGGTGTTTTCACATGTTCTAGGTTTTAATTTAAGTTTTGTATCTAGACTATTTTGACTTGTGTTCTCACATGTTTTAAGTCTAGTTTCCATGGAATGTATTGATCATATGTTCTATGTTGAATTTCTTATTTGCATCATTTGCATTCATTAATCATACTAGGAAGTCCTTCTAAAAGGCATGAAGTCTTGGTTAGGACGTGAGGTCCAGATAACCAAGCAAGAAGTCTTGACTAGGACAAGAGGTCCGGATAGTCAAGCAATGAAGTCTTTGTTAGGACAAGAGGTCCGGATAACCAAGCAAGAAATCATGGCTAGGATCGGGAAGGTTCGGATAGCTATGCATTGGAGGCTCTCTAGAGGTATGAGTGCCTTGGATATGTAACATCTTCAATATGTGTTTCATGTCTATGACCTATTCAAGTGTTATATGTGTGAATGAAACTAGCAGTTATATGTGTTAGGTGTTTTCACATGCTCTAGGTTTTAATTTAAGTTTTGTATCTAGACTATTTTGACTTGTGTTCTCACATGTTTTAAGTCTAGTTTCCATGGAATGTATTGATCATATATTCTATGTTGAATTTCTTGTTTGCATCATTTGCATTCATTGATCACACTAGGAAGTCCTTCTAAAAGGCATGAAGTCTTGGTTAGGACGTGAGGTCCAGATAACCAAACAAGAAGTCTTGACTAGGACAAAAGGTTCGGATAGTCAAGCAATGAAGTCTTTGTTAGGACAAGAGGTCCGGATAACCAAGCAAGAAATCATGGCTAGGATCGGGAAGGCCCGGATAGCTATGCATTGGAGGCTCTCTAGAGGCATGAGTGCCTTGGATAGGGAGTTGGCTACATTATTGGTAGGCCCAGACGTTTGGTTAGACATAAACTCCAATAGAGAGTGTTGCATGGGATGTGCATTGGCTCTTGAGGAATTTCTAATCTTCCAACGATGTTGGTTTGGTATGGACTCCAATATATGGTGACTTCGCATCATTGAGGGATTTTGTATCTTCTAATAGGGATTGGGTAGACATATACTCCAATAGGAAGTAGATCAAAGTTGGTCACTTTTGAGGAATTTTTAATCTATCATCCAATATATATAGTACCCAATGGTTATAGTTCAATTGTGGATGTTTCCTCCTTGGAGGTTTTACCACATTAAAAAATCTCATGTGTCAATTCTTTATATCTCTCTATTTTATATTTGTATACATGTATGTTTTAATCTTGTAGTACAATCTTCACTTGTGATGCATTTGGAAACAAGATTTTGTAAAATGTGATTTGTAAGCAAATTCATATTGATTATAATTGTAAATATAATTCTTTTATTCATTGATTCTTTTGTGCAGTTGTATTTTGATTAATACTTCTAACACATTGAACATTATTATTATTAATACAAGTATTATTTGTTGTTATGTTTTAATGTTATTCATTCTCTTGCAACTTGGTGTTATATAGACTATGCCTAAAATGTTCACATGCTTATCTTGTCTATATATGTTTGTTTGGTTTATGTGTTGTGTGTAAAGTTATCTTGAGGAACAAACATGAGTTTGTTTCAAGGGATTGAAAAAGGTGTAAAAACTTATTCACCCCCCTCTAGGTACACTTTAAGCAATTTAACTACGTTTGTATACTTTCAATTGGTATCAGAACGGGTCGTCGACGACACTCGACGAGATCCGGGTTATACTTACTAGTGAATTGCTTAGGTTTTTGAAGTATGGTAATGCAAGATGATGTGATGACCGAAGACGCTTCAAACTCTAGGCCTTCTCTTCTCAAGGGTCACAACTACGGGTTTTGGAAATTAAGGATGAAGGCTTACATTCGCTCTATTGATGAGAGAGCTTGAATGACCATGGAAGAAGGTTACCTCTCTCCTAAAAAGAGAGAGAATGGAGTGATTGTTTCCAAGCCTAGGAGTAAGTGGACTACTAATGAGTTCGAGTTAGCAAAATGGCATCATCGGGCGATGAACGCTATTTTTGAAAGTGTGGATAGTAGGCAATTTTCCTACATCCAAACCCTAGAGACCGCAAAGGAGGAGTGGGATGCTCTCTGAGTCACCAATAAGGGGAATAAGGCGGTGAAGAAGTATCGTCTTCAAATGCTCACTTCCCAATTTGAGGTTTTGAAAATGTGTGAGGAAGATAAGTTTGTTGACTTCCAAGATAAACTATTAGACATTGCCAACCAATGCCAAGCTCTTGGTACTCTTATCTCTGGTGAGAGGCTTAATTGGAAGATTCTTAGATCTCTACCAAAGGGGTTCAAAGCCAAGGTTAAAGCCATTAAAGAGAGCAAAGACGTTGATGTCATGAGCTTAGATGAATTGCTAGGTTCTCTTCAAACCTTTTAGGCGTGCTTGAAACCGAAGGCTAAGAACAAGGGTTTAGCTCTCAAGGTTGTCAAAGAAGCTAGTAGTAGTGATGATGACGAGGTGATGGCTTTATTGTTTAGGAAGTTTATGAGGAAAGGTGCCAAGCCAAGTGGCAAGTACTTAAGAGAAAAGAAGTCAAGAAATCATTTACTCCATCTCATGAGAGGAGTGGTCATGCTAAGAGCAATAGAAAATTCCAATGCTTCAAGTGTAAGAAGCCAGTGCATTATACTTCGGATCGTCCAAATGGTGATTCTAAGAAGGACAAGAAAGGAAAAGCTAGGGTGGCCACTGATGACTCGCTTTTCGTGTTGTTACCAAATTGTGAATTATCAAAAGATGTTTAGAAATAAATTCTTTCGCAATATACTTTAAGTTTTGAAAACTAGTAAAGCGGTAAGCTTAAGATTCGTTCCATAGGGATTAGGCTAGAATAATCGATTTGCTATCTAATCTAAGTTAGTCTAATCTAGGTGCATAAAATAAATCATGGTTGTTTGGATGGTTGTGGTTTGAGAAACCACCAAACAATGCATATAAAGTAAATTACAAGAAATTAAAGAGAATATGAATGGAGATAGGAATCCAATACGAACAACCTAGATAAGAAAATGGATTAAACAATTAATAGAAATTCTAGGGAAATGATAGAGTAGCTAATGGACTACGAGAAATTCATACATGGCTTCTTTAATGTGCTATCTACACAATCAAGGACCGATCTTAGTCAAAAGTGTTGCTTAGACCGTCACTATGAACCCGAAGCAACTTCCCACCGCAATGCCTAACCGATTAAGGAGAGGGGGTCACAGCGGGATCGGTTAGTGACGATCGAATGGCCTAGGCAATCGGGGTGATATCCCCACCAACAACCTAACCTATTCACTATGTGCTATAATCAATCAAGTGTGTCAATAATTCAATCAATTTTATCACAAATAAATCCTACAACAAATTGTAATCAACAAGTGTGTCAATACTCATTTAATCACATAAGTGCAAGATCTAATTAAAATGTAAATAGAACTATAATCATGCAAACATAATATTCAAAGTTTTAATAAATACTCATGTCCAAAATGTCTTCTCAAATCATCCCCTAATAGGGGTTTAATTACACATAATTACAAACAAGAAAAGGAAGTAAAATGTAGAGAAATCACCATTGGGTCTCTCTTGTAAACTTGATCCTTCCTTGAGCTTCCTTGCTTGAATCTTTTGCAAAGAGTGGGTGTTGAGGATGTGTCTAGATAGGTGTAGTCATATGGAAAGTGACAAAGGAAATGGGTGGAGAAAATGGAAAGAAATGAGTGATTTAGGTGGAGTAATCTAAGTGTTTATTGGAGAGGAGAATGGTGGGATTAGGAATTGTGGAGAAAGGAGGTTTCTTGATTCACAAGAGTTGTCAAGAGTTGTTCAAAAGGGGAAAATAGTGATGAATTTATAGGATTTTAAAATTAGGTCTTGGGTGGTTAATTACCAAAACAGCCCCTGTCATGGGCAATTACCATTAAGCCTCAGAGGGACCTTTCCGTAAATTACCAGGCAAAATAGACCTGGTCGCTGGGCTGAAGGTGAAGATGGTGTGCGTTCAGCAATGGCAGGGGGTGCACGCAGCCTTCATTTTTTGGTCTTCTTAGGGGTGCGCTTAGTAGTTGAGTGAGGTGTATTTGGATTTGAGCGATGGTGAGCTCACCTCACTGAATCAGTTGGGCATCTATTTGCTTTTATGGTGGGCTGATGCAATTTGGGCATTTTGTTTAACTAAAACATTTTTGGGCTTGACTTTGGGCCACCCTCATTACCAATAATGCTGAAACGCACCGTTTAAATAAATGAGGTGGCGTGAGCATGCTGTTTTGCGTGGCAATTTACGATACGCCTCCTAATCTCTTTAAAGATCACAATACATTTAATCCTCCTTCAATAATTACAGTTTCACCCCTAATCGATCAATATTACTTCAATGCCCCTAAACTTTGTAAATACCTGAAAACACTTAATTTATACAATTAAATCACGGGATAATACCCGAGAATCAAGCAAAAAGAGAAGGAAATAAGAGCCAAAATCATACCAATTTTGGTCCGATCAAATACCCCCAAACTTATCTTTTGCTCGTCCTCGAGCAAAACAAATATAAGAACTCATGGACATGTGTCTAAATATCACACAATCAACAATAAAGCACCGACTCTTTGAAAAAGACTCAAAAGTCAATATTCGACTTACAAAACCAAAAGTGAAGAGATTTAACCAACGTTGTGCTCATTAGGAAATAATGCATGTAAGAGATGCTAAATGAAGATTAAAGTCATGCCACTCTAAGTACACATTGCACACAACACGATCCTACATTCAAGATGCTAAAGCTTTAAGACTAGAGTGTCACTAGGAAAAGAATGTAATTTGCCTCGACATCTAATCCTCACCGGATTCTCTCATTTTCGAACAGATTCCTAGGCTTCACTCATAATTCATATGCAATATGAGTTTATGTTCAAAATATCAAATATAATTGCACATGATCATTTAAAAACATAATTTCTGAAAATATGTCTCATGAATGGAATTGAAAGCCATGAACCGGAAAGAATATGCATCAACCAAAATTTCCAAAGTGGACATCCCTAAAGATCAAATAGGTCTTTAATTTGGTTGTAATGGGACCTAAGGCGAGTGGTGAGTCAACAAATAAGAAGAATTGAAAGCAAACACCCAATAATCACACTAAGGCATACAACTTGCATAATCCACACTTTGGCGTCCAGGCTTACAATTTACTTTGTGCAATTTTCTACTCTTAATTTTCATTGAGTAGCTCATTTAATTTCATCTAGGCAATTTGTGCCTCTTCCATCTTTTCCTGTTCTTTCTTTTGCATTGCTTTTCTTTTCTTTTTTTTTCTTTGCTGGTTTTTTTTTTTTTCTTTTCAAGCATTGCATTTCATCTTTTTAATGTGTTTGCATATACATATTTGCCTAGGTACACGGCTTACAATTTAATACTCCTCAAAGCTTACATTCAACCCCTAAGCTTTAGCAAACCATTTGGTTCAAGGTAAGTCTAGTGTACAGGCTATATGGTTTTTGTTGATGTGGTTCATGAATGAAAAGCTTAATTGTGTTTGGCTTCAAATGGGCAATGGATCACACACATAGAGGGATTGGAAGTATTTAGGCCAATTTAGTGGATTTTCACATGCATTCTAAAATCATCTCTAAAGGTTTGTCCACAAAGTCAATAAAGCCATCCACAAGCAGTCCATATGTTCTATGGCAAACAACATTTAAGTGTGAATGAGACATTTTAAATATGCTTAACATGTGTATTTGAATGAGTGTTTAAAGAGTAAAAACTTTCCCTCAAAATAAGCTTTTTAGGCCGTGTTTGTGAACCTCACGGGAAGTCTCCACTATTAATTTCTAACCTTCACGCACAATTGAATATTCACTCTAACATCAAGAGAAAAGAACTAGCGCGCTTTGCTCAATGCAAACCTAAATGGCATGAAGTTAATCTAAACTAAGCATGGAAAAGATGTACAATTCCTTACTCGCACACACAAAGGCAAAATCTCAATAAGCAAAATATGCTCAAGCATGGCATTATCACAAGATTTTCAAAATTTTGAAAAATTAGGCTCAAAATATTTGCACACATTTTGCAAATAAGAGATTGTGTTGCGCATACACCCCCAAAACTAAATTAGACATTGTCCTCAATGTCTTTGGGGCATATAAACCAATAAACGCGGTGCAACACACATCCTCAATCAAAGAGTCAAAACACATCAATGTCCATTTTAAAAATTATCCTAAAATATTGAATCAAGTGGTTCAAGAATATCCTATGTGCTTATAATCAACTCGAAAACTCTTGGGTGAAAAGAATGCTTTTTCCAAGAAGCTTAGAGAAGTTGAAGGGATTGTTCTTGAGAGAGATATAATCATCTCTAGTTTATCTTTAGGAGGCTCAAGCGACTTGGTAGTTGAGGAGAAGCTCATAGAAGCATCATTTCCTACAAGCGAGGAAAATGTCATTGTTGACAAGAAAGCTCCTAAGAAGAGACGCTCCTAAGAATAGACGTTCCAAGACCAATAACAAATTGAAGAACAAGGTACCCATTGAAACTCCCATGTGTGCTTCTTTAACTCCATTGATACTCTTCTCTTCAACGTCATTAGCAACACATGCTTTGTCAAAATTAACAAGGTTCACATTCTTCACTTTCCAGACATTTTTAACATACTTTGAAACATTTTCATGCTTTCTATATTCTAAAGCCCTAGCATGCTTAAAATGAAGTTCAATCTCTTTATCCCTAGATGTATTTCCTAAGTCGCAATATTCAATGTATTTGAAGCACTTGGGCTTGATATGGCCTATGGTATTGTAAAAAAGGCATATGGGAATAAAAGAAGAGATTTTACTTTCCGGTTGTGAAGTAGCACAAATGGGAGTCTCAAAGGGTACCTTGTTCTTTAATTTGTTCTTGGTCTTGGAAAGTCTCTTCTTAGGAGCTTTCTTGTTAATGATGACTTTTTCCTCGCTTGTAGGAAGTGATGTTTCTAAGAGCTTCTCCTCAACTACCAAGTCGCTTGAGCCTCCTTGAGATAATCTAGAGATGATCCTATCATTTTCAAGAACAAACCCTTCAACTTCTCTAAGCTTCTTAGCAAGATCATGCTTTTCAACCAAGAGCCTTCGAGTTGTTTATACAAACTCATCCACTTGTATCTTGATCAAATCTTCCTTCTCCTCAACCTCCATTAAAGTTATTTCCAATTTCTTTTTCAAGGCTCTTCACTTTAGCCAAAAGATTAAGATGGGTTTGATTCAAACTTGAATGCTCTTAAAGATTTCAATCAACTTCCTTGTCAAAAGATACTTGACATTCTTCTTCTAGAATTGAGTGAGAGGTCGTCAAAGCAACAAAGTTGCTAACCAACTCTTCTTCACTAGAAGACTCATCACTAGAGTCTTCACCATTACTCCAAGTGGCCACCATTGCTTTCCTTTTCTTATCCTTCTTAGCAAAAGTCTTTGGACACTCGGAAGCAAAGTGACCAAGGCCATGGCACTTATAGCATTCTACCTTGCTTTTACTCTTGTCATGGATATCCTTATTTTACCTTGGAGTGTGTGGCTTATTAACTTCCTTAGAGAACATGCCACTTGGTTTGACACCTCTCTTCAAGAACTTCCTAAACTTTCTCACCAATAAAAAGCCATCTCCTCTTTATCATCACTACTAACTTCTTTGACGACTTTCAAAGCTAAGCCTGATGAGAATCAATAAGCATCATCAAAGGATCAATTGCATGTTCCGGTTGGGCCAATTACAAGAGGCCAAGAGGATCAAAGAAGCATTTAATGATGGGCTAATTCTGAGTTGCTGAAGTTCAAGTTCGGCCCAAATCTGAGCTGAACTTCGTGGGCCTCTACAGAGAGCATCTGAAGTCGGATTGTCTATTATAATATATTTTCAGAAAGCCCAAGACAAGCCCTACAGATGTTATGATGACCGGCATCCGTAAAAGATCATAACAGGCCCAAAATCGGCCATCTATCTTGTTGCGCGAAGACTTGAGCTGTATGAGAGCTGGAAGCTGGGCTGAACTTCGTGGGCCTCTATAGAGAGCATCTGAAGTCAGATTGTCTATTATAATATGTTTTCGGAAAGCCCAAGATGAGCTCTACAGATGTTATGAAGACTTCGTCCTCCGTAACAGATCACAACAGGCCCAAATTCAGCCATCTAGTTTGTTGCGTGAAGACTTGAGCTGAGGAGTCCGAATTTCAGCATATTTCCTAATAAAGAGCTGATTATGGTGTGAGATACAAGCTAGGGTTGAAGGATTCCAAATTTTTAGCATATTTCCTTTTTTTTTTTAAATTATTTCCCAAATAAATAGTTGATTTGTTTCTCAAACAAAGTCAACTAGTTGCTAGTTTTTATTCTTTTACTTTCCTAATTGTAAGGCAATTAATTGCTGAGTAGTTTATTTCCTTTTCTTTTGTCGTCTAGGGTTTAGATATTTTCTTAGTATTTAAAGGACGCATTGATGTATTATTTTGAGAGATTAGACTTTGAATAAAATATTATTTGAGAGAACTTTTTCTCTTGGTTCTTCAATGAACTATGAACTTATCAAGGTTCTACCTTGTGGCGTTCAAACCTTGACTTATCACTCACCTTCTTTCTCTTTCTTGAGTGTGGCGTCTACAACCTTCTTGATACCGTTGGTTCTTATCTCCATATAGATAATGGGTCACGGTCCTTTATTTTCTTTGTTTTTATAAACTTGAATTAGAAAACGATCCTTCGTTACCATATATTGGTTCCGGGTCTCACTACTCTTGGTGAGGTTCATATCAGTTGGTATCAGAGCTTAGGCTTCTAAATCAGGTTTGATCTATCCTTTTTATAAATAAAAATATCTAAACCCTAGACGACAAAAGAAAAGGAAATAAACTACTCAGCAATTAATTGCCTTACAATTAGGAAAGTAAAAGAATAAAAACTAGCAACTAGTTGACTTTGTTTGAGAAACAAATCAACTATTTATTTGGGAAATAATTAAAAAAAAAAAGGAAATATGCTAAAAATTCGGAATCCTTCAACCCTAGCTTGTATCTCACACCATAATCAGCTCTTTATTAGGAAATATGCTGAAATTCGGACTCCTCAGCTCAAGTCTTCGCGCAACAAACTAGATGGCTGAATTTGGGCCTGTTGTGATCTGTTACGGAGGACGAAGTCTCATAACATCTATAGAGCTCATCTTGGGCTTTCCGAAAACATATTATAATAGACAATCTGACTTCAGATGCTCTCTATAGAGGCCCACGAAGTTCAGCCCAGCTTCCAGCTCTCATACAGCTCAAGTCTTCGCGCAACAAGATAGATGGCCGATTTTGGGCCTGTTATGATCTTTTACGGATACTAGAGTCTTCATAACATCTGTAGGGCTTGTCTTGGGCTTTCCGAAAACATATTATAATAGACAATCCGACTTCAGATGCTCTCTGTAGAGGCCCACGAAGTTCAGCTCAGATTTGGGCCGAACTTGAACTTCAGCAACTCAGAATTAGCCCATCATTAAATGCTTCTTTGATCCTCTTGGCCTCTTGTAATTGGCCCAACCGGAACATGCAATTGATCCTTTGATGATGCTTATTGATTCTCATCACCTATTCTCTAACCGAGACACATCGCATGCCTCTAAAGAATATCCTTGCTCGGACTTACTAGAGATCTCATACCTCTTACCAAGACTTCCCTTGCTCTATGTTGAAAAATCACTCAACAACAAGAGACTTTTCTTGCTCGGTCACACCCCTTGCCAAAACTTCCCTTGCTTGTCTAACTGGAGCCTCATACTCCTAGACAAGACTTTGCTCGGACTTACTTAGAGCCTTACACTCTTAGCCAAGACTTCCCTTGCTTGGGCTTACTTAGAGCCTCACACTCTTAGCCAATACTTCCACCTTTTACAAGGCAAGTAATTTATGTGATGCAAATGATGCAAGCACAATCAACATAGGACATATGATCAATATGAACTATGGAAACTAGAATTAGACAATGAGCACACAATGTATGATATTCTAGTTTGAAATCAAAATGATGCAATCAAACAAGATGATGCATGAACATATTAAATGTATGGATCATGTACAAATCATGTAAAACTAGACTTAGTCAACAAAGCTCACAACAAAAATAGTCTAGGTCATTAATGCATGAAAACCGAAATCTAGAGTGTGACAAATCACCAAACACACTTTAATCTTAGATTTGATTCATGCAACTAAAGCTTGATATTAGATGAAACAAATATAGCGTGCGTTTAAAGCAACCCAGAGGGGGTGAATGAATTGTCAATCCGATTATTACCAACTTTTTCAGATTAGTCAATATTCAATTATAAGGCTAATTCAACAAGCAATTAAATCAAGTATAAAGTGCGGAAATTAAAGAACACTTGATTTTTACTTGGAAACCTTCAGCAAGGAAAAATCACGAGCAATTATGCTAGCCACACACGGTCACTGAAATCCACTATATGAATAAAAAGTTACACCCTTAAGTGATACACGGACTCTCACTCTAGACAACCTCAGACTATCCACTCACTACTCTTGGTTCAATCCTTAGTGATATCCCCTCATCCACTACTCTTTGCGTGAGCACCTCCTACTCTACCTGTAGGCCTTTACAATTGCACTTGACCAATCTTGCTTGTGCACTAAGCAACTTAGTCACAAGACTTAATTCTCATGAAGAGATCAATAACCTATGTGAATATGCAATGTGAAAGTATACAAACCTAGTTAAATTGCTTAAAGCATACCTACAGGGGAGGGGGTGAACAGGTTTTTACGCCTTTTTCAATCCCTTGATAACAAACTCATATTTGTCCCTTAAGGTAGCTTTACATACAACACATAAACCAAATATTCATACATAGACAAGATAAGCATGTGATCATTTAAGTATTGTCTATATATATTAATGAGTTGCATGAGGAAGAATAACATAAAATCTCAACAACAATGAATACTTGCATTTCAATTTTGTTCAATGTATTACAAGTATAACCAAATATAACTATACACAAAGATAACAATATACAAAAGAATTATATTCACAATTATGATCAAAATGAATTTGCTTACAAGTCACACTTTACAAAATCTTGTTCCAATATACATCACAACTGAATAATATGCAACAAGATTAAAACATACATAAAAACAAATAAGAAAGAGAGAGATATAAAGAATTGACACGTGAGATTTTTTAACATGGTAAAACCTCCGAAGAGGATACATCCACGGGTTGAACTACAACCATTGGGTACTATATATATTGGATGATTGATTAGAAATTCCTTAAAAGTGACCAACCTTTATCTACTTCCTATTGGAGTCTATGTCTACCTAATCCCTATTGGAAGATACAAAATCCCTCAATGATGGGAAGCCACCATATATTGGAGTCCATACCAAACCAACATCGTTGGAAGATTAGAAATTCCTTAAGAGTCAATGCACATCCCATGCAACACTCTCTATTGGAGTCTATGTCTAACCAAATGCCCGGGCCTACCAATAATATAGCCAACTCCCTATCCAAGGCACTCATGCCTCTGGAGAGCCTCCCATGCATAGCTATCCAGACCTTCCAGATCCTAGCCATAACTTCTTTCTTGGTTATCCGGACCTCTTGTCCTAACCAAGTCTTCCTTACTTGACTATCCGGACACCTTGTCCTAGACAAGACTTCATGCCTTTTACAAGGACTTCCTAGTGTGATCAAATGAATGCAAATGATAAAAACAAGCAATTCAACATAGAACATGTGATCAATGCATTCCATGGAAACTAGACTTAAAACATGTGAGAACACAAGTCAAAATAGTCTAGATGCAACACATGAATTAAACCTAGAGCATGTGAAAACACCTAACACATATAACTCCTAGTTTCATTCACACAAATAACACTTGAATAAATCATATACATGATGCACAAATTCAAGATGTTAAAAACGTACACATAAATGCTAGAATCACAAAAGTGTTCAATGAATATTCTAGCCAACAATTAGAGCAAGGATATAATGAATAATCAATTAAATCCTATTAGGCTCTAAATACAAATACGCAAGTGCTAATCCTAGATTTGTTCAATTAGAGGATGAAAGCACATGTGAGGGTTATTAATCATAGAATGAATCAATTAATCCATAAATAACCCTAGATATCAAACTAATCACAATACAACTCTCAAACATGTGAAAAACCTAGAATCCTAGAAAATTAGTTCACATATGTCTCTAATTAGACTTTGATTAGGTTTGATTATGAATCTATCTTTCTCAATTGCATCCATCAAACATACACATACATATAGAAGAATAAACCCCAGGCAAATTGAAGGTTATAAAAGAAGAAATCACAAAGATAATTCAAATACCTAGGAATCACGAACTGGTTCGTTCTTCTGGGTAGATCCACTAGAAAACCCATTCAAATAGCTACAAGACCACTTGGAAAAGATAGAGGACTCGATTACAAAGAATCTCCAACTTGAATCACTCAATTCCGACTTCGTATGAGAAAGTTATGGTGTTTAGAAGGTGAGAAAAAGTTGAGAGAAAATTCTGCACTTTGGATTTCTAATTTTTCTTTCTTGAAATGAATGGGAGGGAAAGAGAGATTTTAAAGGAGATGAAAGAGAAGGAGAAGGGAAGCCAATCAGCACATGCCTAGCTATAGAAGAAGAAACCCCAAGCAAATTGAAGGTTATAAAAGAAGAAATCACAAAGATATGACAACTACCTCAAGTTCACAAGCTGGTTCGTTTTTTTGGGTTGAAACACTAGAAAACCCAATCAAACAGCTAGAAGCTCACTTGGAAAAGGTAGAGGACTTGATTATGAACAATCTCCAACTTGAATCACTCAATTCCGACTTCGTTTGAGAAAGTTATGGTGTTTGGAAGGTGAGAAAAAGTTGAGAGAAAATTCTGCACATTAGGATTTCTAATTTTTCTTCTTGAAATGAATGGGAGGGAAAGAGAGATTTTAAAAGAGATGAAAGAGGGGTAGAGGGACTGCCTGGCCGTAAGGCTTATGGCCTCCCTCATGCACCCTTCTTGCTTGGCCGTTTGCCGAGCAAGCTTCCCTCACGCTCCTCTTGCATTTTTTGGCCGTATTCAGGCCTCCGAACTCCGATTTTGAATCTGTCTTCGGATTACAAATCGTTGTTAGGTTTTTGGTTTGTCTTGGCATTAATTCCATTCCAAAATGATATTTTTGTTGTATTGCTTAGTGGTCTTAGAAATGATGATTCAAAGCTTCAAAGAAAGACTTGGCCACAATTTATGCAAAAAAGTGTCTTCAAAGAGGAATGTGCTACATTGCACAATAAAGGTATATTAGACCTCATTTATCTTACAAGGCATAGGTACACACACAAAATTCATTCATAAGTGTCCCTGCATTGTTGTACACCATTTATATAACACATTCACATGTTTTATTATGCTCATGCATTGAACTCATATTGTTATACATTATAGAATTGCATGTTTTAAGACTATGTCTAGAAAATAGCATACTTGTGTGATCTTGTGTTTATATATTTATGTTTTATTGTATTTGGACTTGAACATGATCTCATTTGATTTCTTATTGAGTCCCATTCATTTCGGTTACTCATTCATTAGGTTTCGAGTCCAAATGGTGTAGCTACGCTACTTTGTATTCTCATTCATTGAGTTGTCTTCGTCATTGTATTCCGAGATGAATTCTCAACCTTTTGTCAAAGTTTCATAGTCATCATCATGCGTGAGGGAGTCATGATTCGTAATCCAAAGACAAATTATGAATCAGAGTTCAGAGACCTGGATATGACCGAAGAACGCAAGCGGAGCGCGAGGGATGCTTGCTTGAGGGCGCTTGAGGGAGGTTGTGAGGCTCATGGCTAGGGACCTCCTCTATCCCCGTGAGCCTCACGCGCCCCTTACAGGGTGCTTAGGTGGCAATCTCCTATTGGCTCATCTTTTCCCTCTCTTTCATCTCTTTTAAAATCTCTCCTTCTCTCCCATTCATTTCAGGAAGAAAAATTAGAAATCTTAATGTGCAGAATTTTCTCTCAACTTTTTCTCACCTTCCAAATACCATAACTTTCTCATATGAAGTCAGAATTGACTGATTCAAGTTGAAGATTGTTCATAATCAAGTCCTATACCTTTTTCAAGTGATCTTGCAGCCGTTTGATTGAGGTTTCTAGTAGTTCTACCTAAAAAAATGAACCAGCTCGTGAACTTGAGGTAGTTGTCATATCTTTGTGATTTCTTCTTTTATAACCTTCAATTTGCTTGGGGTTTCTTATTCTATATGTATGTGTATGTATGGTGAATGCTATTAAGAAAGATAGCTTCACAATCAAATCTAATCAAAAGTCTAATTAGAGACATATGTGAACTAGATTTTAGGATTCTAGGTTTTTCACATGATTGAGAGTTGTATTGTGAATAGTTTGATATCTAGAATTATTTGTGGATTGATTGATGTATTTCATGATTAATAATCTTCACATGTGCTTTGATCCTCTAATTGAACATATCTAGGATTAGCACTTGTGTATTTGTTTTAGAGCCTAAATAGGATTTAATTGGTTTGTCATTATATCCTTACTCTAATTGTTGGTTAGAATATTCATTGAACACATTTTCTGATTCTAGCACTTTTGTGTATGTTTGTAACATCTTGAATTTGTGCTTCATGTATAAGATTTATTCAAGTGTTATTTGTGTGAATGAAACTAGGAGTTATATGTGTTAGGTGTTTTCACATGCTCTACATTTAATTCAAGTTTTGCATCTAGACTATTATATCCATATTAAAATACGTTTTTCGACATCACGTTCATGATAAGAAGTATTGATGTGAAATCTAGTTGGAGTATCCAAGGGTGTACCCAGGATTTTTTGCTATGGTGGGCTAAAACAAAACATAGTTATTCTAGGCTTTGATATATGGTTGTTTGACATTGTAACCTAAAATTAAAAAAAATATAAAAAATTGGTTAAAGTGATACTTTATAAATTATAATATAACACTATAAATAATAAATTACAGTAAGTGATCGCGCTCCAAATGTTCACATTTAGCGCTCCCTTTTCCTACCTTTTTGTGCTTGTTTCTCGGGTAAAACCGGGTATTTAATGATTTAACTAAGTGTTTCAGGAAATTAGGGAAGTTCAGAGGCAATTGTGTAATTTTGGACAAATCAGGGGCAAAAATGCAATATTCGGATTATAATTGCATATTCTGTGAATAAGGGAAAGTAGAGTGTTACATATTGTAATTTGCCAGACAAAGTCAGCGTCAGCGCCACATCACCGGTATCAGACGACGTCGTTTTGCCTATGCTGCGTCACGATGACATCATGTCATCCCCTACCTTTAGCCGACCCGCGACCCGACCCGACCCGACCCGACCCGACCCGGACCTGATTGCAACCTGGCCATTTTTGACCACTTTTCTACAGTTTTTTCGGCCGTTTTCTACCCAGATCGGTAGCCGGTCTTGCTCCGATCACGATGGACCCACTTTGGGCATTCCATGCACAAGTTTTGCCTCCCATCCAAGTCCACCAAACTCCATTGATGGTGCAAGCTTCAAGCTCACTTCCAGCGGGTTCAAACTCGTCCAAAACCGTTGGAAATCTGTGGTTTCATGCCGCGGGAACATTCCCGTAGTCCAGAAGGTTAGAACTCGCGGCCAACCTTCGTAAATGACCCGGCGACTTCTGATGGCGGGAATAAGCCCACGAGATAGGGGAGACAAGCCCGCTGGAGCAACCGACTTGGAGATATTTCGTCCAAAACCATGCCTAAACACTTCCTACTATATATATTCATCTTTCCCAACCTTAAACACGATCCCCAATATCCAAACCATAGCAAAAATCACCCAAATAGCTTAGAATAATCCTAGAATAGCTTAGACAACCCACCACCTCAACATTACATGGTTCATGTGGATTTCTAGCTTAGAAGAAGAAGGCTTGGTGATTGATTGAAGAACAAGAAGCTTACCAACTTGTGGTTTCTTCTTAATCTTTTACTTCTCTTCTTATTTGTATTCATGAACATGTATGTGTAATATACTTTGAATGTTGAGGAATGGATTTTATATGATTTATCTGGTATTTAATTGATCATATCTTTACCATATCCATCTTGAGTATCATATGTTGAATTGAATTAGATTGAATGTATACATGTTGTTAATTGATCACTAGTAACATGTAAACTTTGTTTTCCAACATTGATTATCTCTAGTGGAGAGAATTTGGTTAGTATTTGCATGTCCATGCATATTAGCTAGTTCTTATGTTCTAGGTTGTAAACCTCTCTAGTATTGTCATTCAATAATCATTGGTTGATAGTAATTTGAGTGGTAGGATTATATTGCATATTCCATAGAACAAAAGGTGCTTAATTAAGATCAATTACTATATTCCTCATCATTTGCATCTTAGCTCTTGCATAACCTTTGCAAGAATTAGTTAGTTAGGTTAGTTAATGATAATTTAGTTAGTTGTAGTTAATTTAGTGTAATTTAATTGTTTTGCTTTAGTGTTAAGTTAATTGCTTACTTAGGTGTAGTGTAGAGATTGCGTATCCTTGATAATAGGATTCGCATTGCTTTTAAATTCCGCATTAGTGTAATTTAATCTCTATTTACTTTACTTGCCATTTTAGTGTAATCATAGTGCATTAGATTAGTTTTAGCTTACTTGCCACCATCTCCATTTACATTTCCATGCATTTGTAATTATTGTAAATATTGTAATTAGCTTAATTAAAACATATGACCTAGAACCGACTTTACATGTACCAACCCCCTCCCTCGTGGGAACGATACCCTTACTCGTAACCACTATACGTGGCCAACGATTCGTATACTTGCGAATATGGTAGAAATACACTCGCACGCACATACCATCATTTACCGATAGTTATAGAACTGTCGTGTGTCCCATGCGTCGATCAAGTTATTGGCGCCATTGGGGATATTTTATTAGAACATTTACGTGCGCATCAGTAAGAAAATAAATTCATAAAAAAAAAAATAACTAAACACTAACTTAAAATAATGAATAACAAACCCAAAACCCTAACTTGTTAATTAGAGAAAATAAATTTTAACTAAAAAAATACTTGAATTGAAGAACCGAATACAAATATTTTTTTTTTTATATTCAATTTTGTAACTGAGAATCTCGTGGGATGTAGGTAATTATTAATTGGGAAGAGAGAGAATTGAGACTTAGGACGCGAGAGAGAGAGAGAGAGAGAGAGAGAGAGAGAGAGAGAGAATATGTTGAGGTGAGAGGTGAGGTTTTGAGGATGTTGAGGTGACAAGGATGAAGATTATTAATTATATTTTTTTTTTTGTTGTAAAAAGTTGACTTGACTATAGCCGGGTCAACCCTCCATAAAAGCCCGTCCATGAAAGTATCATTATCAAATTTAGCTTTGTTAATCTTGCAATAAGTTCTTGAACTTGAATTATATATGTCACTTGGAGCATTTGACCTACTTGATTGACCATTTTCTACCAAAGAAATGAAAGATATTTTTTTTCTTCTTTGCATTTGTTGATGGTGATTTCTCGATGGTTAACTGGTCAACGATTTAGGTTAGTGAAACCTGCAAATATAATGTAATAAAAAATGTAACAACAGTAAATGATTAAGAGGGCGAGATACGTGGTAAAACTCCGGTGATTAGAGAAACGTCCACGGGTTGTTGCCTTAGCAACTGAGTCGAATCCACTATTTTGGTAAATAATACACACTCTGGTCTCTCTCTTTCTTGCTAAGATTTTCACACACCGTTATTGTGTTTTGCAAGTGTATTTATACATGGTGCTGCTTGGTTGCTAGGGTTTCGAGCCGTGGCGTACAAGTAAAGGATTACATAGTTGGTTTTAGGACTTTTTTCCTATTTGATATTATCACGTATTTAATGCTATTGATTCCAAACCTGTCTCGGACTCTAATTGCCTGTCATTTAGGAGAGAAGATACCCTTAATGTGATCGTTTTTGTTTATGCCGATTATAGCCGAGCAAACATAGTCTTCTGCTCGGCTTACTCGGTTTTACTCAACGCTGTTAGCCTTGTCTATTTCTTTGTTAGTGCCATGCTGGTGTCAGATGGCCTATCCTCGTGGGATACTTACGTGTCCTCTGACTGATACTTTGACTTTCTGCTTATGTGGCGAGATTGGTCCGCGTTGCATGGTGACGTGCCCTCTAAGCGAATTTTACGTACAACAATACCCCCTTAAATATCTGAGCCGAGTGGATTTATTTATCTTCAAATGGGTTGGTTTATATCTACTCGGCGAAAGGTATTTAAAGATTTCACTTAGGTTTTACCCGACCATGCGACACTCGGTTTTACCCGACCATGCGCTCAAAGGTAGGCTTTTTTGTCGTTTTCCTCATAAATGTAGCGATTATGACTCCTTATAAATTCGAAACATTAATTCAAAGCATTAATGACATGTCTTAATGGCGTCCACATACATTTGAAATCTTCTGATGGCGACGTTTGGAGACTTTTCTTTGACGGCTTGAAGTCCTCTCGCGTTGCAACCTGTCTCATTGTGGGTTGGTATGTCAGGAGGCATTTATGGAACACGACCTTCATGTTGTCTCGCACGTCACCCCTAGTGTCCTTTCGCTTCCCGCCTTTTTGTGCCGTCCTAGGGTTTTGGTTTTTGAAACTGATACCCTCGTGCCTGCCTATTTAAGTTTGTGTTGGGAGAGATTTAAATCACTTTTTTTCTAACCTTCAAATTTCAAAACTTCTCCGAGTCTTCAAACTCCAAACCCAGATTATCTAATCTTCAAACTGCAAACCCAGATTTTCTCCGAGTTCTTCATCTTCCTTTGTCTGGTTTCTGCATCCTCTTTTCCTTTCTTTTGTCTTTCAACAACTCACTTGAACCCATACTTCTTTAACCTAGATTTCCTCACTCGTGAGATTCTTCGATCTTTGGGTTCTTGTTTTAGGCTTTCCATCTTGCGGTTTACTTGATTTATCCAGCAGTTATCTCTTCGAGGTTAGTTATCTTTTTGTTATTGGGATGGCTGCTATTGAGCATGATGACACTTTTACAGTTGAGCGTATTCAAAGACTGCTAGAGGATCAACCCCCAGATTAGTCTCATTTTTTGAATGCTGATGTCTTGGGGGATTTCCGCGAAGTTCCTTCTACCCCTGATTCTTATGAGATTCCTCAATCTGAGGTCCAATCTGACCCTTCTATTTCTTCTCGTTGCGATTTCTTCATTGGAAGGGAATGGCAAACACGACAGCAAGTGCCGAGTATATAAAGACGTCTATTCCTAAGAGAGTAGGATTGAGTCTCAGAGGATAGTCGAGGATGACGTGGAGGAAGAACACCGGGCGACTCGCATCATTTTTTCTACCGAACGGGTGTGCGCTTATGACGTTGAGCCAAATGTGGTAAGCACTACTGAGATCAGCAAATACAAGCGTAGGTTTGATTTGGGTAGTGATCTCATTTTGTTGGAGCCGGCTAAAGGTAGAGTCGCATGGAATCCCCCGCCTAGTGTGGTGGCGATTTATGGGGCGATGCTGAGTTGTGGTGTTATGATCCTTCTCCAGCCTTTCATTGCCTTATTTTTAGCGGAGGCTTAGATCTCCCTGGCTTAGTTGACCCTTAACAGTTACCGGATCTTGATGTGTATGTGGCATATGTGGCATATGATGAAATTGCCTCCACCCACTCCTCATGAGATCAGGCAATTCTATACGTTGAGGCAGATGGGTAAGATGGGAATCTACTTTCTTCTTTCCACCAAACCCGATCACTAGATACCGAAGGGTGTGACGACTCATGGGCAAGTTGAGACGGTCACTGATGATAAGATGAAGGGCTTTGTATGGGGCTTCCCTTCACTTAACAAGTTTTGGAAGAACAGCTGGTTCTTCGTGGGTGGACGTTGGGGTCAATCAATCAGCTTTCACCTCGATGGCGTTCGGGTGACGCACAAGGTTCCTCGGTATTTTTGCTCACCAGAGACTTGGAACCGAAGGACCCTTACCTTCACTAATGGCGAGCTAACCAATCTGGCCAGAGCGGCCGTGCACTCTCTGTAAAAGAGGGGCAAGCCTTATCTTTTTGATGAGGAGAAGATGATCAAGGCTCGTTTCTTTCCTCGAATTTCATACGCTCGTAGACGACGTGAGTCTTCTTTTTCTTTATTTAGTTTCCTGTTCGTTGATTTCTAAGCTAAGCTAACTACACTTTTTAACTCAACCCTTTACTTAGTGTTTGATGTAGATATCGTCTGCGACGCTCAAACTTGCCGAATAAAGGCTGTTGGGGAAGCGAGTCATAGGGAGGTCGCTCGTCAACGAGATGCTGGAGTTGCTCCTCTACAAGGTGAATCGGATAAGAGCACTTCTAAGGAAGCCCCCAAGGAGGAAGATACTAGAGATGTACCCGAATACATGCCTGAGGAGACTCATGGCCAAAATAAGGAGCCGAGCGTGGCAAGGGATTTGAATGAGTCAAGTAGCCCTGTTGCAAACGAGGTAACTGTCGGGACAAACGAGCAGAGGAGTTCTGCTACTGCCAAAGGAAAACAGAAGGTCAGGGAGCCTTTTAGTCTTGCTACTTCTGCTTACCCTGAGACCTCCCCGACCATTGGCATAGAAGAGGTCGAGGTTGAGGATCCCGCAGCTGATCTTGTCACTCATGAGAGACGTTCTGGGAAGAGGGAAGCTCCCTTCTCGCCCGGCTGACCTTTTCCAAAAATCCCGTGAGTGGTGAAGTATATGGATTCCTCTTCGGGTGGTGAGGACTTTGATGACCAAGCGGGGAAAGAGGCTGATGGGGACCAAGCTGAGGAAACAAGTGTCCATCCCTCTTCTGGGTTTCAAGCAGATCAAGATATGAAGGGTTTATGCCTCGAGGATCCTTTGGCATCCGAGTCACCAAAAGGGTCAGTTCGTGTGGACCCCATCCTCTCACCGAACATAGGTGCTGGTGGTCCAGATCTTTTTGGTCAATTCGGCGACCTTACTTCTCAAGTTATGTTGAGGGCCATGTCGTCTAGCCATGCTTACTTTGGTGAAGACCATTGGAGCCATTTCAGGAATGGTGATACTTCGAGTCGGCTCTAAAATTTCTTCAACGGTGTTGCTTATGTGAGTTATTTATTCAACATGATCTTCCTTTCCTTAGTTTTATTTAGTTGTTTTGTTTGTGTAGATGGTCGTTGAGATGTCTGATGCCTTCCAGACCAGTTGCGCTCAAGTAGATAGAATAAAGCGTCTAGAGGCGCAACTGAAGGAGAGCAAGGATAATCGCGCTTGGGTTGAGAGGGCTTGCTAGGAGCAAATTGGGGCGAATCAAGAGTTCATAGATCGGTGCCTAGCAAGTCAGATGAAGGCTGAACAAAAGGCTTCTTTAGCTGTAGAAGAGGCTCACTCCCTTATGGATTTGTTGTCCGCTACTCAAGAGTCAATGCTCCGGGTCGAGCAAAAAGCAGAGGAAGCCAAGTTAGCTTATGAGCACAAGATTGAAGACCTGGAGCGTCAGGCTTTGACCGTTGAGTAGCTATCTAAAGAGGCTAGGCTGGAGTTGGAAATCCAAGGGGTCAACCGTTTTAAGAGGTCTATAGCCTATGATGCCTTGCTCCTTATGGAGTTCCAGCGCAGATTAGTCTCGGCCAGAGAGTTCTTCAAGGTCAAGAATAGGGCGACAGACAAGGCCAAAGCCTATTGGAGCTTATCAATCAAGAAACATGTGGACAAGTCCTTAGAGGCCCTTCAGATCCAGATGAGGGAGTGGCAAGCATATTGCCGTAGCATGGGCAAAGAGCCTCATCTTATGCACTTCGAAGTTCCCACCGAGAGTGCTTTCTCTACTTTTCATACATGTTAGAAGGTAGGGATAAACGGTGAGGAGCTCGACGTTGGACTAGTGGCTGGGAAGGATTACAACGCCTGGATGGATAACGTGGTGGATGAGATCATCTGGCCCTTCGATGAGAGTCTGCTGAGCGAGTATGAAATGGTACCCGACCCGAGTATTGGTGGTAGCAACTCTCAACCCTCGGCATCAGCGTAGTTTTCTCCCTATTTTTGTAGGCCGACCAAGTCTTCTCGGGCATATGCATAGCTTTGTTTTAGTGTATATACTTGAATGTTATTACAATTGTACCTCTTTAAATATATATGTTCTTTCAATTGTATTTAACTGCCTTGAGTGTTTTACCTGCATATTTACACAAACGCAAACAGAACAAGTGTAAAACACAAAGCGTAAAATGTGAATCAAGCCACCCCGAGTGCTTTACTTGCTCATTTAAGTAAATAAACGCAAACATAAGAAGAAAAAGCGTAAAACATGAGTCGATTCCGAATCTCATTTATTCTTGGCGCGTAGTATGATATACTTTCCATGTATTTTCTTTCAATCCGAGTGGATTGTGCCAAGTATATTATTCAACTGGCACGGTAAGGTCTTATTAATTGGCGGTTGGGGTTTTTGTTTGAATTTAAGCGCCCTATAACTTAGGCCGAGTGTCTTATTAACCGGTGGTCAGGCATTTTCACACTCTTTTTGTTTCACCCACTTTTCACCTAGGTGTTACGTCAAGGCTCACCTCAACCATACACTTAGGTCCCTGTACAATTCACCTAGGACGTCTCCAGGTTTTGTCTGTTACAGGGGTTTACCGAATCGTTGGGGTAGTGTATACCGGCCAACTCAACTGCGCTTCTCACCAGGTTTTTCTGGCGACACCCCGAGCAACTTTCCATATAATCTGGTGCCTCAGGCGTGCCTTCTTGCTAAGTGATGCGTTTGCATTGACCCAACTAGGCGGGCATGCTTTTTAGCTTCTCCGCCCCTCGGATACTATTCACTCGCTCTTTGCGATTTCATGGCGCTCGAGTTCTTATTCTTATGAGACCTTTCTGGGTCTTTGTTCAAGATTGTTTTTTCTTTAAGATATCAGCTTATCTTTCCTGGGAAGATTTCCGCGAGGGATTTTATTGATTTTGCACAACTGGACTGAACATGTGAGTTTTAGTGAACTGCTACATTTTTTAAAAGCTAAAAGCTAAAAAACACTAGAAACATCAAAAAAAATAAAGGAAGGGACCCCTTAGGGATAGAAAGTCTTCAAATACTGCGCATTGCATGGTCGGGGTACTACACCACCTCCTGGTCGGGCAATTATGTAGGCTCCATGCCTTGCTACACCGTCTATGATGTATGGTCCTTCCCATTTGTCAGTGAGGGACCCTGCTGCCCTATCCTTGGTGTTCGGAGATACCCTCCTTAGTACTAGGTCTCTGAGTTGGAATTTTCGCACGTGGACATGGGAGTTGTAGTACCTTACTGCCCTTTGCTAGTATGCCGTGTTTCTTTTTTGGGATCTGCCTTTGGCCTCTTACAGTTCATCCAAATTTTGTAGCAGCATGCTGATGTTGTGATCTAGGTCGTATAAGCGAAATCTTGGAGAGGTAAAAAATGTTTCTGTCGAGATAACGACATTAGTTCCATATGCTAGGGAAAAAGGTGTTTCTCCCATAGAGGTCCTTATGGTTGTTCGGTACGTCCATAGCACTTCGTGGAGCTTGTCTGCCCAGTTTCCTTTCTTCGCGTTCAACTTTGCCTTCATGGTGTGCTTGATTATTTTGTTCACTGCCTTCGTCTGACCATTGGTTTAAGGATAAGCGGGAGAGGCATAGTAGTTTGAGATCTTATGCTCTCTGCACATTTCCTTGAATTTTTTCTAGTCAAATTGGGTGCCATTGTCAGTTATGATTGTACTCGCGTTCCCGAACCTGTAGAGTATGTTCTTCCTGATGAAGTTAGTGGTGTTCGCCTCGGTGATGTGCACGAGTGCTTTTGCCTCTACCCACTTGATGACGTAATCCACCGTTATGATAACGTGCTTCGCTCCTCCTTTTACTCCTATAAGCATCAGGCCTATAAGATCGAGGCCCCACTTGGCGAATGGCCAGGGGGATGTGATGCTTCTAAGCAGCTCTGGTGGTTGCCGAATGTCATTGGCTATCTTCTGGCAGGTTTCACAGCTTTTTGTAAATCGTTGAGCTTCGGCGAGCAGGGTCAGCCAATAGAACCCTTGCCTAAGTATCTTAGGTGCCAGACTTCGACCCCTAGTGTGGTTTCCGCATATGCCGCTATGGACATCTTTTAGGATCTGCTAGGCTTCTTCATTCGCGACACATCTTTGCAATGCTTTTGAAAATCCTTTTCTGTATAGTTCTCCATCAATGATTGTGTATCAGGTCGATCTATACTTGATGCGTTTTGCTTCCAAAGTGTCTTCTGGTAGAATATCTTCTTCCAAGTATCTCTTGAGCTGGGTGGTCCAGTTGCTTAGTTGCGGTCGGATTTCTGCTATCATGAGTTCTTCTGGTTCTGTTGTGCTCGGCCTAGTCAGGTGTGCGACTGGTATTGTTTTAGATCTGATTCAGGTGGTTATTGATGCTAGCTTGGACAAAGCATCTGCCTTTTCATTTTCTTCTTGCTTGATCTAAGTGATCTTGTATTCTTTGAAGCGCTTGAGCAACCTCTTTGCTACATCTAAGTAAACTATCATGCACTCATCTCTTGCTTGGTACTCATCTAAGACTTGATTGACCATAACTTGTGAGTCACTGAAACTCTCTATCTCGTTTGCTCCCAACGCTATGCACACCCTTAAGCCGGCCAACAAATCTTTATACTCGACTTGATTGTTAGTTGCTTTGAAGTCGAACCTTATGGCACATTTTACAGCATCTCTTTCTGGGGTTGATATCACTATCCCTACCCTGCTGCCATAGGCGTTTGACGATACATCCACATGTAACTTCCGTTGGAAGTCTTTTTCTTGCATTTACCCCATCATTCTCCTTACCTAAATGTTTGGTTTGGTAAATTCGGCCATAAAGTCTGTCATTGCCTGTCTCTTGAGCGCTGTTTTTGGAGTATACTTGATATCGAGCTTGCTCAGCTCTACAGCCCATTTAGTCAATCGTCCTGATAATTCTGGTTTTTGTAGGATCTGTTTGAGTGGGCAGTCAGTGTAAACTTCTATTGTGTACGCCTGAAAATACAGCCTTAGCTTCCTTGCTGTTATGACTAATGCGAGGGCCATTTTCTTTATCGGTGAATATCTTGTTTCAGCTGGTAGCAGAGCTTTGATTGTATAATACACAGGCTTCTGTACTCCTTCCTCTAGCTGGATCACCACTGAACTGCTTGCCACTTCCATAAGGGATAGGTACAGATACAGGGTTTCCCCGACTGTTGGTTTTAAGAGGATTGGTGCTCGTCCCAGGTATTCTTTCAGTTTCTGGAAGGTTTCTTCGCATTCTTCACGCCACTCGAGCCCTTTCCCTTTCTTTATTGCTTTGAAGAATGGAGCGCATTTGTCCGTTGATTTGGATATCAATCGATTAAACGAAGCGAGAAATCCGGTCAGCCTTTGTACTTCTTTCAATGTCTTTGGTGAGACCATGTCCGCGAGAGCCTTGATTTTGTCAGGGTTTACTTTGATTCCTCTTTGGTGAACTTGGAAGCCCAAGAACCTCCCCGATGGTACGCCGAACACACATTTGCTCGGGTTAAGCTTCATTTTATATTTCCTCAAGACGTTGAAGGTTTCGCTCAGGTTCGATGTATGTTTTTCTGCCATGACACTTTTAGTCAGCATGTCATCTACGTAAACTTCCATATTTCTTTCGATTTGCCGAACAAATATCCTGTTTACTTACCTCTGATATGTTGCTCCAGCGTTCTTCAAGCCGAATGGCTTTGGTCTGTGGTAAACGCCGTTCTTTCTTCATCCGGATTTGATTTTATCCTGAGTAAGCATCTATAAAACTAAGTAGCTCGTGGCCCACAGTGGCGTCCACCAATTGGTTTATTCTCAGCAGGGGAAAAGTATCCTTTAGGTAGGCGTTGTTTAAATATGTGAAGTCCACACATTCTCCACTGATTATTCTTCTTCTTGACTAGTACCACATTGACTACCCACTGGGGGTAGACCTGACAAGGTTCTATTTCGAACCGTGGAACCGGACTGGAATCAAAACCGAGAAAATCAGAATCAAAATCGATTTTCTGGTTACAGTTCCACATTTCACGGAACCGCCCGGTTTGAACCGGATTAAAACCAATAGTTTCAGTTTCGATTTCGGTTTCGGTTTTGGTTTCAATTTTGGTTTCGGTTCCTGTTTTTTTTTTAAAATTTTTTTAAACCCTATGACCTATGTTATGTCTCTCACTGTCTTCAGAGTCCAGACTTCACGTCTTCATTACTTCAGTGTTTAGTCACCTCTCTCTCTCTCTTTCTCTTTCTCATCAATCTCATCTCAGATTCTCTCTCATTCGAAGACTCAATCGACGACCGCTTCTTTATCCCGTCGTTGACGATCGACCGACCGACGCTGGACGGTAACCCTCTTCTTCTTCTCCTTCTTCATCTTCATCACAAGTTCACGATATCTGATTTTCTATGCTTTTTTGTTTTTGTTTTTGTTTTTGTTTTTGGGTGTTTGTTTGCTAAGAAAGTTGAGAGAAGTAATGGATTAAGGTGTTGGTTTTGGGATCGAATTGGGGGCAATTGGAAGTTAGGGATTTTCAATTTAGGTTTTCAATTGGGGATTGTGAGTTGAAGTGGAAGAATCAACGATGGTGATGGTCTGCAGGTCTGGTCTGGTCTGGTCTGGTAGACTGGTACTCTGGTGGTGGAGTTGTGGAGAAGATGATGATCTAATGATCATGTGACTAGAAAAAAAAAAGGTTCAGAACCACAGGTTCCACCTAACCACGGAATCGGAACCTCCGGTTTCGAACAAGAACCAGAACCAGAACAGAACTGGAACCATGTCAGGTCTAACTGGGGGTCCTTGACTTCTCTTATTGATCCCGCGGCGAGCAGTTTTTCCACTTCTTTCTTAATTGCTGCGCTGCTTTCTGGGTTAAACAGCCGCATTTTCTGTACCACTAGTTGGAATTCTGGGTCGATGACCAGGTAGTTGTAGGGAAAAATCAAGTGCATGCAACGGAAGCGAGACTAAAAGAGGTTTAGTATATTTTAAAATTTTTTCATAAGTTGAACCTTAACCCTTTAATTAATTAACATACATCTAAAAGATATCGTACCTTTTTCACGTGATCCAACTGATGTTGCATCGATGGTAATCCATAAGATCTTCCAATCCAATTGTGTTGAATAGCCTATTCTAGTTATCTCTTGCAAGTTCATAGAGCTTACGTGATCTACTTTCTCTATTTGACTATTGTTAACCAAAAACTTGCTCTGGGTGAGGAATTTCAATTAACACCCTCAAACTGCTACCTGGTAGGTTGTAGCAGGGTAGGTACCTCTAGGTACTTATGGTTTTGTAATAAAAAGTTTGGAGTAAGGTGCAGTAGGTAGGAGAAAAATCACCCCACCCGTCGGGACTTCAAGTATTGGAGAAGATATGGCGCTTAGGGTTCCCATGTTGGAGTAAGGGCTTTGATCATTCTTTATGAATCCTGTACCTCGTACCCGGTACCCAGTACCTCGCACCCAGTATCTGGTACTCTTTTCTAGATCTCCTTTGTAATTCCCCGACCCAGATAGCAAGCAAGTATGGGGAGGGATAGGCGCTCTTCAATGATGTCGATGTTGTCGTGAAAGATGAGACCACCTCAATTCTTCTTGCTAGTCTGAAGGTTCTTTCCCCTTCTTTGTATGTGGAACGTCATATGAATAGGTGGCCAAGAGGGTTACGACCAGCGGGGTCGGAGTTTAATTCACATACATGCATAATAAAGGAAATAAGAGGGAGAGAATGACAAGTCTTTTGATAGAAGATGGACTGGTCTAGGGGAAAAAGCATCACATATGATCACATGCTAAAAAACCCCTAGGTAGTATCTTGTGGAGAGAGTGACCATTCTTATATTATTTATGAATAAGGCGTGCTCCGAGGAGCTTACAAAAGTAGTAAAGTGATACAACCTAAATACTCCGGAGAGCTTACAATAATAGGCGGTCATAGGCCTTTTTCTAAAATCAGTAGAAAAGAAGAAGAAGCTGAAGCCCCTCTCAATAGAGAGCTTTGTCATATTTATAGGTTCCAATTCTTGTTGCCCACTCCATCAATTTAGTCAATCAATCCACAATTATAGGAACACTGACTTGGCATTGATTGAGTTGAATATTCTCTCATTAATGGTGTTGTGAATGGCCATTAAAGAGTTGACTATCTTCATTAATACGGTTGATCATCTCCATTAATGGCGTTGTAAATGGCCATTAAAGAGTTGACTATCTTCATTAATACGGTTGATCATCTCCATTAATGGCGTTATGAATGGCCGGAGAGGTCAACCTTCCTTGTATTTGAATGCTGGCGCATACTGTCCTTCTTGTAGCATGGTTCTGGTCTTCCTTGGTAATATGACAGATGGTGTACTGAGACCTCTCTTGTTGACGCCTTCTATGCTAGGTGGTCGGGAGTTGCTCGGAGGACCAGTCTGGGTAGGAACCATGGTACTGGGTACTGGGTACCGGGTATGAGGTACAGGGTACCGAGTATGGGGTGTGGGGTACTAGGTACCGGGTGCGGGGTACGGGGTACCGATTATCGAGATACCGGTGCAGGGTACCAGGTACCGTGTACGGGGTACGGGGTACGGGGTACAGGGTACTGGGATACTGTTATGGCACGACATTAGGATGCTGTGTATCATAGATCATGCGGTAGCAGGGTACCGAGATAGTGTGGTAGCAGGATCCTCAGGACCCTGGGTTCATTATTTCAACAATCAAATGACCTAGGTATGGATGGAAAATTCTTCTTTGGGCCCCTGCCAAAAAAGGCGGCTAACAACTATGTTTTGCATCATTTGCATCACTTAGATCATTTTGCCTTAAAAAAGATTGAGGTCTATTTCAAAGTGAGTGAAGCTTTGTGTTAGCAGGAAAATGTTAAAGGGTCAAATTCCTATTAACACAGTATATATATTGAGATGGAGAAATAACGTTGTTTATTGATAAAAGATACACAATTTAAATGATACAATGGTGCAGTACAAAATGGCGATTTCTGGGAGGTCTAGGTATGGAGTTTTCAGACATAGTTGATGATGGCGATCTCGTGCTAGTCGATAAGTGGAAAAAAGTTGTAAGGTGTTGGTCGAAAGTATTATTTCCGATCCCTTCTCTTTCGAGAGTCTTGAATTATTTATAGATCCCCTTTCTTGCCTATTACTCTGATAATCAATCAATAAATCAGGCAATCAACGGGACATTAATGGTGGCCTTGTTTCAAGCGCGAGAATGATTCCCATAATCAACTGATTTTGTTTCCTTCTTTGGCAATCTTGACAGAGTTAACTAATCCCATTCAGAGTGGAGCTTTAAAGGTGGTGGGAGAAGTCAACTTTCCTTATATTTAAATGTTGGCGTATACCATCTTTCTTATAGAATGATTTTGGTTCCTTGGTGTATCGGTCTATGTCTTCTTTGATATTCTTCCTTTCTTCTTGGTTTTCCATTGTCTGGTATACTGGTTCTAGGAGGGATCGGGGTATCAGTAGATGAAGAAAAGGATGAAGATGCTGAAGATGGGAGGGACGATGCTCCCCTTGTAAACCTCTCGGGGTTGCTAAGTGGTCCCCTTTCTTCTTTCCATGATTCTAGGATCGTTCCTGATTCTATCTGCACTATTGATACCCATGCATGTTTAAGAAGGGAATACCAGATTCCTGATACTATCACTCTTTCCCTCCCACATCGGGGTTATGACGTGTATACCCCTTCTCCAGGCTTCCTTCTCCTTCACGTAGCCGCCTTTGAGTGTGGGGTCAGATTACCCTTCCATCCCATTCTTCGTAGAGTGCTACATGCTCTTGAGCTTGCTCCTCTACAGAATTCACCCGGGTTCTGGAAGCGCCTGACCGGGTTTCTAGTGCTCTGGAGGGAGCAATGTGAAAGGGACGATGTGGTGAGGGAGCCGAGTTTTGACGAGATCTGGTACGTCTTCCAGGAACCTGGTGCCTGGTCCCAAGGGTCAGTTTTACTTGAGGGCGTACAACTCTCTAAAGTTGTGCGTACCTAGAGCCAACACAAAATTCAACCAACCTTGGAAGGATGAATGGATCGTGGTAGGAGGAGATTGGGGCCTCTTAGTGTATATCAGTGGGACTAAGTATCCGGTTCCTACTCAGTTCACCAAAAGAGATAAGTGGGACAAAGGAAACATCTTTGCCGAGTCATTGGGTATCCTAAAGAAAATTGTGGATCAGTCCTACATGAACATGAAGTACCCCACTATCGATCCCTATGAAGGTGCCAAGTTGGATCGGTACTTCAAGATTTCCATTGCTCATCCAGGCATGTAGCTTCCTTCTCCTTACTCTTTCTTGTTTTATTAATCTTCTTGCCTGGTATTAACCTTTTTCCTGACAACCTCTACAACACCCCTCCTACCTTCTTCTCCTACTCCTTCAGGACCGAGGCTCTAAGGCCCCTATCCAATAAATTCTCTCGTTCCTTCCCCTGCTACTAGTACTGATGTTGGTGCCCCATCTGGGTCCAACCTGCCTGCAACAACTCCACCTTTGGCTCCAGTGGGGTTGCCTCTGCGTCCTCTGGCTCCACTCCCTACCCTGGCTTCAGCATGCCCTACTATGGGTGAGATGGCTGCAAGGGCTCAGGGCTCTCCTATTTAAGTCCAAAAGTAGATCCCAACTGCTCTCACTATTAGGCCCCCACAAGTAGCTTCTCCTCCTCCAGCTATACCTGCCAAGCGTCAACTCAAGGTGGAGAAGGAGAAAGATGCTGGAATTATGGCCACTCTCCTCGCTGATCTACCTTCTGGATCGGAGTCGCGAGATAGCAGCTAGGAGGAGATACTATCCCAGTTTGCTGCTACTTGTCCTGAGGGAGGTTTACAGTCTATGGCTTCCTTAACTATAGATATCTTGGTCATAAAGGGAGCTTCCCTGCTTGCTGAGTAATGATTCTTGATCTTTCTACTTGCTTAGTAAAATTTTAGAAGATACTTATTTTTTTCCTTCTTTTTTTGTAGGGTTTTAAGTTCGTTCTGGCTATGGGACAGTAAGTAACAACTCTAAAAGAGGCCAACCTTGAAGCCAGGATTGAGTTGGAGGATTCTAGGAAGGAGTTGGCCCGATCTGAGAAAAGTGTAGACTCCTTGATCAGGTCGGCGACTGAGTTTGAAAGAGGCAGGCAATAGGCTTTGGTGGACTTTGAGCAGATGAAGCGTGCCTTGGATACAAAGACAATCAGGTCATTACATCGCCGTGAGGAGAGGGAGGGTCTGAGGGTGGAGAAAACCCTGCTTCAGGATGAGAACCAGCTTCTACGGGATGCGGTGAGGGCGCTGGAGACTAGAGTGGATGACTCTTTTGTAGACGGGTACTTCTTTGCCTCATACGAGGTCGCCAAAGCTGTTCCTCCTCCCTTCAACCTGTAGGCTACATTTGTGTTGAGCCGAGAGCAGATTATGGCCAAGGCTGCTCATTTTGCTAATGCCGCTCCAGTCCAGGCGGATCCTCCTTCAACTACTGCTATTCTGGATCTTTCCTTACCTCAGGAATCTGACCTGCCTGTTGTTGATCAAGTAGGAGCAATTGGAGAGGTGCTTCCCGACCTTGCTGCAAATAAACTGAGCTAGTAAGAAGAAGGAGGCTCCCGCTACACCTGGGATTCCATAAGCTGGAGAGGTCCTAGCTGATAGAGGGACCAAGGCAGTAAAGGGAGCAGATGTTGCAGGGTAGAGCCAGGAATCTGGAGAGAAGTAGGATGCTGGGGACGCATGATTTTTTGTTTTAATTTTGAAATTTCCCTTAAGTAGTAGTGAAATATACCTAGAGGGGGGGTGAATAGGTATAGGCTCCAAATTCTCCCAATTTAAAAAATAATGCGGAATATATCAATGAAAATGCACACTTGATTAAATTTGACAAATTAATTGATTTCACTTATACAAGAGTTAATCAATTTACAAGATATACAATCAATGAAAGAAATGGAAGATAAAGAAAAGTAAAAGCAAAAATGAACACAAGCGTTTTAACGTGGTAAAACCTCAAAGAGGAAACATCCACGGGTTGATACCACAACCACCGGCAAAGCAATCCACTATGTGAAAAAGGACTTACACACTCAAGCTATCACTCATGATATCCGCTCAAGCTATCAACTCCTAATCTACCCTCGGGCTAGTGAATCACCAAGCCTACTTCCTATCTGAGATGTATCCTACACCTCTAGAAAGCAACTTCCTATCCAAGACGCTCACGTCTCTAGGAAGATTTCTTGCTTGCCTATTCGGATTCTCTCGACCCTAGACAAGACTCCCTTGCTTGATTATCCGAGTCCTCCCGACTCTAATCAAGACTTCCTTGCTCTATCCACAAAGCTTCACTCACTTTGCTAGAGACTTCAACCTAATGCAAGGCTATGATCTAAAGTGATGCAAGTGATGCAAACACAAACAAATTAAGCTAGATGATCAATCAAGCAAAATGTACATGTTCAATGACAATCTAGAATATGCTTCCAACACACAATCACAAGATTATCTAGAAATCAAGACATGTAAATCAATAAGAACAAAGGTATGAATATTCAATTTATCACACTAAAAACCTAGTTCTTAGATCATGAAATAAAATCTAGAAAATAATATGAGACATATCATATATTCATTTTCTAGAATCAATTTCACACAAAATCAAGTTTAGCACATATATGTTCAAAACAAATCACAAAGCTAAAACTCAATTAAAAAATGATCAAACAACCCTAGCATGTGATCTAACATACTTCTCAACAAATTTCATCAATCAAATAGTAAGAATCAAGAGATGAACAAAGATGAAATTGAAAAAGAAGAAGTTGAACTAACAACCTTGACCACAGACTGAAAATGGATCAGCTGAGAAAAATGGCGAATTTAGCTACCTCTGGAAATGCTTGGGGTTTGTAGCTCTCTTCGAGACCAACAATTTTGGTTTTTGAATCGATTGATTTCGAGTTCGTATGAGAGAGATATGATCAAAATACGAAAACGAAAAATTGGAGAATTCTGCAGAAAATCGTGAAGAGTTCTTCAAAATTCAACAAAGTGTGGAGAGAAGGAGATGAGTTTAAAAGGAGGAGAGAGAGAGATTTTTTGAGCAAATCAAAGCGTGCCACATCATCTCCCTGTGGGGGGCGCGTGGGCCACACGGGAGCAGAGGGCTCCCTTGGCCGTGGGGCCCACGGCCTCCCTCACCGCCAGGCCTTATGGCCACACGTGCTCCCGACTTCTCTCGCGCACTCCTTCGGTTCTTTAACCCATATCTTGGGCATCCGAACTCTGATTTTGAATCTATTTTTGGATTACAAACCGTGACTCCCTCACGCACGACTACGACTACACAACTTTGAAAAATGGTTGAGAAATCATCTCAGAATTTGACGATGAAGTCAACTCAACGAATGAGAACGAAAAGTAGCATAGTCACATTGTTTGGACTCAAAACCTTATGAATGAGTAACCGAAATGACCAGAACTCAATAAGGCAATAAATAAGAACATGTTCAAGTCCTAAACACAAAATACACAAACAATAAATACATATTCACACAAGCATGCCATATCAAAGAGATAGTTACAAAGCATGCAATTTCACAATTTTTGTCTATTAAAGAACAATGCATGAGCATACTATAAAGTGTGTGAAAGTGTTATACAAAATGTTTGAACCACGATGCAGGGACACACATGTATGAATTGTGTGTGTGTGCGCTAACGCCTTGCAAGAGGGTGTAAATCAAGATATACCTTTGACGCTTTCCACCTTTTGAAGACGACTTTTGCACTAGACATTGCTTCTTCATCTTTTAAGCTTCCTTTCTTCAAAGAACATCTTAAGCAATAACTAATACAAACATAGAGCGTTTTGCAATGGAATCAAGCCAATACAAATCATAAACCTTACAAATTTCTTTTCATATACATTCTTTGTAGCCCGGAAACGGGGGTTGGGCACCCTGTTTAATTAATATAATGCTTTCTCTTTTTTGCAAGTACACTGTCTCACTTGTTTTCACTAGATCCCGATAAAACTTTGTGCTTTCATGCTTAATTGTAAGCCAAATAAAAAACTTACTTGGAAGGCTGATGGTACTTGGTACCTGTATGCTTGTCCTATAATCTGGATAGAACATACTTGAGATGTTGATGCTGATCAAGTCTGGGTACTTGGATACTTGTCAGAGGTATCCTACTAGGTAGTCCCCTTGTAAGATTTGATAGAAAATTCACAAGTAACTTGCACCAAGTATTGTCTGACTCTGATTAAAAAGGGTTGATCCTTATAGGTGACCAAAGTTGCTTGACACCCAAGATTAGAATAATGTAAATCAAAGTACTGGGTACTTTCTGCATAGGAGATTGTAAGGACCTCATATTTTGATTGGCTTATTTCATTGACAAACCACACATGGGGATGATTTTGTAATGGGTAGCTTAGGTCCTTGTTGGCAAGCTTCCAAGCGTCCCTGGTGACTTCAAGAGCAAGAGTGAAAGGTAAATCACTTGACTTGCCTCTTGAAGAGATTAGTTGTACACACACACATTTCTTCATGCATGTTTTATTCATCTTGCATTTGTGCTTCAACTCTTATGTGTGCATTTCTCACACTTCACACTTGCACCTCTTTGTTGGATTTTGTCGTGTGATAGTGTCTAATAATTCGTTTCCGTTTGAATGATCGGAAACATCTGTGCTTACACGATGGTGTGCATGTCTTAGCACGATGGTTGACCATTTGAGAAGGTCCTATTCTTCTCTTGGATAAGTGTTAGTTTTGGTTTGGTTGTTTGGAGTAAAGTGTCTAGTTTCAAAAGATCGGATTTCAATGTTTTAAAAGTTTTTTAAAACTGACCTTTGTATGGTCTTGTGAGCATAACTTTTTATAAAAAGATTGAAATTAAGTTTTGTAAAATTCTGGAAAAACTAGACACCCATATTTTTCCAACGATATATTATTCGTAACATTTCATGACCGTTTGGATTGGTTTTGAAATCTCCAAAGTAACCACCAAAACAAGGCAACTCTGTTGTTGCCCGTTTCTAACCTTTGGTCACTCTATTGACCATAACGTTTTCTACAGACATTGAAATGTCATTCCTTGAAAAGGAGTAGAACGTAGACACCCAAGCCTTTCCAATGATATATCATACGAAAGGTTTCGATGTCGTTTGGTCATGTTTTGAGGCACTTGAAGCTGAAGTTGATGCACTGTCGCTCCCAAACCACTGTTCACTCACCCTACATACAGCGAGCACCTGATTGGTTTTTAAAACCACCAGTAACTCACCCAAAATCTGCCGTACGTACAGCGGTTTGCACGGGAAATTTTTAAAAAAATTTCAAAATGACATAGCTTCAATTGGACATCATATATATATATATATATATATATATATATATATATATATGCCTTTTTGTCCTTAGGTTGAAAAAATGAGCTCAAAATCATATTTTTAACTTAGAGTATTTTCCAAGAGAGAATCATCCAAGAACTCATCTTTGATTGCACAAACTCAATTCCATGTGCATCATGTTAGGATTATGCTCAATAACAAGAATGTAATATTGTAATTAACAATCTTTTTCATATTAATAAAGTGTTTTCTGGTTTAACAAATCGTATAGCATTTATAGTTTAATATTATAATTGTCAAAGTAAATAATCATAAGGTCTAAAGACTATGAGAAAAGAAGAATTGTTCGTACATCTGGATATGTATGTGGTAGACACAATTCTTTAGTTAGTCTTGAATAATGTTCACAACTTAAGTTAAAGGTTGGGAATCTTTATCTTGTTAAAGTTGTAGAATTCTTTTGCTAGCATTTGAGTGGGATCAAATGAGATATGATGAGTCTAAAATCATCGGAGTGTCTTAGAGCAAAAGAATCTAGTGCACTGGGTGCCTTGAACTGGATCACAATGAAAAGCTTTATCTAGAACCGTCAATAGATAATAGTCTTTTCATTATCAGGACAATCGGAGAGTCTATCTTAATCCTGAGATAAATGATGGACTTATGGTTGCAAGTGATATCATTTGAGTTATCAATGAGTATGATTATATCCCATAGTCTATCCTCGATAGTTTGGTGATATTCATTTGTTAATCGATAGAGGACTTCATTTATAGATATGGACATCAAGGCTCCATTTAATAAATGAGAGTATAATATCATCATATGGATGTTTTGAGGTAATTGGATATTAAATCTCAACGTTGAGTTTTCGATAGTGTCTATTGAAAACATGGCTTCTGGACAAGTCAAAATATCCAAGTTCAAAACGTGGTCATATGAGTAAATATGGTAACTTGGAGAGTTATAGGCGGTCTATGAACTCTTGGCGATTACTGATATTAATCACGAGGATACACTATCTCCAACATGATTGTCTAGGGTATGAATAAGGAACATCTTCCTTTTCTATCTTTATTTAAGAGTTCAATTTTAGCTCTTTAGTAGAATGAGTTAAAATTAATGGATCGGACCTAAGTGAATCATTTGTTGATTGTGATTAGGTTGTGTCTATTGAAGCTTAAATTTAGATAGCCCGCCAAGATCCCCAATCCACACGGACTTACATGGATCACTTGATATATTCTACCAGACCAATTTATGGGTCCATTTAGAATTGCATTTAATATATTAAGAATATAATTTGCACATTATTTATTTAATGGGCTGCTCAATTATATTAATATATTAATGAAAGACATGTGGGCTTGTTTCTTTTAGTAAGAATGGGTCTGGTTCACATGTGGGCTTTTTATTTAAAGTCCAATGGATTAAATAAAATAAGAAAATAATATAAGGCCCAATTTTAGACAAGTGGGGCGGCAAGGTTAATATATTAGCCTATATATTATTTTGTTTCATTGTTTAATTAAATAAGAATTAATTAATTTATTAATTAATTGTTTAATTAAGAAACAAATCTTTTTCTAAACAGGAAATATATTTCCTAGAGTTATACTATTGTTAGTAGTATACTAAAAGTAAAAGACTTATTTGGTAAGAAAATAAATAATTATTTTTATTTATTTAATCAAATAGGAAGTCTTTTATTTTGGTCAATAAAAGAATAAAAATACTTATGAGTTGGATTAGGGTTTGAAGTCTAACTACATGTGAATTTGGGTACAACACAAGTCCTCTTTTGTAGAGGAAATTGCGGCAACCCTAGGGAATTCTACATGAAGATTTCGGCAACCCTAATTGGCATGGGAGAAGAATTTTCGGCCACTATATATTAAATAGTATGTAGGATTCGGCCACCGCTAAGTTGATTGATACATGAGACAATTTTCTTCTTCTTCTCAATTCATAGAAAGTAATTTTATTCTACTAAAAACATGAAAGAGTGAATAGATTATTCTTTGATGGTACACTAATTGCTTGTTCGTCAATAAGCTTGTGTGTACAACATCGATTTAGGTTCACGCGAGTTTCGATCATTAGATTGAGAACTCAAAAGTGACCGGAATAATCTTAGTCTTCTTTTGATTGTTTTGTGACTAACAAAAGAAAAAGAAAAGTTTGTTTGTCCATTCTCAGGTTTGCAATTCAAAGAAAAGGGAGACCACGCTCCTAGGTGATTCACGTTCGTGCTAGGATTGAAGATCTTGCGGATTACTATCGACGTAAGTCAATCGGATTACGCGACAAAAGGTATTCTTCTTTTGTTGATTATATGTATGTTTAATTAATTAAAGGGTTAAGGTTCATAAAAAGGAAAAAATTTAAAACTACTAAATCTATTTTAGTCTCGCTTCCGCTGCGTACTACGGTATTTTTCCCTACAATTGGTATCAGAGCCTTGGTTGAACCCTTTTAATTAATTAATGTATATATACGTGAATCTATTTCTTTTTATTGTGATTATGCATGTTTAGAAAGAGATGGCACTCTAGGTATTCGCATATATAATTACATGTGATGTATGGATTTATATATGTTTTATGTGGATTGTTGTTGCTCGATTTTGGTCCTAGACTTTCAATGTAATTTTTGTTTCGGAATTGTAACAAGAAGGGTGGTCTATTATCGCCATAATTCCTTCTTGGTAGTTGCTAAGTTTTTTTATTTTTATTTTATTTTAAGTGCACTTTTTACTGTAGTTTTTTTTATTTTTGTGTGCAGTTTTTATTTTGTAAAAGTACTGCAGTGAATAAAAAAAAAAAAATTAATACTGCAGTATTTTATTATTTATACTGCTGTAATGTATTCGGGTATTGAAGATTCGAAGACAAGAAGAAAAAGGAAGCAACCGGAACCAAGAACGAGCACCGTGCGCACCCTAGGAGTGGATTGGGCTGCGCATAGCAAGCCCAAAACTTGGTGGGCTACGCACGGCAGCCCTGGGAGGCTTCATGGGCTGCGCACAGCAGCCCCTTTGTGGGGTTGTGGGGTGTGTCGCCCATGGGAGGAGGCCGAAGGATGAGCGTATGGTTGATGGGCCACTTGAAGATCTTGTATTCCTAAACAATGTAATTTACTTGTTTTTCTAGGATGGGCCAAAATTGTTGCTATTTAATTTTTGCTTAAATATTACAATATTTGTTATTGTATGATAACATGACATATAGAATAGGAGTGCCACTCATATATCTCTTTTGGTATGAACATCCATTGAATGATTTAGGTATCTAAATTGGCATCTAGATAACTTGGTAAATCATTCTATGGGATTTAATCACACGCCTTAAATAATTGAGTGGGAGAAGGTGTTTTTGTAACACCTATGGCCTCCAAGGTTAGTTGAGCTTTATTATTTATTGGTAATCCCCCCAAGGGGCGTCCATGAATGGAATTTAGCAATATACTTCCTTACAAGGATAGACTAGACAATGGACTCAAACGAGATCTACTCCCCAAGGAGGGATTTTCGTGAGAGAAAATTGAGGGTCGATATCTTGGTAACACTAATTTTATTGATATTCTCCCAAGAGTTCTTGTCAATAAAATTGCAAGGCTAAAATTGAAAACGCTGGTTGTTATGTTAACAATTAGGTGGGACCTAGTCTAACTAGTAAATGGTGCGAACTCCCAAAGGAGGCGTAACATTTATGGGTGTTGGATCACCGTTGAATTTTATGATTGAGTTATTTATTTAATTCAAGATAAATATTTAAAAGTGCTTTATCATGATTATTTACTTATATATGTTTTGTTTTATTCAGAAATCATGACCCCATCACTTATGAACATCCTGAAAGATAACACTTTAACTGAAGATAATTATGTCACATGGAAAAGGAAAATTGGGTTGTTGCTGCAAAGTGAAAAACATAAGTTTGTTCTAACTACTCCTAAACCACCTGCTCCTAATAATGAATCTAGCATAATGTATAGAGATGAGTATGAGCAGTGGAAGACTTCAGATGATATGGCCAAATGTTATATTATAGCCACTATCTCCGACGTGTTGCAACAGCAGCATGAAGGAATGGAGTCTGCTGCTGATATAATGATGTCTCTAGAGGAGATGTTTGCTATGAAGTCTAGGACGACTAAGAGAGAGGCAGTGACTGCTTTTATGAATCTTAGAATGAAACCTGGACAGGCTGTGAAAGATCACATGATGAAAGTCATAGCACATCTCAACATTGCTGAACTGCATGGCGCTGAGATAGATGGTGAGACAAAAATTGATATGGTTGTCAATTCATTGTCAGATTCCTTTGATCAGTTCAAATTGGACTACACTTTGAACAAAAAGGAATACACCTTACAAGGCCTGATGTAAGATGTTCAAAGTGCTGAAAAGATCCTTGTGAAAGGCAAGGGTCAAGAGATTCATATGGTTGGTAAAGTTGCTACTGTTAAGGCCTGTCAAAAGGTCAAGAAACAACAGAAGAAAAAGCAACTTGGGCCTACCAAGAAGGAGACCAAGAAAGTAACCAAGATCAAAGGGAAATGCTTCCTTTGTGGTGAAAAGGGACATTGGAAAAGAAATTGCCAAAAGTCCCAGAATAAGAAGGAAGAAGGTAATGTGAATTATCTTGAAACATGTTTTTTGGCAGATTCTACAGATTCTTGGATCATAGACTTAGGAGCCACTAATCATGTTTGTTATTCCTTGCAGGGGTTCCAAGAAAGGAGAAGGCTGAGTAAGAATGAAATCAATTTGCGCTTGGGCAACGGAACGTTAGTGTCTGCAAGTGCAGTGGGAGATATTAGAGTTTATTTGGATTCTAGAAGGCATTTAGATTTGATAGACGTTTATTATGTACCTCAATTCAAGAGTAATTTAATTTCAGTTTCTTGTTTGAATAAATTTGGATATTCGGTTACTTTTAATAAAGTTTTTATTATTAGTAAGAATGACAAAATTATTTGCCAAGGTACATTGGAAAACGGTCTATACTTTTTGCATAGAAATATCTCTCACTCGTTAGACACAGAATTAACGGAACCTAATCATAAAAGAGTAAAATTATCAATAGATGAAACCTACCTTTGGCATTTACGCCTAGGTCATATTAACCTTAATAGGATTAAAAGATTGGTAAGTGACGGACCTTTAAGTGACTTAAAGGTTGATGATCTACCAACTTGTGAATCTTGTTTGGAAGGTAAAATGACCAAAAGGTCGTTCTCTGCCAAAGGTGCAAGAGCCACTGAATGTTTAGGATTGATACACACTGATGTATGTGGACCTATGAGCATTCAAGCTAGAGGTGGATATGAGTACTTCATCACCTTCACAGATGATTACTCGAGATTTGGTTATGTGTATCTCATGCGACATAAGTCGGATGCTTTTGACATGTTCAAAGCATTCAAAGCTGAAGTGGAAAATCAGCTTGAGAAACACATAAAAATCTTGAGATCTGATCGTGGTGGAGAATATCTATCTGGTGAGTTTCAGCAATATCTTATTGATAATGGGATAGTTTCTCAGTTTTCTGCACCAGGTACACCTCAACAGAATGGGGTAGCAGAAAGGAGAAATAGAACTCTTTTGGATATGGTTAGGTCTATGTTGAGTTATTCAACACTTCCTATTTCTTTTTGGGGATATGCTTTACAAACTGCTATATATATTCTAAACGATGTACCATCTAAGTCTGTTCCTAAAACACCACATGAGTTGTGGACTGGGCGCAAGCCTAGTTTACAACACTTAAGGATATTTGCTTGTCCTGCGCATGTGTTAAAAGGAAAGACTGAAAAGATGGAGTCCCATTCGGAAACATGTATATCTGTAGGGTATCCAAAAGAAACTAAAGGATATTATTTCTATAGTCCTTCAGATCTTAAAGTATTTGTTTCGACAAATGCTAAATTTCTGGAAAAGGACTATATGAATGATTTTGTGCCTAGAAGTAGAATTGTCCTGAATGAGATGTCAGGAGATACAATTCCATGAGAGGTTACACAACCTAACCCAATTGTAAGTTCCGATCCAACACAAGATCAACAACCTACCATTCCTCGTCGTAGTGGGAGGGTTAGAACACAACCCAAAAGATACATCGGTCTGGGAGAATCAGTGGAGAATCTCCCGGATGACGATGATCCCTACACGTACAAGGAAGCTATGGAGGATGTTGATAGTCGCCATTGGCAAAAGGCAATGCAATCCGAGATAGAATCTATGTTCGATAACAAAGTCTGGTCCCTTGTAGACTTGCCTAAAGGGATAAAACCCATTGGGTGCAAGTGGGTATACAAGAGGAAAAGAGGTATGGATGGAAAGGTGGAAACCTTTAAAGCTAGATTGGTAGCTAAAGGGTATACACAGAAAGAAGGTATCGATTACGAGGAAACCTTCTCTCCTGTGGCCATGCTTAAATCCATTAGGATACTCTTATCCATTGCAGCATCTTTAGATCTAGAGATTTGGCAAATGGACGTCAAGACAGCTTTCCTTAATGGAAGTCTTGATGAAAGCATCTACATGATGCAACCAGAGGGATTCATTGAAAAGGGCCAAATGGAAAAGGTATGCAAGTTGCAGAAATCCATATATGGATTAAAGCAAGCATCCAGATCCTGGAACATAAGGTTCGATCAAGCTGTCAAAGGTTTTGGATTTATTCAGAATCCTGACGAACCTTGTGTATACAAAAGGATTAAGGGCGATAAGTTGGTTTTCCTGATTCTTTATGTTGATGATATACTACTCATTAGAAACGATGTAGGTGTATTGACATCAGTAAAAGAATGGTTAGCAAAACAATTTGATATGAAGAACTTAGGAGAAGCAAGTTTTATTCTAGGTATCCAAGTAATAAGGGATAGAAAGAATAGAACGATTGCATTATCCCAAGCTTCATACATAGACAAGATCTTGTCTAGGTTTTCCATGCAGGATTCCAAGAAAGGTATGTTACCTTTCAGACATGGAATCAAACTTTCTAAGGAACAAGTTCCTAAGAATGAGCATGAAGAGCAATTCATGAGTAGAGTTCCATATGCCTCGGCAGTTGGAAGTCTCATGTATGCAATGCTCTGTACTAGACCAGATATTTGTTTTGCTGTTGGCATAGTTAGCAGATTTCAATCGAAACCTGGTCCTGATCACTAGACGGCAGTCAAGCATATTTTCAAGTATCTCAAGAGAACGAGAGATAATATGCTTGTATACTCTGGAGGGGATTTGATTCCCGTTGGGTATACAGATTCTGATTTCCAATAAGACTCTGACTCTAGAAAATCCACATCGGGGGTTGTGTTTACTATTGGAGGAGGAGCAGTCATATGGAGGAGTATCAAGCAATCTTGCATTGCTGATTCCACCATGGAAGCTGAGTATGTTGCTGCATGCGAGGCTGCCAAAGAGGCTGTTTGGCTCCGCCAATTCTTGATTGACTTGGAAGTGGTTCATAGTGTGAATAAGCAGATCACTATCTACTGTGACAACAGTAGAGCAGTGGCTAATTCGAAAGAACCAAGAAGTCACAAGAGAGGAAAACCCATTGAAAGAAAGTATCATCTTTTAAGAGAGATTGTTCAAAGAGGTGACGTGATGATTACCAAAATCGCGTCAGCAGAAAATCTAGCGGACCCCTTCACAAAGGCTCTACCTCAGAAGAGTTTCGATGGGCATGAGAGATATGACACATTTGCTATAGCGCAAGTGGGAGATTGTTAGGATTATGCTCAATAGCAAGAGTGTAATATTGTAATTAACAATCTTTTTCATATTAATAAAGTGTTTTCTGGTTTAACAAATCGTATAGCATATATAGTTTAATATTATAATTGTCAAAGTAAATAATCATAAGGTCTAAAGACTATGAGAAAAGAAGAATTGTTCGTACATCTGGATATGTATATGGTAGACACAATTCTTTAGTTAGTCTTGAATAATGTTCACAACTTAAGTTAAAGGTTGGCCACCTTTATCTTGTTAAAGTTGTAGAATTCTTTTGCTAGCATTTGAGTGGGATCAAATGAGATATGATGAGTCTAAAATCATCGGAGTGTCTTCGAGCAAAAGAATCTAGTGCACTGGGTGCATTGAACTGGATCACAATGAAAAGCTTTATCTAGAACCGTCAATAGATAATAGTCTTTTCATTATCAGGACAATCGGAGAGTCTATCTTAATCCTGAGATAAATGATGGACTTATGGTTGCAAGTGATATCATTTGAGTTATCAATGAGTACGATTATATCGCATAGTCTATCCTCGATAGTTTGGTGATATTATTTGTTAATCGATAGAGGACTTCATTTATAGATATGGACATCGTGGCTCCATTTAATAAATGAGAGTATAATATCATCATATGGATGTTTTGAGGTAATTGGATATTAAATCTCAACGTTGAGTTTTCGATAGTGTCTATTGAAAACATGGCTTCTGGACAAGTCAAAATATCCAAGTTCAAAACGTGGTCATATGAGTAAATATGGTAACTTGGAGAGTTATAGACGGTCTATGAACTCTTGGCGATTACTGATATTAATCACGATGATACACTATCTCCAACATGATTGTCTAGGGTATGAATGAGGACATCTTCCTTTTCTATCTTTATTTAAGAGTTCAATTTTAGCTCTTTAGTGGAATGAGTTAAAATTAATGGATCGGACCTAAGTGAATCATTTGTTGATTGTGATTAGGTTGTGTCTATTGAAGCTTAAATTTAGATAGCCCGCCAAGATCCCCAATCCACACGGACTTGCATGGATCACTTGATATATTCTACCAGACCAATTTATGGGTCCATTTAGAATTGCATTTAATATATTAAGAATATAATTTGCACATTATTTATTTAATGGGCTGCTCAATTATATTAATATATTAATGAAAGACATGTGGGCTTGTTTCTTTTAGTAAGAATGGGTCTGGTTCACATGTGGGCTTTTTATTTAAAGTCCAATGGATTAAATGAAATAAGAAAATAATATAAGGCCCAATTTTAGACAAGTGGGGCGGCAAGGTTAATATATTAGCCTATATATTATTTTGTTTCATTGTTTAATTAAATAAGAATTAATTAATTTATTAATTAATTGTTTAATTAAGAAACAAATCTTTTTCTGAACAGGAAATATATTTCCTAGAGTTATACTATTGTTAGTAGTATACTAAAAGTAAAAGACTTATTTGGTAAGATAATAAATAATTATTTTTATTTATTTAATCAAATAGGAAGTCTTTTATTTTGGTCAATAAAAGAATAAAAATACTTATGAGTTGGATTAGGGTTTGAAGTCTAACTACATGTGAATTTGGGTACAACACAAGTCCTCTTTTGTAGAGGAAATTGCGGCAACCCTAGGGAATTCTACATGAAGATTTCGGCAACCCTAATTGGCATGGGAGAAGAATTTTCGGCCACTATATATTAAATAGTAAGTAGGGTTCGGCCACCGCTAAGTTGATTGATACATGAGACAATTTTCTTCTTCTTCTCAATTCATAGAAAGTAATTTTATTCTACTAAAAACATAAAAGAGTGAATAGATTATTCTTTGATGGTACACTAATTGCTTGTTCATCAATAAGCTTGTGTGTACAATATCGATTTAGGTTCACGCGAGTTTCGATCATTAGATTGAGAACTCAAAAGTGACCGGAATAATCTTAGTCTTCTTTTGATTGTTTTGTGACTAACAAAAGAAAAAGAAAAGTTTGTTTGTCCATTCTCAGGTTTGCAATTCAAAGAAAAGGGAGACCACGCTCCTAGGTGATTCACGTTCGTGCTAGGATTGAAGATCTTGCGGATTACTATCGACGTAAGTCAATCGGATTACGCGACAAAAGGTATTCTTCTTTTGTTGATTATATGTATGTTTAATTAATTAAAGGGTTAAGGTTCATAAGAAGGAAAAATTTTTAAAACTACTAAATCTATTTTAGTCTCGCTTCTGCTGCGTACTACGGTATTTTTCCCTACACATCAAACATCATCTAAACATCATCTAAGATCATCTAGAATGTATCTATGCATAGGTCTTCTTCAACACACATGTTATGGTAAGTTGAACACTAATTTCATCTAATCTTAATGTTTTTACTTAGCAATTTATCTCATTTATAACTTGTATGCTTTTAGATTAATTTCTACTTATAAGATTGAGATTATGTGTTGATTGACTTATTTTGTGATAGCTAGGCTTTCATGTGTATATAACATCTAGCTAAATTGATCTCATTGTTTAATTGACATTGTTTTTGATAGCTTGTATCTAGGATTAGTTATCCTTTACATAGCTATGCTTTATGCCATGACATATAGCAAACTTTGATATCTAGGATTGATTTTTTTATCATCATTTAATCCTAGATAAGCATTTAGTGTAACCTAGCAATAATTGCATATTGGATATCATTGTATATTCACAAAGGTTTTAATCTCTTCATTGAGAAGTAAGTCTTGTGACTAAGGTGGCTTAGTGTGCAAGCAATTGGTCAAGTGCCACTATAAAAGGCTTGTGGGTAGATTAGGGGGTGCTCACGCCAAGAGTAGTGTATCAGGGGATATCACTAGGGATTGAACCAAGAGTGGCGAGTGGTAGTGTCCATAGCCTAAGGTTATCTAGGGTGAGTGTCTGAGTATCACTTGAGGGTGTAATCGTCTTTTCATATAGTGGATTTCGATGACCGTGTGTGGCGCACATATTAGCCTATGGTTTTTCCTTGTTGAAGGTTTCCACGTAAAAATCAAGTGTTCTTTAATTTCCGCATTTTATACTTGATTTTATTGTTTGGTGAATTGGGGTTGTTTTTGTAATGTTGACTAATCCAAAAAATTTGGTAATAACGGATTAACAACCCATTCACCCCCCACCCTCCTTGGTTGTATTTAGACACGCACAATATATTATTTGTTTCAGAGATCTTGATTTTGAACCGATCCGAATAGTCCACTAAGGCTACTTCTCGATTCTCACAAGGCGAATCGGGGTATCAGGTAATCCTGCATAAGGAATCCTAGCCCCAAGGCGAATTGATCTTGGTAGGCATCCAAGGCCATTTTGGCACCAGGTCTTCTGTTGGGCGAATCAAGGTACCTGGGTATTCTCGTACGAGGGATCCCGGTATTTTTGGCGGAAACGCATTCAAAAGAAGTCCGGGTACTAGGTGTTTTCATTTTCTGGAATCCTGGTACTCATACGAGATATATAAATATGTATTTAAATGAGTTTGGGGTACTTGACATTTCCATATGTGTGGAATCTTGGTACTTAGTCGATAACATAGGGGAGCCATGGTACCTAGCATCCCTGCTTTTAGGAATCTTGGTACTTAGGCGATAACATAGGCGAATCTGGGTACCTAGCATTCTTTTTTTGGGAATCCTGGTCCTTAGGCGATTTGTCCTGGTAGACAAATAGGGCCACTTTAGCACTAGGTTTTCCTGAAGAGGGGTATTCCCATCCGAGGCTTTAGAAGTGCCGTATAGGCTCTCCTGGTCTTAAGGACTACGACGGGCAACCAGAACCACGACTTCGCATCCTTAGTCTGGTCATTTATAAACCAGATCCTTCATAGAGGAGAGTATGCCCCGACCAAGGCAACATGAGTGCCATGTGGCTTTTCCTGGTCTTGAGGCGATTCGGTTATGGAGATCCTCCTAGAGGGATTGACCCAGTCCAGGGCATCAGGAGTGCAATATTGCTCTCCTAGTCCTAAGTTGATCCGGTTATGATGAAATTTTAAAATTGAACATAGGAGAATCATGTAGGAGAAAAAACTGACTTCTTTATTGAATTCTTAGGCGATACAAAGCAAATCCGGGTACATACTTACAGTAATACCAATTGAAATGAACTGTTTCTTCAAACTTCATGGATAGAACTTCTTGAGATGGTCAGCATTCCAAATGTGGTCTACTAGGTAGCCATCCATGTCTTCTAGCTTGTAAGCTCCACCGTAGACTACCATCTTTATTAGGTAGAGACCTTCCCAGTTTGGGGCTAGTACCCCATCTGACCTCTTCCGGGTATTTTGGGTTACTTTCCAGAGGACCAGGTTCCCTTCTTTAAAATTTCGGGTCTTCACCATTTTGTTAAAGTACTGGGCAATCCTGCTCTGGTAGGCTGTAACTTGTTTTGCGCCCTTGTCCTACTTCTCCTCGAGGAGGTCCGAACTGGCTCTTAGTTTTGCTTCATTGCTTTCAGGTTCAAAGTTATGGCCCTTGAAGGATGTCAACCTATGCTCAATGGGTAGGACTGCTTCCGTGCCAAAAGCCAGCGAGTAGGGGGTTTCCCCAGTAGTGGTCCTCTTCGTAGTTAGGTATGCCCACAGAACATTCGGGAGTTTTTCAGCCCACTTTCCCTTCTTCTGCTGGAGTTTTTTCTTCAAAAGCTTCTTGATGGTCTTTTTAGTAGCTTCTACCAACCCATTGGTCTAAGGATAGGCTACTGATGCAAAGCGAAGGTTGATACCCCGCACTTCACAAAACTCCATGAGCTTGGCGTTGTCAAATTTCTTACCCAGATCAGTTATTATGGCCATCGGGGTCCCGAATCAGCATACGATGTTCTATTTGATAAAGCTCGTGGTGTTCGCCTCGGTTATCCGGGTAAGGGACTTCGCCTCTACCCACCTGGTAAAGTGGTCTATTGCCACTATGGCATGCTTGGCTTGACCAAGAGCAGTTGAGAGTGGCCCAATGAGATCTACCCCAAAATAACAAATGGGTAAGGTGTACTGATTGAGGAGAGTCTCTTTGGACGTAGGTGGTTGAGGTTTGTTGTCTTTTGGCAAGGCTCACAAGACCATGCAAATTGCTTGGTATCTTGTTGCAGGGTAGGCCAGAAGTAGCCCATCCTAATTACTTGGTAAGCTAGGGTCTTGATCGGACCAAAATTGGTATGATTTTGGCCCTCATTTCCTTCTCATTTTGCTTGATTCTCGGGCATTATCCCGTGATTTAATTGTATAAATTAAGTGTTTTCAGGTATTTATAGAGTTCAAGGGCATTGGAGTAATATTGATCAATTAGGAGTGAAACTGTAATTATTGAAGGAGGATTGAATTTATTGTGATTTTAGAAGAGATCAAGGGATGTATCGTAATTTGCCACACAAAATAGCCTGTTCACACCACCTCATTTATTTAAACGGTGCGTTTTCAATGCTAGGCACAAATCAGCCCAAAGTTGTGTACAAAGGCCCAATTATTAGCCCACCACAAAAAGACAAAAGAACGAAAATGGGTGGCTCAATCTAGTGTGATGAGCTCACACACTCCAAGCCCAAATTATTCTAAACACAGACCATCACCATTCTGATTACACCTCACCTTCTTCAACCTCTAGCCGTGTGATCAGCTCCTTCCTCCATTAATGGTCGACCAAACCCTTGCCTCCTTCTAGCCATTAGAATCGGTCATACACCGCCTCGTTTCATTCGATTTCCGGTGGAAAATAATGGCGGGCTCAATGCAAACCTTGTGATGTCGTCCTTTTGGCTCGCCGTTCTCCACCACGAAAAAGTAAGAACCGGCAACCTTACGCCTCCATCACCCCTTATGTCGCCACTTCCCAAACCGCGTAAATCGATGTCGTGGTTTGCATTCCGATGTCGCCATGGCGATAGGGAGTGGATTTTGGTACCAGATTGATGTCACCCCAAAGTCGCCCAAGCGTCGCCATGGACGCAAATAGAGACCTCTTCTCTATTCAAGTGTGATTGAGTGTGAAAATTACAAGATGCTCCCCTCTTGAGAACTAAATGGTAATTTACCATGGTTAAAGGATGTTTTGGTAATTTACCACCCGTGACCTAAAATGAAAACCCTATAAATTCATCACCATTTTCCCTTTTTTGACAATTCTTGACATCTCTTATGAATCAAGAAACCTCCTTTCTCCACCATTCCTAATCCCACCATTCCCCTCTCCAATAAACACTTAGATTACTCCACTTAAATCACTCATCTCCTTCCATCTTCTCCACCCATTTCCTTTGTCACTTTTCATATGACTCCACCTATCAAGACATATCCTCAACACCCACTATTTGCACAAGATTCAAGTAAGGAAGCTCAAGGAAGGATCAAGCTTACAAGAGAGACCCGAGGGTGATTTCTCTACATTTTACTTCCTTTTCTTGTTTGTAATTATGTGTAATTAAACCCCCATTTTAGGGGATGATTTGAGAGACCTTTTGGACATGAGTATTTATTAAAGCTTTGAATATTATGTTTGCATTATTATAGTTTTATTTACTTTTTAATTAGATCTTGCACTTATGTGATTAAATGAGTATTGACACACTTGTTGATTACAATCTGTTGTAGGATTTATTTGTTATAAAATTGATTGAGTTATTGACACACTTGATTGATTATAGCACATAGTGAATAGGATAGGTTGTTGGTGAGGATATCACCCCGATTGCCTAGGCCATTTGATCATCACAAACCAATCCCGTCCTGACCCCCTCTCCTTAATCAGTTAGGCATTGCGGTGGGAAGTTGCTTAGGGTTCGTAGTGACGGTCTAAGCAACACTTTCAAATGAGATCGGTCCTTGATTGTGTAGATAGCGCATTAAAGAAGCCATGTATGAATTGCTCATTGTTCATTAGCTACTCTATCATTTCCCTAGAATTTCTATTAATTATTTAATCCATTTTCTTATCTAGGTTGTTGTATTGGATTCCTATCTCCATTCATTTTCTCTTTACATTCTTGTCATTTAATTCACATGCATTGTTTGGTGGTTTCTCAAACCACACATTATCCCACTTACCATGATTTACTTTATTGAACAGTAGTTAGACTAACTTAGATTAGATAGCAAATCGATTAATCTATCCTAATCCCTGTGGAACGAATCTTAAGCTTACCGCTTTACTAGTTTTCAAAACTTAAAGTATATTGCGTAAGAATTCATTTATAAACAACTTTTGATAATTCGCAATTTGGTAACGACATGAAAAGCGAGTCATCATGTCTCACATGATACGTGGTTACCGCAGTCCCCTGAGTGCACCTCTTTGAATGCCCACCGTGCATTGTCCGGATGTAAACATCTTAGTAGCGGAAGTGATTTTCCTTTGTGGTAGAGGTATCCATCAACTAGGCAGTACCGAGTGGCAGTCTTTTTGAGCCTGGGTGCCTGGTCTGGATCCTCGGGGAGGCTTTCATTTTGGAGGTAGCTGGCTATATAATACATCCAGTAAGGAAGCCGGTCGACCGGGTTCACTTCTTCTCATTTTGCTATGCTGGATCGAGGAATCAGCTGGAGTGGTACCCCTCTTGGTAATGCCTACCCTCTATTTGAAGAAATCTTGGCTAAAATATCAGCCCGGTGGTTCTTATCTCGGGGAATCTGCTCCATGTTCATACCCTTGAACCTCGACATTGCTTCCCGGACCTTTTCTAGGTATGTTATCATGTTCTTACCCTTGGCTTTGTACTGTCCAGATACTTGGTTGATTACCAGCTGCGAATCACTCCTAACAGGAGGAAATCTGCACCAAGTTCTTCGACTACATTCATCCCTGCTAGCAAGGCTTCATACTTTGCTTTGTTGTTGGTAGCTTTGAATTCAAACCTGAAACAATGACTGCACTCGATCCCTTCAGGATCGGTTAGGACGATCCCTGCTCCATAGCCCGACTGGTTAGATGCTCAATCCGTGTACAGTATCTAGGCTCTGCAATTGGTGGGCCATTCCGTGGATTCTTCTTCAGGAATCGATTATGGGACCATGGTGGAATCCGGATTGGAGGTCATACTGAACTCGGCTACAAAATCAGCCAAGGTTTGGGCCTTGATTGTTGTTCTTGATTTGTACTTGATGTCATACTAGGTGAGCTCTAGAGCCCACAAGACCAATCTGCCCGATACATCCAGCCTTTGGAGAAATTGTCTCAATGGCTGGTTTGTGACCACCACGACTGTATGGGCTTGGAAATAAGGTCGAAGCTTCTTGGCCATTGTCACAAGCGCATAGGCGAGCTTCTCTAGAAGGGTATAATTCTTCTTTGATTTGGTCAAGGCACGGCTCACATAGTAGACCGGTCTTTGGACCCTGTCACCACACTCCTTTACCAAGACCCCGTTTGTAGCGAGTTCTGACACGGCCAGGTAAAGTTGTAGTTCTTCTCCTGGTATGGGTTTAACTAGCAGAGGCGGGCTAGCTAGGTTACAATTAAATTGCCCAAAGCTAACCTAGAGGGGGGTGAATAGGTTTTTAAGCCTTTGTCAATCCCTTGGAACAAACAAAAGTTTGTCCCTCTAGATAGCTTGTATCACACCTCAATAAGCATATACAAGTACATATAGACTATTGATAAGCATATTCAATTTAAAAGATCAAACATAGTCTATGATTTTCATGAAGAGGTTTATACTAGAAACATAAATCAACAAGTACTTGTATTCTTTATAAATGTCTCATATGATTAAGTACATGTTAAGGAAACAATGTTAATCAAAGATCTTGTCTTACAAGGATATTATCAATAAGAATTCATACAAGATCAATTTGATTTATATAAACAAATATCAAAGAGATAAGGAAAGAGATACTTGACATATGATATTTTTACGTGGTAAACTTCCAAAGAGGAAGCATCAACGGGTTGAATCCACAACCACCACAAAATATCTTTCACTAATTAAATAAGAGTACACCTTCAAAAGTGGCCAAATCACATGACTCACTCTCTATTGGATATCCCTCCTACCTAATCCCATTAGAGAGAGACTTGTTTAATTTCTAACCAAGACACATCGCATGTCTCCAAAAAGTATCCTTGCTTGACTAACCGAAGCCTCACACTTTTAGCCAAGACTTCCTTGCTTGTCTAACCGAAGCCTCACACTCCTAGACAAGACTTCCTTGCTTAGCTAACCGGAGCCTTACACTCTTAGCTAAGACTTCCTTGCTCAAATTGAAGAATCCACTTCAATATGAGACTTCCACCTTTTACAAGGCTTTTTAAGTGATCAATGAATGCAAGATGCAAACAAGCACGCAACATAGAACAATGATGATCAACATGTCCTATGAAAACTAGAAATAGACAATGATCACATAATGTTTGATTTTTCTAGTTTATAATCCAAAATATGCAATCACACAAAATGATGTATGAACATATGAAATGCATGGATTATGTACACCTCATGAAGAACTAGACATAGGCAACAAAGTTCATAATAAAATAGTCTAGATCAAATACATGAAAACCGAAATCTAAAGCATGCCAAATTCACCAAACATACAATAATCCTAGATTTGATTCATGCAATTAAACCTTGAAATTAATCATGTTCATGAAGCATATATTCATGACTTTAAAATAAAAACTAAAATGCTAGAGAAAGAGATTAGATCTACAAACTTCCCTAGTAATCAATTAGAGCATATGTTCATAAATCAATCAATTGAATCCAACAATGCTCTAAACATACAACAACTTGTGCTATTCTTAAATATGTTCAATCAAAGACACATAGCACAACTAGGAACTATTAATCATTAGAATATTCATAAAATCAAAGCTCAAATAGTCCTATATACAAAGCTAATCAAATTACAACTCACAAGCATGTGAAAACATAGGTTTAGAGAAACCTAACTCACATTCAAGATTCTAATTAAGAACAATTAGCTATTGAAGCTCTAAATCCTAATAGCATTTGATCAAGTAACATAGACATATAGATGAAGAAAGCCCAAGGTAATTGAAGATCATCAAGCTCAAAACACAAATGATTTGACAATTACCTAGAACAAAGAGTGCAGCCCGAATTTGGTGTTGAACCAAAATAAAACTTGATCAAATGACTCAAGGTTGCTTGGGTTTGTAGAGGACTTCAATACGGAGATTCTCCAACTTGAATCACTCAAATCGGATAAGAGATGAGAGAGTTATGGTGTTTGGAAGTTGAGAGAAACTTTAAGAAAAAATTTGCACATTTACTCTTTTTTCTTCTACAAATGAACAAGTGAGAGAGATGGAATATTTAAAGGAGATTGGGAGGGAAAATGAATTGGAAGTGTGGGGACCACATGAGGGCTGCCTCATGGCCTCTCGTGGAGGCGTGTGTCCACCATGGGGGCCGAGAGGCTTCCTTCCCATGGTTGCCACGTGCCTACACGGGAAGGACCCCTTTGTGGCCCTTCTCCACTTCACTTCTCCCTTCGCACATCCCTAGCATTCTTCGACCGTTCTCCAGCCTCCGAACTCCAAATTCAAATCCGTTTCTAGATTATGAACTATAACTCACTAACACATGTGGACGACTATGAAACTTTGACCAAAAGCTTGGAACTCGACTTGATATATAAGAATGAAAGCCAAGGACGATAAAGGAACGAAGAGTTTCGTAACTTCCTACTCGGAACTCGAAAACAAATGTATGAGTAACCAAGGACGACTACAAATGAACTCAATAAGGAATATCATAAGAACAAATTCAAGTCCGATACCAACAAAACACAAACAAATAAACATAAGTTCACACAAGTATGCAATTTCCTAGACATAGTCCTAGTACATGCATTTCTATAATGTTTGTCAAATTAAGACTAATGCATGTGGATACTAGAATATGTGTGTGAATGTGTTATACAAATTTAGCATTATGATGCAAGGACACAAATGTATGCAATGTGTGTGTGCTTAAGCCTTGCAAGAGGAAAAAGGTCTTAAAATACCTTTGTAGCCAATGATGCTTTCCTCCCTTGAAGGCTTCACTTTGCTTGCAGAGTTGTCCAACTTCCTTTTAGCTTGATAAAGCATAAAACCTAGACAACTTAATAATACAAAGGAATAGTCGTTTTGATGTAGAATGAAACAAATTAATGGTGTGTTCAATATTAATCTAGAGGGGGGGGGGGGGGGGGGGGGGGGGGGGGGGGGTGGGTGTGAATAGATTTTAATTGTTATTACCCAATTTTCGCGTTTAGTCAAATTTACGAAAATGTCCCAAACTAGACAATATAATATAGCAAGTGTAATATGGTGCGGAAATTAAATAACACTTGATATTTACGTGGAAACCCTCACGGGAAAAACCATGGGCTGGTAAGTGCGCCACACTCGAACCTCGAATCCACTAATTGTGATAGCGTATACAACCTAATCCCGGTTTGACAGCCTAATCCCGGCCAATATCCCGCTACCACTACCCACATGCCTGTAAAAGTGGACCTAGTCCAATTTACTCATGTGACCACCTAATCCCGGTGTACGACCTAATCCCGGTCTATCACACAAGACTTACTTCTCCGAAGAGATCAACACCCAAAGTGAATATGCAATGATATCCAAATATGTAATATAGAGCTAGGGTACTCTAGATGCTTACCTAGGATTATATGATGACAATAAAATCAATCATAGATATGAAAATAGCTATATGTCATGGCATACAACTTTAGCTAAGTAAAGGATAACCAATCCTAGATACAAAGCTATCACAAAAAACCCACAAACATTCAAAAGATTAACTAGTTGATTAAAAAACAATTTATCAACCTAGTTATAAATAAATCACACAAGAATGTTTATGGCATAGCTTTTAGGCAATAAAGACCTAATCAATTAAGCTATCAAAAATTAACCCAATCAACACATAATCTCAATCATGTATGTAGAAATTAATCTAAACACATAAAAGTAATAAATGAGATAAAATTGATAAGTAGAAACACTAATTATGTAAGATAAAAGTGTTCAACAAATCATACCATGTGTGTTGAAGAAGACCCATGCATTAGCACATGCTAGATGAACCTAGATGATGCCTAGATGTTGATTTGTGCATGTGGGAATGGGTTTAGAGAGATAAAGATGTAATCTTTAAGCTTTTTCACTCAAGTCTCTTTTTCTCTCTCAAGAATATGGAGCCTCTCTCTCTAGGGTTTGATTTTGTGGCTTAGCCCTCAAAATGATGAGAAAGATATGTATTTATAATGCCCAAATGAAACTATGTCGTTTTGGAAGAAATGGAAAAATTATGGGCATTTTCGCGGTACTTGTGTCAGTGCAGCAACTCAAGATTCGAGCGCTTTGAAACATGACCAAACGACATCGAAACCTTTCAGATGATATATCGTTGGAAAGGTATGGATGTATACTTTCTACTCGCTTTTACAGAATGACATTTCAATGTATGTAGAAATAGCTATGGTCAATTGAGTGACCAAAGGTCAGAAACAGACAACAACAGAGTTACCCTGTTTTGGTTGTAACTTTGGAGATTTTAAAACCAATCCAAACGGTCATGAAATATTACGAATAATATACCGTTGGAAAGGTATGGGTGTCTAGTTTGTACAGAAATTTTTAAAACTCATTTTGAAGCTTTGTGTAAAACGTTATGGCCACAAGACCATACATAGGTCAGTTTTGAAAATCATTTAAATCATTAAAATCCAATCTCTTGAAACTAGATATTTTACTCCAAACAACCAAACCAAAACTACCACTTATCCAAGAGAAGGATGAGACCTTCTCAAGTGGTCAACCATCGCGCTAAGACATGCACACCATCATGCAAGCGTGGACGTTTCCGATCACACAAACGGAAACGAATTACACCACACTTAAGACTAATCATGAAGTACAAGTGTGGGTATTGAATGCATCCTAATGCCTAACATGTCATGGCATTATCATTGAACAAGATGCACTCAATTCAAACATGCATGAATAAAATTCATGACTTTACAGCCTAATGCCTAAACATGTCATAGCATTTCAATAAACTAGATGCAATTAAATAAACATGCATGAAGAGATATTCAACAATTATGAATGCACACATATGAAAACACACAACATATAAGTATAAGAAATATGCATGAGTTGTGAGTGTGTGCAACTATGATCTCTTCAAAGCATGTAAGCACTAGAATTTACCTTTGGTGCTTCTTCTCTTGAGGTCTTGAGAGGGCCATTGAACTTTCACCAATTCCTAAGCTACCCTTACAAGAAGCCTCACATGTGGTTTGTCCACGAAATAAGCCAATCAATAATTGGGAATCCTTACATAGAATAATGCCAAGTATACTCAAAAACCTATAATGTGTTAATTAGAAGACTAGGAAGGACAAGAAAGGCAAAGCTATGGTGGCCACATGAGTGATGACGACTCTAGTGATGAGGAAAGCTCAAGTGATAAGTCCTCAAGTAAGGAAGAGTTAGTTAGCAACTTTGTTGCTTTTACGGCTTCTCACTCTATGCTAGAGGAAGAATGTCAAGTATATTTGGACAAGGAGATTGATCCAAATCATCAAGAGAGCTTTAGTTCTAATTCAATCGATCTTGATCTTTTGGCTAAGATAAAGAGCCTTGAAAAGCAATTGGAAATAGCTTTAAGAGAGGTTTGGGAGAAGGATGATTTGATCAAGATACAAGTGGATGAGTTTGTAGCAACCACTCGGAGGCTCTTATGTGAAAAGAATGAACTTGCTAAGAGGCTTAGAGAGGTTGAACAGATTGCCCTTGAAGAAGAAAAGATCGTTTCTAGTTTGAAGGATAGAGAGCAAAACTATCTTGAGCAGATTAGTATGGCAAAGCATGCCATAAAAAATATAGCTAGCGGCAAGATCAAGATGGATAAGATAGTGGAGTTTGCTCATCCTCAAGGAGTCTCAAGCAACTTGGTAGTTGAGGAGAAGCTCATGGAAGCATCACTTCCTACAAGCGAGTCAAAAGTTATAAATGACAAAATAACTCCTAAGAAGAAACGATACAAAACCAAGAATAAAATGAAGAATAAGGTATCTCTTCAAACTCCCACTAGTGCTACTTCCAATTCGAAAGGAACAATCTCATCTTTTATACCTATTTGTCATTTTTGCAATACCATAGGCCACATCAAGCCTAAGTGCTATAAATACATTGAATATTGCAAAATAGGAAATGCATCTAGGGATAAATAGATTGAAAATTCAAGCATGCTAGGGCTTTAGGAGATGGAAAGCATGATGTTGTTATAAAGCATGTTAAGAATGTTCAAAATAAGATGAAAGTAAACCTTGTTAATCTTGACAAAGCATGTGTTGATAATAATGTTGAAAAGAAGAGTATCAATGATATTCTTATGGATCAAGTGGTAGAAGGTCTTTATTCTTGATTCAATATTGTTGTCAAGAAAGATCTTAATAATGTTTGTGTCAGTCCACCCAAGACCAAGTGGGTCAAGGGTGAGTACTCTTACTATTAGTGTAAGTTGCACATATGAGTTAGCTTTAAGATTAGAGTCAAGTTGTTAAGGAACTTAGCTAGCTAGCTTTGTCTCTTTATAACTTGTATCTCACATTTTGTTATGATAGTCAAAATTCGTTGATTAACTTTAGAGAAGTTGTTTTTATTTTTATTTTTTGAAATCTATATGGTGATGAATTATGTTAAGACTTTTAGAGAAAGTCATTTTTTTTATTTGTTTGAGTTGAAATGTTAATTCTTTATTCTCTTGGGATGACACACCAACAACCTATTGTCATGAGGACATACAAGCCAAGAGAGCTTGAAACAAATATTGCATGGTGTGTATAAAACTATCTAGAGGGGGGGTGAATAGATTTTAATCGTTATTACCCAATTTTCGCGATTAGTCAAATTTACAAAAATGCCCCAATCTAGTCAATATACAAAATCAAGCATACAAGTGCGGAAATTAAAGAACGCTTTATTTTTACGTGGAAACCCTCAACAAGGAAAAACCATGGGCTGGTAAGTGCGCCACACTCGAACCTCGAATCCACTAATTGTGATAGTGTATACAACCTAATCCAGGTTTGACGGCCTAATCCCGACCAATATCCCGCTACCACTACCCGCAGGCCTGTAAAAGTGGACCTAGTCCAATTTGCTCATGTGACCACCTAATCCCGGTGTACGACCTAATCCCGGTCTATCACACAAGACTTACTTCTCCGAAGAGATCAACACCCTAAGTGAATATGCAATGATATCCAAAATGTAATATAGAGCTAGGGTACTCTAGATGCTTACCTAGGATTATATGATGACAATAAAATCAATCCTAGATATGAAAATAGCTATATGTCATGGCATACAACTTTAGCTAAGTAAAGGATAACCAATCCTAGATACAAAGCTATCACAAAAACCCACAAACATTCAAAAGATTAACTAGTTGATTAAAAAACAATCTATCAACCTAGTTATAAATAAATCACACAAGAATGTTTATGGCATAGCTTTTAGGCAATAATGACCTAATCAATTAAGCTATCAAAAATAATCTCAATCATATAATGAGATTAATTAGCTAGATATAAAATAGGCATAAAAACCTAGCTAACATAAATAACCCAATCAACACATAATCTCAATCATGTATGTAGAAATTAATCTAAACACATACAAGTAATAAATGAGATAAAATTGATAAGTAGAAACACTAATTATGTAAGATAAAAGTGTTCCACAAATCATACCATGTGTGTTGAAGAAGACCCATGCATTAGCACATGCTAGATGAACCTAGATAATGCCTAGATGATGATTTGTGCATGTGGGAATGGATTTAGAGAGATAAAGATGTAATCTTTAAACTTTTTCTCTCAAGTCTCTCTTTCTCTCTCAAGAATAAGGAGCCTCTCTCTCTAGGGTTTGATTTTGTGGCTCTACCCTCAAAATGATGAGAAAGATATGTATTTATAATGCCCAAGTGAAACTATGTCATTTTGGAAGAAATGGAAAAAATATGGGCATTTTCGCGGTACTCGCGTCAGTGCAGCGACTCAATATTCGAGCGCTTCGAAACATGACCAAACGATATCGAAACCTTTCATATTATATATCGTTGGAAAGGTATGGATGTCTACTTTCTACTTGATTTTACAGAATGAAATTTAGATGTCTGTAGAAAAAGTTATGGTCAATTGAGTGACCAAAGGTCATAAACGGACAACAACAGAGTTGCCCTGTTTTGGTTGTAACTTTGGAGATTTTAAAACCAATCCAAACGGTCATGAAATATTAGGAATAATATACCGTTGGAAAGGTATGGGTGTCTAGTTTGTATAGAAATTTTCAAAACTCATTTTGAAGCTTTGTGTAAAGAGTTATGGTCACAAGACCATGCAAAGGTCAGTTTTGAAAACACTTAAAACATTGAAATCCAATCTTTTGAAACTAGACACCTTACTCCAATCAACCAAACCAAAACTACCACTTATCCAAGAGAAGAATGAGACCTTCTTAAGTGGTCAACCATCGCGCTAAGACATACACACCATCGTGCAAGCGCGGACATTTCCGATGACACAAACGGAAACGAATTACACCACACTTAAGACTAATCATGAAGTGCAAGTGTGGGTATTGAATGCATCCTAATGCCTAACATGTCATGGCATTATCATTGAACAAGATGCACTCAATTCAAACATGCATGAATAAAATTCATGACTTTGCATCCTAATGCCTAAACATGTCATGGCATTTCAATAAACTAGATGCAATTAAATAAACATGCATGAAGAGATATTCAACAATTATGAATGCACACATATGAAAACACACAACATATAAGAATAACATTTATGCATGAGTTGTGTGTGTATGCAACTAGATCTCTTCAAAGCACGTAAGCACTAGAAATTTACCTTTGGTGCTTATCAAGATGAGGTCTTGAAAGGGCCTTGAGCTTGAATACCAATACCTAAGCTACCCTTACAAAGAACCCCACATGTGGTTTGTCCACGAAACAAGCCAATCAATAAATGGGAATCCTTACAGAGCTCATAAAAAGGGCGAAGGCTTTACATTTGATGAAAAAAGCTTCCTAGGGCATTTCTATATCTTATTGCTTGCTTTCTTGACTTCATCTCTCAACTCATTGTTTGCACTACATCATGAAGCATGTCATATTATAGAACTAGTACAATGTTCTTATGGTTCTCATTAACATTTTGCTCTTTTAAGATCTTTTAGTGATGTTGCTCACATTGATCTATATCATGATGTATAAATTGAAAGTTTGAATGATGAGTGGCATGTTTTGAAAAATATGAGCTTCATATTCTTTGAAAGCTGCTTTCTTCAGAAGTAATGATCTTAAGTAAGTCTTTTTGTATTGCTTTTAGATAATGTGCTTGTAAGCCATAAAATTTGGTTTTCATAAATTGCACATTGCTACTCTTGTATGTTTAGTTGAGTAAGTTGAGTTTGAATATATGTATGTTGTGGATACACCTTGAAGCCCTTTGACTAGTACATTTAAGATAACCTATGGTTAATATCCATTTTGCTTCGACAACGACATAGAACTTAACGAGCACATTCATGGAAAGGGTTACACACCTTGGTTGTGCAGCCGCACAATGTAGAAAAGGGCTACACCATTGTGATGAGTGAAAGCCGTCATGAAGCGAATATATTTACGTTAGAAAAATCAAAGAAGTGTTGAAAAAGAATCAATTAAAAAATCTTTGATTCAAAGCCTAAGAGAAAATAAATAAATAAATGAGGCTTTAAGGAGTATAGTTGAAAATCAAGTTTGCTCGGGTTGTCAAGTCAACAGGTTAATGGAGGAATGCGATCGTCTGCTACTACTTATTGAGCAACGTTTTGGTTTAGTAGTGTAATCTAGGATTTATTTCTGTAATCTTTGTTGTATTGTTATTTATTTTTATGTTGTTTTTTAACTTATCTTTCGTTTAGAACAGTTGTATGTTTGAATACATCTTTTGCATGTTTCGCATTTTGTATTCACACTAGTTATGATATGGTTGGAAATTAGCACAGTTAAGTCTCTTTTTTAACCACGAAATTATTTTGTCACAATCTTCATCAATTAACCAATAAATTCATCCGAAGTATAACATATCTTAGTATATGAACTTTTTCCTTCTTCGCATTAATGCTTGAGACTTGTGGTGAGTGTGACCTTTGGTTAGATGAATGCAAAGTGAAATAAACTTGAGTTGTGCCCATTGTATGGTGTCATTTTGTAGCTTGATTGGTTAAAGATTAGAGTGAATTAAAAGTAAAAGTTAAGACATTTATTTAGTTTACCGAAAGAATTATCTCTTACTGATCTAAGGTTTCGTAACTAAGGATGATACATAATTATTTCAGGTTGCGTTTGGTGCAATTCTTCCACATTAATTGCTAAAAAGCTTGTAGTGCATGGACACTTGCTAATTAAGTCTTCAAATCCATCAAACCAAAGATCTATAACACTTGTAATTCTTCAAACCAAAGATCCATAAATTGAGTTGGGTCCAAAAACTTACAGATTTTATTGGGATAGGATCTTTTGTTATGTTAGGACCTTTTGTTATATTTGAAATTTCCCTTAAGTAGTAGTAAAATATACCTAGAGGGGGGGTGAATAGGTATAGGCTCCAAATTCTTCCAATTTAAAAATAATGCGGAATATATCAATGAAAATACACACTTGATTATATTTGACAAATTAATTGATTTCACTTATACAAGAGTTAATCAATTTACAAGATATGCAATCAATGAAAGATATGGAAGATGAAGAAAAGTAAAATAAAAAATGAACACAAGTGTTTTAACGTGGTAAAACCTCAAAGAGGAAACATCCACGGGTTGATACCACAACCACCGGCAAAGCAATCCACTATGTGAAAAAGGACTTACACACTCAAGCTATCACTCATGATATCCGCTCAAGCTATCAACTCCTAATCTACCCTCAGGCTAGTGAATCACCAAGCCTACTTCCTATCCGAGATGTATCCTACACCTCTAGAAAGCAACTTCCTATCTAAGACGCTCACGTCTCTAGGAAGATTTCTTGCTTGCCTATCCGGATCCTCCTGACCCTAGACAAGACTTCTTTGCTTGATTATCCGAGTCCTCCCGACTCTAATCAAAACTTCCTTGCTCTATCCACAAAGCTTCACTCACTTTGCTAGAGACTTCAACCTAATGCAAGGCTATAATCTAAAGTGATGCAAGTGATGCAAACACAAACAAATTAAGCTAGATGATCAATCAAGCAAAATGTACATGTTCAATGACAATCTAGAATATGCTTCCAGCACACAATTACAAGATTATCTAGAAATCAAGACATGTAAATCAATAAGAACAAAGGTATGAATATTCAATATATCACACTAAAAGCCTAGTTCTTAGATCATTAAATAAAACCTAGAAAATAATATGAGACACATCATATATTCATTTTCTAGAATCAATTTCACACAAAATCAAGTTTAGCACATATATGTTCAAAACAAATCACAAAGCTAAATCTCAATTAACAAATGATCAAACAACCCTAGCATGTGATCTAACATACTTCTCAACAAATTTCATCTGAAAGCATACAAACGAAGTTAAATTGCTTAAAGCATACCTAGAGAAGGGGGGGGGGGGGGGGGGGGGGGGTGAATAGGTTTTTACACCTTTTTCAATCCCTTGAACAAACTTTCATTTGTCCCTTAAGGTAGCCTTACACATAACATAATAAGCCAAGGAAGACATACATAGACAATACGATAATACAATCATAAGAGCAAAGTCTAAGTATATCAACAAGTTATGTGAGGTATAAGAACAAATAAACACAACAACAATGTAAGCTTGTATTTCAATAAGTGTTCAATGAGTTACAAGAGTGATCAAATGTCACTATACAAAAATTACAATATATAAAAGAATCATAGATACAAGATTGATCTATAGAATGAATTCACTAATCACACTATACAAAGTCTTGCTTCACAATACACCACATGTGAATATTATGAATCAAGATGATAAAATATACAATTAAAATATAAGAGAAAGAGATAGGAAGAATTAACACAAGAGATTTTTTAACGTGGTAAAACCTCCAAGGAGGAAACATCCACGGGTTGAACTATAACCATTGGGTATTATATTATTGGAAAGTAAACATAGAACATTCACAAAGTGACCAATCTTTAGCTCACCCAACCTAGTGAAGTCTAAGCCTACCCAACCCTATTGGAAAGTGTGAAATCCCTCAATAATGCGAAACCACCATATATTGGACACCACACACAACCAACATCGATGGTAGATTAGAAATTCCTCAAGAGTGCATACACCTCCCGTGTATCCCGCTCTATCAGAGTCTATGTCTAACTATACACCTAGGCCTACCAATACAATACCAACTCTCTATCCAAGGCACTCTTGCCTCTAGGGAGCCTCCCATGCATGACTATCCGAGTCCTCCCGACTCTAGCCATGACTCCTTGCTTACCTATCCGAGTCATCCCGACTCTAGGCAAGACTTCTTGCTTGGCTATCCGAGTCACCCCGACTCTAACCAAGACTTCATGCCTTTTACAAGGACTTCCTAGTGTGATCATGTGAATGCAAATGATGCAAACAATCAATACAACATAGAACATGTGATCAATACATTCTATGGCACAAATAGACCTAAACATGTGATATCACAAGCAATCAAGTCTAGATGCAAAATACATGAATAAAAACCTAAGCATGTGAAACACCAAACACATAAGCTCAAGGTCTCATTCACATATACAACACTTGAATCAAAATATATTCATAAAGTACAAATTCAAGATGCTATCAATATACAATTAAATGCTAGATATATGAGATTAAAATCAATCAATATTCTAGTAAAAATATAGGGTAAGGATTTGAGATTTTCATCAATCAAAACCTAGATTCTCTAAATCACAAACAAATACACAAATCCTAGATTTCTTCAATCAAAGGATCAAATCAAATCTCAAGGTCATTTAACACAAAATTAATTCAATTAAGTTCCAAACAACCTAAGATGCCATTCTAATCACAATACAACTCACAAACATATGTAAAACCTAGAATCATAGAATCTAGTCAACATTAGTCCACAAATTGACTTTCAATTAGAATGATAATCAAACTATCTTTCTCAATTGCTTTTACCAAACATAAACATAGATATAGAAGAAAAAACCCCAAGCAAATGGAAGGTCAAAAAGAAAGAAATCCCAAAGTTAAGTCCATTACCTCGGATTCTGCAGCTGGTTCGGAAATCAGTGTTAAACCACCAGAAATCACGATCAAACAGCCACAAAACCACTTGGAGATGATAGATGACTCAAATACAAACACTCTCCAACTTGAATCACTCAAATTTGGCTCCGGATGAGGAAGATATGGTGTTTGGAAGTTAGGAAAAGTTGAGAGAAAATTCTGACGGGAAAACACAACTTTTTCTTCTTAATTTTTCAAATGGAGAGAAGAGGGAAGAAATAGGAGGAGAGAGAAGGCCAAGCCAACCAATGGTGTGAGGCCACGTCACCCCCTGGCCGTGGGGGGCGCGTGGCCCACACGGGGGTAGAGGCTCCTCTAGGCCGTGGGGCCCACGGCCACACCAATGGCCAGCCCAAGTGGCCTAACGGCCTGGGCAGTCCTCTCACGCGCTCCCTCGGTTCTTCAGCCCGTATCTTGGGCATCCGAACTTCGATTTCAAATCTGTTTTAGGATTATGAACCGTGACTCTCTCACGCACGACGACGACTACACAACTTTGAAAAACGGTTTGAGAAATCAGCTTGGAAAACGTCGATGAAGTCAACTCAACGAATGAGAACGAAAAGTAGCGTAGCTACATCGTTTGGACTCGAAACTACATGAATGAGTAACCGAAACGACCGGAAATCAATAAGGAATCATAATAGAGCATGTTCAAGTCTAAATACAAAATACGGAAACATACAAACACAAAGACACACACATATGCTAGTTTCCGGACATAGTCCTAGAAAATGCAAAACAAAAAGTTTATCAACATAATATGAATGCATGAGCATATTTTGTTAAGTGTGTGAAAGTGATATGTAAATGAAATTAAATCATGAAGGAACACACAAGAATGCTATGTGTGTGTGTGTGCCTAGCCTTGTAAGAGGTATGAGGTCCTTTAATACCTTTGTTGACCAATGAAGTACGAATCTCTTAAAAGCCGGCTTCTTGAATGAATTGTGGTTGAGACGACCTTGTCTCTTAATTCTTCAATATACTAACCACTAAACATTACAAGATAAACACGTTTTGATATGGAATTGATGCCAACACTAACTATAAACCTTACAATCTCTCTCTTTGGCAAATTCCATGTCAAAACCCCTAAACAAACACTAAAACAATTACAAAGAAAATTTGGTCACAATGAGTACAATGAGTTACACATATAGACACAAATTAACAACCAAAACAAGTCTTGAACTTCAACTTGGTCTTCTCTTGATATCACCGAAAAAGAACTTGAAAGCACAAGAATATCCAATAGACAACAAATATGGCAATATCCAATCTTAGGCAAGAAAAATAGTAACATATAAGTTCAAATGGATCAAGTATGCTCCCCCTTAATACATACTATCCATCAAAATATTCTAAGGCAAGATTCAACAACAAAAAAATATTACATTCCATATAGTTCAAGCTAGATCCCAAATATACAAACATATAAAACAACTAAAATGAGACTAAGTAAGCTAGATTTCTCCCATGTGTTTCTCATATTTCTCCCCCTTTTTGACATGATATGAAGCCAAGGGGAAAGAGTAAGAAAATATACCTCATGAAGCTCTCTAGCCACTTGTGCCACCAAGGAAAGAAGAACGGTGTGCGGATCTCACATATTGCCTTGTTGGAGTTGATTTTCTTTCCAACTCTTTGATCCTTTCAGCTTGAACAACAAGCTTGGCACTAAGGTCTTCAATCTTCCTTTGTGACGCCTCAATCAACCTACGAGATTCTTCAACCTCATTCCTCAATTTTAAAGCCCAACTAGGAAGAGCGGGTGAGCTAGGGACATGGTTAGAATCAAGAGAATCACCAAAAAGCCTAAACACATCATTAGACTTTCCCTTGTCCTTGTATGACATGGATGCCATACGTTTCTCACTCAACTTCTCTGAGGGAGGAAGCATAACATCACCATCAAGATTCCTCACACCTTTAGCTAAGCACAATTGAGTTATAAACCCGGAAAGCCAATTTCTTATCCAAACGACTAGTACAAGCTGCAATTTCAATTTGCTCCACAAGCAATTCACCAAGGTTTATAGGTTTGTTAGTCACCAAGACATATACAATCTTAATTTTGTCTCTATTAAGCTCGCATTAGTAGTTACAACAAGATTGGAGCACACAAATAAATGCCAAAATGCACTAATTTTTGTTAGCTCACCTTGCTTAATAAAGCACGTTTCCCCCACACAAAATTACTATCATCACATAGAGTCCTACCCATTAAATCAAGGTTTTCCAAGATGTCAACATCAAGGAATTCCGATTCAATGTCATCGAGCAAGTCTAGAAATTCATTAACCTTCCTAGAACAAACTCTAAAGACAACTTTCCTTATGCTTAGAGTAGCACTCGTCACAGTAGAACTAGATTTGTAAGCATGATAAAACTCTCTAACAACGGTCTCATTAGAGATTCCTAACATGTTCACCCATGAATTCCAATTTCTACTCTTAAGCACATCATAAACATAAGATCCAACACAAGAGTCCAAGTTAATACCTCTTTCTTGAATTAGCTTTTTGCAACCAAAATTCCCAATTCATCCACTTTGTTAGCTTTGGAAATTTTGGAAGAAATTGTAGGTTTGGACTTGTCAATGGGAATTGAAGAAGTATTTCCACTAATCTTCTTTGCTTTTCCTATAATCTTGCTACACAAAAACAAACTAAAAACCAAAGTGAGAGGAACAAAGAAACAAATAAAGTAACCAATAAACATATACAAAGGCAAAACACTATATTCAATAAATCATCATGTGAATAAGAATTTATCATAGCATCTTCATGATTTATCAAAAATAAGAATAATGCCAACAAACAACAACCTTGAAGAACATGTGAACATGTCATAAAAGAGAACAAGAATTTAGCATATTATGCTCCCCCTTGACAAGTGCCTCATCTAAAATCAAGATAGACAAATGTTCACAAAAATCACCACACAATCACATCACAAGCAATTTTTATTAGATTTGCAAATAAGCTTCACATATCTAAGAGAGTTACATCAAGATTTTCAATCACTCTCATATGTCATCAAAAATTGCTAAAGTATCAAAATACTAATTAAGCAAACGTGAGTGTGTGAAGATTTTGCTTCAAGTATATGAAAAGAAGTAGTTTGATAATCAAGCATGCATACAATTTCAACATCTATTCATCTTAGGCCTTTCCATAAAAGGTCAAACCGGTTATCATCCGAAATTTTGCTTATAAAGAGAATATATTTCAACATGTGAGCGTGTGTGTGCATGTGGCTCGTCAACCCATTTCTATTTGTCAACCCGAGCTCATTTGATTATCAACTATACTCCAAAAGCCTTTTTTTTTATTTTTTTTATTTAGGCTTGAATCAAAGATTTTTTTTTTTTTTTTTTTATGAATCAATTCAACACTCTTTGATTTTTCTAACAAAAACATATACACCTCATGGCGGCTTTCACTCATCATAATGGTGTAGCCCTTTCCTACATTGGGTGGCTTCACAACCAAGGTGTGTAGCCCTTTCCATGAGGGTGCTCGTTGAGTTCTATGTTGCCGAAGCAAATGGATACCAACCATTGGTCATTTTTTAAATGTACTAGTCCTTAGGACTTCAAGGTGTATCCAAAGCGAACATCAATCAAGCTCAACATACTTAACAAAACATACAAGAGAAGGAAAGTGCATTTTCTGAAACCAATTTCAAGGCTTAAAAGCACATGATCTAGAAGCAAGTAAAGAGACTTACTTAAGATCTCTACTTTCAAGAGAGTAGCTATCAAGAATATGAAGCTCACATTATTCAAAAATTAGCCACTCAACATCACACAAATAACAACACACTTCATGAAATAAGATCAATGTGAACACTTATCACCAAAAGATCTTAAACTAGCAAATGTCAAAGAGGACCATATAAACACTATACTAGTTCTCAATTATGAATGCTTCATGAATGTGATACAAACAATGAGTTGATAGATGAAAAATCAAGTAAGCAAGCAATATGATATAGAGATACCTTCGCAAGCTATTTTCACCAAATACAATGCCTTCACCCTTTTATGAGTCCTCTTGGCTTGTAAGTCCTCATGACTACAAGTTATAGGTGTGTCGATTCCAAGAGACTAAAGACAATGTAATCCAACTCAAACAAACAAAAAAAAATGACTTTCTCTAAAAGTCATAACAATGGTTACCATATAGATTTCAAAAAAAAACTTCTCAAAAGTTAATAACAAATTTGATCTATCATAACGCACAAGTGAGATAGCTAAGTTCAGTTAGTTGTAAAGATACAAAGCAAAAAGCTAAGCTTTACTCAGACAACAACATAGTCTAAAGCTAATCACAAAGTGCAACTTACACTAATGGTACGAGCCACCCTTGCAAATTTTGTTGGGTGGACATACACAAACATCATCAAGATTCTTCTTTGATCACAATGTTGAACCTAGAGTAAAGTTCTTCCACAACTTGATTCACAATAATAATTATTACTCTTTTTTCAACATTGTTAGCAACACATGCATGGTCAAATTTGAAGGATATGAATTCTTCACCTTCCGGACATTCTTAACATGCTTTTGAAAAATTATCATGCTTTCAATATTCAAAAGCTTTAGCAGCATAGATTAGGTCAATCTCTCTATTCCTAGATGCATTTTCTAAGTTGCAAGATTCAAGAATTATAGCACTTGGGCTTGATATGGCCTAAGGTATTCAAAATGAAATGGGAACAAAAAGAAAGATTTTACCTTCCGATGGTGGTGGAGGACAATGGGAGTTTCAAGGGGTCCTTATTCTTTAATTTGTCTTCTTCTTGGAACGTTCTTCTTAGGAGTTCTCTGCAATGATAACTTCGCTCGTAGGAAGTGATGCTTATATGAGCTTCTCTTCAACCACCACTACACTTGAGCTACTAAGTCATTAGAGATGATCCTATCCTTTTCAAGCAAAATACCTTAACTTCGCAAAGCTTCTTTTCATAGCATTCTTTTCATGCAAGAGCTACGAGTTGTAGCAAACAAACTCATCCACTGAATCTTGATCAAGTCCTCCTTCTCATCTACTTAAGGCTATTTTAACTTTCTCAAGAAACTTCACCTTAGCCAAAAGTCAATGTGGAGGCATTTCATTTAAACACTCTTGATGACTTGATTAATCTCCTTATCCAACGAATCTTGATTTAAATCCTTAGAGTAGAGTGAGAAGCCATGAATGCAACAAAGTTGCTCACTAGCTCTTCTTCACTAGAAGACTCATCACTTGAGCTCTCCCCATCACTAGAGTCATCATCTTCACTCCATGTAGCCGCCATAGCCTTTCCCTTCTTATCCTTCTTAGAATCACCACTAGGACAATCCGAAGCATAATGTCCAAGCTTCTTGCACTTGAAGCATTGAACCTTTCCTATTGCTCTTAGCATGGCCACTCCTCTCATGAGGTGGAGTAAAAGACTTCTTGACTTCCTTGTCCCTTGAGTACTTGCCACTTGACTTGGCACCTTTCCTCATGAACTTCCTAAACTTCCTAACCAATAATGCCATCTCCTCATCATCATCGCTACTACTAGCTTCCTTGACAACCTTGAGAGCTAAACCCCTTGTTCTTAGCCTTTGGTTTCATACACGCCTTAAAGTTTGAAGAGATCCTAGCAACTCATCTATGCTCATGACGTCAACGTCTTTGCTCTCTTCAATGGTGGTAACCTTGGCTTTGAACCTCTTTGGAAGTGATCTAAGAATCTTCCAATTTAGCCTCTCACCGGAGATAGGAGTACCAAGTGCTTGGCATTGGTTGGCGATGTCTAGTAGCTTATCTTGGAAGTCAACAAACTTGTCTTCCTCACCCATTTGCAAAACCTCAAATTGAGAAGTGAGCAATGAAGACGAGACTGCTTCACCGCTTTAGTCCCCTCATTGGTGACTTGGAGAGCCTCTCATGCCTCCTTAGCGGTTTCTAGGTTTGAATGTAGGAAAATTGCCTACTATCAACACCTCTGAAAATAGCATTCACCGCCCGATGATGCCATTTTGCTAACTCAAACTCATTAGTAGACCACTCACTCCTAGGCTTGGAAACGGTCACTCCATCCTCAATCTTGTTAGGAGCAAGGTAACCTTCTTCAACGGTCATCCAAGCTCTCTCATCAATAGATCGAATGTAAGCCTTCATCCTCAATTTCCAAAACCCATAGTTGTGACCCTTGAGAAGAGGAGGCCTAGAATTCGAAGCCCCTTCGGTCATCACATCATCTTGGAAAACCATACTAGCAAAAACCTAAGCAATCCACTCGTAAGTATAAACCGGATCTCATCGAGTGTCGTCCGACGACCCGTTCTGATACCAATTGAAAGTATACAACGAAGTTAAATTGCCCAAAGCATACCTAGAGGGGGGGGGGGGTGAATAGGTTTTTACACCTTTTTCAATCCCTGAACAAACTTTCGTTTGTCCCTCAAGGTAGCCTTACACACAACACAATAAGCCAAGGAAGACATACATAGACAATACAATAATACAATCATAAGAGCAAAGTCTAAGTATATCAACAAGTTATGTGAGGTATAAGAACAAATAAACACAACAACAATGTAAGCTTGTATTTCAATAAGTGTTCAATGAGTTACAAGAGTGATCAAAATGTCACTATACAAAAATTACAATATATAAAAGAATCATAGATACAAGATTGATCAATAGAATGAATCACTAATCACACTATACAAAGTCTTGCTTCACAATACACCACATGTGAATATTATGAATCAAGATGATAAATATACAATAAAATATAAGAGAAAGAGATAGGAAGAATTAACACAAGAGATTTTTTTAACGTGGTAAAACCTCCAAGGAGGAAACATCCACGGGTTGAACTACAACCATTGGGTATTATATTATTGGAAAGTAAACATAGAACATTCACAAAGTGACCAATCTTTAGCTCATCCAACCTAGTGAAGTCTAAGCCTACCCAACCCTATTGGAAAGTGTGAAATCCCTCAATGATGCGAAACCACCATATATTGGACCACCCACACACAACCAACATCGATGGTAGATTAGAAATTCCTCAAGAGTGCATCCACCCTCCCGTGTACCCCGCTCTATCGGAGTCTATGTCTAACCATACACCTAGGCCTACCAATACAATAGCCAACTCCCTATCCAAGGCACTCTTACCTCTAGGGAGCCTCCCATGCATGACTATCCGAGTCCTCCCGACTCTAGCCATGACTCCTTGCCTTACCTATCCGAGTCATCCCGACTCTAGGCAAGACTTCTTGCTTGGCTATCCGAGTCACCCCGACTCTAACTAAGACTTCATGCCTTTTACAAGGACTTCCTAGTGTGATCATGTGAATGCAAATGATGCAAATAATCAATACAACATAGAACATGTGATCAATACATTCTATGGCACAAATAGACCTAAACATGTGATATCACAAGCAATCAAGTCTAGATGCAAAATACATGAATAAAAACCTAAGCATGTGAAACACCAAACACATAAGCTCAAGGTCTCATTCACATATACAACACTTGAATCAAAATATATTCATAAAGTACAAATTCAAGATGCTATCAATATAAAATTAAATGCTAGATATATGAGATTAAATCAATCAATATTCTAGTCAAAATGTAGAGCAAGGATTTGAGATTTTTATCAATCAAAACCTAGATTCTCTAAATCACAAACAAATACACAAATCCTAGATTTCTTCAATCAAATGATCAAATCAAATCTCAAGGTCATTTAACACAAAATTAATTCAATTAAGTTCCAAACAACCTAAGATGCCATTCTAATCACAATACAACTCACAAACATATGTAAAACCTAGAATCATAGAATCTAGTCAACATTAGTCCACAAATTGACTTTCAATTAGAATGATAATCAAACTATCTTTCTCAATAGCTTTTACCAAACATAAACATAGATATAAAAGAAGAAACCCCAAGCAAATGGAAGGTCAAAAGAAAGAAATCCCAAAGTTAAGTCCATTACCTCGGATTCTGCAGCTGGTTCGGAAATCAGTGTTGAACCACCAGAAAATCACGATCAAACAGCCACAAACCACTTGGAGATGATAGATGACTCAAATACAAACACTCTCCAACTTGAATCACTCAAATCTGACTCCGGATGAGGAAGATATGGTGTTTGGAAGTTGGGAAAAGTTGAGAGAAACTTCTGACGGGAAAACACAACTTTTTCTTCTTAATTTTTCAAATGGAGAGAAAGAGGGAAGAAATAGGAGGAGAGAGAAGGCCAAGCCAACCAATGGTGTGAGGCCACGTCACCCCCTGGCCGTGGGGGGCGCGTGGCCCACACGGGGGCAGAGGCTCCTCTAGGCCGTGGGGCCCACGGCCACACCAACGGCCAGCCCAAGTGGCCTCACGGCCTGGGCAGTCCTCTCGCGCACTCCCTTGGTTCTTCAGCCCGTATCTTGGGCATCCGAACTTCGATTTCGAATTTGTTTCTGGATTATGAACCGTGACTCTCTCACGCACGACGACGACTACATAACTTTGAAAAAACGGTTGAGAAATCATCTTGGAAAACGTCGATGAAGTCAACTCAACGAATGAGAACGAAAAGTAGCGTAGCTACATCGTTTGGACTCGAAACTACATGAATGAGTAACCGAAACGACCGGAAATCAATAAGGAATCATAATAGAGCATGTTCAAGTCTAAATACAAAAATACAGAAATATACAAACATAAGACACACACATATGCTAGTTTCCGGACATAGTCCTAGAAAATGCAAAACACAAAGTTTATCAACATAATATGAATGCATGAGCATATTTTGCCAAGTGTGTGAAAGTGATACGTAAATGAAATTAAATCATGAAGGAACACACAAGAATGCTATGTGTGTGTGTGTGTGTGTGCCTAGCCTTGTAAGAGTATGAGGTCCTTTAATACCTTTGTTGACCAATGAAGTACGAATCTCTTAAAAGCCGGCTTCTTGAATGAATTGTGGTTGAGACGACCTTTGTCTTCTTAATTCTTCAATTACTAACCACTAAACATTACAAGATAAACACGTTTTGATATGGAATTGATGCCAACACTAACTATAAACCTTACATCATCAATCAAATAGTAAGAGTCAAGAGATGAACAAAGATGAAATTGAAAAAGAAGAAGTTGAACTAACAACCTTGACCACGACTGAAAATGGATCAGCTGAGAAAAATGGCGAAGTCAGCTACCTTTGCAAATGCTTGGGGTTTATAGCTATCTTCGAGACCAACAATTTTGGTTTTTGAATCGATTGATTTCGAGTTCGTATGAGAGAGATATGATCAAAATAAGAAAACACAAAATTGGAGAATTCTGCAGAATTTTTGGGAGTGTTCTTCAAAATTCAACAAGTGTGGAGGGAAGGAGATGAGTTTAAAAGAGAGGAGAGAGAGAGAGATTTTTCGAGCAAATCAGAGCATGCCACATCACCCTCCCGTGGGGGTGTGTGGGCCACACGGGAGTAGAGGGCTCCCTTGGCCGTGGGGCCCACGGCCTACCTCACGGCCAGGCCTTGTGGCCACACGTGCTCCCGACTTCTCTTGCGCGCTCCTTCGGTTTCAGCCCATATCTTGGGTATCCGAACTTCGATTTTGAATCCATTTTTGGATTACGAACTGTGACTCCCTCACGCACGACTACAACTACACAACTTTGAAAAATGGTTGAGAAATCATCTCGGAATGACCATGAAGTCAACAAAACGAATGAGAACGAAAAGTAGTATAGTCACATTGTTTGGACTCGAAACCTTATGAATGAGTAACCGAAATGACGGAACTCAATAAGGCATTAAATAAGAACATGTTCAAGTCCTAACACAAAATACACAAACAAATAAACACATATTCACACAAGCAAGCCATATCAAAGAGATAGTCACAAAGCATGCAATTTCACAATTTTTGTCTATTAAAGAACAATGCATGAGCTACTATGAAGTGTGTGAGAGTGTTATACAAAATGTTTGAACCACGATGTAGGGACACACATGTATGAATTGTGTGTGTGCGCGCTAACGCCTTGCAAGAGGGTGTAAGTCAAGATATACCTTTGACGCTTTTCACCTCTTGAAGACGACTTTGCACTAGACATTGCTTCTTCATCTTTTAAGCTTCCTTTCTTCAAAGAACATCTTAAGCAAAACTAATACAAATATAGAGCGTTTTGCAATGGAATCAAGCCAATAAAAATCATAAACCTTACAATATTACATAGTCGTTGGTGCATAGCATGCACAGTAACTCTTTAAAAGGTTTTATGTATATAGTGCATGAACATGGATGTAAAGGTTTAATCAATCAGAAGTAAAAGTTATCCAAGACAACTGCGTATGATCACAACAAGCCATTTCTAATAGCATTGTAATGCAACATTTATGTGAACCCATTATATTTGTAAGACAATAAGAAAACATATCCCAGAATTGGAGTCCAAAGCAAATATCTCTATATGCTTTAATATCTTTCACACATTGGATCGCGATCATCCGTTGCGACGTCGAGATATCCAACCACATTGAAAACCTTTTGTATAATTTGCAGTCATATTTTCTATTATCCCATTTGCCTTATGAACATTCTCAAGCCTTTTGTCTTGCCCGCGGGAAAAGCTGGGGTTTTTGGTGGGACCGTAGAGAAGCTTGCTTTTTCGGGTAATGGAGTTGCTTTTAGTTTTTGGAGCAGTCGGTTTGTGTGATGCTTAGCAAGATCCAGATCAAGTTTGAACCTATGACTCAAAGTTGTACTGCATTATATTTGATGTTTCATTCAAAGAGTTAGAGTTGAACAATTACAGGATAAAACCAAAAAAAAAAAAAAAACGGTGGACAATTCACATACATTAGTCTCATTGAACCAGCTCTCTGAACCCTATACAATTGGTTATCAAAAGTAGATCACAATCAAAATCATTAGGCTATATTGGACATTGGGCGAAGTCATTGACTATAAAGGATTTGAAGTTCATCTTCAAATTGCAACATTCCGAAAAGTATCGGTCCAGAAATGCAAGCTACATATCACATCATTTTACATTAAAAAATTCATTTTTGCGAAAATGAATAGGTATTTAAGGATACTAACAACTTTTTTTGCTAACTCTAGCCTTTGTATGTTTTCCTCATCCACGGGTAAGCTATTTGCTTGAAACAATTATCACCATTAAAAACAGTGCAAATTGTTGTCGTTCATAGGAAAAAAATCTTATCACAAAGGTGCTCAGATCCCTCATAAAATTTAAGATTACTGATGTTTCACTGCCGTCAATTCCGTCAACCAAGTAGTGTCGTCCGCTGTTGCATATACTGCTCATGAATGGGTTGTAAGAACCTTAACATATATATGTTGCAATGCAATTTAATGCGGCAATAAATTCCAACGTCTGTTCAACAAATAATTTAAAAATGAAGGTTTAATGGGCTAACCGAAAAGTATGTCGATAGATACACACACGTTTTGAGGAATCATGGGATAGATACATGGCCATGTTAATGAGTTGCACAGTTGATAAATTATCAACAGTTGATTACACTGGATTTATAGTATTAAATATGTAAGAAAAAATTAATGTAGCGTGACTTACTGTATCATTCAACCACTGTTCGGGCAAAAGATTGGCCATATCTTTCCGACATTGACAAATGCTCATTCTCAATGACCGGTTCACTGAATGAAAACAGTTAATTGAAATCAGACAATATTCATGTGATTGTTGCAACATATTATGACTATACATTACTGAAAAAAGGAACAAATATAAAACAATGACCACATTAATTTATTAAAGAGAAACGTGATGAACATTCAAAAACTGTGAAGTGAAATCAATTTTACCTTTCATTCTCTTTTGTGGGTGAATGAACCAAATGTCAACAAATGAATGTCATCATCTGAAAATGATGAGATTGGGTTGTTTGAAGAAAATAATAATCATCTCCTTATCCTTCTAGAATTTGGTTTCAAATGGATTTCAACCTTAGATTTACTGACTGAAACTTTTTTCTTTTCAGCAGTGCGTTGTAGCGTGTCTTTTGTTTAAACCTCTCGAACATGCGTGCGATTGCTTTTTCACCAATCTGGTATTTCGACAGGTTTTTGTGGCGGATGAAAGATGTTCAAGTGACAGTTCAATAGAAGCAACTCTTACTTTAAGCTTTTCTACTTCGTGTTCAACACCCTAGTGCTTACAGCCTAGTATGGCTCGTCCACCTTACTGTGGAGCTACAAAAAAAGTATCGTTGGCCACCACTTATGCAGTACTGCAGCCTTGTTTTCACTCCAAGCAACCAAAGGTACTTAGAGCCTGTTTACATTCACTTCTTTATGTGAAATACATCCCCAATAGAAGATGAAGAATGAGATGCAACCTTGAAAATTTCTTGAACCTTCATCCCTGAACTTTCTAACACCATCCATTAGATACAGAAAACAATATGTTGCCACTTCTTATGCCTATTAGTCTAGAATCCTTTAGTTGTGTGAGCATACTTCATCGATTTTTTATGATGCCGGAGGGCATAACAAGGTGGAGATTGTAATGAAGGAAATCTTGAAAACATCATACGCATCTTTCATATTCTTTAGTTTCCTCATCAAGCTAGACAAAGTAATCGCGTTCTTACCAGTTTTAATCAGAAGGTTTTCATCATAATGCATGTTTCGTCAAACTCACCCATGTCACATCAACATCATAAGTGTCGTTAGGCAATCCCACCACTTTTTCAAAGTCGGACTCCTTGATTGGAATCGACTTTCCATGTAGCACAATTTCCTTGGTCTCCGGTGCAATGGATTTTAACAACATCTCGCATAAATGGAGGCGGAATACAGGTAGTTAATGTTCAACAGGACCCTAAATCCCATATCTTCTATGCATTCTTGTTTTGTAGTCAAGTCTTTACAATTTCGATGAAATTTTTCGGGCTGCACATAGTATGCAATTCACCTTCGGTTTCTTCAATGGAGGACATTGTTATAAGGGTTCAAAAGTGTGAATATTTTTCGGTTTTGAGAGTGAGGGTGAAGAGATGAATAGATGAACAGATGAATAGTTGAACAGATGAACAAATGAACACATAAATAGATAAAGAGACAAAGAGACGAAGTATGTCTTTAATTAGCAGTCATGCATGGGTGGGTGGCTATTTATTTTATTGAGATTGGTCATTGGGTGAGAAACCTACTGATATCTCTACGTTATTCCATGCATTTTTTGGTGGCTACTAATCATAACATACACATTAGTCTATGCAAATTTCTAGACAAATTTTAGATATAATGAGAATATTTAGTGGTGATCTGACTTCTAATTTCATATATTATTGAAAACCGTGCATTTTCACAGTATTTATGTATCAAAAAGACGAATTTGGTGTGTACATACGACCGTAAATATATATGTGATTACTACCACCAGAACATGATCACTCTTTGATAGAATATATATTAGACAATCAAAAAATAAAAAAGTAAAAATTTAAAAATTTAAACTATGTATGGAAATGTACATGCGTGTTCTTACATAAAAATCAATTATTGCAATTTATTTACAAAACATATTGATGTATGGAAAATGATCTTTCGATCGAATAAAGTATTGTGATCACTTTGATTTGTAACCGTATTGTGATCGAATATAAAAATGATGATCGATTATAAAGTAATGTGATCAATATATAGAATTGTGATCGATTATAAATATTGTGATCACTGGAATTCGTAACCTATTGTTTATTTTACAGAGACCAAATCATGTTTGCATTTACTAATTGATACATACGTCGTTTACAGTATGATAACACAACATTTGAATTGTAAACATTAAAGGGTGTGTACGTATGAAAAAATAAATAATGTGATCACTTACTTCTTTAAGCATATCGAAGTTTATTAGCAAATCCAAATATTGTTTATAGGTTTGATAGAATAAACACAAGATTCGTAAATATATTAGACATGCATGCGAGGTCTTCATAAATTCATCATACATGCATGAGAGGTTTGTGGTGATCTCCATTAATTTGGCCAATAAGGCTGCGTTTTAATTTGATATTCAAAAAGCATTCATTGCTTTTTTAATTTGAAATCCAATGAATGCGTTTCAAATTTAAAAAGAAATGATTTATTGTCTCAGAAAACAAAAGATGTATCTGTAATTTGAATTGGAGAGATCCAATGGTGACCGACTGCATAGGTTTAAAGGTGAACAACAAGTTAAACCGTTATGTGCCATGGATTTTTTTAAAAATGTATGGTGCAATGTTGCACCGAAAGGCAGCCCATATATAAAACCCTAACAAATATATCAACTGCTTTCGGTGGTTTTTATTTTGTTTTATCAGATGTCAACATCTTGTTAAATATACAAAAAGAGATGTCTTCCTATGTTTATAAGCATATCCAGATCCGTTAAAATGACGAGCAGAGAAAAGTGAAAGAGAGAATAAAAGTGTAAGCTGGTTGGGTTTGGTTAGGCAATGACAGGTAATTAGAAGGGTTAATCCACGTGCAAGGCATATGTTAGTGAGTGTACATTCACATGGCCCTTCATTTAACTTTCCGTAAAGCAGCCGATGATCACACAGACAACTCTGTATTCTTGAGCCATGTCACCCAGCCTGGATTGCCCCACCGCCTCTTTCTCTTTCACATAGAAAACATTTTTTTTTTTTTTCTTTTGGTTGTGCCACCTCTGTAATTCCTTCTCTATATGTTCTTTTTGATCTTTTATTCCTTTGAAATATAATTAATTGAAATGTGTATTATGGCTTTAATGTCAAGCATTAGAACTGACCATCACAATTATAACTGCTCTTAACAAAATGATCGGACATTTTACATTCACTTCTATGATAGGGGTTCGAGTTCTAACTTATTAAATTTTAAAGTGATTGGACACTTTCCCTACAATTTTGTGATAGGAGTTAGAATCCTACCAATCTCCATGTTTTTTTAATTACAATCATATTCCTAATCACGAGGTCCATATCAAGGTCTCCTTTACAATTATTTTCTTAATTCAAATATCTAATATACTCTTTTAAGTTATTAGTAATTCAAAGGTTAATGAATTTTGTAAAAAAAAAAAAAACTCGTAATTTTGTACCGGATGAATGACTGAATGAGTGAAAGTTAGATTCAAATAATTTATGACATATTACTAGTTTGATTTGATTTTGTTAATTTCTATTTGAAATGAATTCTTTCGCAAAAATGCATGAATTCTTTCACGAATTTTTTCTCCAATGAAACGCAATCCTTTGAATTCATCAAATCGACTAAATTGAATTGGATTGATAATTTTGGATGATATGTTTTGGATTTGAAAATACTCAATATGAAAATTGTAGAAACAAAATTTCAAAACTTATAACAACCAATGTAAGGCTGCCATGTGTCTGTCGATCTAGAGAGAGAAAAAGAGTGAGTTGTAAGATTGGATAATAAGAATAAATGGTGAGAGATACGATAGTGGGGTGCAGTGGAGGCATAGATCTCTATCCAGAAAATGAGAGAGAGAGAGAGAGGAAAACACAAAAGGATCGACATAAAACAAACCAGTAAAAAAATGTCTTTTTTGTGAGACAAATTTAAAGCAAAAGAAATACATACATACATAAAGAAAATGTGAGCAGTCTTTCAGTCTAGTCCTCTCATCATCATCAATTACGTACCAAACACCCTGCCCCATTCTCTTTGATGTTTACCTACCTTCACCACCTCCCTATTCCCTCTTCATTTTACTAATCTACCCTTTTCTTCATTTTACCAAAACTCTCTCTCCAATTCTGATTTATACGTATGGATTTTGATTCCAACATTTTAAGCTAGTTATATGTAGTATTATGATAACTACTGAATAAAATTACAATCAATTTATTATATAATGAATTAATATGTTATATAGATTTATTCAATTCAGGGCGCTGACTAAAACTAATACATTAGGGCTAGGACGGGGATAGATACAGTTTTTATATCCATTTTATTATGGTGACGGGAATGAATATGGTCTATGGATATTTCTCCCACTTGGCCCTTATTATTAATTTTAATATTTTATAAATATAATGGATTTTATGTTTTATTGTGTAATTGTTTACTCTAATTATCAATTACCTTTTATTTTTCATCTAAAAAAAAAAAAAAAACCCTATAATTGGGTTTCATAAACAGTATATTCATGACATACTTGGTCTAATGTATGATTTTTTATTTTATTTTATATTATTATTAATGTTCATTTTAGTGAAGTTATCAATGTTATTTATTGTGATGGAAATTTTTGAAATATTTTCAAGATTCATTTATCCATTTAAATATATTAAAATGTAAGATTATATATGTTAGTTATTTTTTCTCATGTAAGATAAAAAATTAACATTTTTTATCGGATATATGGATTGCAGATGAATATCCCTACCTCGATTTTGGGATTCCTTATAATCCACCCAGCCTACCTATAAACATGGATGGATATGAAAATGAAGATTTATATCTCAAACAAAAGTGTGAATGTAGACCGAGGTATCCATGTTCGATCAATCTGTTCTATATATTGTCAACTGTAATTTTAGACTCACCAATGATCAAGGATGAAGATATATTCTACTTAGTTTATTGGTCCCACTTTGTTGGATTTTATTTGTTGATCATTGGTTCTTCAATCAATAATTGAGTAGTTGAGTTGATATATTTCAATTTAACTTCACAGCTGGTCCAAGGACTAATCAATGTACTCAAATAAACTATCCAAAAATATAATATAATCAATCAAATTAGGATATGTGTCTATATTTAATTTTTTTTTTTTTTTCAACTTCTTCCATAAATATAGACACATATTCCAATTTAATTGGTTAAAAACAAATTGTGATACCATTTTGGACAGGTTGATTTGAGTTCCTAATTAAGTATTTGAGTTGGGCTTATTTATTTTTTAACATATATATAAAGATCTTTCCTAACACAGTGTGATAAATATTTATGATAATTTCAAAATGATTTTTATAAATTTACGAAATTTAAATTATTTTCATGAATTTCAAAACCACAAACATTAGACTACATATTTAATCCTAGCACACAAAAAGAGTGATGATATATCAACATTTTTTTTTTTTTCTATCAAATTCAAAACATTATGCTTGGTCAAGTACATCATCAAATCAAAGAGTATATAATTTAAAAGAAACCGTACTTACCATTCTTTAATTTAATTATATATATATCAGATCTTTATCATAATCACAGGTCTTGAGTTCAAGTTTAACTCATACAAAGGTGAGAAGGGATTTAGTTTATATTTATTATAATGAAAAGAAGAAAAATAATAAATTATTACGTGATATTTACTAGTTTGTGATTGCATATATATAAATTATAAAATTAATAGGAGATTCCGTAAGAAGTAAAAAGGGTCTTGAGTCTTGACGTACGGAAACTGAATAATTGTCATGTCCTTGACAGATTATAGTAACATAACATCCAACAACTTATACAAGCCACCGCACCCATGACTATTATATGCTCCAAGAATTTTAAATAATTCACAAAAATAATGATAACTTATTACTCTTACTATTATTGTAAGATCTTTAGCCCAACGAAATTTCAATACCATTTATTGGGGTAGGTCACAGCCTAACTAAATCGGTCACTAGTTACTTCAACTCATAAATATGGCTTGCACTAATAACATCATAACATGACCTACATCTAACTTGTTTAATTCAATGGACTTTTCTACGGTATATAACATTTTTTTTTTATATAGAATAAAGTCAGCAAAAGAACAGTTACATCAAAGAAAACTTGAAACATCCTAATTACTATGTTGATACCCAACAAATCTATGTAATCATCGAAAATTGCTTTAACTTGTGATCAATATTAACATATAAATATGTTATGTTCAATGTCACATGTCATTACTCAACTTATGTTAAATTCTATATATTTAACTTCAAAGAATTATTGTTAGAACATGCATATGACTATATGATGCATCTTAATTTTCTTATAAAATTGGCAGGTAAACCAAACCCTCTCATTTTCTTAAACAGATCTTTTATTTATTTATTAATTTACCGCATGTAATTGCGGCCACTTGAACATGAGTCTATTGAATGAGCTCCCTTCGCTATCAAGCCATATTAGACGGTAACTTTTTTTCTCATGAACACACACTTAATTTGAACATAATAGTACACATCACCATACTTTTATCATGTATATTATTATGATTACAATGATGTTGTTTACATGATAAACGTATGTTATGTATATTATTATGCTTAAAGTATGTTCAAAGTAAACGTTCATGATCAGAGAAAAATTACATTAGACGGTGGTAAGAGATATATTTGTTAAACCAATTCATATGGGCGTCTTAATTCTAACATTCGATCTCTACAAGTTGTAGCTTGATATCATCTGTAAGATAAGTTTATTTATTTTATATAATTTTTGATATATATATATATATATATTTATATTTAAATTCATCAGATATCAAATATATATTAAGAGATATGTGAAGGGTTTTGTCAAGGCATGATGGTTGACATCGTAATTGTCCCGTTTCGCCCACGTGGCTACACGAGTATCATGGCCGCTCTGGCAAATTAACTTACAAGAGATTTAATTATTTAATTACTTTTTAAAACTGATGATAATCAATCAGGGACAATTTGGGGAAAAAAAATTTAAAATACCCAGATGTGAAATCAAATAAATAAGTGTTTATAATATAGAAGAAAACTTTTTAATATTATTTACTTAACTACTGGATCTAATAAAATAGTTGTATAATTAGCTTGCATGATTAAAATTTTAGAAAAAGGTCAATGGGATTCATGTTAGGGGTATTTTGGTAATTTCAAAGAGACACAGCCAACGGCCACTGAAATCCAAAACGCCCCAAAAAGCAAAGCTGACCTACAATGGGCCAACTTATTATCCCCATCGTCGCCATCTGCAGCTGTTGCCACTTCTCTCTTAATAAATTTAATAGCATTAATTTATTTTTTATATTCTTAAATATTTTTGCCAATTTGTTACTGATATACATACATTATTTTTTTTAAATAAAATAAAACCACAAAAATTACACACAACAAAATAACTGAAGATTCCGCAGCTTAATAATTATAAAAGATCTGGGCTTTTTCCTTTTTTTTAATTAAATTAAATTTAACTTTGAGATTGACAGGAAATCCCACACAGAAATAAAGCAATAAATAACATTGAAAATACACACATCTTTAAAAACCCTTGAGAATTCACCTTTTTCATTGTATCTCTTCTCTCTTACTTAATTTTGGAGTAATATTATTGCTTAGAAGAGTCCTATGCTAGGGGGAGCTGACCCAACGTCTGTGCTTGGTAGCTCCACCGATCTCTCCTCCACGGCAGCACCAATCGGAGGAGCTCATGAAGGTGGTGGTGGTGGTGGGGATGTTGGCTCCAATTCAGGTACCGATGAAGACAAGGGAAGAGGAGACGATGGCGACCGCAGCTTCGGAGGAAACCGGTGGCCTAGACAAGAAACTTTAGCCCTTTTGAAGATTCGTTCTGATATGGATCAAGTGTTTCGTGACTCCAGTCTCAAAGGTCCATTATGGGAAGAGGTTTCAAGGTGATTGTTTTTATTTATTTATGTTATTTTATTTTGTGGCTCTAGCCTATTTTATCAAATTGTTCAAGTTTGAGTTCATGCATGGAGATCTTGATTCAGTTTTTCGAATTTACAAATTTCTATCTTTTTTATTTTATTTTATTGTTATTTGTTATATGGATGAGTTACGATTTTCACCTTAGCTGAAAATTCACAAGTTTTTCTTGGTTTCTAGATTAGAGTAACCCCTTTTGTCATTTGAATCATTTCTGTTATTGGACTTCAATTTAGCTTCAGTGATCTAGGTTTTCGTTCTAGCATTTCAATTTTTTATGTTCCTGTGAGAAATTCTAGTTGTCACAATCATGATTTCTTAAACTTTTTATACACGTTTTGAGCAAAATTCATGAATTATGTTTCCAATTTCTTTCTTTTTGTGTTTAACTTTTTATATTTTTTGTAACTATAGTCATAATCATGTTCATTTTACGTGTCAAAGTGCAATTAATTAATGAGTTTAAGAGGGGATAATAAAAACAGAAATATAGTTGTTTTGAACTGTAAATAAAATATAAATTTAATTTCATGATCAGGAAGCTGGCTGAGCTTGGTTATAATCGAAGCTCCAAGAAATGCAAGGAGAAATTCGAAAATGTGTACAAGTACCACAAGAGAACCAAAGAAGGCCGAAGTGGCAAATCCGAGGGAAAACATTACAAGTTTTTTGATCAATTAGAAGCGTTTGATAATCATAATCAGAATCATCTCCGTCCAATTCATCAACCACCACAAAAACCTCAAACTCCAATGCAAACAACTCCACCAATGCCATGGCCAAATATTGCTCCTCCTACTACTACTATCAACATTAATCCATCAACCACAAATCCCATAAATTTCGCTCCGCCCCCGCCACCAACAACAAACCCTACCGTTTCTACAACACCACCAACACATAATATAAGTGGGGTAATTCCTTCATCGTTTCCCAACAATGTTTCGGCGAATCTTTTCTCCAGTTCTACTTCTTCTTCAACGGCTTCGGATGAAGAAACGGAGGATGTAGGGGACTATAAGAGGAAGAGAAAATGGAAGGAGTTCTTCAAGAGAATAACCAAGCAGGTGATCAGGAAACAGGAGGAGTTACAAGATAAGTTCTTGATAGCCATGGAGAAACGCGAGCACGAGAGAGTGGTTCGTGAAGAAGCTTGGAGAGTTCAAGAACTGGCAAGAATCAATCGAGAGCATGAGATTTTGATCCAAGAACGATCCACATCCGCCGCGAAAGACGCGCGCGGTCATTGCATTCTTGCAAAAGATTGCCGGGCAACAACAAAACTACCCAGCACCTCAAATAATACCACCACCACCAACAGCAGCGGCTGCCCCGCCACCACCACCACCACCACTTGCGGTTACTAATTTAGATACTTCACCGAAACCTGCAAATAACGGGGGAAATAATAATGAGGTACTTGTGCAAAGCTCTTCAAGATGGCCAAAGGCTGAAATTGAAGCTCTGATTCAATTACGAACCGATCTTTCTCTCAAGTATCAAGAGAATGGACCAAAAGGGCCTTTGTGGGAGGAGATCTCAGCCGGCATGCGAGGTCTTGGATACAATCGCAGTGCCAAGAGATGTAAAGAGAAATGGGAGAACATCAACAAGTACTTCAAGAAAGTCAAAGATAGCAACAAGAAACGGCCTCAAGATTCGAAGACGTGCCCGTACTTCAGCCAGCTTGATGCTTTGTACAGAGAGAAGAGCAAGATCGATCAAATTAGTCCGGGATATGGAAATGCAGTAAAGCCTGTTATTAACATGACGGTTCCATTGATGGTGCAACCAGAACAGCAATGGCCGCTTCAACCAGAAAATGCAGGAAGGAATAATGCAGATCAGATTCAAGATCAGAAGAAGAAGAAGATGATGATGTAGATGATGATGGAGACAGTGAGGAGGAATATGAAGTTGGTGGTTATGAGATAGTAGCAAACAAAGCAGCTTCCATGGGCACTACTGGTGAGTGAGACTAGACAAAGGAAACTTCTTACCCTAACATCATGAATATTGTCAAAACCTATTGTCAAAACCTATTTTATGTACAACGTACCGTAAAAAAAAAAAAAAAAAAAAAAAAAGAAAAAGAAAAAGAAAAAGAAAAAAGTGGTGAAAAGATCAGATGGGGGAATTTAAAAAAGCAGCTTAGATTTATCAAAATGGAAAAACTTAGCTCGATCTTTTCCAAATGATTTAAATTATATCAAATTTCATAAATATTATAGAGTTATTTTTCGATTTTGATCGAGTTGAAATTAATTTTGTAGAATTCTCCGAAGAATGAATAGTTCTAAAATTCAAAATTTGCCGGCTGGATGTTGATGAGCATGCACGATAAAGATGGGGTAAGTTGAGATTAGTATATATTAATACACTCCTGAGATTGTAGTTTATAGTGGGATCAATTTGTTTAAAAAAATTTATTTATTTATTGTTTTAAAAGTAGAATAAAGTGTGGGAGAGATAGGGAAGACAGACAGGGTTGCATATAGGAAAAATAATAATAAAGAAACTAGTCTTGTATCTTTCATTTCTGTTCATTGGTTGTAAAGGGGAAAAATGGTTTCTAGTGTTGTTTGCAAGTGAATTCAGAATAATAATACTTTGAAATTTTACCAATATTATATAGAATATATAATTTATTTAATATGACAGAAAATAATTGAAAACCAGACTGTCACCAACATGAATGAGAGAGAGAGAGAGATGGAAGCAAGCTGCTCTTTCCTGTAACATGCCAACATCACATATGAAGCCGTTAATACAAAATGGACCTACCACAAAGAATCTTCCAAGTTATCTTAGATAACAATGTGTGAAATTATTAATCTATCACTTGTGTTGACTTTCCACTTTGCCATTATATTGATTATTCTTCATCAACCAATTCATGATTGATCAGAAAGTAAGTTATTTATGCTATCTTTTTATTTTTGAAAACATTATACAGTAAAAACCCTTTAAATTAATATTCTTGGGACCCACCATTGTGTATTAATTTAGATGGGTTATTAATTTGAAGGGGAAACCTTATATGGTAGAACCTCGTAAATTAATCTCCTAAAAATTAAAAACCTCTCTATATTAATAAAAAATCTTGGTCCCGACTCGGGCTTGTGTAAAAAATTAATAAACCCTTTTATCGTAATAATTAATAATTTCTTTTTAAAACCCAGTGTAAAATTTTGTTCCCGACTGTTGTATAAATTAATAATTTCCTAAAAGTACAAAATATATTACATAACATTCAAAAACTAGAAAAGTACTTCAGGATGCTAGTTTGCATAAGGCCACAATATTTGATATTTTTAACTTCATACTTCATCTTTTGAATTGTCCTCAAGTAGTTATTGTGATCATCTTATTGTTGTAGCCAAATGGTTTCAACTAAATTTAGCATTTCAACAGGAAATTTCCTTAACAAATTTTTGTTAAACAAGAAATCCTGGAAAAAAAAAAAAGAAAGGGAAAAACCGACTAAACAATGAATTTCGAAAAGGAACATTCTCTAAACAAGAAAACCGACTTCCACACGTTTTCTAAAACAAAATAACACTTTATAAGATGAAATCCTTCAAATTAATAACCCCTCTAAATTAATACACAATGGTTGGTCCCAGAATATTAATTTAGAGGGTTTCTATTCTAAAGTGTTATTTTGTTTTAAAAACGTGTGAAAGTCGGTTTTTTGTTTAGAGAAGATTCCTTTTCATCGTTTAGTATGTTTGCTGAAAATACTCTAAAGTGTTATTCATTGTTAGTTTTTGCTGAAAATACTGATATTAAAATAGTGTGTTAAATACTTAAATAAAATAAAATAAAATAAAGTGTGTTACAAAAACTTACAATTACAACTCTAGTAGTAGTGTGGGATGTATTGCCCTCCTCGATATATATATATATATATCTATGGTGAATTCATAAAGAGCAAAAAAATTATGGACTTATTGTTTTTAGCCACAGGTTTATTTTTTATTGTTTTTGTTACTTTTTACCACTTTTGGATAGAAATGCCCTTAAATTTGAAATTTGAAAAAAAAAAAAAAAAAAAGCTGTTAGGGTGGAACCCACCCATCAGTAAAACAATTGTTAGGGTGAACCCACCCATCAGTAAAGAACGATCAAAAGTAAAAAATTAAAAAAAAAGAGAGAAGGGAAAGAGAGAGAGAGATCGTCGTCCGTCACCTCCAACCACTGTCATTGTCACTGCCATTCGCCATCGCTGCCCTCGCCGTCATGTCACACTTCTTTGCCGTCGCTACAAAGAGAAAGGAAGAGAAGAGGTTACCGTTCACCGTTGCCTCGCACCTCCGTCGCTGCCGTTAACCGTCGACTCGCCATCCTCTCAAGTTTGCTTTGGATTAACTTTGAATGGTTTTAAGCTAGTCATTTAGCTCATACGTTTCTCTTGGAATGATGTTCAACTTTTTACATTCTGCCTACACTTCGAATGGTTCATTTTTGAAGTGGGTTTATTATTTTGGATTTATAGTTTTCTCTTCTTAATTGCAAATACATGCTTTAGAACTTGTTAATTATATTTTCAGGTTTGGAATGTCACAATGCTAATGGTTTCATTTTGGATTTTAATTTGTTTCTAATAGTTTGCTTTTGTGCTTTTTCTTGTTCATTATTTTCTCAAAGTTGCCAAATTTAGTATTTGAGTGTGATTTCATATCCCGTTTGCTGTTGTTTATAATACATTGAGTTTGGTTTGTTTTGTTGCATTACTTCATTTGGTTTACCACTTTGAATGTTTCTTTCTTTGATTTTGAATTGGTCTATTTTCAGTTAGTTGTTTCTTGTTTGTGCTTTCTAGTTTATTGATCACTTTTTGAATTGCTGTTTTTTCCAGATTGAATGTCCTTACTACTTATGTTAATCATTTCCACTTTGCAGAAAATTAGATCCAATATAACTCTTTCCCATCTAGTGCATTTCATAGATTTGTGTTCTTATATAACAATCATCGAACTTTTCAACTGTACAACAGCAAGGTCTGCTTCTTGTTTACTCTAGCATTGATTTGGAGTGCCTGGAAAGTGTTGTCTGTTGTATTGGCATGTAACTTACTTATTGGCATGCAACTTTCATAAACACTGGCATTTAACTAACGTTATTTGCATGTGATTTTGTAGATGGAAAAAATTAATTATGAGGATTTCCTCATAAAACCGAAGGATGACTGGATTAGAAAATCAACCACGAACATATATTGTAATTTGAATGCCCTTCTAGACATTGTAAAAGTTCTCTGAAAAGTTGGAGAATTAGCTGAGTTTCGACGCACCTGTTTGGGCACCTAGTTGATATCCCTAATGACTTAACTTTTTCAGCCGGCGTACTTCATAACCTTTTGTTGCGGCAAATTCATGTACCCGGTGTTATAGTTGATGTGTCACAGTTGTTTTTGGGGATAGGGAACCAAAAAATTCCCGGCGCTTAGGGAGGAGATGGCACTAGGAATTTATGCAAATAGTGTTCCGGCAAAATTATAACTTTGTTTGTGCTTCATCTTTGTTTTTACAGTTTATAAACTTTGATGTACATGGAATGATTACAACTATCAATTGTAATGTATGAAGTTTAGTCTACTAGAATGTTTGTTGTAACTGAGTGTATTTTGAACTTAATAACCAACTGACATATAACTTAAAAATAAACTGGCATGTAACTTGGTAACAAACACTGGCATGCAACATTATTGGACTTTGATCTTTTAACCGAGTGTCTTTCAAGTAGGGAAACAAGTATGGCTTGGCATATAACTTAAAAATAAACTGGCATGTAACTTGTAACAAACACTGACATAACTTCAATTTGAAATGGCATGTAACTTAAAATTCAACTGGCATGTAACTTTACAACCAGCTAGCATGTAACTTAAAATTCATTCAATACTGTAATTTGATCACTGAAATAAATTCATTCAATACTGGAATTTGGTCTTAAAATAAATTCATTCAATATTGGAATCTAACTGAATAAAGTCTACAATATAAAATACATATAAGAATTAAAACATCATTGCTAATACCTAAGTCTTCCGCAACTCATCTAATTCTTCAACTCTTCGGAAAACCTTTACAATATCTGAGAGGCCATTCCAATTGCAATATATGTTGCTGGTGGCTTTTTTTTTCAATGAATTCCTCGGTTTTATTAGGAAATCATCAAAAATTATATTGTTCATCTACAAAATCACATAAAAAACGCATTAGTGTCAATGACAATGAAGTTACATGCCAGTGCAAACAAGTTACATGATAGTTACATGCCTGGAAAATCCAATTCAAGTTACATGCCTGGAGAATCCAGTACAAACAAGTTACAAGTTACATGTTACATGTTATTTCACTATTCAAGATAGTATATTCACGTCTAATCCAATTCATCAATTCTAATCCAACATATCAAACATCGCAATTGACAATCCACTGGAAACACATCAAGAGATCGAACAAAACCCTATAAACCCGAAACACTAAACATAGTGGAATTATGTAAGTAAATATGGACATATGGCAACTGCAAAATTTTCTTGATAGTATAGTTTTGGTTTTCCTTTTTGCAGTTAACACAACTATAGGTTATATTGATCAAACAAACCAAAAGTTTTCACCATCTTCTGTAATGAATGCTCCAAAATGGAGCTAGAGTTTCAAAACTAAAGTGAGACAAGCTAGGATTTATATATAGGTTTATGAACAAAAATTGTTAACACAACAAATATGGCAAGAGCAAAAGGTTGTCACATACAATTTTATAAAAAAAAGAGTGAAAAGTTTGATTTTGAGATAATGGCATCACTTTTATCTGCTAGAGTGAGTTTTTTTGTTTTTTTTTGGTTGTTTATCCATTAAAAAGCAACATAATTCATTGAAAAAAAGAAGAAGAAGCAATTCAGCATTATTTACCTGAAATTAAATTTCTTCACATTCAATCTTTAGGAAGCTTCATTAATTTGACCAATCTGCAAGAACATAATTAAATTGTAATATAGAATAAGTGAATATTAGCCAAAATTAATACAACAACTTGATAATAACAAAAGATTTGTTTAATTCAACAAGAAAATCAAATTTCAACAAAACCATGTCAAGAAGAAATGAATCAAGCATTCAAAATGGTAATAAGAACTTGAAGAATTCATTTTGATTTGTGACAAGTATAAAATCCCTCATCATTGTGATCTGAGTATTCCTCTGATTTGTGAGAAGTATACATTTCCTTCTTAAAGAAAGCCTATTTTTGAAAAGTTCCCTCATTATTCGAGAATAGTCACAAACCAAAGGAATACTGAAATCCTTTTTTTTTTTAAACCCTATTTTATTCAAAATTGTTGTAAGATGAATGTCAATTAACTCATTGGTAGCTGAAGATGGCGTCGACGAGCAAGTGCAGCGGCTTCGCCGAACGAGGGCAAGTAGCAGCGGCGGTGGACAATAGCTAAAGACGGCATCGACAACCGAGAGCGACAACGTCGACGAGCAAGGGCGACGACGAGAAGGGCGGCGGGTTCGGCAACAACAGCGACGACAGTCTCTCTTTTTCTGTTCCTTTCTCTCTTTCTCTGTTCGTTGTAAGCTGTTGCTTTCTCTCATTTCTCGGCGACGCTATTGGGTTAGTCGAATGTTGGAGGAGACAAAATTGGTTTCTGGGTAATAGAGAGAGAGAGAGAAATTGGTTTCTGATTTTGAAGAGAGAGAGAAATTCTGATTTTGAAATATTTGGGACAGTAGGACAGAACATATCGGGTGAAGAGAGCAAAATTTTGGGAGGGAAAATTTTGGCAAGTAAAACAACATTCAGGGTAATTTTGGCAATTCAAGGCCAAAGATGACAAGAATAAAAAAAATAAATTTGTGGCTAAAAACAATAAATCAATAAAGTTTTTGATCATCTCATGCAATTTCCTCTATATATATATATATATATATATATATATGAGTGATTCTATGCGCAACCGGGGTCGTGCAACCTTTGTGGCTCCGTAGTGCAATTTTTGTAAAAAACATGTGGGGTCCGTGCATTTTATACGTGGGACCCACATGTTTTTTTTTCAAAATGCACTATGGGGCCGCAAAGGTTGCGCGACCCCGGTTGCACAAATCATTTCTCTCTCTCTCTATATATATATATATATATTTGACTTGTTAATGCAGCACTATGCACCATGATTATTTTTTATTTTTTCCCATTTTTGTTGGGAGGTTGGAATGCGCATACATACCCATTAAAGAATATAAAAGAGGCCCACAAATTGAGTGGTGATAATTATATGGACATATATAGATAAATTGGATATTCTATTCTATTAAATGTATAGATGCACAGTTCCATTGAAAATGAAATCACTTCCTGTTGCTATCAGAAACAGGGCATGCAAAAGCACAACACAAGATTCTATCTTCTTCCTCTCTTGTCAATAATATTTTCCATGGATAGGATAAGCCGGACTCTTCATCTCACGCTCAACACCGTTTGGAAATAAATATTAATTTTACTGATTTTTTCTATAAAAAAAATTAAAAGGTGTGTTTTGATTTTAATGAAATTTGGAATATATATATCTATATTATATTTTGAAGGCCAAATTGCAATGGTAATTGTACATCTACGACTAAACTTTTATTCAAAATTTGCATAAACCTCCCGTATTGTTAGTAGTGAGTTTTTAAAAGTTGAGCAATTGTGGGATAAAATTGTCTAAATATATATATATATATATATATATATATGTATATATATAAATTATAATAAAAAGGACAATTCCGTGACTATGGATGCCGCCGCAAGTGGATAACAAATCTCTATAATATAGGAGATCATCACGGATCTCTTCCACTAAATCATATCGCCGCGCTCGAACAGCAGCTATTATATATGTATAGTCTTTCTATTGTCGGTTCGAACTGATATAAAATATATCAGTTCCTTGCATGTATGTCATTGGATTTAAAAGATGTTTTGACAAGTGCATGGAGTCACTACAAGAAAAACACTTAACGACAACGGGCAATGCCCGTTGTAGATGTGTATCGACCACGGGCATGTGCCCGCTATAGATGGAGCAGTAGTGGAAAAGCACGCTTTTCCACAATGGGCATTGCCCGTTGATGCGTTATTGAAAACGGTCATTGCCCGTTGTCGATGTGTTACTGAAAACGTCCATTGCCCGTTGTCGATGCATTACTAACAACGGGCATTGTCCGTGGTCGCTACATTAATTACAACGGGCTTTGCCCGTAGTCGATGAGTATTTTTTTTATAAAAAAAATATCAAATTGATTTTATATGTAGCTTGTTTAAACAAATAATTGGAAGATTAAACTCCAAAGAATTCAATATAAAAATCCAAAGCATTTAATATATATATTAAAATTTATAAATCTATAAACATTCAATTAAAAATCTTAAGTGTGAACATTACATTCACCCATAAATATTCACTTAATTAAAAAGTATACTAGTCATAACAATAAGTTCACCCATACAAATCTTCAAGCTCTCTTTTTGTTTGTCTTGAATAATGCTAATTGGAACCTCCTGTAACAGGATTATAATGAAGGGAAGGTCAAAAACCACTGGATGGATTATGAAAAAAAATGCCATCTTTACGAGTAAAAACAAACCATTCCATAAGTGTAGATTTGTCAAACTAACCTTCTTAATCAACATGATATTTTCAACACATCAAAACATTCCATACCTGTACAGCAACACAAAAAGAGTCGGCAATTTTATTAAGTTATTCAAACCCTTCTTCACATGAAATTTATTTGGTGATTTGTTGGTGTCTTGTGATGCACCTACAACCGAAGACAAACTTAACGTAAATTGCAATGCATATACAAGCGGTTCGCATGTTATCAGTAAACGGTATGCAAAAGCACATAATCCTCAAACTAATATAATAAAACAAAAGGCTCCTAAGGGATGCTTCACCAAGACAATTATAAATCTCCTCAAATGAATAACTAAATTTAAAATTGATTTGTATTTATTGGATGAATATACATAATACTAATAAGGAAATAAACAAAAAAAACCTTAAATATCAATAAAAAGCAAAATAGCAGGCAAATTGGGAACAAAATATAAATTAGTTCTAAAACCAGGCAAAGAATAAAAAACGCATTCTTATATAATAAATGGAAAAAAGAAAAAAAGGACAAAACCAGGTGCAAATAGTAAATTCAAAAGTACCTGTTCTTGGGTCGCATATTCTTCTATATGACTATATGACCTTCAAAAGTATCTTCATCCTCTTCAGGTAATGATGAAGCATTTAAGTCCATAGTACAAATCATTCAACATCCACCTAGCAACAGTCACCGACACTCTGAATAAATTGAAATCATAAATTATTTACGATTATACATAATTTAAACTTTAGCTTTAAGAGCAATGATGAATATGCTTACCTAAATTTGGGACTATAAACAAAATATGATACTTTCACAAACACTGCAGCCTCAATTTAGTCAACCTCATCAATAAGATGAACAGATCATCCAAAAGAAACCTAGTCATGTCAATATATTTGTATTAACCTATAGTTTGTATAGCATTAGAAATTGTGAATATCGAATTTCGATAAATGACATACATAATCTTCTAGTTACCATTCCCCTCGATGTCGATAACAATAAGCTACTTTAAAGTCCAATTGGGGGGCCGTCCACTAATTCTAGAATCGAATAGCAGCTTGCTTCAATATTCAAGAACAAGAGTATAGAAAGGATTTTGTTAAAAACAAAAGAAGGGGAACAAAGAACAACAGATGAAAAGGAAGTAGATTTTCGTTAAAAATGTTGATAAGGTTTGAGGTGCTAGAGATTAACTCAGTCCAATCAACCCCACCTTAATACCTTATTACTCAATGTTGATAAGATTTTTTTTAAAATAAAAATAAAAATAAAAATGGCAAGAGAGAAATTTGTGTGAAAACATACTAACCGAAGAAAACAGAACATCGTTAAACCAAACAAAAAAATATATTCTATCACTTGAAATCAAATCAAAAACAACAAACAATTGAATCAAAATGACATTGGAGAGAAGAGGAAACATACCTATAGGTTTGTTTGACTTCAATAGAAATCGATAGCAATCTCCTGCATGAGGAAGTGATCTCCGAAGCTTAGAAGAAACCAGAGGACTGTATCGAAAAAGAAAAAGTTAACCAATATCAATGAAATTTGATGACAAGAGAGCTGCAAGGAAACTAGAGGACTGTAAATTGAACTTGGAAGTTACCAATAAATTGGCAAAACAAAACCCAGAATTAGAATCCAATTCTTCCTAATAATCCACCTCCACCACTCTCACCTCCCAAAAAATCCATCAAATGTCTCTGCAATTAAATCATAAATAGAAATATAAGTTTGACTTACCAGACATCTTATAGATAAAAATTTCATCTTTATTTGTGCACTTTTTAGATTGAGAGAGAGAGCAGCATAATCAGACGTGGGACAAGTTGTTTGATAAGATAGTGAATTCTACAGAAAAACCGATTTACAAAATACAAATAAAAATAGCAATCAATCAATAATTTCTTAAAATATATGAACTTGGTACCTAAATTTAATGACTTTAAACACAATTTTGGTTTGTTTTGAATCTTTTGATGGTGGATTTTTATAAAAAAATTTCTCACTTTGAGCGGATCAGACTCCACTAACATTTTTTTAATGAAAATTTAACAAATTTTTTATCACCAAAACACAAAATTTGTAGATAATTAACTTAATAAAAATATAATACACAACAAATTATACAAAATAGCAAATAATATATCTCTAACACCACATAAACGTAAAACAGTGAGATTTCATAGAGAAAATTGAGCTCAAGTGTGGCTTTTAATTGAACTGCTGAATGAGCAATAATTTTAAGGAAAAGAAATACATACCAGAAAAGAAGAAGAGGAGAGCTTAAGTCTGACTGTTGTGGAGGAGAAGAGGTCATCAAACCAGTTGGAGGAGGAGGTCGTCTGTGAGGAAGATAGTTGGATTACGAGATATTAGGGTTTTACAATTTGGGGATTTTATCTTTGAATATATATGGTATTAAAACAATGGGCTCTTATTTGCCCATTGTGATTAAAAACGTAACCACCACGGGCCCATAAATGCCCGTGGTAAGTAAACATTATCAACAACGGGCATATAGGAGCCCGCGGTGGAAACTCTTTTAAAAGAATATTAACAACAGGCATTTAAAGGCCCGTTGTTGCAATTACTTATCAAAAACGGGTCTCTTATGCCCGTGGTGGATGTTCCGTTGTCGTTAAGTGTTTTTCTTGTAGTGAGTCAAGTCAAAGCATTAAATCAAATGGCCCACATGCAAGGAACTGATATATTTGTTCGAACTGAGTATAGTTTTTCTATTGTCAGTTCGAACTGATTAAAATATATTAGTTCCTTGCATGTGGGCAAGGGCGGACCTAGGAATTTTAACTAGGTAAGGCACTTGAATATATATATATATAAAAGGACAAATTGCACTAACTTACCCTGATTATATTTATAATTGCACGAAAACCCATGAACATATCATAATAACACAAACATACCCTCTGACCCGTTGACTAATGGTCGTCAACGGTCAACCACTATTAGTTAGTAACAAAATAGGGGCATTTTAGTCTTTGTATCAGTTTTATTTTATTTTTAATGTTAAAATATATTATTTAACTAATAAAATATTTTAAAAAATAAAAAAAATAAAACTAGTTCTGGTCCAATTGTTCTTGAGAGGGAGGTTGGTCTCTCCACTGCCATCTATCTCCATTAACACAATCACATCCACCAAAAATCACCAAACCATGCTTTGTTTTTTGTCATGTCATTAATCATTAGATCCACAACTGACCTCTTCCTCCTCCACCACCACCACAACCACACCTAACCTTCTTCAAACGCATCGTTTGCGCAAACGCCACCAAAAACGATTCTCCGTTTCACGATTTGCGAGTCTCTTGCTCGATGACAACACATCAACAATCGTGAAATGCATGGCGGTGACGACAACGAAGATCGATCAAGCAGCAATTGAGGCCAACATCGAGAGAAGAAAAAAGAAGAAAGAAGAAGAAGAAGAAAGGGAATCGAAGAAATCAACGCAGCCGCCGCCGCCGCCTCTCCACTGGAAAAGCCGGAACCTGGAGATTGGGAGTGGATGCGTACGATGCGTGTGGGATGTGTATTACGAGAAGCTTGAGGCTTATGACAAGCTTTATAACAGTAGTGATCCAAAAAAACTCCAAATCTGATTGAATTAAGTTTTTCAAAAGATTGATTTGTGGATCTGTATCTTGACAATTTTTTAGACAAAGTTTTTGTTAGATTTTTCTAAGAAAAATAAATAAATTGTACGTGATCATTCATTCATTCGGCAAGAGCTTACAAACATTCTAGGTTTGGCGATTCTGGGTTTGTGGATGTGATTGTGTTAATGGAGATAGAGGTGATATATAAACAATTGGTTGATTTGTTGAAGTTAGACCTGATCGATTTTCTTTTGTCCTCCCCTTTCCAAGCAAATTTGTTGAATCTCCTACTCAAGCATCCTACCATGATATCAGTGGAAATGGGTCTGATGGTTGGAGGGTTATTAGACATTTCCCTTGTTAAGAAAATGATGATCTTGTGTTACAATACAAAATGCAATGAAGCTTGTTATTGATTAATTGTTTTATATATTATTTTCTAATGTAAACAAGTTTCATTACAGATTTCCACAAAATTCAAAATTGTAGATTTCTAATTGTTTATATATTTATTTGAATTTTTTTTTTTTCAATTTGAATGGGGTAGAATTCATTTTTTTTAATTACATTTAATTCATTAATGCATAGTTCAAGGGCAGAAGTGTAATTGTACCTCTACAGTTTCTAACTAATGGTGGTCAACTGTTAGTCAACGGTCAGATGGTATTTTTGTTTATTATGATATTTTTACGGGTTTTAGTGCAATTATGTATATAATTAGGGTAACTTTGTGCAATTTGCCCTAAAAAAAATACTGAAAATTAAAATCATAGTAAAATGAGTTTTATTTTCTTTTTTTTAAAAAAAAAAATGAGTTTTTTAAAGATAAAATAAAACAAATAGAACACTTACTCAGATGAATTAAATAATCTTACATTCAAAAGAAATAAAAACAAGAAAAAATGTTAAAAAATAAATAATAACAAGAAAAACAACATAAATAATGAAAAAAATTCAAAGAATAAATATCAATCTAATTTTATAATAAGATTTTTTTTTTTTTTTTGGCATTTATAACGAATTCAATTTAACTTTATAGAAAAATATTTTATTAATAAATTTTACTAGACATGTTTTTAAATTTTTATTCTTCAAATTATTGGTAAATTATTGATTTATTAATTCTAAATAAATTAAAACTATAAAATAAAGAAAAATACTAATGATAAAAGAAGATAAATCATAATAATAGAGTGACTATTTTAATCCAATAAAGTAAAATTTGAGATTTTAGGGTTTATTGATTGAACATGTTAGGTATGTCAAACTAAAAACATTAGAAATAATAAAA